>CM060441.1:61382186-61982186 GCA_030545235.1 Helianthus tuberosus
CTTTTACTTTAGGCACTAGAGCGATAAACGATGCCCCACTGCCTAAAGTAATCTCACCAGTATTGTAAAACCAATCAAAGATTCTCCCAAAATCATCTTTGAAAATATTCCAAAAGTGCTTAATGAATCTAAAATTCATCCCGTCAGGACCCGGGGCTTTCTCATCACCGCATTCGAAAACTGCCTCTTTAATTTCTTGCTCCAAGAAAGGTTCAATCAAAAGGCTACGGTCCAACTCCGAAATCTTCATAAAATTCGAACCATCCAACTCCGGACGTATGGCCGAATTGTCTTTAAATTTATCACGGAAAAAAGACAGCACCTGTTTCTTAATTAACGCCGGTTTAGAGCACCAAACACCATCAATATTGAGGCCGTGAATCGAATTTGAAGCTTTCCTATTGTTAATCAAGGCATGGAAGAATTTAGAGTTCTCGTCACCGTCTAAAGCCCACCTTGATCGAGCTCTTTGTTTAAGATCTGATTTTTTTCTATAATTTGATTCCTTCACGATTTTTCTATTCACCGCCAAAATCCATTCTTCATCTTCATTTAGGTCCCTAATCTCCATTTCATTCTCCAACTTCTCTAATTCCACCAGAGCCAAGTTAACGCATTCTTTTTCTTTAGACAAGAACTCGTCCCTCCAAACTTTAAGACGAGCTCTAATATGAGCAAATTTGGACGTAAGACTAACATCCGGAGGGTCAAAAGCCTCAAAGCTCTCTGAGGCCTCACCGACTGCTTCCTCAAATCTCGGTTGGCCAATCCAAGAACTAAACACCCGAAATGGACGCGGGCCAAACTTGAGATCAACGACCTCCATAATAATAGGACAATGGTACGAATGTCTACCGGGAAGCACCCGCACACAAGTTTGAGGCCAACAGTTAAAGAAATCTGAACAAACCAGGAAACGGTCCAGTTTACTAAGTTTCCTTCCATTGTCTCTAATACACGTGAACTTCCGACCTTGCATGGGAACTTCCAATAACCCGTTCTCAAAAATAAATTTGTTGAAATTCTCCGCACACACGGCTTTGAACTTAGAATGTTTCCTTTCTTCCAAAAATCGGACAACGTTGAAATCCCCCGCTAAAACCCATTTACCATCGAATTTCTCAATATGAGAAGAGATTTCCTCCCAAAGAAGGCATTTGGCCACGACACTTTGAGGGGCATATACATTCATTAAATTCATCGAAGCCCCACTACCAACCAATGACCCTCTGATAATTAAGAAGCACCTGTTCTGAATGGTCTCTTCTACTTTGAAAATATTTGGATCCCACATCCATATCAACCCACCCGACAAACCCACTAAAGCTGCAAATGAGAACACAAAATTGCTATTTCCCCAAAAACCCACCAGACCCGCCTTAGCAACAGACTCCATTTTAGATTCTTGAAGAGCAACAGCCCCGATTTTATTTGCAATCCTTATATCCTTAACCCAGTTTGCTTTAACACCCCATTTAAGCCTCTGACGTTTAAGGAAAGTAAATTCATTGATGAACAGCGTACTTACCTTCACCTCTAATCGCAACATTAACAAGATCGTTGTGATTACTGAGGTTAACTCCAATGAGGTTCCCGATTCTAAGCGTAGCTTCGATCTCATCAGTGTCCTGTGCCTCGAAAGACTCGGCAATTACTTCTCCATCATCGTCTGCACTATGAACGGCATCAACCGCCGGAAATTTGGCTACTTGAGTGAAGATGTTGTCGACAAATTCCTGCTCCTTATTGAACGCCTCGACAGACACCTGTCTCATATCTTCTGCATCTTTCTTTCCTTTGTCTTGGTCAGATCCCTTGGAGTTATCACTTATGTCTACATTCAAATCAAAGGAAAAGGCCCCATTATCCCTAGGTCTCTTCTTGGGTCTTGCTTCCGAAATAGGACTGGACCTCCTCCCTTGACTCTGGGCTTTATTTCTGGGCTTCCTAAAAGCTACTCTCTTTTTGGGCCTCACAGGTTGGTCCGAAGAGTTAAAAAAGACATTTTCCTTTCTTAGTGGGTTATCAATGTTGTTAAAAACCTGGGACCCACTAGGTGGAAAAGGCGGCTCCAAAATAAATGACTGGGTAAAACCTCTCCCATTGCCCAAGATATTACCGTTTAACACATTATGATTACTGGTTTCTCCGCGCGTGACCTCGATTGGCTCCTCCGACCTTCCGTTCTCCTTACCCGCTGATTGGTTTTCCGACTTATTCCCCTGAGTTCCATTGACCTGCTGATCTTCTCTGGATCTGGGATTATCCGGCGACAACAAAACATCGTCCGGGATTGGCACCCTCCCAACTGAATCCGGGAACCAATCACTCATTTCTTCTTCAATCCAGACACGAAGTTGTTTATCCTTCCATTTTAACGTAACATGCTGGTGGATTCTATTTCCATCACCGACAAGCAACCCGATCCAGCTAACCGATAAATCCCGATCATTAGCCTCCAACTGAGATCCATGGACAATCTTACCGAAATGTTCTGCGATGTTGTTAAGAACATCGTTGTCAACTAAATGAATAGGAACTCCAAGAATTCTAACCCATGCGAGACGTTCGAACGGGAGAGATTGACAATTCGACGAGTCTAAGTTAGAAAACCAATCCTTCCAAACGTTATGGTCCAGCAAGAAGCTGTTGCAAACTTCTTCATTATCAAACTTCAATAACATTGAAAGACCACCCAAATAACTTAACGTAACCCCCTTGATACTACTATCCGACATTAGCAAATTTAAACTTCTCAAGATCCTGAGGTCTTTACACCTACCGATTAAGGCCAAACCAATCGAATCACTAAAAGCTGATGTCTCATCCGAAATTTCGATACTGTAATTGGTTTCCAACACCGAATCGATGACGGGAGTTGAAGAGCTATGTTCCTTATAGAACAATTCACTGAATAGTTTGCCATTCCTTTGATTAATGAATGCATTACTATGAGTCTTAACTTCCTGATGGGGTATACGAGAGTCCTTACCATTCCAAACAGGCTTGACAGTCTTCTTACTGATGATTCCTTCATTCTCCTTTGCATATCGAGCTAACTTGGCGATGAGTTTGAAACCTCCCATCTTGGTTCCATTGAGAACTCGTTCCATTTTCTTAACGTCAGCCACATTTTTAAATTTCACAAAACCGAATCTTCTACCTTCCTTGTCTTTTTTCCTAGCAATATAGACCCCGGAAACTTCTCCGAAAACCTTGACAAAGTCTGCCACATCCCATGTGTTACAACCATGCGGAAGATTTGTTATGTAAAATTTAGTTATGTTTCCATCGCGGCTCCTGTCATATGAGATTCCTTTGTTCTTGTTTTTCTTCATCGTCGGCACGTCGTTCCATCTCTCACCTCCATCCCCCACGTCCATTGAAGAAGACGAGATCTAAGAACAACGTGAAGAGCGAATGGATGAGAGCTAATCTAATTAGGATGAATGGACGATTCAAGATAGTTCAATGAAATTATCGATACATCCCCGCATACTAATCGGAGTTATTTCTGCATCGTCGAGCCGCCTCACCGCTATCTTAGAGAGAGAAGAGAGAGCAATTTAGGAGAGCCGTTGGATTGGATTGGTGAAAGGACATTGAAAGCATCAGTTATTAGCGCTATAAACAAACCGCAGCGTTCTGCAAGCCACCATTAGTAAATCGTATTACGGCACTACAAAAACCGACAAAGTTTCTAATCGTTTATTTACATAGTTGACTTTTTATCTGTTCAACAATGTGTATAAATCACTACAAAGAACTGGAGCTTTAGCAGCGACAAAAAACGTCTCTCACTCAGATTGTCACTGCTAATAGTATTAGCGGCGGCATGTCGCCGCTAATACCTCGTCACTCTTGGTCCAAAATCGCCGCTAATGACCCAAATTGTCGCTGCTATTGCTTTCTGACCTGTATCGCGTATTTTCTTCTCATTTTCGGAATTTCCAGTTTTTTGCAGCTAATACAAATATATACAGATTTTTTAGTTACATACTACAAACATTGGATATGTATAAACGTATAAAATTACATAAGCATTAACTAGTTCAAATATCTGGTTTAAGTCAAACATCATAAGACAAACAATTAAAACATCAAACTAGTTGGTCCATTTCAGCATTTGTCCACCTCGTTCGTGCCATCTTCATTGGCTTTGTTTGATGCGTTATTTGAATCCATAAATTGTGAGAGTTGCTCTATAAAACTCGGGTCTTGAAACAAACACTCAATTTAATCCTTATTTTGGTATACATTGCATTATAAACTAAGACAAAACTGCATATTATCGACACAAACACTTTTAAACCTACATATTATCTGTTCAATCACTTTTAAACTTTTCTAAAACATTTACTAATCTATAACATTTACCAAATGAGTCATTAAATTGACTCGAACCCACTTTGATACACTTAACACATCCAACTTTTGGTCTACTAAAGTTCATTTGGGTCATTTTAACCCATTCAAACTAAACGTTGGATGTTTTATGTGTATTAAGTGTTTTCGGGTCAATATGAGCCATCTAAACAAAAAGCTAGATCATTTACACTTTTAAACTTCTCGAAAACATTTACCAATCTACAACATTTACCAAATTGTCAAAATGACTCGAGCCCACTTTGATACACTTGACACGACTAACTTTTAGGGGGAATTGTGACTTTGTGAGATCCAGAAAAAAGCGAAGAACCCTAACGGGGGAGAGAAATTTTGACGCTTATATCTTTTTAGTGTCGTAACGACGACATGTCGTCGCTACTAATGTCGCGAATGACTTTAGTACTATAAAAA
Organism: Helianthus tuberosus; assembly: GCA_030545235.1. Taxonomy (NCBI): domain Eukaryota; kingdom Viridiplantae; phylum Streptophyta; class Magnoliopsida; order Asterales; family Asteraceae; genus Helianthus; species Helianthus tuberosus. Next base: position 61,386,987 of record CM060441.1, read on the forward strand.
CGCGTCGTCGGATCTATCCATATCAACAGGCCAGATTGCGCCCAGGGACGCGCGATCCGGTTCCACATTATTAGCAGCAACATTAGCTATGTAGCCGTTATTAGTGTCTCCCCAAATGCGGCTATTTCTTATAGTAAATAAGAACCATACACTATAAATTTCACAAATAGCAAAACCACTAATAGTAGGCCTATGGAGAGTGGGATGTAGGTAAACATAACCTCTAACCTGAGAAATTTATATAAAAAAATTAATAAAGTTAATACTTGGTTATTTTTCTAAATAGTTTCAATATTTTTTTAATAATTAGGCCAAATCCAAAAACCCTTGTCATGTATTAAATGAACAAACACAGACAAACATACAACCGTAATTTTGTAACGAACATGAATAAGAAAACGTGTCATAAATGTCGGTGTTTCTTCGCTTAAATTTGAAGGACAAATATTATAAAAAAAGGCAACATACTTTTTATTTTATTTTATTTTTTCATAAAAGTGACTCCACTTTTTTATCTAAAAATAACCAACATAGTTTCTTTTTGTCTCCTAAAAGTCACTTAACAACTTTTTGCATATAAAATTCCCTCCAAATCTTAAATTTAAACAAAATTGTGGATATTTTATTTTACTTATTATAACCACCTAAGAAAAGCATTGAGATGAATTAATATTTTAAATTGGATTATGGCATTTTCCGTTTTAAATTCAATAATTTGATAGCAATAAATATTAGTCGATAAACAATATAATAAAAATACACGAGTGTGGATCACATAACTCAAAAATAAAATTACAAAAAAAATATAAATTGGTATCTATAAATTTAAAAACGTTAAAAGGTTATAAACAAATAATTTTTTCGCAAGTATAATATAATTTGTCAAATAATGTTTTCTTGATTCTATCCGACCATAATTACAAGGTTTTCTTTTTGTGAAAAATTTTAACATTTTAAGGAACTTGTATGATAAATAAGAAAAGTTTGCTGGTTTTTATAGACCAAAAAAAGTAAGTTTTTTATGTGCAAAAAAATGGAAGGACTCTTATGAGAAAAAAAAGAAATTATGTCGGTTTTGTACATGAAAAAAAAATAGAGAGACTTTTATGAGAAAAATTAAAAAGTATGTTGGTTTTTATAAGATTTGACCAAATTTAAAATGGAACAAGTTGAGTTTATTTACAATGCTACCAATCAACTCAAAGATGATCATAAAATTAGAAACTAGGATAACGCAAATTACAATATGAATTCCTTTGGATTTTAGTAATTCTAACTTTCAGCCAATGGCATTAATCTTAACTTAAAAAAAAAATCCCTCTAATAATCCTAACTTGTAAGAATTTGATCTCAATTGATCATTTTCTAACTGGATTATAACTCAGTTAGTTTTTTATTGTTGTGATAGCTTATGTGACACAAACCTAGTTATTGGCTGATGTGACTACTTATATGTATTCTTATGTGACACAAACCTAGTTATTGGATTTTAATAATCCTGACTTTCACCAACACCATCAACAACCACAACCACAACCATTAGCCACCGCCACCACCACCATCAACAACCACAACCACCACCACCAGCCGCTGATGGTGGTGGTTGTTGATGTTGATGATGGTAGTTGTTGATGGTGGTGGTGGTAGCTAATGGTGATGGTTATTGATGGTGGTGGCGGCGGCTATTGGTGGTGATGGTGGTGCTGTTGAAAATTAGGATTATTAAAATCCAATTATAATGTTTGTGTCATATAAGAAGCCACATCAATCAATAATTAGTTTGTGTCACGTAAGCTCTCACGTCAGAAAAAAACTAATTAGGTTATAACCTAGTTAAAAGATGATTAATTTGAGCCAAATTCTTAAAAGTTAAGATTATGAGAGAGAATTTTTTTTTAAGTTAGGATTAAAGTTAGTCAATAGTTAAAAGTTAGGATTATTAAAATACAATAACCCTTCCTTTAATTCAAAACAAAAGTTAGGATTATTAAAATACAATAACCCTTCCTTTAATTCAAAACATAATATTAATTACAACATCTATACATACAATAAAAGAAACCAACTTTTGTAAACGTGTCATTCATTGAAGGTATCCTTAAATCTATACTTTTCTTATATTAAGTAAATAAATAATAAATTAATATTAAATCTTATCATACTTTAATAAAATATTATCCTTAAATCTAAATTATTAATTTAATATATTTTTAAAACAAATACCTTTCTTTTCTACTTATCTTATATTAAATATATAAATAATAATTTAATATTAAATGTTATCCAAATTTAATAAAAATATAACTTTTTTATTACTTGGTATACAAATATATATTTATTCAACTCGTGTAAAACACGGGATTTTTGTAAAAATAACATTTTTTTATTATTTACTCTACAAAGTTACATTTATATAACCTGTGTAATACACGAAGTTTTTAAGGATATAACTTTTTATCATTTGCTATGTACATTTAGATTTATTCAACACGTGTAATACATGGGGTTTAAGGATATATTTTTTTATTATTTGGTAGATTTTTCAAGCCGACTACACACGGGTTTTTTAAAGATACGACGTTTTTAGTATTTAATATACAAAATTACATTTATTTAACCTGTGTAATACACATGATTTTTAAAGATATAACCCTTTTTTAGATCTATTCAACACGTGTAATATACGGTGTTTTTAAGGATGTAATTTTTTTATTATTTGGTAGATTTATTCATCCTGATTATACACGGGTTTTTTAAAGATACGACGGTTTTAGTATTTAGTATACAAAATTTTATTTATTTCATCCGTGTAATACACATGGTTTTTTAAAATATAATTTTTTTTATTATTTGATATATAAAATTATATTTATTTAACCCGTACAATATACGGGGTTCATAAAGATATAACTTTAATTAATATATAAAATTACATTTATTCAACCCGTGTAATACACGGGATTCTAACCTAGTTTTATAATATATTTAACTCATTACATAGATTACTTAGAGATGCCAACAAAGTTGGATAAAGAAAAGAATACCAGCTGAATTGTTTAGATTCGGCTTTTTTTTTAGCTCAAACTCAATTGAACCACTATCAACTAGTGGTGCACAAAAAACCCGGACCCCAAAAAAAACCCGGAACCGGGTATTATAAAACCCGGGTTTTTTATACCCGAACCCGACCCTACCCGTAGGGTAGGGACCGGGTATGCATATTTGGTCTAAAACCCGAACCCGGAACCGGTTTTTTTTATACCCGGTTTATACCCAAAACCCGGTTTTATAAAAACCCGAAACCCGGTTTTTATAATACCCGAAACCCGGTTTTATAATACCCGAAACCCGGTTTTTAAAGAGCAAACTAATACGTTTATGGGACTTTCCTTGTAATTTGTAGAAAGTGTTCACTATTAAATTAAAATCTGAAAGTATTTTTTTTTTCTTGCAGCTTAGACTAGACCCATTTTTCTTCTATCCTTTTTGTTTTTGGTTTAAAAGCCCAAAGTCATTAGCCCATCACATTTGACCAACACCAACAATGGTAAGTGAACGAGTCTTTTAAAGACCGTTTTTTTGTGTTTTTGCGTTTTTTTTAATAACTAAAAACAAATCTAGGGTTTAATAACTTATTCGCCCCTGTGTGGCTGTGTGTATCGACATTACAGTGTGAAACCTAAACATCCAGTACTGAAGAATCCTCACTCCTCAGCCGCTCGCCACCACTGACTACTCGTCTCCAGCCACCTGCATCACTCGTCTAGCCTTCTCCAGCCACAACCGAGTCATTTCATTAAGGAGGACGAAGCTTAGTCCCGAGTCGATTGAAATGTGTATTTGCTTGAAGGACTACTTGGATGCGGCGGAGCGGATTCAACATGTGGAGTCACTTGAAGATGAAAATGGCGTTGAAACGGATATACACGAGGAAGAGGTCGAAATGGGAATGTCAAGCCCACTAGAAGAAGACTAACCGAAGACGATCAAAAAACGAAGACGACCAAAAAGTATGCACTTTGATGTAATCTTGTTTAATTATTAGGTTTGAAGCATTAAGACTTCTAGTTCTTATGATTTGACAAAATTATGTATGCACTTTGATGTAATCTTGTTTAATTATTAGGTTTCTAATCATAAGCATAGTTCCGGTCGGGTTTTTTTAATACCCGGTGCGGGTTTTTTCCCAACCCGATGCATACCCAAACCGTACCCGATGAATACCCAAACCGGACCCGAACCCGGAAATAAGGTATTATAATACCCGGGTTTTATAAAACCCGACCCGAACCCTACCCGAACCCGGGTATATAGGGTATACATTTTTGGTAGAGAACCCGGACCCGGACCCAACCCGGTTTTTAAAAAAACCCGTTTTTGTAAAACCCGATCCTACCCGAACCCGATCCTACCCGAAACCCGGTTTTTAAAAAAACCCGATTTGTGCACCACTACTATCAACCCCTGAATTTTTGTTTAACGATTTTTCAGTATTGCTATACCTATTAAAAAAATTATTTGGGCCTGGTCATTGATTTTTCTTCCCCAGGTCATCGATATAATTTTAATTTGGTTTTGAGTGTAAATACAAGATTTGGTTCGTATACCTTTTTTAAGGTGATTACAATTTCAAATTGAGGTTTTTGTTTTATTAAAATGTTTTCAACAAAAATTTTTGGGAAGCATGAATTGCATGAAATTCTTTGTTTTATGATAGATAGTGTGATTTCAATATTCAATATGGCCCTCCTTATTCCCACATACCCTATATCTTATTTTCACACCCCATATTGTATACGGGCCCGTATACATTTATACGGCCCATATAGAATGTTTTTGAATAGGAAAATGCGCAGGGAATGTTTCTTTTATTTTATTATATACGACCCGTATATAGTTATACGAACCGTATACATGTGTATACGATTTGTAAAGGCTCAATGGATTTATTTTGTGAGGGTTTTGATGTTACCACATGTATACGGGCCGTATATAATAGTGTTTTTTCAAGTATCACGTTTTTTCCAGTAAAAACACAATCATTATAGGGTTTCTAAACTCTTTATCACCTTTAACAATGTCGATAAACGTTGATCGGAACACGCCGCTTAAATCGGAGCACAGGTAGAGTAACGCTACCGATCAGTCCGTTGATGGAAACTTTAGCGATCGCAGAGATCTTCGTGTTGGTTATTTATCGATTCCCAATAACTACCAAGGGTGATTATGGATTGGTTACAGAAACCACTAGCAGAAGAACCCGACACGTCTTCTATGATGACCCGAAACATTCCGAATAACTAGCAGAAGAACCCGACACAAACAAGTTCTCAACAGTTTGTTATTCAGATCCCTATTTGGTCATCTTTACAAACTACAACACACGATAACTTTAAACTTTATATTGTGTGATTTGACCAGGAAATGATTGGAGGTGATTGCTACTTTTAATAAACGGATTGTTGGACTTCTTGTTCCAAATGCACGCCTAAATTCATCTTTTTTACTATTTTCTTCGATTTCAACAAATCTTTTCCTTTTCCTTCAATTTCTAGAACATTCTCTGTAACATGAAGACGTGTCAGGTTCTTCTACTAGTGGTATTTTAATGAAGTATTGAAGATTGAATGTGCAAACGCAACCGTTTTTTACTACGGAAACGGTGGCTATGCGAAATACAAACCACAACCGTTTTTTAGTACGGAAACGGTGGCTATGCGAAATACAAACCGCAATCGTTTGTGACTATGGGAAACACAAGTTTTCTTTTTGAGCTTGATGGATGTCCGTTATCTCAGTTGAGGCGTGCATTGTTTAAAATGCAGCTGTAGTACCGGGATCACTGGACCAGACACATGTCACATAGTATGTCAATGAACAAAAGATATAACTAGATGTTACGTGTAGCTTCGTTAAACCAAGAACAAAGCATATGTCAAAACACATGTAGATGAAGTCAAATGTGATCAAACTTGGACATCCGACGTAAATCTTGAAGCAAATATGTGGTTCCCATGTTAGGGAGAATGTTCTCGAAATCGAAGGAAAAGGAAAAGGAAATGGATGCGGTCTGCATATTCGTACTTAAAGGTCTCTCTAAAATGCTTGGAAAATTGCATCAACTCTCCTATATCAACATACTCTTCTCCAGACACTTAGTTGTTATGAATGACAACTTGAGGGGTCTAGTTAACTTTTAGATTCAGATTCAGGAAGCAGATGATTTGTCAAAAGACATAGTCAATGTAGTAAAATGTGAGCTTTTACACCAACTATATCGAGATACTTTTTGTAAGTTTGATTTGAATTTCGAAAATTTGAAAGATGTATTCGATGGATGTCCGTTATCTCAACGCTTCTCCTTACATTACTGATCTGGAATTGGACAACCGCAACCGTTTTAGTGCTTCTCAATCAGATATTATTTATTGAATCATAACTGAAACAGTCGGAAAATAACTAAACCGAACCAATATAGTTGAAGGTGCAAGAGAATGGCAAGTAATCAGTTGTATTTTTAATGATTTGTTTCTTATTGGCCATTATTCGACCGAGTAATCAGTTGTATTAATAGATTCCGAAGCTGTTATTTCAGTTATTTCTGTTGATTCAGTACTTCAAGGCATGCCTAATGCAAGGATCTGAACCAACCGAAATCCACAAATTCCAACAAATTGTGTACGTTAAATACCGTTCACCGCTTTTTTAGTTGCTTCTCTTGTTAAGTTTCTGAACCAACCGAAATCCACAAATTCCAACAGTTTCTTCGTAGATTCCGTCCGGTTTCAAAGCCGGTTGAGGATTACGAGTGTTCTAGACTCGTTCAAAGCCGGTTGATGAAACCGAAGCTGTTATTTCTGTTGTTCAGTACTTCCGAGATGATTCAAGTGAGATCTATGAAGCAAGTGTCTGTCTATTCAATTGAGAAGAATAATTGCATTGCTCAAAACAAGGATCGTTCTAATAGATCAATGAGAATAAACGAATTTTTACCATTTTTTACACAAGTTTTCTTTTTGAACTTGATGGATGTCCGTTATCTCAACGCTTCTCCTTACATTACTGATCTGGAATTGGAGAACCATTGTGTATTTGCTTACTGACATGGAATTGGAGAACCGTTGTGTATCTGAATCAGGTTCTCAAACAAACACTACTAAAGATGAGTTGGTATTGAACCAACAAAATCCGAATACTGAAAAACCAACATTCCTTCAAACATTCTAAACCATACCTGGAAACAAACCAACAAAAGTCTGCTGGCAAGAACATTTTTTCAAATGGTATTGAACCAAGAATATGAAGATCAATAAAGATGAATTGGTATTAAACCAAGAATATGAAGATCAACAAATATGAGTTGGTATCTAACTAAACTCATCGTATTTAAATACTAACGGGTTGGTTTTGGGAAGAAAAGAAGGGGTTTAAGGTATTTTGGTAGGTTGAAAGAGGTGAACGATGTTCAAAGATTTGTTGATATATATAACAGAGTAACCCTCACTCTCAGTCATATCTATAGAGAGAGTTGGGAAACAAATATACCTTCAACCATTCTAAACCCTAACCGGAAACAAACCAACAAAATCCGAAAACTAAAAAACATCAGCAACCATTTTTCCTTTTCCTTCAATTTCGAGAACATTCTCCCTGTGTATGTGCTTGTGCTGTAGAAACCGGTGGTGAATTTGCGTACACAGCTGAAGGTTCAGTGCACAAAAAGTTTCTTACGAAATGTACGTGACAAAAACAAGGATCGTTCTAATAGATTAAAGATATTAAACCACGTACAAATCATCTGCTTCCTGAATCAGAATCTGAAAGTTAACTTTGACTCATAAACCCTTGAATCCCAATGCTTCTCTAAAAAAAAATGTTTCTTTCCTTTTCATGAACTAAAACCGGTTTCAACATCAAGGGTTGTTTTTCACCCTGTGTGAGCATTGGAAGCCTGGCAAACAATCTTGCAATTACGTCTTCAATCGAGACCGCATTGTTAATTTTAATGATGATTCGAAACATTCCGAATAACTAGCAGAAGAACCCGACACGTCTTCTATGATGATTTGAAACATTCACGAACCACAATGGACTCAGACTCATACTACTCACCCTCCCCTGAGGAAAAGTTTTCCCGACGACTCAAGATAAAGCAGTTGGTTTGTGTTCATTTCAGCGTTGTTTATCACCCTGTGTGAGCATTGGAAGCCCGACCACTAGCAGAAGCTGTTATTTCAGTTGTTCAGTACTTTCGAGACGAACAACAATGGACTCAGACTCATTGTTGCGAATTTGGTTTCTTCGGTACAGGCTGATGAAACCGAAGCTGTTATTTCGGTTGTTCAGTATTTCTAGACGATTCAAGTGAGTCCTATGAAGCAGGTGTCTGTCTATTCAATTAAGAGGAATCATTGCATTACATCCCCGTTGAAAACAAGTGGTTGTAATGGCGGGACCCTAGATTTCAACGCTTCTCCTTACAACTCTCATCAAATGCCTCACCCTTCCTTTTATTCTGTAAATATTAAATAAAGAATAACACCATGCCCGTAACCCTGCGTTGATAGCTTCCGTTTTATTACAGTCATACGACACCGCTTTTTGTTCTTCAATCTTTGTTACTTGTTAATGTTTTATTTTTTTCTACTTTTAGAAAGGTTTGACCACCTCACGACTGTAAAATGTCTCGTGTGATTGGCGCCTTAAATCCCTTAAATACTTTGAGAAAAATCTAATTTTCGAAAAATACGGGCCGTATAACAGTATACGGGCCGTATATATCGTTCGTATACATTGTATACGACCAGGTAAATTATTTACACATGGTGTATACGGGCCGTATACTGTTATACGACCTGTATGGAATTAAAAAAAACTGACAAAGTCTGCTGGCACAGACTTTGTTAGTTTTTTTAAATTCTATACGGGCCGTATAACATTATACAGCCCGTATACACCATGTGTAAATAAGTTTTTACCATGTGTTAATATTAGGACCCATTCAATATTCATGATGTAATCTTGTAACATTCTTTTATTGGGCGGTACGGTATAATCTTGTAAGACCCACTGTTATGGGGTGGTATGTGGCCCTGTAGCGCCACATAGCGTCGGTGAACACCGGGACGAAGGGTGCCATAGGCCCAAAAAAAAGAAGAAGCGCCATATGCATAGCGGCGCCATGTTGATGATGATTTTGATTTTATGACCGTTGATAAACGGTCAAATGTAAAAAAAATCTATTAATTTTCAAACTTTCCTTTAAATAATTACCCCTTCTCCTATATTTTTATAAATCCACACACTCTCAAACACTCTTTCTCTCTACCTTTTTTTTTAAAATCCACAAATTTTATACAATGCATCCATTTCCCGTACCTAAGGTGTTGGCAAATCCTTCGTCATAGCCCCAAATGGGCCAACATCTCTACTCCTAGCGGTCGGTTAGAAAATAAAAGGCCGTCAAAGAGGTCCAAAACAAACGAGTCGGGTGAACCCGAAACGCCAACCTCCGACGCTCGAAACACCGAGTTGAATGAGGATATTCCGGATGAAGAGCCGGTGGAATAGCTACCAAGACCTCCCGGAAGAAAAAGCCGGGCGAAAAGGCTCGAGTCGTCGTCGATGTCAATGTCAATGGGAACGGAAATGAGTAACGCATTTTCGGAGATAAACAAACGACTTCAAGACATACACGAACTCGGTACTAAACGTATGGAGGAGAACCGCGAAGTGACCGATATTATGCGAGATAGTCAATGGGCTCACGAATTTGAGTTCTACTCGAAACCGCACGACCACTTGACGGGGAAAAGCATTAAAGATGGCGTTGGCGCAAAAGGAGCGGATAGAAAAAAAATATAACCTATGATTGTGTAACGTTTTATTTTATTTTATTCTAGTTTAATGTTTTTTTCTGTTTTTTATTTTATTGTACTCTTTTTTATTTAATGAAACTAGGGTCATTGACCGACGCGCGTTGCGCGATTTACATTGTGGTTAGCATATATGATTATAAAGCATTAAAACGTTTTTTTCTTTTGGATTTCTTGCGTCACATGTTTGGTTTCTAGGTTTAATCTTTGTGCTAAAATATTTATCATGCTTCATTTCTAGGTTTTGTTACTATGAATGGACATTGATCCTAATAACCAATAGAAGAAATGGCAACTTTAGTTTCAAAGCGGTTTTTTTTTCTTGTTGGAGATACTCTATCCATAAAAAAACTCCCAAAGATTTCTAAAGTTGCTACGTTTCACAAAAGTACATACATATTGAATTTGCTAAGATCATATTACAAAAAAAAAAGACATTGATGAACATAAAACAAACTATATACAACACTCCACTGATTTTTATAAAGCCCTCATCAAGAGATGTGATGGTTTCTGTGTATTTTTATGTCCTCAAAGTAGAGGTTAGAGTTAGGACAAGTTTTGAAAAAAGAGTTTGTAATAAATTTTTGTAACAAACCCATATAGATAACTCCATCAGTGGCAAACAACTGATAAATTTTTGTAACAAACCCATAAATTAAGATCAAGAGAACTTACTTTGAGCCATGTTTAGCAACATTCGCTTGGCTGCAACTTTCACCTGTTAACAGACAAAGTTTCCTCTGTTTTTGGACAATTCTGACAAGGCATGTTGTCGATTTATATGATTAAAACTCAATAACCAATGACCAAACAACATAAATATGTATATATACACTTTTACTATGTCCACAACTCACTTAAAGTTTTGGTTCCACGATTTAAAACAATAGAAAATACAAAATAGTGAAATTAACATACGCGTTATACCGAGTCGAACCGGGTTGAACCGAGCAGCATCGAGACCCGCACTTGAGCTGAGACCTAAGCTGACCCGAATCAATGCTGACTGATGTTGACTTGTCGAACCGAACCAAAGCTGAGCTCACCTAAGTCGACCGAAATGAAGTTGAACCGTAAGGTGAACTTGATTAGAAAGATACTCGAATTTGTTAACTTGAATAAACATAACCCACATCAGCTTCTAACCTGAACCGAACCGAGATAGGGTTCAAAAATGAACCGAGCCAAGACACCACGTCGTCTTGATGAGGACTGAACCGAAATCGCTGACCCGAGGCTCAAGTGAACGGAAACCCGAAACCTGAACCGAGTGAACAACCAACAGATCATTATCGGACATTCAATAAAAAAAAGGAATAGAATGAGAAGTATCAGGGGGTGTTACCGTAAACATCGTTGGCCAAAAGGTCTCGGGGAACAATTTAGCTGTCTTAGGATATCCAAAAGGTTGGCGCCGGTTATACTTCATTTGATCCAAAGTACATTAAAAAATTTATCAAACTAATCCTTACAGAATAGCTTCTAACTGTAAAAAAACTATAAGATATTTTTGATATCAGCCTTCAACGTCAAGTAAAACGTCACTGGTTCACCGATTTTGCGAGCGACTGGGTCTGGTAGTATCTAGCAACAACAATTGGAATTTCAAACTATGAAAGTGATTAATGATACATTTAAGTTGATTGTTTTTAATAGATCTTTCTAGCAACAACAATTGAAATTTCAAACTATGAAAGTGATTAATGATACATTTAAACTGATTCTTTTTAATAGATCTTTCTCTTTAAAAACTCTATATGAGAAAACAAAATTTAAATAAGCGAACTTGAATGTGCGAGTAAAACGCTTTACGTATACATTCATATAAAGCTATCAAGTGAGTAATGATACATTTAAGTTGACTTTTTTATGAATGTTTCAGTTCTAAAACTCTAAATGAGAAAAACAAATTTAAAAACTATCGTTTTACCTGTATTTGGCGTTGATACGAAGCATTCAATTTAGGGATGAGCAAATACCGATACCGTCCCGATCCCAAAAATCCCAATCCCGAATATCATGAAAACTGGATACCGATACCGATACCGAAATATGTCGGTACGGTATCGGTATTTTGAAGGTAAAATTTGGTATTTTACCGGTACCGTACCGAACCCGTCCCGATACCGAAAAAGCCAAAAAGTGGATACCGATTCCACTACCGAAAAAAAATCGGTACGGTATTTTCGGGATCGGGACGGCATTTGCTACCATTTGCCCATCCCTAATTCAATTCATACAAATCAATGTCAGACTTCCTGCTACTATCCTCTATGACCCACTTAAAATAAAAGGGAAATTAGTTAAATCCTGACTACTATCTAATTAACAAAAGAAAAATAAAATCTCAGTTTTCACTTCTACGATCTAGATACTACAGTCTCACATTATGAAATAAGCAAAATGTAACTGCTCATTCAAGATAGCTAATTTCAAAGTTCAAACACGATTAATTTGATAAGCAGTTCCGATAAGTAATACTAAACACCCCACAAAACAGTTTATCCCAGTTTCTAAAAACAATGATTACTATCTGTGTGCATCTGATAATGTGATAAAATTGATAAGGGTACTGTTTTTTAAACCCGATCCTATTAGCCTTATTTAGTCAAATGCATACCCTTAAACCGAACGACTCAAACATTATTTATTACTTATTAATCTACGTAATAAGCTTCAAATAATTAGACCTCATTACCAACTAATCCTCAACAGTCATTCATCCGAAATAAGATCGATCCAAACCTGGAAAGTTCCAATTATCATATTGCTTGTGCTGCGGGAACCGACACCTTAGATCCGGACTGCTTCCACATAAATTGTGTTCATGATCCCATCACTCTACTGCCATTTTAAAAAAGCATTAAAACAGCTAAGACTCGCAAAGTACAGCAAAACGATGTGGCTCAGATCTACCAGAAATTATGGCTGCAAGGTGGGTTGCAGGTCAAACCCTACCATCCGCCATCCTTGCCATGCCATCATCAACTGGAAAAAACTTTTGAGGTCATCATAGCCTAGTGATAGAACCCATTACCACAGCCAACCAACAAAACTGTAGCAAAATACTGTAATTAGATCACAAAACTGCTAAAAAACATCGATTCAGTAGGCTCACATATAGATCACAGCCAAGCAACCAAAAGCCCTAAATAGATAGTATAACATCGATACATTAGGCTCACAAAAAGATCACAGCCAAGAAACCAAAACCCGTAAGAAAATTAACGACAAAGAGGTAAAAAAACTTGAATGATATACACACTCAAAACCATCGCCACTGTCCACCAACCAGGAGCGGTGGGTGGCAACCAGAGCACATGTCATGTGGCCTTCTAAGGAGTCGCAAATGATGAAAATACCCTTGCCCACAACATGATATAATCAACACACCCTTCTACCGTTCTGTGACCATCATCACCCTGCACCGTCAATGACCGGGGAAGGTGAGTGGTCGGTAACAGCCTCTGCCAAACAGAGTAGGTGATGAGAGAGAGAGACCGGAAGAGAAGACCTTTGGAAGGAGGCGGAAACGATGGGAGAGAGCGCGGAAGAGAGAACCAGATGCCGATATGCATGTGGCTGCCGCCGTGGCTCCGCCAGCATGGACGGCACCGCTTCTCCCAGCTCTCTCTCTCTCGACCTACACACCGCATCCTCAGGGTGACCGGATGACGAAGTGTCCGCCGTGGTGGCGGAGGGAGTTGCTCTCATCTCTCTCTAGATTCTGAAGTACACATGAAGAAGCAATTTGGTGGTGATCAGGTGAAGGGATTTAGGGTTTTGATTTTGGGGAAAAAGGGGACGATGATGGTGATCTGGTAACGTGGCAAACTTTGAAGGGTGGAAAGTATTGTTTATACTATTCATAAGGTTGGTTTTTTAATATATAGGATAATGATTTTTAATTTTAAAAAACTTAGAAATTAATTAAAAAAATGAAAATTACATAATTGAGTAATGATGATAAAGGGGTTTTATGACTACGGCCTTACATAACGCCTCATAAAGCCCAGTGATAATATGGAGTGCCACATGTCGCATAACGCCTACAAAGGGGCCGTATGATTACGGATGAACTAAGGTTCTTTTATTTGGGTGTCATAGCATCTGCATGCCCATTTCTATATTTATATACACCAAGTTGATGCTTTCCAACCTCCAAAAAAAGTCATCCTACATTTATTATATACGTTTCAGCATGAAGTATGTAGATTCACCATTAGGCAACTTTAATTTCACATGCTAATCAAAGTCAAACTCTTTGGGTGCAAACGAGTCGAGACGAGCCCGAGTTTGATTACGCTTGAGCTCGAGCTCGTTTAACATATGAAAGCTCGAGCTCGAGCTCGGCTCGAAGGTAATTTTTCAAGTTCGAGTTCGGCTCGGGCTCAACTCATTTAGTATTTAATAATTAATTTATATTAATAATAATTAATTTTTATACATGTAATTAAGTTATTTTTTTATATTTATATAAATGGTAATTATTATTATATAAATATATGTTTAATATATTAATAAAAAAATATATAAACAGAAAGCTCGTTTAAGCTCGCGAGCCGGCTCGAGCTCGATAAGCGAAGCTAGGGCTCGGGCTTGAGCTCGAGCTCGTTTAAACTCGGCTCGTTGGAGCTTTTTTCGAGCCGAACTCGAGTAGCTCGGCTCGTTTACCCTCTAGTTATAAGGTAGTAGATGTATAAAACATTTATTTGAGCATTCACAATAGAATATATATATATATAAAGTGTGTCATACATTTTGCCTTAATGTATGAACGTACGCAATGACAAATTCGCATGTTATAACAAAGGTCCCATGTTTTAAAAATTTGAAGATCAGATGTTCAAAAGAAAAAAAACAAATGGCATGTTTATAAAAACAACAATTTCGTATTTTAATAAAAAAATCGCATATTGATTCAAAAAACCAAACTCGCATGTTATAAAGTTTTTCTGCACGTTGATACTGAATCTCTTACATTAAGTTATTTTGTACAATAACCGGTCTCTCTCTATATGTATATATATAGGGTTAGGCTCATTTGTCAACAACTCCCTTGATTGTGAGCATTAGTGAACTAATCATAGCCCTTGATTATCAATACACAAGTGTAAATAAATGAATATGATTTATTCACTTAGTTAACAAATACACTAGTGTTCACTTTAGAACCTCACCCTATATACAGTGGCGATCCCGTGATTTTTTTTTCCAACAGGGTTCATTTTTCGGTGTTCAAAATTTTCATAACAAAATGTTAAAATTTTCGGGTTGGTTCTCGTTCAGGTTGGGTCAGAGCGAGGTTTTAATAAAATTAAAAAAAAAACAGGCTATACAAGAATTGAACCCATGAGCTCTTGTTGGTAAAGATGGGGTTTACCACTACACCAGCTTTACTTTTCTTTCTAAGGTATCCACCTAAATGTATTTGAAGGGTCATAATAAAATTTAATATACCAGATCTACTATTTTTTTTTTAAAACATTGGTGTCCGGAAACCCCGACCCACTCTGTATGGGTTTGTGTGTATATATAGGGTGGGTTCTAGAGTGAACACTAGTGTATTTGAGAACTGACTGAACAAATTTTAACCATTGATTTACATCACCAAATCGTAAAATACACTAGTGTATTTCCATCATCAAAACATGTTCAAATCCTTGTCATTGATTTACACTTTTGTATTAATAAGTAAGGGTTATGATTAGTTCATACAGTTCACTATCAAGTGTGTTGTTCACAAGGGTGTTATTCACAAGGGGCAAGTTGGACCAAATTTTTTTTTCGTAAACGTAGATGTGTGTATTACAAACACATATGTAAAAAAAAATTCAAAAAAAAAAAAATGTCGTGTGTGTAGTTTTTTACACCACAAGTTTGCTGTTTTCGTGTACCGTAAATTTACGGTACCCTTAAACACGAAACTTGTGGTGTAAAAAACAACACACACGACATTTTTTAAAAAATTTTTTTACATATGTGTTTGTAATACACACATCTACGTTTATGAAAAAAAATTTTGGTTCAACTCGCCCCGGATCAAGAGGTTCTCATGGTTTTTACAACTGGAGGTGGTTCTCATTTTAGCGGCCCCCTATATATATATATATATATATAAGGGAAGGTTCAAATGAAAACCACTAGTTATTGTGAAAACTCGAAAACTAATTAAAAAAGCCAAAAAACATACCAATTTTTTTTTTTTTGCATACCAATTTTCGCAGCTTTTTATATATATAAAAAAAATTTCAAAAAAAAAAGTTTTTGTAGTACACATGTGTAGTATTACACATGTGTACTACAACAAAAAAAATTTATTTTTTTTTGAATTTTTTTTTATATAAAAAAACCTGCGATTTTTATTAAAAAATTGAAATTTTTTTTTTTTTTGTTTTTTAGGCTTTTTTTAGTTAGTTTTCGAGTTTTCACAATAAAAGTGGTTTTCATTTGAACCTTCCCCTATATATGTGTATATATATATATATATATCCGTTTAGACTCATTTGTGAACAATTCCCTTGATTGTGAACACTAGTGAACTAATCCTAAACCTTGATTATCAATGCAAAAGTGTAAACATAAGTATATCTAGTTTTCTCATGATCTTCTCCTTAAATATATATATATAGGGAGCCGCTAGAATGAGAACCACCACGAGTTATGAGAACCACGAGAACCAAGTGCCACGGAGGGCCGTTGACCACGAAATTTTTTTTACACCTAGATCCGTATATTTTAAGACCGGGTGTAAAAAAAAAATTTCAAACGGCGCGCCCGAGGGGGTAGTTTTTTACACCCAAAGTTTGTAAAAAAGAAAAAAAAATTAAAAACACCAAACTTTGGGTGTAAAAAACTACCCCCTCGGGCGCGCCGTTTGAAAATTTTTTTTTACACCCGGTCTTAAAATATACGGATCTAGGTGTAAAAAAAATTTCGTGGTCAACGGCCCTCCGTGGCACTTGGTTCTCGTGGTTCTCATAACTCGTGGTGGTTCTCATTCTAGCGGCCCCCTATATATATATAGGGAGCCGCTAGAATGAGAACCACTCCCAGTTATGAGAACCATGAGAACCAGTTTCCACCAATCAGGTTTTGCCAACAGAAAGGGTAATATAGTCATTTACCCCAAATGTCATATCCTTTCTCGCTCCTCTCTCTTTCTTTTCTATTTAATAGTTGCAGAGACTTTCATTCACCATAACCTTCCCCAATTTTAAAACCCACCTCCCTGTACCATATGCAACCGCAATTGAACACGGTCAGATTATCTTAGCCTCATAGCCCAAGAGCATTGCTTTTCTGGTCAAGATCTTTGAGAGATCTGGCTTGGGTGAAGAAACAGTTTTACCACATACATTACACTATCTTCCACCAAACCCTAGCATGATGGATGCTAGAGACGAGTCAGAATCGGTCATTTTCTCAGCCAGTGAGCTTCGATTTGATGTTGAATCGGAGGTGGTGGGTGCTCGATGACGGTGGTACAGCGCCGCCGTGAGCGGTGGTGGCAGTTCGATGGCTGGGTGGTGGGCCGGCGGCAGCGCCGCCGTGAGCGGCGGAGGTCCCGGTCTCCTCCTGTGTTGTTGATTTCTCTGGTATGTTCTTGATGTTTGTTTTGATTTTGGTATGTTGGGGATTTTTCATATTTTTGGCCTGTGTTCTTGATGTTTGTTTTGATTTTTGGTATGTTCTTGATATTTTTTTGATTTTGGGTTGAATGATGTTACTGTTCCTTCTTGTTGAAACATGTTCCTGTTCTTTCTGGTTTGAATGATCTGGTTTGAAACATGTTCATGTTCCTTCTGGTTTGAATGATCTGGTTTGAATCTGACGGTGGTATGTTGGGGGTTTGATTTGGGTGTTCTACTGTTCTTGAATCTGATGGTGGTATGTTGGGGGTTTAATCTTGAATCTGATATGTGGGTTGATTTGAATTCTTGATTCTGTTGATTTGAATTCTTTGATTATATGGGTTTTGATCGGTTTAGATTTTGGGGGGCGATGATGCAAAAAAAAAAAAAAAAAAAAACCCGTTGATTTTGATGATGATGGCGCGGCAAAGACGGCGGAGGGTAGGTTTTTTTGAACCTGCAACCCCATTTTGCAGCCTTTTTTATTATCGGAAAATCTGAGCCAAACCCATTTTTTTTCGAGATACGCTTTGTTTTGATGTTGTTGGTTTTTTATATTTTTTTCCCTAGTCGATGACGATAACAATCTATCTGAGACACCTACCGAGTTTGCGTTTTCTGGGTGTGTTCGTGTTGCGTAAAAAAGTTATTTGTAAAAAAAAATTGTGTAAACAGTAAACTTTTTAACGTAAAACGTAAAAAGTTTAATGTAAACGTAAAAACGTAAACTTTTTTAACGTAAAAACGTAAAACGTAAAAAGTTTAACGTAAAACGTAAAAACGTAAAACCTAAAAAGTTTTTCGTAAAACGTAAAAAGTTTTATGTAAACTGTAAAAAGTTTTTTTGTAAAGCGTAAAAAGTTTTAGGTAAAACGTAAAACGTAAATTTTTTTAAAGTAAAAACGTAAAACGTAAAAAGTTTAACGTAAAACGTAAAAACGTAAACTTTTTTAACGTAAAAACGTAAAACGTAAAAAGTTTTTCGTAAAATGTAAAAAGTTTTACGTAAAACGTAAAAAGTTTTTTTGTAAAGCGAAAAAAGTTTTAGGTAAAACCTAAAGCGTAATTTTTTTTAGTAAAACGTAAAGAGTTTTACGTAAAACGTAAAAAAGGTTAACGTAAAAAACCGGCGCGTAAAACGTAAAAAACCGGCGCGTAAATCGTATAAACGTAAAAAACGTTAACGTAAAAAAACCGGCTCGTAAAACGTAAAAAACCGGCGCGTAAAACGTAAAGCGTAAAACGTTTTACGTAAAACGTAAAACTTAAAACTTTTTACGTAAAAACGTAAAATCTAAAAACGTAAAAGGTAAAAATTTTTACGTAAAAACGGCGTTAAAAAATTGGCTCGTAAAAACGGCGCGTTGAAAAAACGGCGCGTTGAAAAAACGGCGCGTTGAAAAAACGGCGCGTAAAAACGGCGTTAAAAACGGCGTTGAAAAAACGGCGTTAAAAAACGGCGCGTTGAAAAAATGACGCGTGAAAAAGTCGGGCGCAAGACGGGTCGTAAAAAATTGGCGCGTAAAAAACGGCGTTAAAAAATTGGCTCGTAAAAAACGGCGCGTTGAAAAAACGGCGTTAAAAAACGGCGCGTAAAAAAACGGCGTTGAAAAATTGGCGCGTAAAAAAACGGCGTGTTAAAATAACGACGCTTGAAAAAACCCGGCGTAAAAACGGCGCGTAAAAAAAACGTAAAACGTAAAAAGTTTAACGTAAAACTTAAATTGTAAAAATTATAAAAAATGTTTAAAAAAATCTGAATTTTAAAATGTTTTTAATAAAAAAGTTATGTTTAAAAAAAAGTAATAATATAATAAAACAAAAAACTAATAAAAAACAATAAAGATAAAAAGACAAAATAGAGTTATTTTACTAAATTACCCTTTTGGATTATAATATTAAAGACATAATAAGACAAAAACCATTTAATATTAATTTTTGTAACTTTTAATCTCATCCATCCATCAAGTTGATCAAAGGGCTAGAAAGTGGTTCTCATGGTTCTCATAACTGTGAGTGGTTCTCATTCTAGCGATCCCCTATATATATATATATATATATATAGGGTAATGCTCTATAAAAAACCCCTTAAAATGAGAAAACTTTGCAAACTCAACATGTGGCCAAGTACTTTCCACGTATGCATAGTATTCTGATTATGGTTTTTGCCTTTAAGGGTATATTTGTAATTGTACATCTATCCACCCAACCCCCAAGATATCTTCCCCAATTGATTTGACATTATCATTAATGCACATCACCTCATTGTCAAACCCATATTTCTTTTCGATTATTTCTTTTTTAAAAGAAAAAATTACAAGATATTTTCTCCATTAATTTCCCTCATATCTTCATTTTACCCCTCTTCTCCTGCATATCATCCTACCTCCATTAATGTCTATGGAGACAAATCCACCAAGTTATTATGTAAAGGTTGGATTTTTTTTAATTAAAGAAGTGTCAAATTGCAGGTTGTGTTGATGACGATTTGGGAACTCGATTTGCAGGAAGCGATAGATGAAGATGATGTGCGTACCCGGCTTCTTATGTGAAGGTTGGATTTATTTTAATCAAGTTATTACCCTTATTTTTCTATATTTGATTTTGATATCAAGCAAGCAATTTGCTTTGAAGTTTAACTGTAGGGTTTGATTTCTTTGTGTATTGTATCCATACTCTCATCAAGTTTTTTGTTTGATGTTTTCTTTATTTATTATGTGGATTAGTTCAATATGATTATTTTATATCATCTTAGAAAACCTAAGTTGAAATTCATACATAGATGAAGATGAATTTGTTTGATGTTTGGTTTATTAACGTCAATTTGTTTTATTTTTGCTTCTACATACACCAGTAGACCTTTGCCTATAATCTTGGCATGTTTTGGACCAACAACATTGGTTATTTCATTTTGCTTCCAATATAATGTATAAGAAAGAAAGTAAGAAACAAGGTAATAAAATACAATTTTTATACCAAATTAGAAATTTTGAACATATTTGAGAAGAAGAAGATAGATTGCAATGCGGATCTGATTGCAATTTTGAACATCGTCATACCCTAATACATGTTACACTTTATCCTATTAGACATAGCCATACAGTTTAAATTATTATAGTTATGACGTGTTTAACACATGCCTGATTTTTTTATTTTTAGACGTCTAATAATCGGCACATCTGTTTTTAGAAACGAAAAGCCAAGTTTGTCTTACAGCACAACCAACGTAACACGTGTTATAGTCTGAACTCCTGTTTCACAGCTAAACCATAGTAACATGTTATAGAGACATGTATTAGGATATGACGATGTATTAGAGACATGTATTAGGGTATGACGAATTAATTGCAGGTTTTTAGTTCTGTGTACTTTGTTAGTTGTTGTTTCAGTTGTGTAAGATTAATTTGCAGGTTTTTATTTTTGTGTTAAAAAGTTGTGCTTGGTTTGGTTGCTTGTTTGGGCTTTTGATCTGAATAGTAACTGTTTTTTGTTGGTTTGGTTGCTTTGTTTGGGGCTTTTGATCTGAATAGTAACTGTTTTTGTGATGTTATTTGAGGAAAAAGATTTTCTGGCTATGAATGTGTTAATATTTATGTCTGGTTAACGACTTAACGGTTATCTTATCTTTTCATTATTAGGACGGTGATGGATTCAAGGGAAATAAGATCCAATTCTCGGGTCAGTTGGTTTCGTCAAACGTGGGTCAGATGCTCAAGGATCATGACCATGTTTATGTTACAGCACAACACAACTAACACGTGTTATAGGTTGAACTTCTCGGACATGCATGTGTTACATGTGACATGAAACCCATGTACGACGTAACACGTGTAACGTGTGACATGAAAACACATTTTTATAACTTCCCTGGCATACGCACACTCACATGTTTACAAACCGTTTCAAGACCGACCCAAACAATAAAGCAAGGGTAGCCGCTGAAAAGCTAAGGCAGCAAAGGTAGCCGTTGAAAAGCTAAGGCAGACTGTCAAAGGAAGCTCCACCATTTTTCTTAGTGCTATGTATTTTCGTTTACTAGTAATATGTAATGTGAGACTCTTATTTTGTTTTGTCTAGTACATGATGTTAAAACGGTATGGACTTAACACATTCTGGAAGTCTTAACACACGTTATAAAAGAGGCTTAACACACGTTATATTAGGTATACTATGTTGTTATTAAGTTACTATTGGAGTTTATGCATCCATTCTGGAAGTCTTAACACACGTTATACATGTCAGGCGCGTAACACATGTTACAGTATGTATATACAAATCATGGTGTTTTGGAAACCACTAGCTTATACATGACACCATGTTGGGTTAAACCAAGATTATAACAGAGGCTTAACACATGTTATCCCAGGTATACGGTGTTACAACATTAACTTGTATGTTCCATATTAACTTGTACACGTGTTACGATCAGTATATGCACATCATGGTGTTTTGCAAACCACTTTCATATACATGAATACAAGTCGGGTTATAATGGATGCTTACATGTTATCATATGTATACAAGTGGGGTTACAACAAGATTACGATATTAACTAAGCTCACCATTAAACTCATCGCCCCCGTCGAATGTTTTCACCCTTTGTCACATGTTAAGCAATTACATGTTCCGAACAGACAAATTGTAACACATGTTAGATCAGTATATACACATCATGGTGTTTTGTAAACCACTAGCTTATACATGAATACATGTCAGGTTACAAAAAGATTATAACAGTGGCTTAACACATGTTATACATTCCAAAATGTGCAAAACAAATGACCTGTTTCATATTATATATTCCAAAATTACCGGTACATGTGATACCATAAATGGCTCGTTTCATATTACACGTTACATACTAACTTGTACATTTATTACTTGTACAAGTTTTACGCTCAGTATCCACGTTATCGGATATTTTAAACATCAACAAAAATAAAATAGATATTACTTGTTTTTTTTTAATTAACAAAAGGTTAACACACGCTATATATCATTCTAACAGGGGCTTAACACATGTTATACATGAACACATGTCAGGTTACATCATGGTGTTCTGTTACAGCATGAACCACCAACTCATGTTATAAATGAACGAAGACATCTTTCCCAAAGGATGTGACTTATTCAATGTCCCAGCATTAACGTCGCCTACATCCATCCAGCATGTCAATTGAATATCTTTTATGGATCTGCCTCTGTAAATCAAGCAACCCAACAAAAAAACAATTATTGTTAAGATCAAAAGCCCCAAACAAGCAACCAAACCAACAAAAAAACTCGTTCAAAATCTCATCCTAAAGTTACGGTGTTACAATATTAACTTGTATGTTCCAAGATTATACAAGTTAATAGTGTTTTGGAAACCACTAGCTTATACATGACACCATGTTGGGTTAAACCAATATTATAACAGAGGCTTAACACATGTTATCCCAGGTATACGGTGTTACAATATTAACCTGTATGTTCCATATTAACTTGTACACGTGTTACGATCAGTATATGCACATCATGGTGTTTTGCAAACCACTTTTGATATACATGAATACAAGTCGGGTTATAATGGATGCTTACATGTTATCATATGTATACAAGTGTGGTTACAACAAGATTACGATATTAACTAAGCTCACCATTAAACTCATCGCCCCCGTCGACTGTTTTCACCCTTGTCACATGTTAATCAATTACATGTTCCGAACAGAGAAATTGTAACACATTATCAGTATATACACATCATGGTGTTTTGTAAACCACTAGCTTATACATGAATACATGTCAGGTTACAAAAAGATTATAACAGAGGCTTAACACATGTTATACATTCCAAAATGTGCAAAACAAACACATGTTATAAACGAACGAAGAGTTCTTTCCCACGTAATATATCATTCTAACAGGGGCTTAACACATGTTATACATGAACACATGTCAGGTTACATCATGGTGTTCTGTTACAGCATGAACCACTAACACATGTTATAAACGAACGAAAACTTCATTCCCAAAAGATTTGACTTATTCAATGTCCCCGCATTAACGTCGCCTACATCCATCCAGCTTGTCAATTGAATATCTTTATGGATCTGTTTCTGTATATCAACACACGTTAAATATCATTCTAACAGGTGCTTAACACATGTTATTGGTCTGTTTCTGTAAATCAAACAACCCAACAAAAAAAAAAACTTACTGTTCAGATCAAAAGCCCAAACCAGCAACCAAACCAACAAAAAAAAAACAATTATTTTTAAGATCAAAATCCCCAAACAAGCAACCAAACCAACAAAAAATCCCGTTCAAAATCTGATCCTAAAGTTTTCAATGTATTTAAAATACATGAACATTAACCATTACTAGATCTTGATTGAAGACAGAGGAGAGGAGAGAGAGAGAGAACATTAACCATTACTAGATCTTGACTCCGACGACGTTCCGAACTCCGGCGCCACCAACCACCCACCCTCCACCACCTTCTACAACCACCCACTGTTGCCGCTATCAACTACCAACAACCCAGATCTGCAAGCACCATCGTGCCTCACTCATCTACAACCACCTTCCACCAACCACCAGATCTGCAACCAGCCACCACCTTCCACCAACCACCAGATCTGCAACCACCATCGTGCCTCACTCATCGTGCATCTACCGCCTCCCCTGCCCAACCATAACGGTCAAAAACACCACCGCCACAGCGCTGCTGCTGCCGTGGGTGGCTGGAAACCCACCGGTTTTCTCTCTCTCTTTCGATTTCTCTGGTACTCTCTCTCACGGCTCTCACTCTCTTTCTTGGCTTGCAGGTTGTAAGTGTTGTGTAGAGAGAAGGGAAAGTCATGGGGGCTAGGGTTTTGATTCGGGGAGGAGATAATGAGATCTGTGATTTTAGAGAGAGGGAATTGAGAGAGCTGAGATGAGATTGTGATTTTAAATTGGATATGAAGAGAGAGAAAGAGATGTGCATTAAAGAGAGATGATAGGAATGGACAGTGGAGAGAGAAGGGATATACTACTAAAAATGCCCTTCCAGTTGACTAATGTGTATTATTACATTTCTTTTAAATCTAATTCTTACCCAAATTAAGAGAGCCCTTGATGAAGTGTGATGAAACATAATCAATGGTTGATATTGGGTTTTCATAGTTTTTTAAAAAAGATGGGGTTTTCCACTTAGCCCTCCCCTATATCATATATATATATATATATAGGGGAGGGTTCAAGTGAAAACTCCTTTTATCGTGAAAATTCAAAAACTAACTAAAAAAAAGCTTAAAGAATATCAATTTTTTTTTCACAATTTTTTATTAAAAATAACTATTTTTTATATATAAAAAATCTTTTTTTCAAAAAAAAAAAAAAAACTGTAGTGCACATTTGCAATAATACACATATGTAGTACACATATAATGTACATGTGCAGTACAAGTTTTTTTTTTAAAATTCTTTTTATATATAAAACTAGCGAAAATTTGTAAAAAAAATTGGTATGTTTTTTAGGATTTTTTAGTTAGTTTTCAGGTTTTCACTTTGACTAGTGGTTATATATATATATATATATATATATATAGTGTGAGTTTCATTGGGGAACCGGGGACACTCTTAAAATTTAACTTAATATGTTAAAAATTAATTTTTTTAAAATCTTTTTCGGCGCTTCTCCTTTTATATACTTGTAGAAGCATTTTTAATAAAAAAAAAATCAAAAACTAAAAATATTAAAAAAACAATTAAAAAAAAGGCTATTTTTTTTTAGAAAAATTATTTTTTTATTCGACTAGTTTCTCCTCATTTTTATAAAGAAAAGGGCTGAAATTTTTTTAACATTTTTTTAACATGTTAAGTTAATTCTATGAGATATAACTGTTTTTTACACACTTTTTTTATATTTTTAGTTTTTAATTTTTTTTATTAAAAATGTTTCTACTTGTATTTATAAGAAAAAGCGCCGAAAAAAATTTAGAAAAAATTTAATTTTTAACATGTTAAGTATAATTTTTAAGAGTGTTCCCCCGTTCCCCACTTTTTTAGTGTTCCCCAATGTACCCTCCCACATATATATATATATATAGGGGATGTTTCAAATAAAAACCACTTTTATTGCAAAAACTCGAAAACTAACTAAAAAAAGCCTAAAAAACACACAAATTTTTTTTACACATGTGCACTACAAATTTTTTTTTGAAAAAAAAAGGTTTTTATATAATTTAAATAGCGAAAATTGATATGCAAAAAAAATTGGTAAGTTTTTAAGGTTTTTTTAGTTAGTTTTCGAGTTTTCGCGATAACTAGTGGTTTTCATTTGAACCTTCCCCTATATATATATATATATATATATATATATATACTAGCCATTTACCCGCGCGATGCAGCGGGAGTGACGATTTACAATAGGATACTCGTTTACCGTTAGTTTATCAGTCGTCTCGTGATATATTGTATAGTACTTAAGTTAGTTTTTTTATTCGTGATATATTGGCACTCGTTTTTCTGTTAGTTTATCGATTCTTTGGTGATATACTTTTATTAATTTTTTTTCTATTAGTTTATCGATTCTTTGTCAGTTTTTTTATTCGTAGCATTGATATGGTCTATCTATTTTATAATCATCCAAGAAAGTTTTTTTCCACATATCAATCAATGAGTGGTAAATACAATGGTGAAGTGGGATAAGATGATAGTGAAACGATGTTAAAATGGGATGCGACACTTACACACGATGGTTATAGTGTAATGGGCAATTTATGGTAATTAATAGTGGCATACGAAAACAAGTTTGTATATTTTATTAATTTTATTTTAAAGATAAAAAATCCTATATGATAAATTGATAATAAAAATATATACAAACTTATGTTGGGCCCTATATACAAACTTATGTTGGGCCCATTAGACTTGGCCAGTTATGAAAAAAACACAAGTTAGTGCAAAGTTAACAACGTAGTGCTATAACACAGTAAGTGTTAAGTTGAGAGTGTTGAGTTGAGGGTGTCGAGCATTAACGTGTTAGTTGAGAGTGGCAGCAACCAGTTGCCAATAATTGGGGGTGATAAACAGAAGGGTTTTTAACATGGCTTTTGTTACACAAGAGAATGCTCGTTTGGTTCCAAAATTCATGCCTGGGGTTTGACCCTTCATGCTTGGTGACTGAAAGATCGGTTTCTTCAAAATTTAAGGCCGATTATAGGATTGTATGAAGGGGGTATTGATCACCATGAAGGAACCTTTATACAAAAAGGTTGTTGCTCAAGGGTGTGAGGATTAGCTTGCAAACTTTAGAAGTCGTTGTACGTTTTTAAGTAGTCTCTCAGGACATGGTTTGGCTGATTCTGTACTATGATAAAAGAATTGAGATGACACATTGCAGGTCCTGAAGTCGGATCTTGAACACAAGGATTTCTTGTTTCGAGTGGTGTAACAAGTGCGGAGTCCTTGTTACGCCACAAACCGAGCACAAGTGTGAATCAATAACACAAAGATATTCACCGATTAACGAACGTATATTGATTTCGACAGAGTTTGGTTACAAGGTTTACAATAATGCTCTTCAACACTCTATCTCACACACTCAGTATATTGCTCTTGCAAGCATGAACAAAACTAAGTGACACTGCGTATATATACTAACTCAGCACAATAACCAAACGACATGATGCAAGTCCAAACGACAAGGCCCATGTAGTTTGAACCAATCACCAAAAGACAAGATGTGTCGTTTAACATCTCTAACCGATACCATGTAAACGACACGTGTATGCCGTTTGCCTCAACATTGCATATGTGTCGTTTGGATTCACATTTATATCTCGTTTACACATACAACCCACTAAACAAACTTTGGGTTGTTTAATTTTTTTAAATTTTACATAACCAACAAATCAAAAAGTTAGTCAATTTGCCCCTATTAACCAAAGTTGAAAACTGTAATTGTCTTCCAAAAAAACCAGTCAAACAAAAAAAAGCAAAAGTTGAATGCCAAAAGTCTTGTAAATCAGTGTAGCCAAACTAACAAATGCATATTTCTGATAAAAATTTTAGTCCAAAACTGAAAACTCTCCTTAAAAGCTTTCATATCTTATGCCTTGATAGCATACTTTCTCAATGGAAAATACTTTTTCTTCTTCTCTCTTTGTCTTCAACGAAGCCTACATTAAAAATAAACTAATATGATTAAAAAAATCCACAACTTGAATAAATAGAACATACACACAACAAATCATGTAAATCAAATGGATACCTATTCTTTGGGGCGTAAACCATACACTATTACAACCAGAGGTCTACAAATCAATTTTTTTATTAAAAAACGGTCCGGTTTTTTAACCGGTTTTGGTTTTTTATGGCACAAAAAAACCAGTTTGATGCGAGAACCCAAACTGGTACTGACCAGTTCGGTTTTTAACTGGTTTGGGCAAAAAACCCGGTTTTTATAACTAATTCGGCTTTTAAACCGGTTATAAATGTAGCAAACAGGTCTAAAACCGTCGAGTCGGGTTAAGCCCGAACCGGTTTCACTTTTTTCCGCTTCGATCCTAAAACCGATTTTTGTACAAGTCTAATTACAACTCTGGCATTAAGTGCAAAGAAGCCAAGTCGTTTGTGAGCTACTTGAGCTAACGCACTAAAATATCATGAATCAAACACACCCTAAAGCTAAAAAATAGAACTCAAGTGCGCTTGACTCGTTCACACCCACCCATCATTACGATGTATATAGCCAATATGACACCACATAAATCGTAAAGCAAAATATAAACATGGTGAGACAATCTATCATAACAATGAACATGATGCCAACATGGTTTGAATTTTTTGGCGATCTACATTGCAAAAGTTACCCCATAAAGTCATTATGATGAAAAGAATATCATTACTATGATAATCTAAATCTTTGAATTTAAATAATTAGGAGTGTAATAACAAATACATTATTCATATAATCTTCCTGAACAACTCATATTTGAGGTATGAGCTGGGACCAAAATCCGAATTGAATTGGCTTCTCTAACGGTCTGAAAACTCAAAAGCCGAATTCGAATTCAGTTCAACTCGAATTTCGGCTTTTTCGAGTATGATTCAAAAACTGAACTCCCCTACTTTAAATACATGCACAGAGGTAGATGATTGGTGTTTCAAGGTCAAAAAGATGTGTACCGGGTTGAACGATTGTTCGGGATTGTTGGAAACAATGACCGCTTTTCGAGTCCCAAAACGACAAACTCCCATTGTCACCTTTTCATCGTAAAGATCAATATCAATAAATGAACACATATTCAGGGGGGGGGGGGGGTTGTCAGAAAACCTTATAAATGCAGTCATATCTGTTACAAAAAAAAAAAAAACTCACCTCCAGTAGGCAGAACGACATCAGAGGTGCCTTTTAAATCCAAGTGTGGCTATTATAAGATGTTTAAGCTATTAACCTTAACAGACACTATAAAGCTATACTTAAGCTGCTATAATAATGAAGAAAACAAAAATTCCTTCTACTACAAATGTAGAATGTTCCAGCTTACTATAATCCCATCTTGGTTTGTGAACCAATGCCTTGCACCAACACAAGTATCAGCACCAGCAGCAGCTTGACCATCAGCTTAAACCCTCCTTAACCCTCGTTTTGCTGGCATATTATGGGATCTTTTTAACCTCTGGATCCATGACACCATGTGATGTTTTTGGATTTTTCCTTGAACTTGTTTCGGCTTTATTAGTTCTAGCGGCTTATTTCGATTTTTCACCATGGCTAAATTGACCCCTAGAAACACAACCAAAGATAAAAGGACTTCAATTGCCCATAACACACGTGTCTGCACAGTCACTATTCATTAGCTTCACTTATTATTCAGGATCCCCCTATAATAGAAAAAAAATGCGATGAATTAGTGAGGTTGGGGTTGAAAATTCAAATAGATGATTTTGTGTCGAAACGGTTATAAATAATGTTCCATAACCAACCTCATTGAGTGTCTTTTCTCAATCTTTAAATTTCGTATCAGCAAATCGGTTTATTAAAACAGCAGCCCGGTACGACTTCCCAGGCGAAAACTGGCCAGAATTTGGAGCACTATCTATTATATTACGCAAATGAACGGCGGTTAGCAAGAACCATATGAACCAAAAACAATAATTTCACATATGATGCTCACCGTCATCTTTCTGGCTATCAGATTCAACAGAGTTTGGTCAACAGAGTTTGGTTTCTGCTGAGACATATGTTCCACTTGGTCCAACCCGCTAACTGACTCTGAAAGTTATGCATAACAAACAACCATGAGTAACAAAGCAACCTGTGAAACATTTAAATAATTTAAATGCATGGAAGTAAAACGCAAAACCCACGATTATCAATTAAGTCACTTGTGACTGCTTTGTCCTCTAAGTCAGCATAAGCAAATATAAACTGCAAATATTTGAATATTAACAGAGCATAATAAATTAATGCCAAAATAATATAACAAAAAAACTCACCTGTTTATGAGACGAATAGAAGCACCGAAGCCCCGTTCACTGACACCAATTTACTCAAGCGAATAAAAGCACCTAAGGTACCTATATGTGAAATATAAATACACACCCATCGACTTAACACATTTCTTCAATTAGATTATAAAAGTACATGACAAGATCTTGGCTTAGAACATACTAATTAAGAATCACAAATTTAAACAATACCAATTCAATACACACACCCTTAATAAATTCAGAATCTCAAAAATGCATATTAATCAACCAAATATATATAAACACACTACAAAACTGGTGTAAAGGATGAATGTCATACCAAAATTAAAACCAAGGATGCTACTGAGTGTCCCCTTGCCACACTGAAGAAACCACAGGTAAACCTAACGCCTGATCGTTCCCAGCTGAAACCGTTGTCCCTAGCTCATCTTCTTTAAATGTAGATCTTGATTCCAAACCCTACGGAAGAACACAAAATCCTAGATCAAGAACAAACTGAGTTGTCTTAGTAGATCCAAAGTGTAATTTACCTCATTCAAGTGTAATTATGAAGTGCTATCATAATATCCAAACTTAAGTGCAGAAATTGGGTTTCAAAAACCTAGATCTAACTTTAGATTGGTACGTAACAGTAAAACCCTAATAATCGTAGAAGCAGGAACCACTTAAGACCAAAGTATATTTCAAAATTAATAACACAAAGATGATTCAAGAAGATTATACAGAGAGGAGACATACCGGGGTATTAAACCGTCATCTTCTTCATATAATTTTGTCTTTTGTATTAAATTACCTGGCTTACAAACAATCAGAAGCAAATTATAAGACTTGAAGATGAAGATGATACCTTCACTGGTGGTTCAGCTCTGATGGTTTTACCTTCGCTGGAAGCCTAGCCTTCTCTACCTGAGCTCGAGTGTGAGAACCATTGTCATTACAACTGGTAATGGTCATAAACTTCATTACACAAACCAAACTAAACACCGATGGAACATGTAATTCGAGGAGAACTTACCGGAGCTTCGTCGGAGACTTCGCCTGAACCCTAGCTACCACCGCGGGAGGCGGCGGCTAGGGTTTTCTGGCATTGTCTTTCTCCTCATTTTAACCATGGAACCGTCAACAATGTATGGTGGCTGTTAAGGACCACCGCTGTCACACCGTATAGAAGCCTGTAACCGGATCATCACCACCATCACTCTCTTCCGTCCCCCAAGGGTTGCAGACCTTCATCCTCACAGATCTGGTCATGAAACGGCATCGGGTGAGAGATCTGGCATGATATTCTTGAGTCGCCGAGAGAGAGAAGGTCTGATGAAGTTTTGTTAGATGTGTGACTTGTGAGAGAGAAGATTGTGAGAGAGAAGGGAATGGAAAGGTTGATCCGTGTGAAATGAATATCAGCCGTCCAGATCGTGATCCATGTGAAAAAGTGAAAAAATGGATGGTTGATAATGATCCGGGTGAAGGGTAAATTGTTTGTGTTTTCTTGTGCTTTAAATCTTGTACATTGTGCATTAAGTGTGTTTTCAACACGTTGATCAATTACCATTCTATCCCTTGGATATGCTTATTATAGTAGTATAGATATAGATATATAGGGGAGCGCTAAAATGAAAAACAACTCCAGTTTTAAGAACCGAAAGAACACTTTTCAACCATTAAATCTTCAAGATCAATGGATGAGATTAAAAGTAATTAAATATAATATTAAACATTTTTTATCTTATTATGTCTTTAATATTTTAATTCAAAATGGTAGTTTAGTAAAATTACTCTATTTTGTTTTTATTTTGAATTAAAATATTAAAGACATAATAAGATCAAAAGACTACAAAAGTGGGGTTGTAGGTTCAAAAAACCTAACCTCCGCCGTCCTTGTCGCGCCATCGTCATCAAAATCTAAGTTTTTTTTTACATCATCGCCGCCCAATCGAACATATCAAAAGCCACAGATTCAAAGAACACAAATCAAAACCCCCAACATACCAAAATACCAACAGATTTAAGAACACAAATCAAAAACCCCCAACATACCAAAAACCCATCAGATTCAAGAATACAAATCAAAACAGAGATCAAAGAACACATATCAAAACCCCCAACATACCAAAAACCTATCAGATTAAAGAACACACAAATAAAAACCCCAACCTACCAAAATACCGTTGGATTCAAGAACACACCACCATCACCGCCCTTCACCCACCGTCGACATCAACCCCCAACATCGGAGCCGTCGGCGTCAAAACCCACCACCACCAGATGCAAATCATCTCCCCCATCTCCGTTGGACCTACCCTCCCCCGTCATCCACCACTGCCGCCACACCACCAAACCCACCGCCACACCACCAAACTCACCGCAAATCATCTCCCCCATCTCTTTGTCAGATCTTACGCGAATAGTCACCCACCACTACGAACAGTCAGAAGCTCAAAATACCGATTCACAAAGCCGGTTGCCGGTGGGCATGAGGGGACGTTTGGCATCACCGTCGCCGGAGAAACGATGTTAGTTCATTTATGTCTATCGCCTCCGTCAATTCAGATCGTAGCAGAAACTGAAGAAATCTAGACTTTATATTGTTATAAGTAGGGAAAAGGCAAGGTGGCAATATTGTAATTAATGAGTTTTCTCATTAAAGCCTTGGCCTATAAATAGGAGGCTTATGCCTTAGTTTTAGGACTTTTGTCACATTTTGAGATTTGGAGATCTAGAGCTAGAGAGAGAAATTCTAGAGAGAGAAAGTGACGTTGTGATTCAGGTGCTTGTACGTTTTCAGATTTATCAATAGAATCACAGATTATATTACATCGTGTGTATTCGGTCACGTTGGTGTACGGATTCCGCACGTTACACGAGTCGGTTCGCAATCGTTTCGGAGTCGAAAACCGATCCTACAAGTGGTATCAGAGCAGGAGCTCGATTGCACGGATCAAATACACAAATTCACACGAAAAACCATCAGAATCAGAGTCAAATTCATCCAGAATTGTCAAATTTTTCTTATCCTATTCTTGTTCTTCATTTTTCTTCACAAAATTGCAAAATTAACGGGGTTTTAACGGTTCAATTTGGCTGATTTTTTTAGTATTATGTGCGAAAATCATAACCGAATAACCCTACGAATTTTCAGATCTTAATTCCAAGTAGTTTGTGAGAAATCGTAATTTTTTTGGTTCGAAAAAGTGAAATATGTTAACTGTTGCTGCTGTTGTTATTGATGGTGTTCACCAATCGGATGGCTATCCGATCGGATAACCATCCGATCCAAATCATATAAGGTGTGACAAAATTATCGAGTGGTGACTCGATCGGATCACCATCCGATACCTTGTCAAGTTCTTAAACATACACCGACCCATGTGATATTGTATTTGTTCAAAGTTGTCAGATCTTTGTTCAAATAAAATCAGTTAATCGGTCCAATTAGAATTCGAAAGTTATAAAAAGTATGTCGGTCATTTTACAAAGCTTTATTAACTGCATGTGAAATATGTTGTCGGGCACTTATAAGTGATTGAGATTGCATGTTTTTGAGGTCCAATAGGAATAAAAGGTGAATAAGATTTGCATGTGAGATTGTATTGAAAGTTAAATATCATTGTGTGTTCAATCATCGGATCACAATCCGAACAGATCACGATCTGTTCCAAGGTCATTTGTTAAGTAGTCAGCTCAAGTTGTTTGTCCAAGTATCAAGTGGCAATCCGTACGGATTGCCATCCGATCGTCTAACATAAATTGTTTGTCTTGAAGTGTCAACTATCGAGTGGCTACTCGATCGGATCACGATCCGATCCACGTGCCTTGAATTTTTTTAAGTCCAAGTATCGAGTGGCGACTTGATCGGATCACCATCAGATCCTTTTCACATTTTCATATTTCACTTGTTATGCATAGTGTCGAACGGCAATCCGTACGGATTGCCATCCGATCCTAATCACTCTATTTTGTTTGTCTCACAGGTTCAAGTGTCGGATTGCAATTCGAACGGATCGCTATCCGATCCATTGCAGGTCCAAGTATCGGATCACTACTCGATCGGATCACCATCCGATCATCAATACAAGAGGTCTAAGTGTCGGATCCCCACTCAATCGGATCACCATACGATCCAAAGCATATTGTCCAAGTGTGAGATCGTCACTCGATCGGATCACCATCCGACCCGTTGTTATCCTATCATTGTTACTCTGTTGACCTTCGTTGACCTTGTCCGATCGAATACACTGTTGGATCGATGTGTGACCCTAACGAGTCAATCAGAAGAGTATATGATCTATTTCAAAGGCGGGATCAGAGAAATAGATGTGTAACAGCTTGATTCCTCTTAATTATCTTCTTATTAATGATTTCAAAGCTTTTACACATCGTTTGACAAACTGGCAGCACCTTGGCTCTGAATCGGAAAAGTTACAAATGAACTAGCAACACACCTATATAGAGTGATGTTAATTTCGTTTGAAAGTGACACTGGTCATTTCAAGCGAAATTACAATGTTTAATTTCGCTTGAAATGGTCAGTGCCATTTCATGCGAAATTACCCAATTCTCACATAAACCCTAGTTTTAACCTGCTGTTTGCTAGTTTATCCTATCTAGACATAAGACTCGATAAAGACGAAGTTAACAGACATTTGTGCACCAACAGACTCCCCCTT
The DNA here is from genome assembly GCA_030545235.1 of Helianthus tuberosus. Taxonomy (NCBI): domain Eukaryota; kingdom Viridiplantae; phylum Streptophyta; class Magnoliopsida; order Asterales; family Asteraceae; genus Helianthus; species Helianthus tuberosus. Next base: position 61,421,631 of record CM060441.1, read on the forward strand.
GGATGTTGACGAAGTCTTCGGCGTCGAGTCTTTAGTCTTGATCTCTTTCCAATTTGTCTAACAATGAAAGCTTCCTTCAAATCTTCTCTTCTTCTATCAACAGCTAGCATGAAACACAAAAACTGAATCTTTAACAACCTTCAAACTCCCCCTTGAATGAAGATCCAGGATCTGTATCTGACTTTTAAGTCTTCAGATTCCCCCTATCAGTTAGCTGGGATTTTGCTTAGCTGCTTTCTCAATAACAAACCTGTTACCTGCACAATCTCTACCTAAATATAAGATTTATGATTATGACAATTTCAATCCAAACTTACCATTTGACTTCATTTGTTGGTTTTGTCAGAATTTAGAAATCCACTTAAGTATCCAGGTCCAAATTAATGACCCTGATTACTCAATTTGTCTACCAAGTCCAATTTAATGACCTTGGTTGACCTGAGACAAAGCACACTGACATTTTGTACAAACTAGTTCAAACAATTTTCTGAAATTTACAAGTTTCAAATTAACGAACTTGTTTTGACTTTTCAATTTCACAATTTTAACACGTTAAGCTCCCAACTCATCTTCCAGCTCAGAAACTTCCTGCATCTGCTTCAAACTGCGAATCTGAAGATCAGCTTTCCACTTTGGTTTGTCAAAAATAAAGCAGAAATATAAAATCTTCTTGGATTTTGAGTAAAGTTTCTAGACTAGAAATGAATTACAGAAAATAAAATGCAGTAAATGTAAACTATTTACAAACATATTTTTGGTGAGCGATTTAGGGAATCATATCAGCTGTCGACAAATCACAAGTACCGTTAAGCTTTGATTACATATTCAGAATTAAACAATTCACTTAGATTGTCGATATACTGGTCCACTTAAATTCTCACACAAATTTCAATCTGTCCAGGATACGAATTAGGTGAATTAAGAACTTAAACTCATTCATGTGTCCCACCTCTTGAATATACTCCCGTATCCAAATCCCAATATTCAGTCTTACAGGTGAGTATACCACAGATGATATCTGTAAAGGGGTTAAATTGCGAGGGCCGTGAGAGCTCAGGCTATTGCTTCCGCAAAATCAGAGAGATGACGGCTTCGAATTTAAGTGGGTCCCCTTTAGAGGATCTTTTTTACAACAGCACATGATTAGCATTTTTCAATGTTTCATCATTTTTTATGCTGAGGGCGGTGCTATATTTCAAGCAAGCAGTAAAGTATTCTCAGGGGACTAGGCCATTGCTTCCGCAAAATCAGAAGTTCCGGGATAATACCCCAGATATCACTGAGTATAAAGACCTAGTATCTCAGAAAGAGGGATCTTTCAAACAAGATTTCAGGGGTTACCTATATATCCAAGTAGTGTTCCCCACGAAATAAGTAAGTAAAGATTTTAGGTTTATATCCCGAACAAACCTACTAAATGTGTAAAAACCTATCGGCACATCATCAGCGAGACTGTTTAAAACTTTTTAAACTTTACATATCTTTAGCATACTGTAACTGTCAAGCCAATGTATTATCATTTTCCCTTTTTACACAAGCTCTTTCCGGTTTTCTATTGTTTTTGGATTTTGAAAATATCTCATGTTTTTGGATTTTTTACTGTTTTTGTATTTTCTGAAAATATTACCCTATACTCCCCCTAAATACCAAAACAAGTAAAAAATCGAGAAACCATTGCAGATTGCTTTTCAACGTCATCTACAATGTCTCCTTCATCAACGCCAAGAATCTCCTCCAACACCGATAAAAGCTTCATACCGTTTAATTTTAGCAAATATTGAAAACGAGTTTTATCAAACGCTTTGGTATGTAAATCAGCTTTTTGTTCGTCAGTGTGGATTTTCTCAATTCGTATCAACTTCTTCTCGAAACAATCTCGGATGAAGTGATGACGAATTTCTATGTGTTTCGTTTTAGGGTGATGAACAGGATTTTTAGTAATGTTTATAGCTGCCTCATTATCAACAAAGATAGGGGTGTTAAGAAATTGCAAACCATAGTCGCGCATCTGTTGCTGGATCCACAAGATCTGAGAGCAGCAACTGCTAGCAGATACATACTCAGCTTCACATGTGGACAAAGCTACAGAGGTCTGCTTCTTGCATTGCCAGATGACCAAACGTGGTCCGAAAAACTGGCATCCCGCTGTTGTTGACTTAGCGTTAACTTTGCAGCATCCGAAATCAGAATCAGAATACCCTTCGAGCGTAAAATCGCCTTCTCTCACAACCCCAATGATGGTGTTCCTTTCAGGTAGCGTAATATCCTTTTCACAATCACCATATGCGAAGCTCTAGGATTTGACTGAAACCGCGCTGCGAGGCAGCTTGGGTACATGATATCGGGTCAAGAAGCTGTCAAATACATCAGCGATCCGATCATGGAATGATACAACGTTTCATCTACCTTCTCTCCGGTGAGATCAGGGTTTATCCCATGGTTCGTCGCTAATGGGGTGGAAGCTGGAGTAGATCCTGACATCCCAAATTTCTCTAAGATATCATGAACATACTTCGTCTGATGTATGAAAACTCCCTCGGGTAGTTGATCAACCTGAAGTCCCAAGAAGAATTTCATCTCACCCATTGATGACATTTCAAATTTATGCTTCATAACTCTTTCAAAATCTTTGCACAGATTTTCATTCGTAGACCCAAATATGATGTCGTCCACGTATATCTGAGCTATCAGAAGATGATCGTCGACTTCTTTGGTGAAGAGAGTGGCATCCACTTTTACACGGATGAAACTGTTGGCAAGCAGGTGTTGAGACAATGTCTCATACCAAGCTCTCGGGGCCTGGTGTAAACCACACAACGCTTTATCCAGCAAATAAACCTTGTCTTTGTGGATTGGATCGGTGAAGCCCGGTGGCTGTCCGACATATACCTCCTCTTTTACCTTCCCATAGAGAAACGCCGATTTAACATCTAGCTGATAAACTTTAAAACGTTTCCAAGATGCAAATGCTAGGAAGATTCTGATCGCTTCAAGTCTAGCAACCGAAGCATACACTTCAGTGAAATCTATACCCTCCTGCTGACTAAAACCCTGAACTACAAGTCGAGCTTTGTTACGAATAATAACCCCTCGATCATCCCTCTTGCACTTGAACACCCACTTGGTGTTTATCTTCCTGTGACTATCAGGCAAGTCTACCAATTTCCACACTCCGAACTTCTCAAACTGACTCAGCTCCTCTTGCATCGCGTTGACCTAAGAATCTTCAGTTAGTGCTTCCTTATAAGTTCGCGGTTCAATCTGCGAAATAAAACAACTAAGTGAAAACTCAGTTTGTAACGGAGCAACTGTAGAATAAAAACAAGTAAGGCCTTGGTCAATTTGAAGTATAGTGCGAACTCCTGATTGTAATTCTCCAATTATCAATTCTTCTGGATGGTACGAAAGAGTTCTCGGCATCACCTCGCCTGGAACATCTACCTCGCCTTCCAAATTTATGACATTCTGATTTGCACCTTGTTCACTGACTGGAATTGTCTGTCTTGAAATCTGGATCTGCTCCCCCTCATAATCTGAATCACCATGATCGAATATAGGTCTATCATCATATTCTTGATTATCGTTGACTGCCGTCTGATTGTCAAGAAATTGTTGAATATCATCATGTTCTCCAGCATTACTTGGACCGGCTTCATCATCATTTGAAGTTTGCCGTCGACTTGTAGTATATTCAGCTGGAAACCTTTCTTGTGATGACTCATACTCTCTTAGAATATCCAACTCATCAAAGAACTCTAATTCTTCTTCTTCCATGTCAAACGAATCCCACAGAGTATCGTAGTTAAAGCGCCATGAGTCGCCGGGATTCTGAGGTGGCATTGTGTAACCTTGGCATTCAACATTATGTGCTTAAATAATCCGCTTCAAGCTAGGAACAAAGACTCGCTTTAATGGACTTGAGTAACCCACAAATATTCCTTCAATGCTATTTGCACCAAATTTCCAAAAGGCTCTAGAACTGTGCAGGGAGACCCAAACGGTTCTAAATACTTCAGGTTCGGTATGCGGTTGTTGATTAACTCAAAACACGTCTTGTTGAATTTCTTTACTGTGAGAACTCGGTTGAGTGTATAGCAAGCGGCTGACACTGCTTCTGCCCAAAAGTTTACTTGTAATTTCGAATCAGCAAGCATCGTCCTGGCCGTTTCAATTAGCGTCCTGTTCTTTCTTTCAGCTATCCCATTTTGTTGTGGAGTGTAAGGAGCACTAAATTCTTGCAATATACCTCTCTCATCACAATACTCTTCCATCTTGTTGTTCTTAAACTCAGTACCATTGTCACTTCTGATTCTTCTGATTCGAGTTTGATACAAGTTTTCAATTTTTCTGAACAACGCCATTAAACTTTCAAACGTCTCATCTTTAGTCTTCAGAAATGATACCCACGAAAATCTCGAGTAGTCATCTGTTACTACTAGACAGTAGAGTTCTCCAGTTATGCTTTTAACATTTACTAGACCAAAAAGATCCATATGAAGTCTCTCTAACGGTCTTGAGACTGAGTTAACTTTCTTTCCACGGTGAGATTTCTTCTTTTGCTTGCCTTTGACACAACTAATGCACTCCCCCTCAAGATGAAAACCTTTCACATGAACACCAGTTACTAAGTCATTATGCACCAGGTGATTCATTATTTGCAGGTGAATGTGGCCCATCTTTCGATGCCACAATTGTGATTCTTTTTCTGTTGCTCTTGACATAAAACAGTGAGCCTGACCCGTGGTAGTAGTTGCTACACTCATGTCCAACACGTACAGATCATTGACTCTGGGTGCTCTCATGATAACCCACTCTTCGGGAATAACAAATCCTGGTTTGTAAAGTGCGTTGTATACATACGATCACAAATCTGAGAGATGCTCAGAAGATTGTTTTCAAGCTCGGCGATGTAGTTTACTCTTTCAAACGTAACAATACCATTTGATAGAGTTCCTTCACCAACTATTCGACCACCTTGATTTCCTGCAAATCCCACATATCCTCCATTAAACCCTCGAACATCGTATAGAAGGGTCTTCTTCCCTGTCATGTGCCGAGAAGCTCCACTATCTATAATCCAACGAGAAACGGATCTTGGAAGCTCCTGCACATATCACAAACACTTAGTTAGAAGTTGATGCCACCCAAGCCTCTTTTGACTCGGGTAACTTGACATTGATGTGAGATTTAATAGTGTAAAGTGGCGGAAAATTTTTGTCATTCATCTTTAAGCTCTCCTCAGACCCAATCTCAACCTCTTTGTATAAACAAAAATCATTTTTAAGAGGTTGACCAGATGATTGGTCTTTCTTTGGAACATACTTCTTTTCAGAAGTAGTAGACTTTTGTTTCTCCAGTTTCTCATAGTGATCCAAAGGAACATTCATCTTTACCGGAGCGGTAGAAGACGATTGTTTTTCTGTCTCAGAAACCTTTGGATTTGAAGAATTTGATTTCTTGTCAGCTGATTTTGGTTTCCATGCTTGTTGAGACGAAGCAACCCGTTTGTAAAGTTTGTCAGTTTTAATTACCACATTCTTTACGTGTTCAGTTTTGATCTTGATGGTTTCATTTTTCAAAACTTTCTTTTCAACAACCATTGGAGCTTTGCCTTTTGCATCAACTTTCTTTTTCTGACTCTCAACAACTTCAGACTTAGACTTTATGTTGGTGCACTTTCGTGCAATGTGTCCAACTTTGTTTCACTTAAAGCATGTACGAGTATCAGCTACCCGACTTGTGCCTTCAGTCTGAGGCTGTGAGACCTTCTCCTCAAAGAACTCTTCATTTGATTTTGAAAAAATTTCAGACTCTTGCTCAGAATGAGAACTCGAGCTTTTTACAAACACCTTTTTCTCAACAAATCTTTTGTTTTGAAAGTTCCTTCTTTGATAATTCTTGTAGGATCGATTTGACCGATCGAATGAGTCAATTTGAGTGTGTTTACACTATTTAGATGGCGGAAACATCTAAACAGCTTAGAATCAGACAGAATAGAGTAGAAAACAGAATAGATTCACTTTTAACACTTGTTCTCTGTTATATAATGACTTGAAAATTCGGCAGCACCTCGTTACAACTTTTCAGGATGCGTACCAACTGAGAACTACACAAACCTATTTATAGGCAACAAGATTTCGCTTCAACATGCCTCAAGCGAAACCTTATCACGTGATTTCGCTTGAGGCTTACATCATACTCCCTGAAGCGAAACCCTAATAAACTAAGTTAAACTTTACATTTAGACCCCTACACTTAACAAACTTGGCATATTTAGACCCTAGACTTATGACGTAGGCTTTAGACATCGTGTATCAACAAACTCCCCCTTGGATAAAACCGGAGTCTTCAGTCTAGGTCTTCATAAAGACTTGAACTTTTCTTCTCTAGGCTTAGGTTTTCTCAACAACATCTTCCTAAGCTTTTGGGATCGACACCTGGATTACCAGCAACAAGCTTCCTTTTGTATCAAGCTCGTCTTCAGACTCCCCCTAAGACTCTGCTATAGGGATCTTAATCTGGAACTTTCACCTGCAAATCTCAAACATTTATAAGAATAGACATTTTAAATGTCCAGAATTGATGATCTGGTTCTATCACAATTCTATAAAGATTTGATTATCTTAAGAATCCAACAACTAAACCTAACACTTTCAAAAATTTGATTTTTAATATTTTTCTGATTAAACACCGTCACACTCAGTCAACCAAGTCCAAGTTAATGACCCTGGTTAACTGACTAGCCTGCCAAGTCCAACTCAATGACCTTGGCTAACCAAACTATGAAGATACCGGATTTCTTGGAAAAAAAATAAGTTCAAATTAATGAACTTTTGAATCATTTTGATCTTTCAATCTCATTTTAATCAACAAACACTTGTACCAAACATTGTACTGCAACACAAGCTTACCCAATCCTCATCAATCTCAGACATGATCTGCACAAGACTTTGAACTTTCGATTCCCAATGTCAATTGTCGAAAATAAAATGAGAAACTAAAATCTTTTTGAATTTTAAACTTAATAAACTGAAACTATGTACACACAATCTTTTTGTGAGCGTGTTAAGGGATCATATCAGCTGCCGACGAAATACAAGTACCGTTAAGCTGTTATTTCATTTTAAGCATTAAACAATTCACGTAGATTGCCGATATACTGATCCTCTTAAATTCTCACAAAACTTTCAATCTGCTCGGGATACTGAATTAGTGTTTTAGGACTTAAACATCTACATGTGTCCCACATCAGTATATACTCCCGTATCCAGACCCCAGTATTCAGTCTTACAGGTGAATATACCTAGATGATATCTGTAAGGGGTTAATTGCGAGGGCCGTGAGAGCTCAGGTCGATCTTTCGATACGCAGAGAGATGACGGCTTCGACTTTTGGTGGGTCCCCTTTGGGGATCTTCTTTTCAACAGCACATGATTAACCATTTTGCAATGTGTTATCATTTTTATGCTGAGGGGTGGCTTATATTTCAAAGCAGCGTAAAGTATTCTCCGGGGACTAGGTCAGAAATTTCTTTCAGCAGAAGTCCCGGGATAATACCCCAGATATCACTAAGCATAAAGACCTAGTATCTCAGAATACGGGACCCTTCAAACAGGATTTCAGGGGTTACCTATATATCCTGGAGGTGTTCCCCACGTAAACGCAAGTAAATTTTATGTTTATATCCCAAACTTATCTACTGATTTTGTGAAAACCTATCGGCACATCCTTAGTGAGACTGCTTAAATTGCATTTTATACATTCCAATTCTTTAGCGTACTGCACCTGTCTAGCTGATGTACTATCATGTCCCTTTTATACACAAACTCATTTTTACTTTTTCAAATGTTTTTGATTTTTATAGATTTTATCATGTTTTTGTATTTTTCTGCAACCTTTCTCCCCCTAAAAAGAAAAACATATTTTTGTGTTTTTGTTTTTATCGAAAAGCAGAAAATAAACTGTACAAACAAAATTGACAACATGACAAAGGTTCACGTCAGATCGCCGTCCAATTCGGCATCACATTCAACAACCCTCCCAGATTGCAGATTTTTCATTCCATTCAATTTTAAAAGATAATAAAATCTCTTTTTGTCAAATGGTTTGGTATAGAAATCCGCTTTCTGTTCATCGGTGTGCACATATTCAATCCGAATTAATTTTTTCTCGTTACAATCACGAATAAAATGGTGACGGATTTCAATGTGTTTTGTTTTTGAATGGTGAACCGGATTTTTAGTAATGTTAATGGCTGCTTCATTGTCCACAAATATTGAAGTATCTAAGAATTGCAAACCAAAGTCACGCATTTGCTGTTGGATCCAAAGGATCTGTGAACAACAGCTGGAAGCTGAAACGTATTCAGCTTCACAAGTAGAAAGCGCTACAGTGGTTTGTTTCTTACACTGCCAGGTAACGAGTCGAGTTCCTAAGAACTGACACCCAGCAGTGGTGGACTTTGCGTTCTGCTTGCAGCTTCCAAAATCTGAATCAGCGAAACCAGATAAAGTAAAGTCACCCAATCTAGGATACCACAAACCGATGTTTGGGCAGCCTTTCAAATACCGTAGTATACGTTTCACGATTGTCAGGTGTGACTGCTTCGGATTCGACTGATATCTGGCACATAAGCATGTCGGATACATGATGTCCGGACGGGAAGCTGTGAGATACATCAAGGAACCAATGATTGATCGGTACAATGTTTCATCCATCTTCGCCCCATTCTCATCTGGACAAATCCCATGATTCTGTGCAAGGGGAGTGGATGCTGGACTGCAATCTGCCATATCAAACTTGTCTAGCACATCCTTCACATACTTTGACTGATGAATGAAGATTCCGTCGGGCATTTGTTCTACCTGCAACCCGAGGAAAAACTTCATTTCACCCATTGAGCTCATCTCAAACTTTTTCTTCATCACTAGCTCAAACTCTTTGCACATATCGTCGTTAGTGGATCCAAAAATGATATCGTCCACATAAATCTGCACAATCAACAAATGGTTGTCTTTTTCTTTAATAAACAAAGTGCTATCTACTGTACCTCTTGTGAACCCGTTGTCCAGCAAGTATGTCGAGAGCGTTTCATACCAGGCTCTCGGGGCCTGATGAAGTCCGTATAATGACTTGTCAAGTAAAAACACCTTGTTTTTGTGCTGTGGGTCTGTGAAACCCGGCGGTTGCCCCACATACACTTCCTCTTTGATAGTTCCGTAGAGAAAAGCAGATTTCACGTCAAGTTGATATACTTTAAAGTTCTTCCATGATGCAAAGGCCAGAAAAATCCGAATTGCCTCTAGCCTTGCAACTGGTGCGTAGACTTCATCGTAATCAATTCCTTCTTGTTGACTGAATCCTTGAACGACCAGTCTTGCTTTGTTTCTCACCACGACTCCTCTATCATCTCTTTTGCATTTAAAAACCCACTTTGTTTTAATCAACTTTTGATTCTCAGGCAAATCTACAAGTCTCCAGACGCCCAGCTTCTCGAATTGTAGCAACTCCTCCTGCATTGGATTAACCCAGCTCTCCTCAGTCAATGCTTCCCTGTACGTCTTGGGCTCTATCTGCGAAATAAAACATTTCAATGAGACTTCTTTTTGCATATCAGCAATAGATGAATAGAAACATGTAAGAGCTTGATCTATTTGATGTCGAGTTTTGACACCACTTTGCAAGTCGCCGATAATTTGTTCTGAAGGATGGTAAGATAGGGTCCGTGGCATCACAGTATCAGGCACTACAACTTCCGATTCCAGATTTGAAATGTCAAGATCCACGATTTGATCAACAACCTCTTCTGTTGTCTCATTTGGTTCCTCGTCAAAGGTAGGAGCGGGTTCCTCCTCTGAGTCGCCAGAAACATCAAATGACGGAGCTTGTTCCTCTGGTTCCTCTGGTGATATATGAACGGTTCCACTTGGTCCGGCTTCATCATCATGAGTACCCACGGTGGGCGTAGGAACATCTAGCGGTCTAGATTCCGGCTCTGGCAAATGACTTTGTTGATACAAGTACATGAGAGCAAGTTCCTCCTCACTTGGCTCGGACGGCAGATGAAACGATTCCCAGAGTTTATCGTAGTCAAATAGAAATCTTTGTCCGGGAAGTTGTGGTGACGGAGTATGCTTCTGACAATCCACATGAAGGACCTGAATCACCTTGCTCAGACATGGTACGAACACCCTTTTTAGTGGGCTGGCGTATCCTACAAAGAAACCTTCATTTGATTTTGCCCCAAACTTTCCGTCTTCATCAATGAACGTGCACGGTGATCCGAAAGGTTCTAAGAACTCAAGATTCGGCTTATACCGATGCAGTAACTCAAAACATGTTTTTCCATACTTCTTGACAGTAAGGACTCTGTTCAGTGTATAGCACGCTGCAGATACGGCTTCACTCCAAAAGAAAATAGGTAACTTGGAATCTGCTAACATTTTACGCGCTGTCTCGATTAGGGTTCTATTCTTTCTTTCAGCTACGCCGTTTTGCTGTGGAGTATACGGCGCACTGAATTCATGAAGAATTCCCTTTTCATTGCAGAACTCGTACATTCTATTGTTTTTAAATTCAGTTCCATTGTCGCTTCTAATTCTCCGGATAGGCAGTTTGTATACAGTTTCCATCTTCTTGAAAAGTATCATCAAAGACTCAAATGTTTGATCTTTCCGTTCTAAGCACACAACCCAAGAAAATCTTGAAAAATCATCTGTAACCACCAAGCAGTACAAATCCCGGCTGATGCTCTTAACGTTGACAGGCCCGAAGAGATCCATGTGCAATCTCTCAAGAGGTAACCTGATCGAATTCATGACCTTCAAAGGATGTGACTTTCGAACCTGCTTACCTTTCTTACATGCAATACAATCATCATTTAAATGAAAATTTTTCAAGTTTACACCTTCAACTAAATCATTATGAACCAAAAAGTTCATTTTGCGAACATGAATGTGGCCCATCTTACGATGCCACATGATTGAATCTTTTTCTGTTGCTTTGTTTTTAGACACAAAACACTGTTTCTGATGAGACGTTGGCGTTGCTGTGCTCATATCAAGATAATAAAGATCATACTCCCGTGGAGCACGCAACAACACCATCTCATCAGGGATTTTAAACCCTGGTTTCAAAACCACACATTCAGTTTTTGTAAAATGTACGCTGAAATCTTTATCACAAATCTGTGAAATACTGAGTAGATTGTTTGTCAACTCCACTATGTAGTTTACTTTGTCAAAGGATATCACACCATTTGTCAAAATTCCTTGACCAACAATTCTTCCACCTTGACTCCCAGCAAATCCTACATGACCTCCATTGATGGATTTTACATCATAGAGCAAAGCAAGCGTCCCAGTCATGTGTCTTGACGCACCACTATCCATGATCCATTTTGATAGAATTGACTTGGGCAGCCCCTGCACATATCATATCAAATTCATTCAAACAATGAACTCCATGACTTCTTAACTGATGACACACTCCCAAATACTAAATCACACTTCTCATCAGTTTTAGGAAAGTTAAACATGACATTTGGAACAACAGATTCCACTTTTGATTTTAACATATCTTCTTTGATTGGAGGAAACTCTGCAAGAAACTTATCAAGCTCAGATTCAAATTCTTGTTTATCATTAGCACCCACTTTTGATGCATAAAATTCCTTTGTTCCTTTGACCTTTCTGTCAACCATTTTTCCAAAAATATTTTGAATTTTGGGATTAAAAACTTTTGAATCAAACTTTAACTCATTCTCCACTTTCTTTACCTCAACTGATTGTGATTTGGTTTCAACAACTTTTGTTTCATTTTTCAAAATGTTTTCCATCTTTTTCTCCTCGACCGATGGTTTTGATTTTACAACCCAAAATTGATTTTCAAAAGTTTTCGTTTTTGGATAAATCTTTGAAGTCATTTGGGATTTTGAAGATTCGCCAATCTCAAATGTTGATTTCAGCTTATCTTCCGACTTCAATGATTCACCCCTTTTCAAGATTCGAATTGGTGAAACCATCGGCTTTTTGCCCTTTGTGTTAACTGGTGACTTAGGTTGAGATTTTTTAACAAATGAATTAATGACAGGTTTTTCAAAAACTTTCTTGTGATACCAATTGTAGGATCGTATTTGACGACCGAGTGAGTCAATCTGAGCTAATATACGACAGTTTGAGTGGCGGAAACGAACAAACTGTTTTGAATCAGAAAGAAATGAGTAGAAACAGAGTTATATCACTTTAATACGATCTTCTCATTCATATATTGACTTGACAAACCGGCAGAGTAACTTTACACTTCTGAAGGAACTGTTACAAATGAGATGACATGAACCATATATATAGTAGACAAGATTTCGCTTGAATATATACATTCAAGTTCAAGCGAAATCTACATTTAAAATATTGAAGCGATACCCACATGCATTGTTTCAAGCGAAACTTCCATGTAATCTTGTAATCAGTTTTGTCCTCTTGTGTAGATGATGTAGTGATGATGTCATATTGATGATGTCATCATTACATCATGCTTGAATAACTTCGCAACGAACTCGAGACTCGACATAAGACGAAGACGACAGATGAATGCACCAACAACTACAATAGAGCAATCTATCATCAGAACAAATCTGAACCTCCCAGAATGAAACAACTTGAAGATATCCCCAAAGAAAAATCAAGAGCTCTTGCTGTTATTCATGATGATGAGGGATATGATTGGAGTGAACTGCTACCAGAAGAGGATGCAGTGGGCTATGCGTTTGTGAAAAAAGTTGTTCCTTTCAGAGATAGCAGAAACGAACAAGAGAAATACATCAACAGAAAGATGAAAGCCCAAGACAGGATGATTAGAATCGGTCAGATATACAAAGAAGCACAAAGGGCGAAAAGATGGGATGCTGAAAGAGAATGTTATCTTGATTCCAAAGGAAACATTGCTGTTGATCAAAAGTCTCTTAATGTTGAAACTCTTACCAAACAAATTGCTGAAGAAGAAGAATCCAGACAGAGAGAGTGGTGGGGAGGTGGAGAAACTGAAGAAAAGCTGATGAAAAAGTCAAAGATAAGGAGAAAGAGCAGCAGTCAAAGAAAATTGATGACGGGATTATTGACACGTCACAAGAATTCACGGCTGAGAATTTGAAGAAGATGGCTGACAAAGTGTTTGTTGCGAAGGAACTAGAGGTAGTTTCTGGTTCTGGCACTGAGTTTAAAAGTAAGGTCAGTCAGAATGATGCAATCAATGAGTCAGGTAAGGAAGCTAAAAATAAGAGCGACTGCAAAAATTGCATGAAAGACTGCAAAGTTTGTAGTACACTTGCTTATCTCAATGTTAAAAAGGTTGAAGAACTGACAGGACGAGTCAGAGACATTGAAAATCAGATCTTAAACCGTGACAAAATGTTAAAAGCTTCAAATGAACGTGTAAAAGAATTAACTGAGAAAATCGAAAATGATAAAAGTGACGTAGAAAGAATTAGGAAAGAAAACGAAAAATTAATTCATGAAAATCGTCAACTTTCGGAAAATTTTGAGAAGCTAAAACGAACGGTAAAAGATTCTGATGAGAGAAATGGTAAGACATACAAAGAAAATTTTCAACTGTCAGGAGTTCTTAGGATAAAAGAAGAGTTAATCAACCAGCAACTGGATGAAATTGCTAAGTTGAAGCTTCAGTTTCAAGAAGCTAAAATAGAAAATGAACGCATCCAGTTGAAACTAAACAGTTACAACTCCGCAAGTTTTGTTCTTCAACATATCGTTCCTAAACCAATTGGGAAGAACAAAGCAGGTGAAGATGTATACTTTGATGGAACCGGGGTTGGGTTTCATCAGGTTCCACCGCCAGTTCTAAATAATTTTTCAAAGAAAAAATCAGGGTTGGTTAATGATGAAGAAAAAAATGAAGCTAAGCTTCCAGACACAATTGATGTCACATTTACCACATCATCTAATGAAGACAGTGTCCAATCTGAAGGTGTGAAAAACATGGTTGAAAATGTTTTAAAGTCTGAAAGTGACAATACTGAGGATGATGAATGCTTTTTGGATAGATACATTCCAAAATCAAAATCCAAAAACAACTTAAATGAAGAACCTAATCTTGTGATGTACAAGATGGCGGGATCTGATAAGTTGTATTTGGATCGTGATTTTCCTTTAGAGAATGTGAATGTTGGTAAAATTGAGAAATGTGTTCAAGTTGATTGAGATTGATTTGTCTGAGATCGAAGGTTTGAAATGTTCAAAACGGCAATTAAATTTTGAAAAAGATAAAGCTTACTACAAAAAACCTGTTGTACCGCCGCGTTTTTCTAACAACTATCAAAACAGATGGTCGGGTGGTTATCAGGGGGGTAAGAATTGTTGATACACGATGTCTAAAGCCTACGTCATAAGTCTAGGGTCTAAATATGCCAAGTTTGTTAAGTGTAGGGGTCTAAATGTAAAGTTTAACTTAGTTTATTAGGGTTTCGCTTCAGGGAGTATGATGTAAGCCTCAAGCGAAATCACGTGATAAGGTTTCGCTTGAGGCATGTTGAAGCGAAATCTTGTTGCCTATAAATAGGTTTGTGTAGTTCTCAGTTGGTACGCATCCTGAAAAGTTGTAACGAGGTGCTGCCGAATTTTCAAGTCATTACGACAGTTATATTTTTCAGAAAATCCAAAAACATTAGAAAATTTGAAAATGCCAAAAACATTGAAAAATAAAAAATGAGTTTTGTTGAGACAAGAGGAAATGATAGTAAATCAGTGGACTATCACAGCATGCTAAAGAAATGAAATGTAAAATGTGATAAACGGTCTCACTATAGATGTGACGATAGGCTCAGCTAGACTAGTAGATTTGCGATAACGATACAAACTTAAATGAAAAAGCCTAGTTCTAGTGGGAAACATGGTCAAAAGCATAGTACTTAGTTTTGTCCTTCTTGATTGTGTGCCTGCTCAGTAATCGCTGAATGCCAAAAGCATAAAAACTGGTTAAGTTTGTGAACTTTCACAACTTTGCTGAAAAGTCGCTGTGATTGTGCATTTCATTTTGCAAAGATTTAAACTTGTTTTATTTCTTTATTTTGTTTAAGCATCGGACATCCTCTGCGTATACGTGAGTATCGACCTGGATGTTGTTGCCTAAACGTTCTGCTTTATTTTCTTTGGTGTTTCGTTTAAGCTTTGGACCTCCTCTGCGTATACGGGAGTATCGACCTGGTGGTTAAAGCCTAAACAACTTCAACTTGTTTTATTTTCTTATTTTGTTTAAACATTGGACTTTCTCTGCGTATACGAAAGTATCGACCTGATTGTTAATGTTTAAACATTCTGCTTTGTTTTCGCACATATCACAGTTGATGAAAAGTTTAAAGGCATTACTTGAGTTAGTGTATTGCATGATGAGGGGATATGCTGAGATCGTGGGGTCCATAAGAATTTAGTGCAAAATTAATATACCTTAACGTATCAGTAAGCATTTCGAAAGTTTTTAGATTGAGCTTAAGAGGACAATTATATCGTCAATCAATGTGAATCGGTTAGAACTTAAAACGATTAAAAGCTTAACGGTGCTTGTGATTTGTCTTAACAACTGATATGATCCTCTTACGCAAACTCACAAAAATATGTTTGTACATATTTTATTTCTGCATTATATTTCATTTCATTCAAAATCCAAAAAGATTTTAGTGTGTTTTAGCTTAATTTTGAAAAATCCAAAAAGATTTTCGACAACTGATGTTGAAAAGCTGATATTCAAAATCTCAAAGGCTAAACAAGATGAACAATTGGTTTAGTTAAGATGATGTAAAGTTGAAAGATAATCCTCAAATGTTTAGATGATTCATTAATTTGAATCACAATATTGTGTGTTATATGATTGTCTTACGAGAGGTTGAGATGTGTAGGTTTCTGAATCTGTTGCTACAGAAAGCCAGGCGTCGATCCCAAAAGCACGGAAGCTTGACGAAAGGGGGAGCCTGAAGAGACTACTGAAAGGGGGAGCCTGAAGAAAGAGAAAGAGAAGTTTAGAGTTGTTTGAAGACCCAAAGGCAAGACAAAGACTGCGGCTGTATCCAAGGGGGAGTTTGTTGATACACGATGTCTAAAGTCTACGTCATAAGTCTAGGGTCTAAATATGCCAAGTTTGTTAAGTGTAGGGGTCTAAATGTAAAGTTTAACTTAGTTTATTAGGGTTTCGCTTCAGGGAGTATGATGTAAGCCTCAAGCGAAATCACGTGATAAGGTTTCGCTTGAGGCATGTTGAAGCGAAATCTTGTTGCCTATAAATAGGTTTGTGTAGTTCTCAGTTGGTACGCATCCTGAAAAGTTGTAACGAGGTGCTGCCGAATTTTCAAGTCATTATATAACAGAGAACAAGTGTTAAAAGTGAATCTATTCTGTTTTCTACTCTATTCTGTCTGATTCTAAGCTGTTTAGATGTTTCCGCCATCTAAATAGTGTAAACACACTCAAATTGACTCATTCGATCGGTCAAATCGATCCTACAATTGGTATCAGAGCCAGTTATGAGATAATATACCTGAATCAGAGCACTTTTCTACACATAATCTGATTTCTGGACTATTCCACGGACAAAATGGACTGAGTTTTTCATAGTGTGTGTAAAATTGTGTTTTAACAAACCCTTGAGTGTTTCAGATTAAAATTCAGATTATTTTACATAAAAATGGACTGAAAACAGGGTTTCGCTTGAACGGAAAACAGATTTGACTTGAACAGACAGTTAGATTTCGCTTGAAATTTGTGGTATTTTGAAGCGAAATTGTGGATTTCGCTTGAGATAATTTGATTTAGCTTGAAAAGTCTTTGTTGGTTTGAAGCGAAATTGTGGATTTCGCTTGAGATAATCCGAAATTTTGAAGTCGTTGTTGATTTTTTTGTCTGTGTCTGCTTGAAAAACCGAAAGAGATTACTGAATTCATGTGTTATATGTCAGAATACATGTGATCTTATATGTGTACATCAGCGAGATATTAAAGTTGTCTGTCATTTTTTGTTGTTGCACTCGGATAAAGTGTGATTTGATTCTTTCGAAAATCAGAATTCACGTGTAAAGTGCATCAAGTTTCGTGAAAGCTGTTCAGTTAGTCTAAGAATTGTGTCAGATTGCATCGGTTTGATCATTTAGACAATTTAAAAAAAAAAACATTAAGTGAATATGCTTTATTCAATTTGAAATTGTCTGTCATTAGTCATAGATTCATTCATAGAGATTGAATTCATTGAGATTTGATAAAGTCTTGTCAGTCACATGTGAGGTTGTTAGATGCGCATGTGATCTTATAAGTTTAGATAAACATTGAATATTGTTGTCTGCCATTATAATTGTGAGGCCCTATCTGAAAGTGATGTTTTAGTGACTTAGGGAGTTAGATTGATTTTGTAATTTGTGTAATCAATCCGCATGAGGTGTAAGTTTGCAAGTCTTGTTTTCACTCGGATTTGGAAAGTTGTTGTTTACACTATCTAAATCAGTTCCCAGTTCACACGAGTTTTATTTGTTTTGCTTTGCAAGGTGAAACGTGGTTTGTCAAGTATTGGATACTCGCACGAGCAAATCTCCACTCGATTCGTTGTCGCTCAATCTTTGATATTCAATCGAATAGTCGTTTGATTGTGTGAATCTTTGTATTGATCAAAATTTGTTTTTGTAATTCTTTCATTACCAAAAATGAATTCTGAGATCTATATCGCACTGAAAAAATTTGATAATTTTGCAGGTATCAAAGGAGAATCTATAAAAGAATTGTTTGATCGATATTGCCTTCTAGTTTTGGAAATGGGAAAATTAGGGATAACCAAGTCTAATGAGGAGTGGGTTGACAAGTTGGCAAATGTTTTACCGGGTGATATGTGGAAAACGTATTTGTTAGATTTGAGGAAGATATACTTAAACGTGAATTTGAGCTTGTTTATCGAGAAGATTGAAGAACGAGAACTTGAACTTCAAAAGATTAGAAAAATGAAGTTTGTTGATACTGAGTCTGTCAGTATCGAGTCAGTTCAAAAAGAGTCGGATCAGGAGTCAGGAATTGAGGAGGTCAAATCTGAGAAAGTTTCTGAGTCAGAGTTCAAAGATGTCGGTAAACAGGAAGTGAAAATTGCTCATGAAGCAGAAATTGTTGAGAAAGTAAATTCAATATCTGAAACACCATGCCAAAAGTGTTTAAAACCGTGCATGGAGTGTCTCGAAAAAGACACTAAGTTTCAGGAATTGAAAAAACATGCTGACATGTTAAAATTTGATCTAGGACAAGTCAAAGAAGCATATGATACTCTAGCTAGAACAGTTAAAATGATTAAAGAGGAAAGTGTCGAAAATGATAAAGCTACAAAATTAGCAAAAGCAACACTTTTTGATAAACAAGTGGAAGTTAATTTTCATATTGACACAATAGCATCATTAAAGAAAGAATTGGAATTAGCTAAAATTGAAAATGATCGAATTGATAAAAAATTGATGAGTTATGTGGCTTCATCATATGTCCTTGAACAGATTGTTCCACAGCAACCATATGCTGATCCGGTCTTTAACAGTGTTCCACCCCCAATGTGGAATCATTACACACAGAAATATCCAGATGGGGTGGAAGCTGCTTTGAATCTCAAATTGAGATCAATTGAGGATGATTTACCTGAAAGCATCGATGTTACATTCTCTGCATCCGACACCGACAATGAATCACAGGTTATCAAAACCGTTGTTGATCAGGTGTTAGATGAAGAGATTGATAACTCTGAGAAGTTACAATCTGAGAAAGGTGTTACAGATCCTGAAGATGAGAGTAATTTCTTGGAACGGTTCATACCGAAATCGGACAAGAGTGCGAATAATGATCCGATTATGGTAGTATATACTATGATTGGAACAGACAAACTTTATTCCGATTTCGAGTATCCTCTTCAGAATGTGAAAATTGAGAATGTTGAGAAAGTTTTCAAATTGATTGAAATTGACATAGATATGATAAACAACAAAGAATTCTTTTTGAAACCTAAAAAATCATTTGTTACAACACGTGTCAACAACTTTGGGAAAAAGGAATGGGAAGGTAATGGTAACAAGAAAAATGGTAACAACTTTAAAAACAAAGGAATTGGGTTTGAAAAGAGAATGGCTAAGAATGTTAAACCAAAGGAAACAATGAATGATGTTTTTGTTGTTGGTCCAAGTGTTGATGCTGAAAAGGAGTATATTTTCAGTCAAAAAGCCATTGATGATTTCAATGCAGCTAAAAAGTTGAGAGAAGAGACCTACAAATCAACTTTTGTCGAATATGACAAAAGAATTTGTTACCGCTGCAATGAGATTGGTCATATGGCGAAGCAATGTACCAAAAAGATTGAAAAATCCGTTTTCAAGAAACCTGTTTTGCAAAAACCAAAACCTAAAACTTCAACTGATGATAAGGGTAAAAAACCAATGGTTTCGTCTGTCCGAATTCTGAAAAGAGGTGAATCATTGAAGTCCGAAGAAAAACCGAAATCAATTTTTGAGATTGGTGAATCTTCGAAAACCCAAAAGACTTCAAAGATTTATCCAAAGACAAAAGTTTTTGATACTCAATCATGGGTGGCTAGAACAAAGAAATCAGTCAAGGTAGAAGAAAAGCCAAAAGAACAGAAAGTGAGGCTTTCACAAGGACAGAAAGACCGACTGAGAAAGAAAAGAAAGAAAGCACGAGAGTATCTTGAAAGGATTTTGTCCTCGGATACAACAAGTAAAACAGAGAAGAGTTCTGATAAATTGTCTTGCTCTTCAAAGAATGACAAATCAAGCAAAACGAATTTATCAGATGCAAATCTGAGGACAGAATGGAGTGTGAAGAAAGGAAATGTTCCTGGCGATGAATTTGTTTCTTCGGAAACAAAGGAGCCACGTTCTGGCGATGATTCTGATTCGTCAAAATCAGAGAAGCCACAAGTTGAGCTCAAAAGTGAAAATTCAGTTCCGCCAATGGATGATATCGACTTTCCACCATTGCAGACTGAAAATTTTAAACAAAAAGTTGGTAAAGTGAAAAGTTCGAATCAATTCTATTCTGAAAAGAAAGAATTTGATGTCGAAAAGGCTTTTAATAGCAAAGTAAAACATATCTTTGGAAAAATGGTTGAGGGTAAGGTAAAAGGAGTTATAGAATTTTATGAATCAAAAAGGTATGTTCAAAACACCCAAGGACTGTCAGGCTTGGGTGAATCTCTTTAACTGAAAAACCTGACTTGCCGGAGTTCCCAGGTTGGTAAGTGTGGAACATGAATCGGCACATTTCTTGAGAAATTTCACTCTGGTGATTTTTCGACTTATAAGTGGTAAATCAGGGACATTAAGTTGTACTTGATTTTCTACATGTGATTGTGTTGTTAAAATCGATAAATGTTAAATCTTACAAGTGATTGAAGAAAACAAAGTGATGAAAGATCCCCATGTTTGTGAAACGTCACACAAAACTAATTTTCCCGAAAAACCATTTTGATTAAAACAAACTTAAGTGTTTTGAAATCTAAATGGGAAAATAGTTTGTTGTGAGGGGGAGTTCTGATTGTTTATGCCAAGTGGATGGCGAATTGAGGCAATTCGATATCAGTTGTCATGTTCTTGTACAGTTTATTTTCAAATTTCCTAAAATGTGTTTGCATTTTAGGGGGAGTATATTTTTCAGAAAATCCAAAAACATTAGAAAATTTGAAAATGCCAAAAACATTGAAAAATAAAAAATGAGTTTTGTTGAGACAAGAGGAAATGATAGTAAATCAGTGGACTATCACAGCATGCTAAAGAAATGAAATGTAAAATGTGATAAACGGTCTCACTATAGATGTGACGATAGGCTCAGCTAGACTAGTAGATTTGCGATAACGATACAAACTTAAATGAAAAAGCCTAGTTCTAGTGGGAAACATGGTCAAAAGCATAGTACTTAGTTTTGTCCTTCTTGATTGTGTGCCTGCTCAGTAATCGCTGAATGCCAAAAGCATAAAAACTGGTTAAGTTTGTGAACTTTCACAACTTTGCTGAAAAGTCGCTGTGATTGTGCATTTCATTTTGCAAAGATTTAAACTTGTTTTATTTCTTTATTTTGTTTAAGCATCGGACATCCTCTGCGTATACGTGAGTATCGACCTGGATGTTGTTGCCTAAACGTTCTGCTTTATTTTCTTTGGTGTTTCGTTTAAGCTTTGGACCTCCTCTGCGTATACGGGAGTATCGACCTGGTGGTTAAAGCCTAAACAACTTCAACTTGTTTTATTTTCTTATTTTGTTTAAACATTGGACTTTCTCTGCGTATACGGAAGTATCGACCTGATTGTTAATGTTTAAACATTCTGCTTTGTTTTCGCACATATCACAGTTGATGAAAAGTTTAAAGGCATTACTTGAGTTAGTGTATTGCATGATGAGGGGATATGCTGAGATCGTGGGGTCCATAAGAATTTAGTGCAAAATTAATATACCTTAACGTATCAGTAAGCATTTCAAAAGTTTTTAGATTGAGCTTAAGAGGACAATTATATCGTCAATCAATGTGAATCGGTTAGAACTTAAAACGATTAAAAGCTTAACGGTGCTTGTGATTTGTCTTAAAAACTGATATGATCCTCTTACGCAAACTCACAAAAATATGTTTGTACATATTTTATTTCTGCATTATATTTCATTTCATTCAAAATCCAAAAAGATTTTAGTGTGTTTTAGCTTAATTTTGAAAAATCCAAAAAGATTTTCGACAACTGATGTTGAAAAGCTGATATTCAAAATCTCAAAGGCTAAACAAGATGAACAATTGGTTTAGTTAAGATGATGTAAAGTTGAAAGATAATCCTCAAATGTTTAGATGATTCATTAATTTGAATCACAATATTGTGTGTTATATGATTGTCTTACGAGAGGTTGAGATGTGTAGGTTTCTGAATCTGTTGCTACAGAAAGCCAGGCGTCGATCCCAAAAGCACGGAAGCTTGACGAAAGGGGGAGCCTGAAGAGACTACTGAAAGGGGGAGTCTATTGATGCTGATTGAAAGAGTGAAGCACAAAGACTGATTAAGATTGAAGATTGAGAATACTCGACACTTAAGACTCGTCAACATCTGAGGGGGAGTCTGTTGGTGCATTCATCTGTCGTCTTCGTCTTATGTCGAGTCTCGAGTTCGTTGCGAAGTTATTCAAGCATGATGTAATGATGACATCATCAATATGACATCATCACTACATCATCTACACAAGAGGACAAAACTGATTACAAGATTACATGGAAGTTTCGCTTGAAACAATGCATGTGGGTATCGCTTCAATATTTTAAATGTAGATTTCGCTTGAACTTGAATGTATATATTCAAGCGAAATCTTGTCTACTATATATATGGTTCATGTCATCTCATTTGTAACAGTTCCTTCAGAAGTGTAAAGTTACTCTGCCGGTTTGTCAAGTCAATATATGAATGAGAAGATCGTATTAAAGTGATATAACTCTGTTTCTACTCATTTCTTTCTGATTCAAAACAGTTTGTTTGTTTCCGCCACTCAAACTGTCGTATATTAGCTCAGATTGACTCACTCGGTCGGTCAAATCGATCCTACAGTAGTAATCCTCTCTGAATGGATTTGCAGTACCATAAGCAGGTGCGTTTCGACATTCACGTTTAAAATGTCCCTTTTGTTTACATCTGAAGCACGTAACCTTTGATTTATCAAAACCAAGTTTTGTGGAAGGTCCACCAATAGAATGTCTGCCTGTAATCTCCATGAACCTTTGAGCTCGTCTAACTGCACTAGCCATACACCACCTGATATCAATCAACTCCATCTCCTCTGGGTCGATCTGATCATAATCCTCCTTGGTGAGGTTAGTGTTTCCAATCTTGCCTGCAACAAGGCTCTCGTATGATTCAAGGACAGATGCTAAAAACACCATTTGCTGCTTTGCGGATTCCTCACTAAAGTTTTGTGCATTCTTCAGATCCACAACAATATTACATTGAAACAGATTCTTTGAAGCTGACTGTTGTTGTTGACTTGCAGCAGTTGATGATGACCCTCCATGATAGCCGCTGCTTGGACTTTCTTGACTTGTCATGTTTGCATTTTCTGCAGAGAAAGCTGTCTTTTGTGACATGGTTTTCGGGATCATACTTCCTCGATTATACAACTCTACATTTTCTGCAGAGAAAGCTGTCTTTGTTGACTTTGTTTGATTTCTTGATCTCCATTTCATGACTCTCCAATCTTTCAATTAGCAGATCAACCGTCAGATCTTTTAACTTGATTGTGTTCTTCAGCATCAAGGCAAAGTATTGCCAGTCTTTATCATCCGGCAGTGAGTCAAACAATTTGTCAACCAATTCTTCTCGAGTATATATGACTCCATGTCTTGCAAGCTCCATCTTCAAATGCCCGAATCTTTCAATCATTTTTGACACAGATTCATTTTTCAAACATCCAAACAAATCAAACTCCTTTTTTAACAACTTCTTTATGTTTTTAACTATCTCGGCACTACCCACACATTTCACTCTCAATTTCTCCCATAGATCTTTCAAATTTGTGTACTCAATCAATGATATTATGTCGTCTCTCACAGACTGATGCAGCGATGCAATGCACTTTTGTTCAGCAACATATCTCTCTATCTCCTTAGTTTCTATTATATTTTCATAATCCGATCTTCCCATAGTGAAACCATTCTTCAACATCTTCCAACTTGGATATGCAAACGCTTTTAGCCATTCTTCAAACCTTTTAGCCCATCTATTGTATTCTTCAATCATCATCAGTTTGGGTGGTTTGTTGTATGTTCCATATGCACTCTCCACACTCAAAGCATCAGAAAGCGTTTTCTTTGCACTCGGATTTGAAACGTTTTCATTTGTGTTGTTTGATGTATCATCTCCAGTGTTTCACGTGAAAGCAAACATGTCACTGAATGGATTCATAAACTCATCCATCTTCACGTAACTGAAACAATCAACAAACACTTAGAAAATTTTTGATTTTTAATAAAAACAGTTTCACGCTAAATCAGTTCACGTGAAATAATGTTTCACACGAAATTATTTTTTTTTCAAGCGAAATCCCCAACTCAAACGAAATCAGGGATTTTCAAACGAAATAAGGTTCCCAAACGAAATCACCAAACGGAATCTAATTTCATGCGGAATTAGATTGGATTCAAACGGAATCAAGTAACTTTGGAGCGAAATAGCTAATTTCGTGTGGAATGTTCAAACGGAATCTGATTTCGTTTGAAATCAAACAGCACTTTCAAACGGAATTTGATTTCGTTTGAAATCAAACAACAATCTCAAGCGAAATTAACCACAAAAGCTAATTCCGTGTGAAATCACAAGTGCTATTTTGAGCGGAATTATGATGACATCATCAAATCGGCCACCAATTTGATCCAGTTTTTGATCGAATTTAGGTCCAATTCTTTCAAGGATTCATTAAAACAGTGTTTTACATGATATATGTGAAATTCAGTCCATTTTGTCCTTTAAATTTCGTTTATTTTTTAAAAGAAGGAGTAGAAGTGATGAAAACAAGCTGAATTGGTATAAACACTTCTTCTTGAGCTCTGATACCACTTGTTGGATTGATGTGTGACCCTAACGAGTCAATCAGAAGAGTATATGATCTATTTCAAAGGCGGAATCAGAGAAATAGATGTGTAACAGCTTGATTCCTCTTAATTATCTTTTTATTAATGATTTCAAAGCTTTTACAGATCGTTTGACAAACTGGCAGCACCTCGGCTCTGAATCGGAAAAGTTACAAATGAACTAGCAACACACCTATATATAGTGATGTTAATTTCGTTTGAATGTGACACTGGTCATTACAAGCGAAATTACAATGTTTAATTTCGCTTGAAATGGTCGTGTTTAATTTTGCTTGAAATGGTCAGTGCCATTTCATGCGAAATTACCCAATTCTCACATAAAACCTAGTTTTAACCTGCTGTTTGCTAGTTTATCCTATCTAGACATAAGACTCGATAAAGACGAAGTTAACAGACATTTGTGCACCAACATACACATCCGATTCAACTGTCTTATTTTTTAAAAAGTAATTAATTGTTTGTGACTTTTCAGGTGCTTGTGATTCAAAGTGAAAAAAGAGGACCACGGCTGAAGAATTTTATAACACGTTCTACAAGGCATTTACATCCGAATCGTCTGAAACGTCGACTGTCGCACCGAAAAGCATCTCAAAAGCAATAACAGAAAATATCAATCATGATAATTTTTATGGGACGCACTCAAAACCACCAAAGCTGGATAGTATTGAAGACTATACTTGGTGGAAGGAGCGTTTCATCAACTGGTCCAAAGCTTATGCGCACGAGAGCTGGTTTTGTTTAGAGTTTGGATATGATAGACCTGTCAATGACAAAGGCGAAGAAATCCCACTCAAGAGCTTAACCACTGATGACAAGAAAAACTTCTCATATGAACAGAGAATGATTGCTCTAATCCAATCATCGATTAGAGATGACATTTTTGCATTACTTGAACATGACGGGTCATCAAAATCTGTTTGGAAAGCTTTAAGGATTAAGGATGAGGGGGGTAAACAAATAAAGAAAAATAAAATTGCTTTGTTAAAGAAAGAGTTTGATTTGTTTGACAGTCTAAAAGGAGAGTCGGTGAGGCAAATGATTGAGAGATTTTGCCATTTAAAAATTGAGCTTGATAGCTTTGGAATAGTAAAAACACGAGAGGAAATTATAGATAAAATCATTGAAGCGTTACCACGAGCTGATCAGTGGCAAACGTTTGTGTTTATTTTGAAAAACGATGTGTTATATGATACAATTACTCTTGATGTGCTGATTGAAAAGATTGAAAATCATGAGCTTGAAATGAAGAAACAGAGCAAGATGAACAGTTCTTCACATCAACAGAATGTTGGTCTTTATTACAAAGGTAGCATACCTTCGGTGACAGTTGGTGAATCACCAAAGACAACATTTAGTTTTGAAAAGACAATAGAATCACAGAAAGGCTCATCTGCAAAAGCCAACCCTGAAGAATCAGAGGAAATCCTTTGCAACATAGCTCTAAAGTTGAAAAATTCTCCAGCAATGAGCATTAATTCTGCTAAGCAGCAAATGAGCTTCCTTGCATCTGTTTTGGAATCATATGAAAGTCTGGTAGCTGGAAAAATCATAAATTCTGAATTAACCAAGGAAGACTACGACCAAATTGATCCAGAGGAAATGGAACTCATTGATATACGCTGGTGTTTGGCAAGTTGCATCTGCAGAGTCCAAAGGTACATGGAGATTACTGGCAAACAGTCAATCGGTGGTCCATCAATGAAGCTGGGATTTGATAAATCCAAAGTGACCTGCTTCAAGTGTAAGCAAAAAGGTCATTTCAAAAGAGAATGCAACAATTCTGCAGTTGATTGAAATGAAAATCCATTTAATGAAGATTATTATCGAAAAGCAATTTATCACAGAAGCAAAGAAGAGCCACCGAATGTGAAACAAATTGAGAATAATCCAAAAGAAAAATCAAGAGCTTGTGCGGTGATACAAGATGACGAAGGGTTTGACTGGAGCGAGTTTCTTCCAGAAGATGATATTGTTGATGAACATTTCAAAGCAAAAGCCAAAAAGGAAGCATTGAACAAACATCGTGCTTTCATCGCTGAGATAAAAGAGAAAACAAAAGAAGAGATTCTGAAAGAGAAAACACACAGAGAGAGATGCATCGCTGGTTATCGGATTGAAGAAATAGAAAAAGAGTATGAAGAAGCTATAAGCAATGGAAGATATGACAAAAAGTGAGAATGCTATGTCAACAGAGATGGTGAACCAGTTGTCCACCAAAAGGAGATAGTGTATGAAGATGTTCTTGCAGTAATCCCTCTGTCTGGCGAATTTTATGCAAATATTGAAAAAGATAGACATTATGAGAAAAAGCTGAAGAAAATTGTTAGAGATGTCATGACAGTGAGTCTACGACGAAGAGATGAAGAAAGGATGAAGAAGAATGTTGAGAATCTGGTGGATGAACTGAAGAAAGTTGCTGAGGAAAAGAAGGTTGATGAGAAAAGAAGGCAGAAGAAGAGATTGTTAAAGAAGAAGATGTTGAAGAAAAAGAAGTTGAGCAGGTGGGTGAAGAAGAAATGAAGAAGAAAGAGGAGAAGTGAAGATGGAAAGTTCGATTAAAGTGGGTGATACTGATGTTGTTGGTGTGGTAAGGATCAGAAGAAAGAAGAAGCCGATCAGATAGAGACAGAAGAAAAAGCCGAGGTGCCAATCACTAAGGTAAAAACTGATTCTGAAATCTTAAACAGAAATGTTGAACAGTGCAAGAAATGCATGGAAACGTGCAGTGCTTGTACTGAAAAAGATGAAAAATTTAGAACAAGAGATCTTGAATTCACTAAAATCGAAAATGTTTTCAAAAATAAATGCAAAGAAATGTTAGGAAATGAAAAAGTTTTAAAAGATAATGATGAAAAGCTCATACAAAAATGCAAGAATTTAGAAAAAGAAAATGAGATTTTGAAAGAAAAATTTTCAAAAATGAATGAAGAATGTTTGCACAAAGAAAATGCTTTTCAAGAAATGAAGAAAGAGTATAATTCAATAAAATTGGCTTACTACATTACAAAACAGTCATATGAAGATGTGAAGAGTCAAATGAAACTTGTTCAATCTAGATTGAGATATTGTTCTGAAACAACTGATACGCTTAAGCGACAGTATTCAATAAAGCAACAAGTTGTCAATTCTTACATTGAGGATGTTGCTAAGCTAAAGCGTCAAATAGATGATTTAGATCAGGATAACAACAAGTTACATAGTTATCATGCATCATCATATGTACTTGAAATAATTTTCAACATAAAACCGGGTGATTATGATTCTGAGAAAAACAAAATAGGCATTGGCTCAGAGTATCATCAAGTTCCTCCACCGGAAAAGTTTGCATTTTATGATGATGAGAAAGTCGAAAAAGCTTTCAACATGGCCGATCAGTTGCCAGAAAACATTGACATAACGTATTCCAAATCTGATGATTCTAGTGATTCAGAGGTGGTAGGTAAGGTCGTTGAAAGTGTCTTGAAAGACGAGTCTGTTGAAACAGGTAAATCTGAATCACAGGATGAAAATGAAGGTAGTTTTCATGAAGGTTATCTGAAAAACTCAAAATCTGATAAAAATACGAATGATGATTCAAAAGGATTAGTGTACACCATGATTGGATCAAACAAATTAATCTCAGATCTTGAAGTCCCGATTCAGAACGTGATTTCAGAAAAGATTGAAAAAGTGTTTAAAATGATTGAAATTGAAAAGTCTGAGATTTCAAAGTTTGCTGGAAAGAGTTATAAAATTTTTTATAACAAACCTGGTTACAAAAAGAAAAACATGAAGGCTGGGTTGGGATATAAAAGGAAACAGAATTGGAAGAAAAATGAAACGCCAAATTATCAGACAAAGATGAATTTTATTCACGGAACAAGTTCAGAAGAAGAGAAAGAACTCCAATTTAGACGTTAGTCTAATGAAGAGTTCTATGCTCAAAAGAAAAAGCAACACCAACAGGTGAAAGATGTTTCAAAGAGAACATGTTTCAAATGTGATCAAACAGGACATCTTGCTCTCAAGTGTCCAAATCTGAAACCTATTGGTGTTGAGACGAAAAAGAAGTCTGATGTTGTGAATCAGAAGTCAACCAAGTTTGATTCAAAGCAAACTTGGAAGCCGAAAATGTCAAAGGCTGACTCACAACAAACATAGAAATTGGTGACACCCAAATTAAGAACAACAAAAAGTTGGAAAACAACTGTTGATGCAACTAAACCAAACCAGTTTTGGAAATCAAAAGTTGTTGTTCAAAATCAAAATGTTCAAAATGAATCACATTTTTATAAAATAAGTGCTTCAAAAGGTCAAAGTTGGGTAGTTAAAACACAATCTAGTTCTGAACAGAAAACTGATTCAATAAAAAAGGATGAAGTAAAAAATGAAAAGTTGTTTGTTCAAAACAATGATAATTTTACGAAGTTGAATGAATCATATTGTGTTGAAATGCCTAAGGTCAAATAGACCTGGGCTAACTTGTTCAAGTGATTGAATTAAGTTGAATGTGCAGGTGCTTCCGAAGAAAACTGAATGTAATCAAGAGGAGTGTCGGAGCAGCCTGGCACTAGAAGAGAAGGCTGCTGGTCCCTATGACTGTTAAACAGGGAGCTTGTGTTTCTATAAATAAATAAACAATATTTCTAAAAACCCTAAAAATTGAAAAATTTAAAAACCAAAAATATGTTTTTATTTTGTCAAAAATAAAAAATTAAAAAATATGTTACTTGAATATGCCGAAACCCTCACGGCAGAACAAACATGATTAATTTAACAAGATTGAAAAACGGGTTTCAAACTGTAAAATATCAATGTGTTGTAAATCATGGGGGTATATTTTCTGCAAAACAGAACATGTAAAGCAGAAAATGGATGGCGAGACAAAGCTGTCTACATCGGTCTGTCAAATTTTATTTAAATGTTTTGAATTTAGGGGGAGTAAAAATTTCAGAAAATACAAAAACATTAGAAGATTTGAAAAAGCCAAAAACATGATAAAATTCAAAAATGAGTTTTTTGTGTAAAAAGAGGAAATGATAGTACATCAGTAGACAGTCACAGTACACTAAAGAATTGGAAAGTTAAAATGTGATAAAAAGTCTCACTGATGATATGCCAGTAGGTTTTTACAGGCTTAGTAGATTGTTTTCGAGATATAAACCTAAATATAAATATAAATACTTACTTATCTCGTGGGGAACATCTCTCGGATATATGGAAAGTTAAAATGTGAAAAAAAGTCTCACTGATGATATGCCAGTAGGTTTTTACACGCTTAGTAGATTGTTTTCGAGATATAAACCTAAATATCAATACTTACTTATCTCGTGGGGAACATCTGCGGAATTTTGGGACGAAATTCCAAACCAACGGGGGGATGATGTGACACCCCAGGAAAACCAAGAAAACCACGCAACCTAACTAGCTTCCTCAGTAGCAACATGCTAAATTTTGGGACGACATTTCTTTCAACTTGGGGATGATGTGACAACTCGTATTTCAGAACCTATCTTTGCACTTTGATGTAACCTGTATGAACGAGTGTGTGATTAACAAATATGTTTGTTTGAGATAAAATGTTATGTTATTATGTGGTTATGTGAATGAATGTATGCATATATATAACTTGGGTCGCACAACACCAACCAACACAAACCCATCAATTGCACAACACCTTTGCGCCACGCATGTTAAATATAGTTGCACAATTGGCATCCATTCCCTCGGCCCACTATACTCGAACTCGAAACCTATGGGCAGCCCATGCAAGGGTTCGACCACTCCCCTATATAAACCGACACAAAACCTTTGTGAGGTTTTGTTTCCTCATTATTTGCAAACACATAACACACACACACACACCAAACCCTATTCTCCTTCTCTCCTCTTGAAGTCGGCAGCCGCATCTCACCTTCTTCGTAGCTTTCTTGTTCGGATAAATCCTTGAACCAGTTAGTGTTTTATGATTATTGCTTTGGTTGGATGATATTGTGAATTATATGTTTATACATGATAATTCCCGAATGATATAAATTGATGAAGTTTGGTGTTCATGTAATCGGCTCATATGCATAGTATGATTAGATCATTGTAGGGTTGATAAATGCATGGTGTTAAGATGATCTAGAACCGGATGTATGTAAATCGGCTATGATATGTTTGAACCCGGATGAATCGTGTGGATAGGTTGTATGTGTTAATCCTAGTGATTTAATCCGATTGAATGTTATGATAGGTTGTTGTCATGATTGGATGTTAATTAGGGTTTATATGAGTTAAATGATGATTGCTTGATTTGATTGAGATATGCATGATTTGAAACTGTTAGTTTTGTTGATTGATAAATTGCATAAATGGAAACCATGTAACTGATTGCCATGATTTCGGGATAATGAAAACTGATCGCACAAGTCCCTTAATCGCACAAGAGCCGAACGTACAAGCTCTTGAATCATACAAGGGACTGATCGCACAAGACAGTCGCACAAGATTGGTGCAACTGTTTAAGCACATAGTACAACTATG
The DNA here is from genome assembly GCA_030545235.1 of Helianthus tuberosus. Lineage (NCBI taxonomy): Eukaryota > Viridiplantae > Streptophyta > Magnoliopsida > Asterales > Asteraceae > Helianthus > Helianthus tuberosus. Next base: position 61,452,772 of record CM060441.1, read on the forward strand.
ATATGCATGATCGCACAAGCCTTGGGCCACACACACATAGATGTTTGAGTTTGTTATGTTATTGGGCCATGCGGCCCAACTCAGTCGCACAAGCCCTAATGAGTCGCACAAGTTCATTAGGATCGCACAAGATTATTAAACTGGGAAATTGTTTGGGCCGCGTATGCTGTTGGGCTTCTTATTCGTGTGGGCCAGGTTCATGTTGGATCGCACCACATGTTGTGGATCGCACAAGGTTGTGCTGAACGTACAACATGTTGGGTCGGGGTGTTTAGTTGGGCTTCATTAGTGAATCGCACAAATGGTTCGGCCCAAACCATTTGGATCGCACAAGTTGAACTTTGGGTTTATTTAACTGACCTGTTTAACATGTCCTATGTGTATGCCATGTGTGCCATGATCATTACGTGTTCTTGATTTGCTAAATCTGTGTAAACATACGTGCAATACTTGAACCTAGACCTGACTTGTATGGTAACCATGTTAGGACGTGGTTGACCACTAGCAGCTTGATTTACCTTACGTGTATCTGCCGAGCTAACCTAAGGTGAGTTCACACTTCTTATAAGGCATGGGATTCCCGGTGGTTTGGGAATGGGTTAAGAAACTAAAGCGAAACCTACATATTCACCTTTAACAGAATATGTACCTCCATCCTCGTTGAGAAGGATGACAACATTAACCTGCGTATTCTCTTTGGATAGATTACGTACCTCTGTCCTCAGTTGGGAAGGACGACAACCTATAACTTACTAGACAAAACTCTATCATTAAGTCCCTCATTTTTATATCGACTTAATCGTCGGGCCAATGGCGAGTGGGTCATTAGTTAATAGCGCTATTAGAGTTGACAAGCCTCACACCGTGCCGGGAGGACGGGCGTGTACTAATGGATCTGGGCACTTAGTCAATGATGATAGACATTGACGTTGGGCACAACTTTCTCAGTCAGTTGTCGATATGGTAACGGTCTAGTGGTTACATGGGGTAGCCCCCACTGGTTATGGTTTGGGAAACAAGGAACTGATTAACTACTGGTTTTCAATTGAACTTACTGCTTTTGAAACAACTTTAAACTGGACAACCAACCGTTAACTCACTCAACTTTGTTGTTGACTCGTTGTTACATGCCTTGCAGGTCGATAGGTACTTAGCAGGAGTTTGCATGGGAGGTGTCGTTATGGAGCATGGACATTGAGTGTTCATGATGAACTTAAACACTCTTAACTTATGAATTTTGGTTTTGAACTATTTGCTTCCGCTGAATTACTTAGACTTATTAAACTGTTTTCGAACACCAATTATATTGTGTGGTTGGACTTTTATTTACTTTACTATGTTGTTCAATATGATTGGTGGCTTGATCCTGGTCAGTCACGCCTCCTGCGGTGATACTCCGCTGGTGGATTTTGGGGGTGTGACATATATATTGCTGAAGTTGTGATAAAGCTTCAAGAAGACTCAGAGAGAGAGAGAGAGAGAGAGAGAGAGAGAGAGAGAGAGAGAGAGAGAGAGAGAGACAAGACTCTACGAGATTTACTGCGACAATATCCAAGGGGGAGTCTGTTAGTGCATTTATGTCAATCGCCTCCGTCAATTCAGATCATAGCAGAAACTGAAGAAATCTAGACTTTATATTCTTATAAGTAGGGAAAAGGCAAGGTGGCAATATTGTAATTAATGAGTTTTCTCATTAAAGCCTTGCCCTATAAATAGGAGGCTTATGCCTTATTTTTAGGACTTTTGCCACATTTTGAGATTTGGAGATCTAGAGCTAGAGAGAGAAAGTCTAGAGAGAGAAAGTGACGTCGTGATTCAGGTGCTTGTACATTTCCAGATTTATCAATAGAATGACAGATTATATTACATCGTGTGTGTTCGGTCACGTTTGTGTACGGATCCGCACGTTACACGAGTCGGTTCGCAATCGTTTAGGAGTCGAAAACCGATCCTACAAACGAGGGGGCGCCGCCATCACATGTGATAGGGGTGTGGGTGTGGGTGACCGGCCGGAGGTGATAGGGGTGTGGGTGTGGTTTCAATTCTTGGATTTTAAGAGAGAGGTGAGAGATTTATGATCTGATTTTAAGAGAGAGGTGAGAGATGATGGTGATTTTAAAGAGAGGTGAGAGATGATTTTAAGACAAGGACAATAAATGGATTTGAAATTTGGGGTAAAAGAACAAAACACCCTTTTAGTTGGCAAAATCTGATTGGCTGAGAGTGGTTCTCGCGGTTCTTACAACTGGAGGTGGTTTTCATTTTAGCGCTCCCCTATATATATATATATGTCTATCTTACAAAACTAATTAGGAAAAAAAGACTTTATATAAACTTTAGCAGAGGTTTTCTTCACTTATTTTAAAACATTCATTATAACTTGATTTATTGATATAATTCACATATGTATAAGTATTCTTTTACGACCCTTCCTTCTAGTATCGCCACTGAGAGAATGATAAGAGTAGATACGAAATCTAAGATTTTATTAAGATATAATTTAGGGAACATGAACATCATGGAATGATTCTCTAAACCTGTTGTTGGATTAATTATTAGATTACTAAATTAAACATCAGTGTTGGCCTGTCACACCCCAACAGATGACTGAAACATCGGGGCATGGCACTGAGCGAAACAGATTGTCCAAGACATAACAACTAATTTACCGAATAGTTAATATTATGTCCCATACCATAACCTATTAAACAAATCAGTTATTACAGACAGCGATATCTCAAAGACAATTAACATGTTCCGACAACTCAGATTTAGATAAAAATAAATTGTCTTTGTTGGTTTCTAGACTCTCCTAAGCTTGATTCCATCAAATAGCAAGCAAAGCATAGCATCTGAAGCACCTGTCACATACGTTAAAATAGAGGTCAATACACATAGTGTAAAGGTGAGCATACAAGTTTAATAGTAATAGTAGAGTTCGAAATCGTTTACGCATAACCAACATGTAACATGTATAGTGCGAAGCTAGTAGGTTATCGATAATGAAATATGCACAGACTAGACTGCGAGTTGTAGAATGCGCAACAAATATCACCACCGTGACATGTGAGAGGTAACCTTAACAACGCCTGTCCATGACAGGTGCTGAGTCCAAACAAATAGTACTATCGTTGCTAAGGCGTCAGGCAGCAATCACTGTGTTAACATAACATACAAGCATTCATCGAGTAACACATAACATGCAATAACGGTCAGCGTATAAATAGATTTGCGTTGTGTGATTGATGTGATTTAGAATAAGTAACGTATGTAACACCCAAAAGTGCGATAAGCAAAAAGGGTTCGAGTATACTCACGGCGATGGAAATGGATTAAAGGGAGTGCTAGAGTGATTAGCCTGAACAGTTAACGATACCATAAACGAAGAGCGGTGCGTAAAACGGTAAAAAGTGACCAAGTGTCGGATGGTAATCCGATCGGATGGCAATCCGATCGGATGGTCACTCGATTGGATGTCAATCCATTCGGATGGTCATCCGATCGGATGGCCGTTCGATTGGATTGACATTCGTTTGGTAAGGATGTGTTTGTGTATGATGGCTTTGAAGTTTTCGTTGTAGCATTTTGAAAATAGAGAAGTATCTCTACCCTTCAGGTCGATCGATCGGACGGCCGTTCGATCGGATAGCGATCCGATTGGCAAGATACTTAGTGAGAACAAGTTCACAGCAGGATGGTTACTCGATCGGATGACAATCCGATCGGATAGCAATCCGTTGGAAACTATTGTTCTTTAAAAAAATTGGAAATGTTTAAGTGTTGAAAATTCAAGTGCAGTCCGATCGGATAGCAGTTCGATCGGATGGCAATCCGATCTGTCACACCCCCAAAATCCATAAGCGGAGTATCACCGCAGGAGGCGTGACTGACCAGGATCTAGCCACCAATCATATTGAACTCATAGGTGTATTTAAATAAAACTTTCATTTATTAACATTAAGTGTTACAACGTTACAAATAATTCACAGTATACAGCGGAAGCATAATTCATTCGTTCAGTGTTTACAAACCACATGTAAAAAAAACCATTAGTCTTGTGTTGTGATTCCATGTATCTCGACCCATGACCACTCCAGCCTCCCAGACAGCAAGTTCCATCAATATGCACCTAAAGGCCTGCAAGGCATGTAACAACGAATCAACAACAAAGTTGAGCGAGTTCACAGTTGGTTGTCCATTTTAAAGTTGTTCCAAAAACTATAAGTTCTTTCGAAAACCAGTAGTTAATCAGTTCTTGTTTCCCAAACCATATCCAGTGGGGGCTACCCCATGTTATAAACCACTTATAGATTGTCGTCCTTCCCAACCGAGGACGGAGGTACGTACTCTACCCAACCGAGAATACGCAGGTTAACCGTAGTCGTCCTTCCCAACCGAGAACGAAGGTACATAAGTCGTCCTTCCCAACCGAGAATGAAGGTACGTACTCTACCCAACCGAGAATACGCAGGTTAAATGTAGTCGTCCTTCCCAACCGAGAACGAAGGTACATATTCTGTTAGAGGTGAATATGTAGGTTTCGTTTTAGCTTCTTAACCCATTCCCAACACATCGGGAATCCCATGCCTTATAAAAGTGTGAACTCACCTCGGTTTGCTCGGCAGATAATTTACTTGTTTAACACTTTTGATCAACCACGTCCTATTTATGGTTACCAAGTTTTAATCAGATTCGTATACAAGTATTTCACGTATTGGCATACATTACAAGTCAAGTAGCATACAAGGTTCACACATCACATGAGTACACGTACGGCGTATATAATTAACAATAATTTAGATAGTCAAATGTATAACACAAGGTGTGTGGACCAACTAGTTTATAACCCGATACGGGAGTGTTCGGCATAGTCTATAGTGTGTGGTCTAGCAATTACAACCAGTCTCATTTGGGTGTGCGGTTCATCCTATAAAGTCCAAGCATAACAGTGTGCGGCCATGAGAGCGTGCCTAATGTTAATTATTCAAGTATTCCATATGCTATTCCAAATAATAATCCACCTTTCAAACCACAATAACCAATAAATCATCATTTTTTTCATCAAAACTCAACGTTTAATTACCCAATCAAATGAATGGCAGTTTATAGAAATATCATCATCCTAAACTTCAACTATCAATCTACACTATTTCAGTGAACATTATTCATTCTTTATTGTACATGCAATTTAACATAACATTACAACCTACTGCCCATGCTAAGCCTCTCGGTGAAACACCCTATGTTTCGTCGGAGCCCATATGTGACGAAACCCTCATGTTTCGTCGAAGTCAAATTGTGACAAAACATTAATGTTTCGTCGTGAAAGTGTGTGTGGCGAAACACCTTGTTTCGTCGGCTCTACGTGTGTGACGAAACACTAAGTTTCGTTGGCTTTATGTGTGTGACGAAACACTAAGTTTCGTCGTGATGGTGTATGTGGCGAAACTCCATGTTTCGTCGGGTCCTTATCAGTTTCCAAATTTCCTAACATTGAATCACAATAGCACAGTCTTAATCGTAAATCTATATCACATACCTAATCATTCAGTTAACACAATTACTCCCTACTTCAATTACGCCAACAGTTTCAATCATCATCATCATTCAATATCTAACTTTCATATGTCTATCACAAATAGTTTTTTTTTCATAAAATCAAAACAATTGATAAGACTTAACACCTTGACTAGTCTGACAACATGTTTAGGATGTGCACATGGTTTGGTGAGATCAAGATTACAAAGGCACATGGGCCGTCACTTACCTATTCAAGGTTATCCAATTTATCAATTCATTACCCACAAATCTATTGGACCTTTTAACCTGATTTGCATCAAAATCGATTAAGATGTCCACTACTGTTACATCAAAATTTATTATGGATCACACACTAACTACATGCACATACATCGATAACAGCCAACCTCATTATCCAACAATTAATCATCATCATACAATCAATTATGTCACACTCACAATCACAAAACATCCATCGATTATAATCAAGTTCACACAGCAAAATCAAAAGATCATCACATTGTATTTTATACTAACCAAATAACGGATTAGACAAGAGATAAGCTCCGGATCGAAGACTGGCCTTCGCGAATTAGGAGAGGATGTGCTAGGGTTCTTATTTCTTGTGCTCATAAAAGAATGCGTGGAATCATATACCTACATCAGATCGAAACAAGTGGGCCGAACCCACTTGTGTTTTTATTTGTTGTTTGGGCTCTCAAAGAAACTGGACCGGAGTACAAACAACTCTAAGGTGGGCCGCGTTTGGAAGGTTCGGGTCTGGTTAACAGTGTGGGCCGATACAAATTGAGAATATTGTAGAGTTTTAGAGTGTGAGCATGAGGCCCGCTACATGTGCGGCCTAGATATACTAATGTGTTATTTAACAAATTTAACATACGTTTAAGTGTAAGTTTAACGAAGTTATAACATCACAGAACAGTTAACACAATGGAGAGGAGTAACGAGAAGCTAGGATCACAAGATTAAACGTTACAAACCTTGAAAGTTCGGGTTGTCACATCATCCCCAACTTGAAATAAATTTTGTCCCGAAATTTAGCATGTAGTTACTGAGGAAGCAAGTTAGGTTGTGTGGTTTCCTGGTTTTTCCTGGGGTGTCACATCATTCCCCCGTTGGTTTGGAATTTCGTCCCGAAATTCCACAGTAGCTTCAGCCTCAGTAGTGGTTTCATTGTTCTCGAACAACTGGGGATATTTGTGTCTCATTTGGTCTTCCCATTCCCAGGTAAACTCTAGGCCACGACGGGAGTTCCAACGAACTCGAACAATAGGTATCCTGGTGCGTTTGAAAATCTTGACCTCCCGGTCCAAGATTTCCGCTGGTTCTTCGACAAATCGCAACTGATCGTCGATGGTGAGCTCCTTGAAAGGAACTATGAGAGTTTTCATCTGACAGAGACTTCTTCAGATTCGACACATGGAATACGTTGTGAACTCCACTTAGTTCTTCGGGTAGTTTCAATCTGTAGGCAATCTTGCCAATCCTCTCCGTGATTTCGAAATGTCCAACATATCGCGTGTTGAGTTTGCCTCGTTTACCAAAATGAACTACACCTTTCTAAGGTAAGACTTTAAGTAGTACTCGATCCCCAACCTGGAACTCGAGTGGTCACGTGTTGTGCTTAACAGCGTAGCTTTTCTGACGGTCACGTGTTGTCGCCATTCATTGTCGTATCTGAACAATCTTCTCTGTTGTGTCTACGACGAGTTCTGGGCCAGCGATTTGGTAATCGCCAACCTCTGCCCAACAAAGAGGTGATCGGCACTTCCGTCCATACAATGCCTCGAGCGGAGCAGCCTGGATGCTGGTGGGGTAACTGTTGTTATACGAAAACTACACTAAAGGTAGATGCCGCTCCTAGCCGTTACCAAGGTCGATTACACATGCTCGAAGCATGTCTTGTATACTTTAGATGGTGCGATCAGTTTTCCCATCTGTCTGTGGATTATATGCTGTGCTCATGTCTAGACATGAGCCAAAGGATTTTTTTTTTTGGGAAACGGGACTCCCCCGGGTAAACATTTATTAATTTTTGAAAAAAAGGATTACAAACTAAGTGCATTTGTTAAGTAAAGGCAACTCGCCAAAGCAACAAACCACAAAAAAGAAAGAACATACATTTAAAAACAACCAAAGAGAAACTAAAATTTGGAGCCTATCTTCATAAATTGTGCTGTTTCACCGGTATCCGACTCCACCTCAGCTTCATCACCATCCACTTTTGTCAAACCATCATAATATTTTCTCAAATTTTCGGACCATGCACTATATTCTTCAATCTTTGGGCGGGTACTAGATTCCACAAATTTTTTAACCATCTCGATCTCATGTTCCCATAACCCAATATCCGTATCAAAGCATTCCTCTTCATTGCATAACGTTCCAAAACTGTTTTTTTTGCTAACATTTGGCCCCGACCCAGGCCCAAAAACTGTTTTTGAAATATCAAAAAAACCACTACCTTTGAGCCAAAGGATTTGTGCATTGCTTGCCACAAATTAGATGCAAATCGTGGGTCGCGATCAGAGATAATGGAGGTTGGCACCCTGTGCCTAGCAACCACTTCTTTCAGGTAGATGACTGCAAGTGTAGAAAACTTATCCGTTTCCTTGATGGCCAGAATGTGCGCTGGTTACGTGAGACAATCAATGATCATCCAGGTGATATTTTTCCGTTTCGAGTTATAAGTAGACTAGCGACCAAACCCATGGCAGTCTGTCCTCATTTCCATGTGGGTATTGCTGGTTGCTGATACTTCACCTTGATTTTCCCACAAGTCAATCCATCATTCGCATACCTAACTAGGTGAGCCTTCATGCCCGATCACCAGTACAAGGTTTATAAATCCTAATGTCTCTCATCATAACCCAGACAATTAGAATATCGAGGCCGGTGATTACTAAACATAAATTTCCTACAATCACTGTATAATGAGATCCACACTCATTCCATGAGGTAACGAGTATCGTCCAACCTATCAAAGGTTGCTTCTCCATACCCCGGATGGGTTCAACTTGAAAATCCTCTTCCTTTAGCTCTCCAGTTTGAACATAGCAAGTCTGATCAGGTATGTTAGAGTCGATAGCGAGCTGCAGAGCTCGTGTATGTTTAGGTTTCACAGTCGTACTCATTCAGTAGTTCCATCCAGCGATGTCATTGCATTGTGACAACTCGTATTTCAGAACCTATTTATGTGCTTAATGTTACGTATGTGAACACTATGTGCTTAATGAAATGTTATGTGTGTAGGTTATCTATACGGGAAACAGTCAAATGTATTTTATGTGTTGAACTATTTATGTCGCAATAGTTTATGTGTTCGTACGTGGTAGGGTAAGAAATGGTAGTGGGTTTTGTCTAATGTCACAACTGGGCCAGAGCCCATATGCCTTACTTAAACCCTCCCCCACACATTTAACCCCCTTCATGGCCCAAAGCCTTGTGAATAACCCAAAAATTAGGCCCGGTAGTGTAGGGGCTCGTATATTTCAATTTTGGGGGGGTGCCTGATTATAAAAGATATCATAACCCTAAACACCCTCTTGCGTATACTGAGGTCGACGGCAGCCCTCATCCGTTCAAAGTAGGATTCACCTTGAAACTGGTCTCGGGCTAGCATCATCTAGTAATCGGTTAGTATGTTTATGGTATTTCAATCTTTGTTGTTTATTGGATGTCAAGCCTAGTTGATTTTGAGTATGCGGTGTTGTTACACATGATTTAAATGATGTCGACTCCTTGTATGACGTTAGTCTCTTATTTGTGTGTATTGTAATAGTGGGGATTAAATGATGATTATGTGTCGATTGCTACATGATATTGTTGATTCATATATTGTTAGACCGTAGATGGTTGAATTAAGGAAATAAGGATTCGTGCATAGTAGTTGATAAATACAATAGATAATATTTGCATATGGTTGTCGCATGTGATTGTGAAGTTCAAAGTGTCAGCTCATCATTTATTATTGCAGCCCACAAATTTGACAGTTTGCACATGATTGAATTTGTCGTTTGTTAATTGATTTGGTCCTATCAAATTACATAAGAGAAACAATAGGATAATATTTTGAATATAGGTGGTCGGCCACTATCTTGATTCAATTAATTCATAAATCGGTTTGGGTAAACACACGTGAGCCGAAGTTTTAAAGTTATGGACCCAATTAACATTGATGAAATATATTGTTCTGTTTTGTGCATAAATCTCATTAGCTGTACATGATGAAATAGGGGGATTGATGGAGTAAGTAATATAAGTATTGTTTGGGGCTTCACACACTAATCTGGGCCGAATACAGTGATAAATTGTGTACATATTAGTTGGGTCATCACATATTAAATGGACTGCTACATTTGAACTATGTTAATTGTCATGTGGGCTGCGCTTTAATAGGATTGAGGCAATAAACTGTCAAGTGTTAATTAGTAGATAATACTTGTGATTTGAAATAACTTGCGTTCCAAATGTGTACAGTGTATTATGTGATAAAATACGTGATTTAAATTGAATGCGACACTGATTGTTACTGATAAACTATGTTAGGATTGTTTTGAGCAACTTGAAACACGTAACTAGTCAAACCGAGCAAACCAAGGTGAGTTCACACCCTCTACAAAGCATGGGATTCCCAGGGGTCGGGAATTGGGGTTAAGGAACTTGGGTTCCTCGTCCTCCTTGGGTAGGACAGTATTGGTTCAGGAATGTAATTCCTCGTCCCCACGGACAGATAACTCGTACTAGACCAAAACTCTATCACGAAGTCCCTCATTTTTATATCGACTTAATCGCCGGGCCAATGGCGAGCGGGTCATTAGTTAGATAGCGCTATTTAGGTCTGACAAACCTCACACCGTGCCGCAGAGGACGGGCGTGAACTAATGGATCTGGGGCACGTCAATGATGATAGACATTGACAGTTTCAGGGCACATAAACATGACTACAGTCAGCAGTCGATATGGTAACGAGTCTAGTGTATACATGGGGTAGCCCCCACGGCCGAAATGCCAGATAACTAACATGGGGTAGCCCCCACGGCTGGATTGCCAGAGTAATCGGGAATAAACAAGTCACGCTTTTTAACTATGGGGTAACCCCCACGGCAGGATGCCAGATAAAGGAAACTGTTTTCGAAACAACTTAAAACGAACACCCAACCGTGAACTCACTCAACTTGTTGTTGACTCGTTACTACATGCTTTGCAGGTCCTTAGGTTCTTAGCTGGAGCTTGCATGGAGGAGGATCGTTGTGGGACATGGACGGCTGTGTGCCATGTTAAACTTCGAAACAATTAAACTTATGTTTTGTTTTGAGACTTACGCTTCCGCTAGTAACTTAACTATGTTTTGTGTGGACACCAATTGTATTGGTTGAACTTTTATAATTACATACATGCTTGTTCAATATGATTGGTGGCTGGATCCTGGTCAGTCACGCCTCCAAGCGGTGGTACTCCGCAGGTGGATTTTGGGGGTGTGACAGATTGGTATCAGAGCCATTGGTTATAGTGAACTTGGTTTTAATAAAGTGGAAAACGTTTTTGTTAAAACCAGACTATAACCTATACAGTGCTCAACGGTCCACAACGATGCTCCACTCCACATGCAAGGCTCGACATTCTAGGTGGTATGATCTGTATAGATATTGCCTACTTGCTAGTACATAGTACATTGCTTATGGTATGCTTGGTTAGAATAACTACTGTTGCTTGAACACGTGTGTACTTACTCGCTTCTGACATCGCACTTCGCGAACCCCTCTCACTCACGTTCTTCTTGATATGAAGATCATGTCTGGACGCGTTAACCTAACACAAGCCCAGTTGACGGCACTGATCAACGAACGAGTTGCCGCAGCACTTGCAGCTGCACACGCAGGAGGTATATCCTGCAGTCCGAACTCATTCTAGGATCTTTAGGATCCTACTCTCATGAACCAACCTTTGTGTTAAACTCTGTCTTTTCTTTCACCTACGATAGGTCAGCATGTTCAGCCACCCGTGTGCACTTTTAAGACTTTCATGGACTGCCGACCAACTACTTTTAGCGGCACTGAAGGAGCAGTAGGTCTCCTACATTGGTTTGAGAAGCTAGAATCTGTGTTCGAAATGTGCGAATGCCCTGAGGCGCGCAGGGTGAAGTATGCTACTGGTACTCTCGAGGGTTTAGCCCTCACATGGTGGAACGCTCAGGTTCAGATGCTAGGGTTGGTTGCTGCCAACGCCACCCCATGGGAAACTTTTAAGGAAATGATCAAAGAAGAATACTGCAGTCGTGATGAGATTCACAAACTAGAGGTGGAGTTCTTCAACCTCAAGATGACGGGGTCCGAAATTGAAGCTTATGTGAAAAGGTCGAACGAACTGGCAATTCTGTGCCCTACTATGGTAGATCCTCCCATCAAACGCATCGAACTATTTCTTCAGGGCTTAGTGCTAGAAATCCAAAGTCATGTGACTTCAGCGAACCTCGCCACCTACCAGCAGACTGTTCAGTTGGCTCACCGTCTCACGGATCAGGCGGTGGAGCAGAACAAGTTACCAAAACGCATAGGCGCTGCAACTACTTCTGGTACCTCTAGTGACAACAAACGGAAATGGGATGGAACTTCGAGTAAGGGTTCGACTTCTGTCCAGTCCCAGTCTCAGCAGAGAAAGACTGATGACTACAAGAGCCCTAATCAGCAATCGTCTGGTGGTCAAAGTCATGGTGGGTACAAAGGAAATCACCCCAAATGCAATCGCTGCAGCCTGCACCACAGCGGACCATGCACCAGGGGCAACTGTCATCGGTGCAACAAGCCTGGTCACGCTACAAAGGATTGCAGGAGCTTATATCCCGCCAATCAGAATCGTCAGCAAGCTCAACAGAACCAGCGCCAGCAGCAACAGCAAGGTGATAACAAAGGGTGCTTTCAGTGTGGAGCTGAGGGCCACTTCAAGAGAGATTGTCCCCAACTGAACAGGAACCAGAACAACAACAACAACAATAACAACAATCAGGGGAATGGTAACAATGGGAACAACAACAACAATGGCGTCAGGGGGCGGATGTTTGTGATTGGCCAAGGTGAAGCAAGGAATGACCCCAATGTTGTGGCGGGTAAGTTCCTTCTCGACGACTTTTATGTTTCAGTTTTATTTGATTCGGGTGCCGATACTAGCTACATGTCACTAGAAGTTAGTCGAATGCTTAAGCGTATTCCAACCCCTTTGAACAACAAGCACACCGTAGAGCTAGCAAACGGTAAGAGTCTAGAAGCCACACACATAGTCAAGGGTTGTAAACTTATTCTCGCTGACCAGACCTTCTCTATCGACCTCATTCCTATTGTCTTGGGTAGTTTCGACGTTGTCATTGGGATGGATTGGTTGTCCCAACGCCGAGCAGAGATTCTTTGCAACGAGAAGGTTGTCCGTATTCCAGGTCCCGATGGTGAACCTCTCATGATACATGGCGACAAGAGGAGTGCTGTTGAGAACGTCATTTCTCTCCTTAAGGCCCAAAAGTGCTTGCGAAAGGGCCACACTGCCATTTTGGCTCTCGTTACTGACACCTCAGAAAAAGAGAAGAAGATAGAAGATTTTCCAGTTGTACGCGATTATCCCGAGGTATTTCCTGAGGAATTACCTGGCCTTCCGCCTCATCGCCAAGTCGAGTTTCAGATCGAACTAGCTCCTGGAGCTGCGCCTATAGCTCGTGCACCTTATCGTTTAGCCCCATCAGAGTTGAAGGAACTCTCCACGCAACTACAAGAACTCTTGGATAAGGGTTTTATTCGTCCTAGCTCATCGCCCTGGGGAGCTCCAGTATTATTTGTGAAGAAGAAGGACGGTACTTTCAGAATGTGCATCGACTACCGAGAACTCAACAAGGTGACGGTGAAGAATCGCTATCCTCTACCGCGGATCGACGACTTGTTCGACCAGTTGCAAGGGTCGAGCTACTATTCGAAGATCGATTTGAGATCGGGTTATCACCAGCTGAGAGTCCGGGAAGAGGACGTCTCCAAAACAGCTTTCAGAACTCGATACGGGCACTATGAGTTTTTGGTCATGCCTTTTGGGATGACAAACGCACCTGCGGTTTTCATGGACTTGATGAACCAAGTGTGCAAGCCTTACCTGGACAAGTTCGTTATAGTCTTCATCGACGACATCCTGATCTATTCCAAGAGTCGGGAGGAACACGAGCAGCATCTGCGACTTATTCTGGAACTCCTTCGAACAGAACAGCTTTATGCAAAGTTCTCGAAATGCGACTTCTGGCTTCGAGAAGTCCATTTCCTAGGCCACGTGGTAAACAAGGATGGGATTCACGTTGATCCATCCAAGATAGACTCGATTAAGAACTGGCCTGCACCTCGTACACCAAAGGAAATTCGCCAATTCTTGGGTTTGGCGGGATACTACCGGAGGTTCATAAAGGATTTTTCTAAGATTGCACAGCCTCTCACCTCACTAACGCAGAAGGGCGTTGTTTATCGCTGGGGAAACGCACAGGAGTCGGCATTTCAGCACCTAAAGGATAGACTTTGTAGCGCACCTATCCTTTCCTTGCCGGAGGGCACAGACGACTTCGTGGTCTACTGCGACGCATCAATTCAGGGTCTTGGTTGCGTATTGATGCAACGAGATAAAGTTATAGCCTACGCCTCACGCCAACTCAAAGTTCACGAGAAGAACTACACTACGCACGATTTAGAGCTGGGAGCTGTTGTTTTTGCACTCAAGTTATGGCGGCATTACTTGTACGGAACCAAGTGCGCCATATACACCGACCACAGGAGCCTCGAGCACATCTTCAAGCAGAAAGAACTAAATATGCGACAACGACGATGGGTCGAACTACTAAATGACTACGAGTGCTGAATCAGGTACCACCCGGGCAAGGCCAATGTGGTGGCTGACGCCCTCAGTCGGAAGGACACTGCGCCTAAGCGCGTACGAGCTCTACAACTCACGATCCATTCTAGCCTTCCCTCCCAGATACGAGCTGCTCAGATAGAAGCACTGAAACCAGAAAACGTCAGGGCCGAAGCCCTACGCGGATCAAGGCAACGATTAGAACAAAAGGAAGACGGTGCTTACTACGTAACGGGACGCATTTGGATCCCACTCTATGGCAACCTACGAGAGCTTGTGATGGATGAAGCGCACAAGTCTCGCTACTTGGTACATCCTGGTTCGGATAAAATGTACCACGACATCAAAACCACGTATTGGTGGCCTAGCATGAAGGCCCACATAGCAACCTACGTCAGCAAGTGTTTGACTTGTGCGAGAGTCAAGTCTGAATACCAGAAACCATCAGGCCTACTCCAACAACCCGAGATACCTCAATGGAAATGGGAGCAAATTTCCATGGATTTTGTCACTGGTCTGTCTAGATCCCAGCGCGGGAACGATACTATTTGGGTGATCGTGGATCGACTCACAAAATCTGCACACTTCCTGGCTATCAAGGAGACGGATAAATTCTCCACTCTTGCAGAAATATACCTCAAGGAAGTTGTTTCGAGGCACGGGGTGCCCACCTCTATTATCTCGGATCGAGATGCGCGTTTTACTTCAGAGCTGTGGCAAGCAATGCACCAATCCTTTGGCTCACGATTAGACATGAGCACAGCGTACCACCCTCAGACGGACGGGCAGTCCGAGCGCACTATTCAAACCTTAGAAGACATGCTTCGTGCATGTGTAATCGACTTTGGCAACCGCTGGGAAAAGCATCTGCCACTTGTGGAATTCTCGTACAATAACAGCTACCACACCAGCATTAAAGCTGCTCAATTTGAGGCATTGTACGGACGTAAATGCCGGTCACCTCTTTGCTGGGCAGAGGTGGGAGATAGTCAGATCACTGGTCCAGAGTATGTGGTAGATACAACCGAGCAAATTGCTCAAATACGAAAACGCATGACGGCAGCTCGCGAATGTCAGAAAGTTTACGCCGACAAGGGCAGGAAACCACTTGAGCTCCAGGTTGGGGAGGGGGTACTACTCAAAGTTTCATCCTGGAGGGGTGTGGTTCGTTTTGGTAAACGCGGCAAACTTAACCCACGATACGTTGGACCTTTCGAAATCATCGAGAAAATAGGCAGGGTGGCCTACAGACTGAACTTACCAGCCGAACTCGGCGCAGTTCACAACGTTTTTCACGTGTCGAATCTGAAGAAGTGTCTGTCAGATGAGACCCACGTAGTTCCTCTGAAGGAACTCACTATCGACGAGCAGTTACGATTCGTCGAGGAACCAGTTGAAATCACGGACCGGGATGTCAAGGTCCTCAAGAGCACTAGAATACCTCTCGTTCGAGTTCGTTGGAACTCACGTCGCGGCCCAGAGTTCACCTGGGAGCGCGAAGATCAGATGAAACAAAAGTACCCCCAACTATTCGCAAACGGTACAACCACTACTGAGGCTGAAGCTACGGAATTTCGGGACGAAATTCCAGATCAACGGGGGGTGGATGTGACACCCCGGGAAAACCAGGAAAACCATGCAACTTAACTAGCTTCCTCAGTGAGTACGTACCAAATTTCGGGACGAAATTTCTTTCAACTTGGGGATAATGTGACAACTCGTATTTCAGAACCTATTTATGTGCTTAATGTTACGTATGTGAACACTATGTGCTTAATGAAATGTTATGTGTGTAGGTTATCTATACGGGAAACAGTCAAATGTATTTTATGTGTTGAACTATTTATGTCGCAATAGTTTATGTGTTCGTACGTGGTAGGGTAAGAAATGGTAGTGGGTTTTGTCTAATGTCACAACTGGGCCAGAGCCCATATGCCTTACTTAAACCCTCCCCCACACATTTAACCCCCTTCATGGCCCAAAGCCTTGTGAATAACCCAAAAATTAGGCCCGGTAGTGTAGGGGCTCGTATATTTCAATTTTGGGGGGGTGCCTGATTATAAAAGATATCATAACCCTAAACACCCTCTTGCGTATACTGAGGTCGACGGCAGCCCTCATCCGTTCAAAGTAGGATTCACCTTGAAACTGGTCTCGGGCTAGCATCATCTAGTAATCGGTTAGTATGTTTATGGTATTTCAATCTTTGTTGTTTATTGGATGTCAAGCCTAGTTGATTTTGAGTATGCGGTGTTGTTACACATGATTTAAATGATGTCGACTCCTTGTATGACGTTAGTCTCTTATTTGTGTGTATTGTAATAGTGGGGATTAAATGATGATTATGTGTCGATTGCTACATGATATTGTTGATTCATATATTGTTAGACCGTAGATGGTTGAATTAAGGAAATAAGGATTCGTGCATAGTAGTTGATAAATACAATAGATAATATTTGCATATGGTTGTCGCATGTGATTGTGAAGTTCAAAGTGTCAGCTCATCATTTATTATTGCAGCCCACAAATTTGACAGTTTGCACATGATTGAATTTGTCGTTTGTTAATTGATTTGGTCCTATCAAATTACATAAGAGAAACAATAGGATAATATTTTGAATATAGGTGGTCGGCCACTATCTTGATTCAATTAATTCATAAATCGGTTTGGGTAAACACATGTGAGCCGAAGTTTTAAAGTTATGGACCCAATTAACATTGATGAAATATATTGTTCTGTTTTGTGCATAAATCTCATTAGCTGTACATGATGAAATAGGGGGATTGATGGAGTAAGTAATATAAGTATTGTTTGGGGCTTCACACACTAATCTGGGCCGAATACAGTGATAAATTGTGTACATATTAGTTGGGTCATCACATATTAAATGGACTGCTACATTTGAACTATGTTAATTGTCATGTGGGCTGCGCTTTAATAGGATTGAGGCAATAAACTGTCAAGTGTTAATTAGTAGATAATACTTGTGATTTGAAATAACTTGCGTTCCAAATGTGTACAGTGTATTATGTGACAAAATACGTGATTTAAATTGAATGCGACACTGATTGTTACTGATAAACTATGTTAGGATTGTTTTGAGCAACTTGAAACACGTAACTAGTCAAACCGAGCAAACCAAGGTGAGTTCACACCCTCTACAAAGCATGGGATTCCCAGGGGTCGGGAATTGGGGTTAAGGAACTTGGGTTCCTCGTCCTCCTTGGGTAGGACAGTATTGGTTCAGGAATGTAATTCCTCGTCCCCACGGACAGATAACTCGTACTAGACCAAAACTCTATCACGAAGTCCCTCATTTTTATATCGACTTAATCGCCGGGCCAATGGCGAGCGGGTCATTAGTTAGATAGCGCTATTTAGGTCTGACAAACCTCACACCGTGCCGCAGAGGACGGGCGTGAACTAATGGATCTGGGGCACGTCAATGATGATAGACATTGACAGTTTCAGGGCACATAAACATGACTACAGTCAGCAGTCGATATGGTAACGAGTCTAGTGTATACATGGGGTAGCCCCCACGGCCGAAATGCCAGATAACTAACATGGGGTAGCCCCCACGGCTGGATTGCCAGAGTAATCGGGAATAAACAAGTCACGCTTTTTAACTATGGGGTAACCCCCACGGCAGGATGCCAGATAAAGGAAACTGTTTTCGAAACAACTTAAAACGAACACCCAACCGTGAACTCACTCAACTTGTTGTTGACTCGTTACTACATGCTTTGCAGGTCCTTAGGTTCTTAGCTGGAGCTTGCATGGAGGAGGATCGTTGTGGGACATGGACGGCTGTGTGCCATGTTAAACTTCGAAACAATTAAACTTATGTTTTGTTTTGAGACTTACGCTTCCGCTAGTAACTTAACTATGTTTTGTGTGGACACCAATTGTATTGGTTGAACTTTTATAATTACATACATGCTTGTTCAATATGATTGGTGGCTGGATCCTGGTCAGTCACGCCTCCAAGCGGTGGTACTCCGCAGGTGGATTTTGGGGGTGTGACATGCATGCTTTAGCTTTTTCGAACATCGATTCACGGGAGGCCCTTGTGATCGGTCTAGATAATGCATTTGGTATCGTCCAAGTAATGCCTCCAATTTACATCCGAGAACCACGGTTCCCACCGCAGGTTATGTGTCGTGCAGTTGTGACTGGTACTCTGATTCAAACGATCATGGTATACCACTAAATCATCAGTACTTTCGGATAAAGACAATGTTCAGGTATCGCAGAGTTGAGGTTCGAAAGCTGAAAAGACGTCCCCCTATTTGTCTTCCACGAGCACAGCACCCTGCTGTGCTAAAGAGGTTGCAGTAGCGCAATCTCCAAAAATTCCTCGATAAATCTTTGATAGTAGTTTGCGAAACCAAGGAATTGCTATATCCCCGCTGAAATCTTTAGTGTTGATCGGTTTTAACCAAAATGGGTCTTAGCGAGATCCATGTGTATTCCCACTTCATTGATTATATGTCCATAGGTACCTCTCGAACCCAGAAATTTACTTTTATCAGGACTTTGCGCGGAGTGGCTCCTCCCTCAGAAGTTCTAAAATAAGATACAAATGCCACCCATGGCGTTCCATTCTCCTGGTCAGGATTCAGAACCTTGTCAAGAAATACGGTCGATTCATGCGATCCCTGAAGCTGCTGGTGTGTGGATCAACTCAATGATCATGATGTACAAAGTTGAAATGGCTGCATTGTCTTCGACATGTTGTTCTAAGAGCATTCTCCTCTTGGAGTTCCATCTGATGATAGTTCGTTCACTAGCCAATCCTCGAATGGAAGCTTGTTCCTCGCAACTGGTTAACAGGGTGTTACTACATGGTTGAAGCGAACAGTTCTTGACTGTCACCTTATTGAGTTCACGATAATCAGTACACATATCCAACGATACAACACATCTTCCTGGATATAACTGGGGCTCCCCAAAGCAAAAACTAGGTCCGACAAAGCTCCCATCCAACAGTCCCTGTGGCTGATTTGACAACTCTCGCAACCCTCCTGGTGCAAGACGGTAAGAGATACGAAGAATCAGGGCTTCCTCTGGTGTGAGATCAAACTGAGAGTCTGTCTAATAGTTGTGGAAGTAAACCTGATAGTCCTCCCGTAGCATGCTGGGTGGAATCACGAACAATTGGTGGATCCTCGATCCTCTTTTCCTTAGCCTTGACATCAGTAACTAGTGCTATCATAGCGGGATAATCCTTCCGTGGACACTTCTGGCCTTCACTGCTGAACTGATGCTAACCTCTGCACCACTCTGACGCGTTAGAACAGATAACAATCCTCCACTAGGAGAGGAATACGTAGAATCTTCTCTTCACAGGGTACATCTATCAAGAACAACAGAAGAAAGGTCGATGTCGAACACTTTTCCCACAAGTTCGAGTTTGCATCCCAACGATCATATGAGGTTTCCATTGTCTTGCCATCAGCAGATTCCACAACAGGTTCGGTTTCAAGAAGCATCAGGGTTAAGCAGAACAGTGGCGAAGTGATTAGTCACCAAGAACACGTAGGCCACCATGTAGTTATAATCCCAGCGTCGCCCACGCCAATCCCTAATGTCCCTCCATGAGCATCATTTCCCGTGTTGTTGTACTCGTTGCGAGGATTTCCAGTACGGCCGTCGTTCCCATGCCGTAGGCACCTTTACTTTCCATACTGTTGGTTACCACTACAAATACCTTGTTGTTGCCGTGACTGTTGCCTCTAATGCTGTTGTTTAAAACGGAGCTCTACGACCTTTTACCGACATGGTCCACCTCTTCACATTCCATGGTACGTGCTAAGGCACTACTCACTGTGCGGGGAGTTTCACATTCCCTTCTACAGTCAGTTGTCAATGCTTATCTCCTGATTAATTCATAAAAGTTGACTCCCATGAGTCGCTGGCTAGGGTTAAGGATTCGATTGGAGTCAAATCGCTGATGTTCATTGTTGGTAACTAGGGTCGTTCAAATGCTAAAGTCCATCATTCTTGCAAGTTGACTGAGTAATACACGATATGTTACGAGGGTGTTGCAGAAGTGATCGCACTACGGGATCTAAGGCGTCAATACGTTAAGTTTCCAGCAAACGAAGATAGGTGAGAGAGATATAGACCAATCATTGTCGTTGCAACATCCAACTCGAGGATGTTCGTACAAGCACCTAATATTCTACACAGTTCGCTAGGAGTCCAGATGGGTGTTCAGGTAATACTCGATAGCATCGAGATTCGAAAGGATCCAGAGAGGAATGAAAAGTTCACGTTCGAGTAGGGGACAATCACTGCTATGACCCCTATAAGTTTGTTATGTTTCACATCGATCAAATAAAGGAACGGAACCCCTTTTCCCCTTGTTAAGGCTCACTGGGACTCGGATGCACCCCAGATTATTATTATTATGTGTGCACCCACAATAATATTGTGATTTGCATGTTCATCTCAGCTCCTCTTAACTCATGTCAAATGGTTCCTCAATCTCGTGTAGCAAACAAAGAGCATCACGAAGCGTAAGTCAAGAAGGTTTAGGGAAATACCATCCTATCAGTCACATAACACATGCGAGTAATACATGAATTCATACTGTTGTGCTAAACGTGCAATCCCATGCAATATCATATGTAAGTGTTCACTAGTTATGCAGTACAATGAGTATACGAGAGACGAACCTTGAAATCTGGAGCTGAGTGTCATGGTCGTATTCACGTTTTCAGAACTGTTCAGCTATGGTATGGTTTTACAAAAACGATTTTCCCCCTTTTTAAAACCAAGTTCACTATAACCAATGGCTCTTATACCAATCTGTCACACCCCCTGTTGGACCGTTGTTTGACCCTAAAACGTCAGTTGAGAAAGTTCATCTTCATGTATGAAGGCGGAATCAACATAAATGAAGTTACAACAACTTTCCTATTCAATTCCTTCACGTTTATTGCTTTCTGAGTTCAATTTGACAGAGTTCGGTTACACAAGCAATGACCTAGTCTCGTTCATACGTACATAATGAAGTCACTTGTGAGGGTATTTATACTTGTTCTGATTTCGCTTATATGTCAGTGACACAAAAGCGGAATCACTAAGTGACATATAAGCGAAATCACTAAGTGACATATAAGCGAAATCCCTAGTGTACATAAAAGCGGAATCACCTCTAACCTATGTTCACAAAAGCGAAATTAACAATATAAAACCTAATCTTGACTTTCAAGTTCCAATCTTGATATATCTTGACCTAAGACTTGATGTAGATGAAGTCAACAGACATTTTGTGCATCAACAGACTCCCCCTTGGATGTTGACGAAGTCTTCAGCTCCAAGTCTTCAGTCTTGGTCTTTTCTTCAACTCTCTGTCTTCACATCATAAGCATTCAATCTTCACAGATTCACAATCTTGTCCTAGCTTCATCTTCAGATTTCCCTTTGACTGTTGATCCAGACTCCCCCTTTCACAGACTTCCCCTCTCAGTATGCTAGAATCTGAGGTCTTTATCTGGTTCAAGCTTTGACATTTAGCTTCCATGGGAATAATGAAGTCCAAAACCTGTTTCTCAAACATCATTCATTACAAACTTATCTTTTCAACAATAAATTACAAATTCAATCAGTTTTAGTAACCCACTCAAGTATTCAGGTCCAATTTAATGACCCTGATCACTTGATTAATCTACCAAGTTCAATTTAATGACCCTGGTTGATCATTTGACGAATCAAACTGATTTTGAAAAACAACCATTTACGCATTTTCTGAAAATAACAAGTATCAAGTTAATGAACTTGTTTTTGACTTTTAATAAATCAAACTCCATCAAAGTAAGCTCTCCTCATTCTTCAGTTCAGAATCTCCTGCATCTGCTTCAACATCTGAGAATCCAACAATCAACTCTCTACTTTGGTTTGTCGGAAAATAAAGCAGAAATAAAATCTTTTTGGATTTTATAAAGTGTTCTAAACTAAGAAATGAAATACAGGAAACTTAAATTGCAGAAAGTAAACAAAGTAAACTATTTACAAACTTATTTTTGGCGAGCGTGTCAGGGAATCATATCAGCTATCAGACAAATTACAAGTACCGTTAAGCTACATTTCATACTTAGACTTAAACAATTCGCCTTGATTGTCGATATACTGATCCATCTTAAATTCTCACACAAATTTCAATTTACTCAGGATACGAATTAGATGTCTTATGAACTTAGCTCATTCATGTGTCCCACCTCTTGAATATACTCCCGTATCCAGAATCCCACTTATCAGTCTTACAGGTGAGTATACTACAATGATATCTGTACATAAATTAGGTAATGCGAGGGCCGAGAGATCTCAGATCGATACTTCCGTATACGCAGAGAGATATCAGCTTCGACTTTACGGTATGTCCCCTTTAGAGGATCTTTTTGCTACAACAGCAATGATTATCAATTTTATTGTCTAATCAGCTGAGGGTTTATGCTATGTTTCAAGCATTTCCAGCAAAGTATTATTCAAGGACTAGGTCAGAACTTTCATTCAGCAGAAGTATAAAGACCTAGTATATCAGATTATGAGAACTTTCAAGCGAGATTTCAGGGGTTACCTATATATCCAAGTAGTGTTCCCCACGAATTTCGCAAGTTTGAAATTTTAGGTTTATATCCCGAATAAATCTACTAAATGTGTGAAAACCTATCGACACATCATTAGTGAGACTGTTTAACTCATTTAAACTTTACAAATCTTTAGCATACTGTAATAGTCTAGCCGATGTACTATCATTTTCCCTATATATACAAGCTCTTTTTCAAATTTTATCATGTTTTTGTATTTTTGCATTTTGTACTGTTTTTGTATTTTCTGAAAATAAACTATATACATCTATCTACTCCCCCTAAATACCAAAACAAGTAAAAAATCGACAAACCATTGCAGATTGTTTCTCGTCTTCATCCGCAACAGTACTCTCATCTACGCCAATAATGCCATCCAACACCGACAGAAGCTTCATACCATTCAGTTTTAACAAATATTGAAACCGATTTTTATCAAACGCTTTGGTATGTAAATCAGCTTTCTGTTCGTCAGTGTGGATTTTCTCAATTCGTATCAACTTTTTCTCAAAACAATCACGAATAAAGTGATGACGAATTTCTATGTGTTTAGTTTTAGCGTGATGTACTGGATTCTTTGTTATATTTATTGCGGCCTCATTATCAACAAAAAGAGGTGTGTTAAGAAACTGCAAACCGTAGTCGCGCATCTGTTGCTGTATCCATAGGATCTGAGAGCGGCAACTGCTAGCAGAAACATACTCCGCTTCACATGTCGATAACGCCAGAGACGTTTGTTTCTTACACTGCCAGGTAACCAATCTAGGACCAAAGAACTGGCATCCTGCAGTTGTTGATTTTGAATTGACTTTGCAGCATCCGAAATCCGAATCGGAATACCCTTCGAGCGTAAAATCACCTTTCCTAGGATACCACAACCCCAATGAAGGAGTTCCTTTCAGGTAGCGCAAAATCCTCTTCACAATGATCATATGCGAAGCTCTCGGGTTAGATTGAAATCTTGCTGCGAGGCACGTTGGGTACATGATATCAGGACGTGAAGCAGTTAGGTACATCAAGGAACCTATCATGGATCGGTAAAATGTTTCATCAGCCCTGTCTCCGGTGAGATCTGGGTGAATCCCATGATTTGTTGCAAGTGGGGTAGCAGCTGGAGTAGAACTTGACATCCCAAATTTCTCTAGAATATCATGAACGTACTTCGACTGATGAATGAAAATTCCCTCAGGTAGTTGTTCAACTTGTAGACCCAGAAAGAATTTCATCTCCCCCATTAATGACATTTCGAACTTTTGCTTCATCACTGATTCAAATTCTTTGCTTAGATTTTCATTCGTTGACCCAAAAATTATATCGTCCACATAAATCTGAACTATAAGAAGATGACCTTCGACCTCTTTAGTGAAGAGAGTGGCATCCACTTTTCCACGAATGAACTTGTTGGCTAGTAGGTGTTGAGACAAAGTCTCATACCAAGCTCTCGGGGCCTGGTGTAAACCATACAGCGCTTTGTCCAATAAGTAGACCTTGTTTTTGTGGATTGGATCGGTGAAGCCCGGCGGCTGTCCGACATAGACCTCCTCTTTTACCTTCCCATAGAGAAAAGCCGATTTTACATCTAACTGATATACTTTGAAGTTTTTCCAAGACGCAAATGCAAGAAAAATTCTGATTGTCTCTAGTCGCGCGACAGGAGCATAGACTTCTGTAAAATCAATTCCCTCCTGTTGACTAAAGCCCTGAACAACGAGTCGAGCTTTATTTCGAATCACAACTCCTCTATCGTCTCTCTTACACTTGAACACCCACTTGGTGTTTATCTTTCTCTGACCATCTGGCAAATCCACTAACTTCCACACTCCCAACTTCTCGAATTGACTCAATTCCTCCTGCATTGCATTGACCCAAGAATCTTCAGTAAGCGCCTCTTTGTAAGTTCTTGGTTCAACCTGCGAGATAAAACAACTCAATGAGAATTCAGTTTGCAAAGGAGCAACTTTTGTATAAAAACATGTAAGCCCTTTATCAATCTGTCTTCGAGTGCGAACGCCTGTCTGCAATTCTCCTATGATCAACTCCTCTGGATGATATGAAAAAGTTCGCGGCATCACTTCGCTTGGAACATCTACATTTCCCTCCAGATTAGTAACATTCTGCTCTGCATCTTGTTCACCAACTTGGTTTGTTTGACTTGAAATCTGAATTTGCTCCCCCTCAGAATCTGAATCACCATGATCAAAAGACTGGCATGTTTTCAACTTCTTGATTAGCATTCTGAGCCGACTGATTATCTTGAGCAACTTCATTCTGTTGGACATCATCATGTTCACCAGCATTACTCGGACCTACTTCATCGTCATTTGAAGCTTCCCATGGTCGCCTCGAATACTCAGCTGGGAACCTTAGCTGTGACTCGTATTCACGCAAAATATCCAACTCATCAAAGAAATCTTCATCTTCCTCTGATTCTTCTCTCATGTCAAACGAATCCCACAGTTTGTCATAATGATAACGCCATGAATCACCAGGATTCTGCGGCGGCATAGTATAACCTTGACATTCAACATTTGCAGCTTCAATAATCCGCTTCTCACTTGGAACGAAGACACGTCACATCGGATTTGCATAACCAACAAATATTCCCTCAATGCACTTCGGACCAAACTTTCCAAAAGGCTCTATAATTGTACAGGGTGACCCGAACGGTTCTAGATACTTTAAATTCGGTTTGCGGTTATTGATTAGCTCAAAGCATGTTTTGTTGAATTTCTTGACAGTGAGAACCCTGTTGAGCGTATAGCATGCGGCGGAAACAGCTTCAGCCCAAAAATTTATCGGTAACTTTGAATCTGCGAGCATAGTTCTAGCCGTCTCGATTAGTGTCCGGTTTTTGCGTTCTGCGACTCCATTCTGCTGCGGAGTGTACGGAGCACTAAACTCATGCAATATACCTCTTTCATCACAAAATTCTTCCATCTTACTGTTCTTGAATTCAGTACCATTATCACTTCGAATTCTTTTGATACGCCTTTGTACAAATTCTCAATCTTTCTGAACAACGCCATCAAACTATCAAAAGTTTCGTCTTTCGTTTTCAAGAATGAAACCCACGAAAATCTGGAATAATCATCAGTAACGACCAAACAATAGTAATCTCCTGTAATACTTTTGACATTCACAGGACCAAACAAATCCATGTGAAGTCTTTCCAGAGGTCTCGAAACTGAATTGACTTGCTTTGTAGGGTGTGACTTTTTCTTCTGCTTGCCTTTAACACAGCTAATGCACTCCCCTTCCAGATGAAAACCTTTGACATGAACTCCAAGAACCAAATCATTGTGTACCAAGTGATTCATCTTCCTTAGGTGAATATGCCCCATCTTGCGGTGCCACAATCTTGATTCTTTCTCTGTTGCTCTAGAAACAAAACAATGTGCTTGAGCAGTAGATGTAGTTGCTACACTCATATCTAACACATATAAATCATTCACTCTAGGTGCCCGCATGATAATCCATTCTTCAGGTATTACAAATCCTGGTTTCAAGATCAAACATTCTTTATCAGTGAAGTGAGTAGTATACATATTAACACAAATCTGCGAGATACTCAGCAGATTGTTCTCCAGCTCAGTGATGTAGTTAACTCTTTCAAACGTTACAATCCCATTGGATAACGTTCCTTCACCAACAATTCGACCACCTTCATAACCTGCAAATCCTACATAACCACCATTGATATTTCTCACATCATACAGCAACGCAGTCTTCCCTGTCATATGTCTTGATGCTCCACTATCCATGATCCATCTGGATACAAGTTTTGGAAGATCCTGCACAAAACAATCTTTGACTTAAACTTTAATAAAGATGCCGATTCATGCTTCGCGATCAAGGAAGCTCCGGCAATTCAAACTGTTTAGTCGAACATGGTGTCCACCCAGGCCTCATCAGCCTTAGGTGTAACTTTGACTCTCGCAATTCGAATTTTGAAGTTTTCAGCCTTAAGAGGTGGAAAATTTGCATCATAATCAATTTGAATTGAATCTTCAGAAGATGAAATCTTTTTCTCACTTTTTGGCTTCCAAACTTGTTGAGATAATGCAACCCGCTTATAAAATTTGTCATTTTTAGTTACCACTTTATTTACAGGTTCATTTTTCACTTTGGTGTTTTCATTTTTCACACTCTTTTTCTCAACAACGATTGGTGCTTTACCCTTCTCGTCAACTTTCTTCTTTTGAATCTTCACAGTTTCAGTCTTAGGCTTCACGTTGGTACACTTTTGTGCAATATGACCAACTTGATTACATCTGAAACATGTTCGAGTATCAACAACTTGACTTGTGCCTTCAGACTGATACTGTGAAGCTCTTTTCTCAAAGCACTCTTCATTCAATTTTGAAAAAATTTCTTTCTCTTCATCAGCAAGTGAACTCGAACTGTTCACAAACTTTTTCTTTTCAAGAAACCTCTTGTTTGGAATATTTCTTCTTTGATAATTTCTACCACCCTGATAACCACCCGACCAGTTATTTCGATTGTTATTATAAAAACGTGGTGGATTAACAGATTTCTTGTAGTATGATTTATTTTTCTCAAAACTCATTTTTCTCTTTGTTTGACTCAGAATGTTCACTTCTGACAACTCAACTTCAACCAATTTGAAAACATTTGTCAACTTTTTCACATTAACATTCTCAATGGGAAACTCAGAATCCGAATACAACTTATCAGATCCAGCCATCTTGTACATCACAAGACCCGGTTCATCATTTAAGTTGGTTTTGGATTTTGGTTTCTGAATGTATTTGTCCAAGAAACACCCATCTTCCTCAGTAGTGTCACTATCCGTTTTTAGCACATTTTCAACAACACCTTTTACAATATCATTTTGGACACTATCGTCATTGGAAGATGTGAATGTGACATCAATGTTCTCCGGAAGTTTAACTTCACTTTCTTCTTCAATTTCAACCAACCCTGATTGCTTTTTCGTGTAGTTATCAAGAACAGGTGGTGGTACTTGATGAAAACCCACCCCAGTTCCATCACAATTGTAGGTCCGGCTAGGGGAGGATCTAGTCGCCTAATCCTTGTATACGAACCACTTCGGTTGTGCGGAATCCAACCGAAATAGCAAACCGAGATAGAACACGCAATAACACGACACGCAAAGTTCAACGATTAACACCACTTGTATTAAACGTATAAAAGGTCCAGTTACAGCACAATGTTTACAGATCAGCTCTATAAACTCTCTCTAGTGTGTGTGTGTGTTCTCTGCTCTCTAATGTCCAACCTATCGAAGTGAACACAACACACGGGTATTTATACCCAAAACAGCATGTCTGGTCGAAGGATCATGCACACCGGTCGAAAGATCATCTTTCGACCAGGAACAGCTCGAATGACCAACATGTACCTCGAAAGATGTGATCTTTCGTGGTCCATCCATCGAAGGCTATCCTTCGAGCTCATCATCATCGAAGGATATAAGTGATCCTTCGATGACCATCCTTCGAACCAAACACATTACAAACATAATGTTGACTGTTTGGCCAAGTCAAACCAGGAGGATGGTTGACTTGGTCAAACTTACAGACTAACAAAGACATCGTTTTACATTGTGACCGAATACAGACAAAGTGCAGACATAAGTGCACCAACAAACTCCCCCTTGGCTGTAGCTTTGTCTGGCTTATCAACAAACAGCTGTTGCTTTGTCTCGATCTTTATTCTTGTAAGTTCTCGTGTCTTCAAGTCTTTGACTTCTATTCAAGTCTTCAATGTCGGAGGATCTTCAAAGTCTTCACGTCTTGAAAGCAGAAAGTGTATCAACAAACTCCCCGTTTCATGTAGGAAGTGTGTTGACAAACTCCCCCTTAACATAAGCTCCCCCTTGAGTTATGCTCGTGAAAGTCTTGTTCTTTATGAAGTGAGATCCTTGTGGTGTTGATGATGGTCAGCGGCAACTCGATCATTTTTGTCATTTGAGTGCCTTCACGTCGTGTCTTCATTCCGAAGCTTGTCATCGACCATGTTCTCCTAGCCTTTACAATCTGCACATGCAAGAAATCTAAACGCGTAATGAGAACAACCGCCTGGAATATCATAAGCAAACGACACACATGTGACCATTGTTTAAACAAACACCGTCCGACAGTATGAAAGTTTAAAGATTTTTATCAATTTCAATTTCAACTTTCAACACTTGCAAATTTCGACCGTTTATGAAGATTTAGTCATTTTCGGTTTTCGTTCAGGTTTCAGGTAACGAAGACTCGAGTTCCAACATCGTACGATCGAAAATAAAATAGAAATAAAATCTTTTTGGCTTTTAGAAAGTTTATATTAAAACACACTTAAAATCTTTTTGGTATTTTTGAATATTTCAAATGTAAAGACTGAAAGCAGTAAATAAATATATACAGACATTCTTTTTGCGAGTTTCGAGGGTAAGAGAATCATATCAGTGTACGGTCATGCCAAAACACTCTCTTTGTTCAATTAGATAACATTAAGATAAGCATCCTATAACAATTATCGGTATTGATGTCCACATAAGCTCAACTTATCAGATGTAATCATGGCGAGGGGATACGTTAAGGTATAATTTATACTTACCGACCGGTGTTCATCCACATCACGACACATTCCCGTATCAAGGTATGCACGAGGGTTCATCTTACCGGTGAGTATACCGATTATCATCTGTTTGACCGTATATGATGTGAGATTCTCACTTATTTTGATTTGAAAACAAGCCCTATGTGATAGAATCACTTATTTATGAGGAACTTGATTTTCGATGCATGAGGGCACAGGAGCAAGTCCGTGAACAGGTCAGTACTTTCGTACAGCAGAGAGACGAACTCGACACCCGGAAAGAATTTGTGATAATTATCACTTATTTTGTTTGGACATGTGATTGTTGATCACTTATTGAGGTCGTATGCAATATGTACACGTATGTATAGTATCATGGAAGATCTAGACTTGCGTCCCCGTTATTTTTCGGTAAAAGATACAACCATGATACCCAGATGATAAGCAACATAAAGACCGAATATCTCAGAACCTCGGCAATCTCTCAAACGAAATTTCGGTACTAAGACCATATGCCAATGAATGGTTCCCACCCAGTCTTCAGTCGGATTAAGTTTATATCACCCTGCACACTTTAAAATGATTGTGAGCCTACCGATACATCTTATATAGAGCTGCTTATCGTTTTTCATTTAAGGTTTAAAGAGGTTTAGACAGACCACTGATGTACTATCATTTTCTCTTTTTCTCGCCAGGAAACTCATTTTTGTTTTTCTATTGTTTTTGTGTTTTTGAAATTTTTTTTTAATGTTTTTGGATTTTCAAATTTTGGATTTACTCCCCCTAAAATCAATAAACTAAGACAAATTTAAAACACAAAGGTATTTACAAAAATGATTTTTCGATGTGGATTACTCTTGCTTGACCTTAATGCCGTTTACCAATAAAAGATAGTCAAATCTTGATTTGTCAAAGGCTTTGGTAAAAAGGTCGGCACGTTGGTCATCGGTGTGGACGTAAGCAACATCGATTAGCCTTTTCTCAAAGCAATCACGTATGAAGTGATACTTAATTTCGATGTGCTTAGTCTTTGAATGCTGCACAGGATTTCTAGTGATCTGTAATGCAGCAGAATTATCAACGTAAATAGGAGTAGTTAGGAATTCAAAACCGTAATCACGCATTTGTTGTTGTATCCACAGGACTTGGGAGCAACAACTTGAGGCAGCAATGTATTCAGCTTCGCATGTTGATGTAGCGACGCACGTCTGCTTCTTGCACTGCCATGTGACTAGGCGATTTCCCAAAAACTGACATCCAGCCGTTGTGGATTTGCCGTCGATTTTGCATCCGCCAAAATCAGAATCACTGAATGCGATCAAGTCAAAGTTATTATCCCTAGGGTACCATAGACCGGTGTCAGGGTAACCCTTCAAATAACGAAATATCCTTTTTACAGCTGCAAGATGTGAGGCCTTCGGGTTCACTTGATATCTGGCAAGCAGGCACGTTGGGTACATTATATCTGGTCTTGATGCTGTGAGGTACATAAGGGATCCTATCATCGCGCGGTAGTGAGAGGGGCTAACATCTTGACCCTTCAAGTCTGGAGTAATTCCGTGATTTTGTGGCAATGGGGTACCGATGGGCGTTGCATCAGACATCTGGAACCGGCTCAAGATGTCACCAACATATTTAGTCTGATGGATGAATATCCCAGACTCGGTTTGTTGTACTTGTAGGCCCAAAAAGAAGGTCATTTCCCCCATAGCACTCATCTCGAATTTATCCTGCATAACACGCTCAAAATCCCTACACAAAACATCATTAGTAGAACCAAATATAATATCGTCAACGTATACCTGTACCAGTAGAAGATCTCCATCTTGTTCTTTGATGAAGAGAGTACAATCGATAAGACCTCTGCGAAAACCGTTCTCCAGCAGATAATTAGATAAGGTTGCGTACCAAGCTCGCGGTGCTTGATGTAGACCATATAGAGCTTTGTTGAGCAACCAAACCCGATCGGGATGGATAGGATCTTCAAAACCTGGAGGCTGTTCGACGTACACCTCTTCTTCTACCACACCATGTAAGAAAGCACTCTTCACGTCCATCTGATATACCTTGAAACCTTTGAATGAGGCATAGGCCAGAAAGATCCGAATGGCTTCTAGACGTGCAACAGGTGCATATACTTCGTTGTAGTCGATTCCTTCAATCTGACGAAAACCTTGAACGACTAATCGTGCTTTGTTCCGAATAACAATCCCACGGTCATCCTTCTTGCATTTAAACACCCAACGGGTACCAATCTTCTTGTATCCAGCAGGTTTCTCTACGAGTTTCCAGACACCAAGCTTCTGGAATTGTTGCAGTTCTTCCTGCATCGCTTCAACCCATGAGCTATCTTTCAATGCATCTTTCCAAGTTCTTGGCTCTTCCTGTGAGACATAACACGCGAAAGACCAATCATTCTGTTGACCAGATTCTCGGATAGTTGCATACAAGCCTGCATTGTTGTTGTTCCGCAACATGTTTCTTGTTTGAACGCCACTATGTACATTTCCGATGATGTTTTGTTGAGGATGGGTATTATGAATCCTTGTTTCTGGATTATCTTGAACTGGAATGTTTGTACCCAGATTGTTGAGATTGAGATCAGCAATCAATTCAAGTCCCGGAATTGACGAAGAGGATGATGCAGAAGTTTCAGCTGTTCTAGGAACATCCACTGGAGGTGTACCCTCTGAAGTACCATGTACTGCTGCTGATGGTCCTTGGTCTGCATCTAGAAATTCATCATCCTCTGAAGATTCGTTCAATTCGGTAGCATCTTGAAAATCCTCATTGTCGAGAGCATTGTTGTTCACTGAAGATGGTTCTTGATTGACAATAATTGGACGAACCAACGGTGAATCTGTTGCGTTGTCACTCTCGAAAAACATCATAGCCGCAGCATTTTCTTCAACGGCTTCAACATTGATCGAATTGAAAAAGTCATCGTACTCAAACATCCAAGGCTGACCAGGATTTCTGACTGGTAAAGTGTGCCTTTGTACTCTGACTTCAGACCATTCCTCGACCCTTTTAGTCTCTAGATTCCAGACTCTTAAGTTAGGGGTGGAATACCCAAGAAAGTATCCCTCAATAGATCTTGTCCCAAACTTTCCATGAGGATCGATAATTGTGCAAGGAGCTCCAAACGGTTCAAGATAAGACAAGTCTGGTTTCCGTTTGTTGATAAGCTCAAAGCAGGTCTTGTTGTGCCTTTTGACTGTAAGGACTCGGTTCAACGTATAGCATGCAGAGGACACAGCTTCAGTCCAGAATGGAATGGGTAGCTGCGACTCTACCAACATAGTCCTAGCAGTCTCGATCAATGTGCGGTTCTTACGTTCAGCGACGCCATTCTGTTGAGGAGTATAAGCTGCACTAAATTCGTGAAGAATACCTTTTGAAGTGCAAAACTCCGCCATGGCATGATTTTTGAATTCCGTACCATTGTCGCTGCGTATCCGCCTAACCTTCAAGTTGTAAAGATTCTCAATCTGAATGATCAAGTTTTTGATAATACCGAAGGTTTCACTCTTGTGTGCCATGAACGCCACCCACGAAAATCTTGAATAATCATCAGTAATCACGAGGCAATATTGATCATTCCTAATGCTTTTGTGTTTGACAGGACCGAACAAATCCATGTGCAAACGTTCAAGAGGAACAGCCACCGTGTTGACTTTCTTTGTCGGGTGTCGCTTCTTCGTTTGTTTTCCTTTTTGGCACGAAACACAGACGTCTTGAAGATGGAAATTTTTAAGAGGAACACCATTCACCAATTCATTTGACACCAAATGATTCATTTTGCGTAAGTGAATGTGACCCATTCGTCTGTGCCAAGAGATTGTGTCTTTTTCTGTGGCTTTGGAAACGAAACATGTTGCTTGTGCAGACGTTGTGATAGCTTGGCTCATATCAAGGACATACAGATCATTTATCCTTGGAGCCGACAAGAGAATCCATTCTTTCGGAATTTTGAAGCCGGGTTTCAGCACATAACATCCATTAGCATCAAAGTGTACTGAGAACTGCTTGTCACAAATTTGAGAAACACTAAGAAGATTGTGATCAAGTTGTTGCACAAAGTTGATCTTGTCAAAGCTAACAACCCCGTTGGAAATCATTCCTTCACCCGTAATGTATCCGCCCTTATCTCCAGCAAAAGCAACATAACCTCCTCTAATAGATTTAACGTCGTAGAGAAGCTTCATGTCGCCTGTCATGTGCCTGGATGCCCCACTATCAACAATCCAATGACTACTGATAGTTCCTCCTGGAACACCCTGCACATGAACTCAAATGATTAGTTGGAGATGGGGACCCAAGCCATTGTGGTCTTGGGTCTTCCATTCTTATCAACAACAATAACTTCCAC
This sequence comes from Helianthus tuberosus, assembly GCA_030545235.1. Classification (NCBI taxonomy): domain Eukaryota; kingdom Viridiplantae; phylum Streptophyta; class Magnoliopsida; order Asterales; family Asteraceae; genus Helianthus; species Helianthus tuberosus. The sequence goes on from CM060441.1 coordinate 61,486,718, forward strand.
TCTTTGATGATTCGGAAATTTTGATGGTCCCCCTAATTCAGTAACCGTTTTTGGTTTCCAGGTCTGTTGAGTTTTGCCAGTTTGATTGTTTGAAGTTTTTGAAAACTTTGAAATATCTGGTTTAACTGAAACAGATGGCTTTTGAACCACATCATTTTTAATCGCCTTTTCAATTTTCTTGACCTGTTGGCGTTTCTGTTTCTTTTCCCTTTCTCTTATGAGTCGAGGATCTTGCTTTACAGAAACAGATTGCCTGCGGTCAGTTGGGCCACGGGGATCATCATCTTTTCCTTTTAACTTATGAAGATACGGGCAATTTCGAATGACATGCCCAATTGTTCCACATTCAAAACATGATCTTCGTTCAACAAACCCCGAAGTATCATGTGGTCGTCTTGCCGATGATGAACTTTGTGATCCCGAGGTACTAGGTTTTGAACAACTTTGTTCATTCCTTTTCATCACAGTTGCTTTTTGGACAAAATCTAAATTAGATTGATTTTCAAACTTTGCAATTTTGTCCGTTCCCTTCGATTTCACAAAGTTCACATTCTTCTTCTTCTTCTGATTCGGCTTCTTTTGACTTTGAGTCGGTGCCTTACCCTTGGGTTTGGTATGATTTTGCTGGGTTTGCACTGTTGGTAATTTCTTATTCCCAAATTGTTTTCTGACTTCAGCCTTTGGGATAGGAGGACACTGTGTGACTGTAACATGTGGTCCTGTCTTTCCCAAAAACTTACTTGTAGAATTTTCAAAGACTTTACTGATTAAAGATTGATTAACATTTTTAATAGGAAAATCTTTGTCTGAATAGATTTTATCATCACCAACAAGAGTGTACAGCAAATCCACACTCTCCGACTCTTTTGCTGATGTGGACTCGGTTGGAACAGTCTTAGCAGGTTTTGTGGGAGGATCACATAGGATATGATTCTCAAGAGGTATGTCCTCTTCTTTGATTACTGCATCAGACTTTTCCGAATCAGTATCATCAGACTCATCATCAGAAGAATCAGCATCCTCAACAACAACTGGAGGATCCTGATTCTGTTCAGCAGTTACAAAAGTATCTGCTGACACATCTGAATCTGACGATACATCTTTCTTGTATCCGAGTCCTGCTGCAAATTCATTAACATCTAGAGGAACAGATGGTTCAAAGTGAGTTCTGTACTCCTCATCAGGCAAGGCATCAAAATTGTTTCTCACGGGTGGTGGACATTTCTTGTAACCTATGCATGTGACATCCTTTTTCTCTTTCTGAACATCAATGATGTGATCCAACACATAGCTAGAACTCAAATAACTGTCTAACTTGAGTCGGATCGCCTCACTTTCTGTTTTAACACAAGCCATTTCTTTTTGCATCACCTCAAGACGAGTGATATACAAATTAATGTCAGTTTGTTTTCTGGAAACCATTTTAGTCAGCTCTGTTTTATCTTTCTTCAATGTTTCAATCATTGATTTATAATTCTTTTCATGGTTTTCATAAAACATATTGGCTTCAGTGCACTTTGAAATATCAACTGTCAATTTCTGATTATGAATAAATGTCACATCATATTTCTCTTGCAAAGACTCATGCTTGCTTTGCAATTCACACCACCTATCATTCACAGAAACATGTTTGTCTTGCAATTCAAACAAACTAGCTTGTAAAGCATCGTGTTTGCCTTGCAACTCAGACATGTTTGCTTCCAACTCAGCACATCTAGCAAGCAATCTATCACAATTATCCCAGCTAACAGAAGTGGGTTCATCGACACATACCTGACTTGATGAACTGTCGACATTCGCCATAAAGGCTGAATGGAGAGAAGACGAAGAATAAGCAGCTTGATCCACCAAGATAGATCTTCTTTGAATTCCTGCTGCAGTTTCTTCCAACAGCTCATCAATATTTGCATCGATTGACGCATTTGATGTCTCAACCACATGATCATCACCTGAGCTCGAGGATTCTTCATCCGAACTTCTGCTGTAACCAGAAGAGTCTTCATCCTCAGAGGAGTCACCACCATTGGCGGAAGATTCTCCACCACTGGTGTGATTAAGATCCTTGACAATCTCAGCAAAACACGCCGTTCCATCCGGAGCATCATTTCCCAACTGTAGTGACCAGTCACAACCTTCATCTACTTGAACCACAAGTGCCTGGTTGGCATTTGATGGTCCTGCTTGGCTTTGGTTGTTGACAGGTACCAGCGTACGAACATTGTTCCTGTTCTGGTTCTGCTGGTTGCCTTGACCTCTGAAGGGATTCTGGTTCCCATGTTGAGATGGCCTTGTACATTCACGCTTGAAATGGCCACGTTCACCACAGTTGAAGCATTTAACCGCTTGTTTATCGAACCCATACTTGGTGTCTTTCTTGCTTTCCAAGCTGGTTCGGCCCGTTCTCTCCATGAAATCCTTTGCTCGCCTAACAGCACTGGCAAAGGCCCACTTAATATCCATCATTTCCATCTCTTCCTTGTCTATCTGCTGATAGTCTTCTTGAGTCAGATTAATGTTGCCAATCTGACCTTCTACTAAACCACAGTATGCGCTCACCACAGTGTTTAGCAGCTCCATGTGTTCCTTTGCTACTTCCACACTAACTTTAGAAAAGCTTGAGGTGTCGAGCCGTACTGTATTTGGCTTTGATTGCTGACCAGCAGATGATGTACTTCCATAGCATGCTTGCTGTTGAGGAGGAAGTGGATTCCCGTACATGTCTGTTGGTACGGTAGATTGAACAGGAGGAGGAGGAAGTGGATTCCCATACATATCTGTTGTTGGTAAAGGATTTCCGAACATATCAGTTGGTCTGAGAGGTCGTTGCTGTTGTGGTGCTGATTGAGGGACTGGTTCCAGCAGATTTCCATACATGTCTGTCTTTGGAGGAACCGGCACTTGGATAGTATTGCCATACATGTCAGTGCTAGTCACAAATGCTGTCTGAATTGGAGCATGCGAAGAGGGTTTTGTAGAGGTGCTAGAGGTTCCAAAATACATTTCAGGATTTTGAGGCACGGGAATTCTTTTTGCCTTCAGAGTTTCTTCCTGATTCTTGTTTTCTAGAATTTGAACAAAGTCGTTGAAGCTCGTTGTAGCTAAAGTACCATTGTACTTCATGATTTCCAAGAATGTATTCCACTGAGGTGGCAATGCATCTGCAAACCTCTTCACAATCTCTACAGGAGTTGTAACAACTCCAAAATTTGTCAATTCAGTCAACAAGTGATTAAATCGACTTGTCAAATCACCCAACGACTCATTTTCCATACACGTAAAACCATCAAACTCTTTCTTCAGCAACTCTTTTCTCAACTGACGTGTTGCTTCATTTCCTACGCCCCTTGTTTTCAACGCGTCCCACAACCTCTTTGTCGTCTTGTAACTGACGAATTGATGATAGATATCTTTACTTAAGGCCTGAGTGAGAATGGCGTATGCCTTCTTTTCTAGATCATAGACTTTCTTCTGATCTTCCGTGAGATCTGCAAACGTAGCAGCAGATGATGCGGCAACCTCTATTGTTTGATCGAAATCAGTAATAAACCGCAACCACAATTCTGTATTTTGGCCAAGAACGTATGTATGAAATCTATCAATCCATCCTGGATATTCATATAAATGCATCAACTTTGGAGGTCTATTCAAACTTCCAGTTTCGCTTTCGCTTAAAAGAATGCTTTGAACACTTGGAACTTGATTTGATACAAATGCCCATTGACCGGTAGAAATTGCATTAGCTTGTGAAGATACCGGTGCGGAAGATGACGGAGTACCAAAATACATATCTGTATTTACCAAAGTATTCCACCTTGGATTCATTCTTAATCAGCCGAAGGATACCTGTCGAAAGACACTTGAAAAACACAAACTGTTAAGCACAAACAGACTGGTGATCGAAAGATCCACACCTGTTCGAAGGATCAACAGGGTTCGATAGATCTCTGTTGAGTTTCGAGCAATGTTTTCGAAGGATTCTCCAACCGAAGGATCCTTATCCTTCGAAAAAGTATTGTAGACCGAAAGATACACACGAAAGATGACTTCGAAAGACTCTCCAAACGAAGGATCCTAGTCTTTCGAAAGTGAGCAGTGGACCGAAAGATATATGTTTCGAAAATATTCCTTGGAACGAAAGATAAGTTTCACACTTCGAAGGATGCTCGAAGGATAACTATCTGTCGAACCTCCTTTGGTCGAAAGATGACCTTTCGACTTCGAAGGATATCTTTCGAACTAGCTCTGACACAGTTGACAAATCGGACAGTTTGGTGAAAAGTTGACGGGTTGGTGAGAACTTTCGGCAGAAAGTATGTTCAGACCATATCTTCAGGTCTGAACATGCAGGTTTTTCACCAACCAGGTAATGATGTCCAATATTTTAATCAAAACACAACTCCCAACACACAAACAAGTTTAATATTCAAATTTTAAAGATCAAAAGGTGTAATATAATGAAGAACACTTGAATATCGGTTGAAGATAAGAAGAACAAACCCAGAAATATGAATATTTCTGCAAACCGACAACAAACCGAAACCCGTTTTTGCTTGAAACTTCACTAAAAACCCATTTTTAACATGTGATAATGAAATGTGACAAGGTTTTTATAAGAACAAACAGCAAAAACAGCAATATTTCCAGAAAAATATGAACTTTAAAACCCGAGAAACACCCGAAAGCACTCGGTTTTAACAAGGAGAAGAGCCAAGGCTCTGATACCACTTGTAGGTCCGGCTAGGGGAGGATCTAGTCGCCTAATCCTTGTATACGAACCACTTCGGTTGTGCGGAATCCAACCGAAATAGCAAACCGAGATAGAACACGCAATAACACGACACGCAAAGTTCAACGATTAACACCACTTGTATTAAACGTATAAAAGGTCCAGTTACAGCACAATGTTTACAGATCAGCTCTATAAACTCTCTCTAGTGTGTGTGTGTGTTCTCTGCTCTCTAATGTCCAACCTATCGAAGTGAACACAACACACGGGTATTTATACCCAAAACAGCATGTCTGGTCGAAGGATCATGCACACCGGTCGAAAGATCATCTTTCGACCAGGAACAGCTCGAATGACCAACATGTACCTCGAAAGATGTGATCTTTCGTGGTCCATCCATCGAAGGCTATCCTTCGAGCTCATCATCATCGAAGGATATAAGTGATCCTTCGATGACCATCCTTCGAACCAAACACATTACAAACATAATGTTGACTGTTTGGCCAAGTCAAACCAGGAGGATGGTTGACTTGGTCAAACTTACAGACTAACAAAGACATCGTTTTACATTGTGACCGAATACAGACAAAGTGCAGACATAAGTGCACCAACAACAATACACATCTTCGCCTGCTTTGTGTTTCCCGATGGGTGTGGGAATAATGTGTTGCAAAACAAAGCTTGCGGAGCTGTAACTGTTAAGCTTCAACTGGATTCGCTCATTTTCAATTTCAGCCTCTTGAAATTTAAGTTTCAGTTTAGCGATTTCATCCAGTTGTTGGTTGATTGATTCTTCCTTTACTCTAAGCACTGCTTTTAGATGTTCATTTTCTTTAAAACTTTTACCATTTCGATCATCACTATCTTTCAATGTGCTTTTTAATTTTTCAAACTTTTTAGAAATCTGACGGTTTTCAAGAATCAATTTTTCATTTTCTTGTTTAATTTTGTCATGATTAATTTTATCATTTTCAATTTGGCTAGTTAATTCTCTTATCCGTTCAGTTGAAGCTTTAACTGTTTTGTCACGATCAAGAATCTGATTCTCAACGCTTCTGACCTTTGCTGTCAGATCATCAACTTTCTTACCGTTGAGATACGTGACTGTGCTACAAAATTTGCACTCTTTGTTGCAATTTTTGCAATCAGCATTTCCATCGATTTTCTTACCTGACGCATTTGTTGACACGTTTGAACTGTCCTGGCTTTTTGACTCAGACACGGAGTTAGAGTCTACCTCAAGTGCCTTAGCAGCCAGCACTTTGTCAGCCATTTTTCCCAGATTCTTAGCATTCAACTCCTGCGTTGTGTCAATAACTCCAGTATCAACTTTCTTTGATTTTTCCTGCTCTTCTTTCTCCTTTTTCTCTTTCTCTTCTTTCTCTTTCTCGTCTCCAGTTCCCCACCATTTATTCTGCCAGTACTCATCCTCTTCTTTGTACTGCTGGATTATGTCTTCGATATCAAGCGTTTTGTCATCGATCGCAATATTTCCATATTCATCAAGATAACACTCTCTGTCCGGATCACATCTATTTGCTCTCCTCGCTTCCAGAAAGATACGAGATATTCTAATTATTTTGTTTTCAGCAATCATTTTTCTGTATTGATATTTCTGCTCTTCAGTTCTATCGTCTTTCCACGGAATAAGGTCGTTGTTTTTCGCCATGAATGCGTAACCAACCGCATCTTCTTCTGGTAGAACCTCTTGACTCCAATCATACCCTTCGTCATCATAAATCACCGCAAGAGCTCTAGATTTCTCTTTGTTATCTTCAACCTGCTTCAATCTAGGCGGCTCGGATTTATTCTGATGATAAATTGCCTTCTTGTAGTAATCATCTCTGAAAGGATTCTCCGACTCATCAGCATAATAATTTCTGCATTCTCGCTTGAAGTGACCTTTCTGCTTACACTTGAAGCATGTCACCTTGGATTTATCGAATCCCAATTTGGTAGATGGACCACCAATTGTCTTCCTGCCGGTAATTTCCATGAAACGCTGTGCTCGACGAACAGCACTTGCCATAGCCCAACGAATATCGATCAGCTCCATTTCCTCAGGATCAATCTGATCATAATCTTCTTTCGTCAGATTGGTGTTGCCTATCTTCCCAGCTACTAACCCTTCATACGATTCCAACACCGACGCTAGGAAGATCATCTGCTGTTTGGCCGAATCCTCATCAAAATTCTGAGCATTCTTTAAGTCTATTGCAATGTTGCATTGAAAACGATTCTTTGCATCAGAATGACTTGCAGATGATGAAGATCCACTGTGATAACCACTGTGACTTCCACTACTTTGACCACTTTGACTTTCTTTGCTTGCTGTGGATACATTCTCAGCAGAAAATGCAGTCTTTGGAGAAGTTGCTTTTGGCATCATGCTCTTTGGATAATACAAATCCAAATTCTGCTGGTAAGATGAGTGATTAACTTTGTATGTCTTCTTCAGTTCCAACTCGTGACTCTCGAGTTTCTCAATCAGCAAATCTAATGTCAACTTTTCTGGTGCTTTGATGGTATTCTTCAGCATCAGCGCATAATATCTCCAATCCATCTCGTCAGGCAACGAATCAAACAATTTGTCGATAAGATCTTCTTCAGGAATTCTGATATCATGTCTTACTAATTCCAGCTTCAGATGACCAAACCTTTCTATCATTTTACAAACTGACTCGTTCTTTAAACACCCAAACATATCAAACTCTTTCTTAAGTAGTTTCTTTTTGTTTTTCTTGATTTCTTCACTACCTATACATTTCTTTTCTAGCTTTTCCCAAAGATCTTTTGCATTTGAATAATCGATCAAAGCAATAATGTCTTCCCGGACGGACTAAAATAACAATGCCACACATTTTTGTTCAGCTACAAATGAATCAATCTCCTCAGCTGCTCTTAAAGTTTCACCATTTTTGTTTCCATTGGCATAACCGTTTTTCAAACTCTTCCAACTGGGAAATGCGAATGCCATCAACCAATCTTCAAACTTTCTTGACCACCGACTGTATTCCTCGATAGCCATTAACTTTGGAGGTTTATTGAACGTTCCGAATGCACTTTCCGATTCCCAAGCTTCCTTTTTCTTCTCTTTTGGCGTATTCTTATTCGTATTGCTAGACGAAGAATCATCGTTTCCGGAATCTCCAGCGAATGCGTACATGTCGCTGAACGGGTTCAAGAAAATATCATCCATCTTGAGTGTACCTTCAAGAATCAGCCAACACTTAGTAAAATTTTTGAAATTTTTTTTTTTTAAACTGTGACAAATAAGTGGAATAGCAATGTGACAGATAAGTGGAATAGCATTGTATGAATAAGTGGAATCACAATTGTACGAATAAGTGGAATCACAATTGTACGAATAAGTGGAATCACAATTGTACGAATAAGTGGAATCAAGAATGTCACTATGAGCGAAATCACCCAATTTATGTCCGTAAGAGTGAAATCACTCAATGTCCGTAAAAGCGAAATCAAGTGTCCGAATAAGCGAAATCAGGTATGTTCAAATAAGCGAAATCAGACTTGTCCGAATGAGCGAAATCAGGCGAATATCTCTCGATGTCCGAAAAAGCGGAATCAGGTTTTAACTAGTTTTCACCATGTTTTAGTCCGTATTTCAACCTGAAACTTTCTAGGGTTTGTTATTAGTAGGTTTTACACGTTATACTTGAATTTTAGACAATTTTAACCGTAGGAACCAGTTCAAACATAAAAAGTATGAGCGAAAGTGAGTAGAAGTGAAAGATTTTTGTAGATTCAACTGTAGTAGTATGAACTCCTCGTCCTGAAGCTCTGATACCACTTGTTGGACCGTTGTTTGACCCTAAAACGTCAGTTGAGAAAGTTCATCTTCATGTATGAAGGCGGAATCAACATAAATGAAGTTACAACAGCTTTCCTATTCAATTCCTTCACGTTTATTGCCTTCTGAGTTCAATTTGACAGAGTTCGGTTACACAAGCAATGACCTAGTCTCGCTCATACGTACATAATGAAGTCACTTGTGAGGGTATTTATACTTGTTCTGATTTCGCTTATATGTCAGTGACACAAAAGCGGAATCACTAAGTGACATATAAGCGAAATCACTAAGTGACATATAAGCGAAATCCCTAGTGTACATAAAAGCGGAATCACCTCTAACCTATGTTCACAAAAGCGAAATTAACAATATAAAACCTAATCTTGACTTTCAAGTTCCAATCTTGATATATCTTGACCTAAGACTTGATGTAGATGAAGTCAACAGACATTTTGTGCATCAACACCCCCAAAATCCACAAGCGGAGTATCACCGCAGGAGGGGTGACTGACCAGGATCTAGCTACCAATCATATTGAACTCATAGGTATATTTAAATAAAACTTTCATTTATTAACATTAAGTGTTACAACGTTACAAATAATTCACAGTATACAGCGGAAGCATAATTCATTCGTTAAGTGTTTACAAACCACATGTAAAAAAAACCATTAGTCTTGTGTTGTGATTCCATGTATCTCGACCTATGACCACTCCAGCCTCCCAGACAGCAAGTTCCATCAATATGCACCTAAAGGCCTGCAAGGCAAGTAACAACGAATCAACAACAAAGTTGGGCGAGTTCACAGTTGGTTGCCCATTTTAAAGTTGTTCCAAAAACCATAAGTTCTTTCGAAAACCAGTAGTTTATCAGTTCTTGTTTCCCAAACCATATCCAGTGGGGGCTACCCCATGTTATAAACCACTTATAGGTTGTCGTCCTTCCCAACCGAGGACGGAGTTACGTACTCTACCCAACCAAGAATATGCAGGTTAAACGTAGTCGTCCTTCCCAACCGAGAACGAAGGTACGTACTCTACCTAATCGAGAATACGCAGGTTAAATGTAGTCGTCCTTCCTAACCGAGAAAGAAGGTACATATTCTGTTAGAGGTGAATATGTAGGTTTCGTTTTAGCTTCTTAACCCATTCCCAACCCACCGGGAATCCCATGCCTTATAAAAGTGTGAACTCACCTCGGTTTGCTCGGCAGATAATTTACTTGTTTAACAGTTTTGATCAACCACGTCCTATTTATGGTTACCAAGTTTTAATCAGATTCGTATACAAGTATTTCACGTATTGGCATACATTACAAGTCAAGTAGCATACAAGGTTCACACATCACATGAGTACACGTATGGTGTATATAATTAACCATAATTTAGATAGTCAAATGTATAACACAAGGTGTGCGGACCAACTAGTTTACAACCCGATACGGGAGTGTTCGGCATAGTCCATAGTGTGCGGTCTAGCAATTACAACCAGCCTCATTAGGGTGTGCGGTTCATCCTATAAAGTCCAAGCATAACAGTGTGCGGCCATGAGAGCGTGCCTAATGTTAATTATTCAAGTATTCAATATGCTATTCCAAATAATAATCCACCTTTCAAACCACAATAACCAATAAATCATCATTTTTTTTCATCAAAACTCAACGTTTAATTACCCAATCAAATGAATGGCAGTTTATAGAAATATCATCATCCTAAACTTCAGCTATCAATCTACACTATTTCAGTGAACATCATTCATTCTTTATTATACAGGCAATTTAACATAACATTACAACCTACTCCCCATGCTAAGCCTCTCGGCGAAACACCCTATGTTTCGTCGGAGCCCATATGTGACGAAACCCTCATGTTTCGTCGAAGTCAAATTGTGACAAAACATTAATGTTTCGTCGTGAAAGTGTGTTTGGCGAAACACCTTGTTTCGTCGGCTCTACGTGTGTGACTAAACACTAAGTTTCGTTGGCTTTATGTGTGTGATGAAACACTAAGTTTCGTCGTGAAGGTGTATGTGACGAAACTCCATGTTTCGTCGGGTCCTTATTAGTTTCCAAATTTCCTAACATTGAATCATAATAGCACAGTCTTAATCGTAAATCTATATCACATACCTAATCATTCAGTTAACACAATTACTCCCTACTTCAATTACGCCAACAGTTTCAATCATCATCATCATTCAATATCTAACTTTCATGTGTCTATCACAAATAGTTTTTTTTCTTCATCAAATCAAAACAATTGATAAGACTTAACACCTTGACTAGTCTGACAACATGTTTTGGATGTGCACATGGTTTGGTGAGATCAAGATTACAAAGGCACATGGGCCTTCACTTACCTATTCAAGGTTAGCCAATTTATCAATTCATCGCCCACAAATCTATTGGACCTTTTAACTTGATTTGCATCAAAATCGATTAAGATGTCCACTACTGTTACATCAAAATTTATTATGGATCTCACACTAACTACATGCACATACATCGATAACAGCCAACCTCATTATCCAACAATTAATCATCATCATACAATCAATTATGTCACACTCACAATCACAAAACATCCATCGATTATAATAAAGTTCACACAACAAAATCAAAAGATCATCACATATATTTCGATTTTATTTTATACTAACCAAATAACGGATTAGACAAGAGATAAGCTCTGGATCGAAGACTGGCCGTCGCGAATTAGGAGAGGATGTGCTAGGGTTTTTATTTCTTGTGCTCATAAAAGAATGTGTGGAATCATATACCTACATCAGATCGGAACAAGTGGGCCGAACCCACTTGTGTTTTTATTTGTTGTTTGGGCTCCCAAAGAAACTGGACCAGAGTACAAACAACTCTATGGTGGGCCGGGTTTAGAAGGTTCGGGTCTGGTTAACACTGTGTGCCGATACAAATTGAGAATAGTGTAGAGTTTTAGAGTGTAAGCATGAGGCCCACTACATGTGCGGCCCAGATACACTAATGTGTTATTTAACAAACTTAACATACGTTTAAGTGTAAGTTTAACGAAGTTATAACATCACAAAATAGTTAACACAATGGAGAGGAGTAACGAGAAGCTAGGATCACAAGATTAAACGTTACAAACCTTGAAAGTTCGGGTTGTCACACGATCGGACGACAATCCGATCAGACGGCAATCCGTCCTAACGAATCCAATCGTTTTGAACTTGATCAATTTGAAAGTTTGTGGTTTGTTCGAGACGGTTTGACAACGTATTAAGCAACAGAACCTCATCACGTCCTAAGTCGTCCGATCGAACAGGAATCAGCCAAATCCGAACAGTTTACTGGTTCGTGACGGTTGTTCTTGTTTAACCCGAAATCGGTTGTCTCTTTGATAGAAACTAGATCTTGAACCAACTCAGCACTAAGAAAGAGTAGAAGGCTAGAACGAGCTCCGGTTCTACCGGTTTTGATTGCATTGAGTGTAAAAGAGTTGAAAGAAAGTTGGAAGACTATCTTTCAATCCTTTTATCTTTGAAAATGTTTAGATCTATGCAAAATCATTGTTTATTCATGTTGAAATATTTCAGATCTAAGTTGTTCTTGGTGGAATGAAGCCAAATCTTGAAGTTCATAAGAACTCCATGATGACATCATCCTAGAACACCTCAAATCCGTTGATTTCACGGTTAAAAGTTAAGATTCAAAGGTGAAAAAGATGAAGGAGTGCGTGTAGATCATAGAAGTACAAGATTTGAGTTGAAAACTTACAAGAATCGCGAGAAATTGAGAGAAAAGAGGGCTTGAGTGCGGCTGGTCGAATGGGAGAGCTGTCACATCACAAATGATGTGACAGGAGGGTATTTATAGGGTTTCCAAAAGTGGAAAGTGCATAGGTGTCGGATTGGCCACCGATCGGATGGCAATCCTATCAGATGGCCACTCGATCGGTTGGCCACTCGATCCAGGTGTCGGGCGCGTTGAGTTCTGTCGTTTCGATTCGCGTGTTGAGCGTTGCGATGCGATTCGAGTGAGCGATGCGATAGTATTAACCATTAGTTACACAAATAACCTAACTACTATATCTAACATACAATCACTATAAATAACCTACGTTTAGCGTTTGCGATTTAGATTGCGTTGCGATAGAATTGCGATTGCGATTGCGATTAAACACCTCAACATAAACATAACATGCACAAGTACCACATAATGGCACACACATGTAAGACAATATCCAGAACACATAATTCGAGTTGCGAATGCGATAGCGGTAAGTCGATTAGGGATTAAACAGCAATTAAACCTCGATTATTAATAGATACTCCACATAATAAAACTAAAGCGATTAAATAAAGAGATTCGATTACAAGTCATTAACGTACAATCAATAGTTAAGCAAGGAGTGACAGATCGCATTTAGCAATCTTTTCTTCCTTTGACTTTGACTTTGACTTGTACTTTGACTTCTCAAAAGTGGGTTGTTACATGGCCGACGCAACAAGCTTTAACCAACCCGGCCTATTGGTGCAGTAATGTCTATCGCCTCCGTCAATCAGTCTGTAGCAAAAATCAGAAAAAAACATGACATTATTGTGTAATATTTAGATAGAAAAAGCAAGGTGGCATTATGGTAATTAATGAGAACTCTCATTAATTCCATGGGCTATAAATAGAACCCTTATGCTTAGCATTAGGAACTTTTGCCATTTGTGACAGTGGAGAGCATAGGAGCTAGAGAGAGAAAGGCAAAAGGTGATTCACGTGACTTGTAACTTTTCAGATTATTCAATCGAATCATAGATTGTAGTATGTTCTTATGTTCGGTCCACGCACGTGTACGGATTTCGCACGACACACGTGTCATACGCAATCGTTCGGGAGTCAAAACTGATCCTACAAGTGGTATCAGAGCAGGAGCTCGATTGCAAGGATCAAACACACAAGATTTCACAAGAAATCATCAGTCAGAGCCAAAATCACATCAGATTTGTCAAATCTCTCACTCTACTCATTTTCTTCACTTTTCGACAGAAAAACGCAAAATTAACGAGATTTTTACGGATAAAATTGGCTGTTTTTTGGATATTGTGTGCAAAAATCATTGTTTTATAAGCCTACAAAAATTCAGATCTTAATTCCAAGTGGTTTGTGAGAAATCGTGATTTTTTCTGGTCTGAAAATGATGAGTATTGCTGCTGTTCTTGATATTGTTCACCACTCGGATGGCCATCCAATCAGATGACCATCCGAGCCTAAGTATCTTTGACTGTTTGTTATACTAATTGCAGCTCTCGGATCTACATCCGATCGAAAGGGATATTGTATTGTTGTTCACCAATCGGAAGGTCTTTCGTTCGAAAGACCATTAGATCCACAGCCCACGTGAACATATCTGTCATTGTCTGGCACATTTATTACAACAAACACTACATCTCAGCCCAATAAGTATTAAGAAATCAAAAAGTGATTGTCGGCCACTAAAAACAAACAGCATGGCGGCCCAATAGAAATTTTAGTTGATAATAGTTGTATGTAAAATTTAAAGCTTGCCAGCTATTTTGTTCATATTTTCTTGTGAATTGAATTGATTTGTTATAGGTCCAATAAAAGTTCATAGTAACAGTCCACTAATTGTCACGGCCCAATAATATTTGAGGTTCACTGAAGTTGTCGGCTCAGTGGGTTCTTTGGTCCAATAGCATTTTGAACTCTTTAATGAATCAATTATGATAAAAGTTTAAAGCAGCCCATACACAACAGTTGACGGTCCAATAGAATTGAAGTTGGTGTCTCGATATCTTTGAAGTTGCTATCAGTTTGCATAAGAATTAAAGAGTGTCAGGCCCATGTGACTTCCATATATCATTTTGAGGTCCAATCAACGAATGGCAATCCGAACGGATTGACATCTGATCCAAAGCGAATCCGTTGCATTACACTCTGACTCATCCGATCCTATTACCTTTATGCATAAGTCAACTGTTCAATAACCTTTCAAATGTGTTGTCAGATTTTAAGGCCTATTAGTCATCACGTGAACATATTAATTGAGTAGATTCCATTTGCATGTGAAGGTTTAAAAGATAATATCAAAAATCACGTGATCTAACATCATTAAATCAAGTGTGATAAGTTTGGTTCAATCAACGGAAGGCAAAAGATTGCATATGTTATCAGCTCCCGAACGACACTTCGATCGGATCTACATCCGATCCTCTGCAGCCATTAACCTTTGACAATCATTGACCACTTCGATCGGATCTACATCCGATCCAAATACAACAGTTCAATTAAAGTGATTCATTTATTTGCAAAGTAACGGACGGCAAACCGATCGGATCTACATCCGATCCACTGATATCAATCCGATCGGATTGACATTTGACTTTGGTTGACTACATCCGATCGGAGTTGTAATATTTGATAGTTGACTTCTCATTGACCTGGTTCGATCGAAGGACCATCCGATCCATTGTCATCCGATCCAAAGACATCCGATCAATTTGTCATTTGACTTTTGTTGACTACGTTCGATCGAAGGGCGATCCGATCGAAGTGACAAGTGATCTGATCCATTACATTTGCTATTTGACGAAGGGCTCTCCGAACGGATCACTATCCGATCCAAATGCTCATCCGATCCAAGTGATCCGATTCAAAGTCATCCGATTGACTTTTGTTGACCCTATCCGACCGGATATACATCCGATCCGAGTGTGTGTTCATTTTAAAACTGATCAATCGTTTATTTGAGTATTTATAGGTGATAAACGAGGAGCAAATTCAAAGTTCGATACAAGAAAGCATCATGGCTGAAGAATTCTACGACACGTTTTACAAGGCGTTCACGTCAGAATCTTCCGAAACATCGACTGTCACACCAAAAAGCATATCAAAAGTAATAACTGAAAACATTAATCATCATAATTTTTACGGAACCCATTCGAAACCACCAAAGTTCGACAGTATTGAAGATTATACATGGTGGAAAGAACGATTTATCAACTTGGCCAAAGCTTATGCGCACGAAAGCTGGTTTTGCATGGAATTCGGATATAGTAGACCAGTCGAAGATAAAAACGAAGAAATTCCACTCAAAAGCTTATCCGTTGATGACAAAAAGAACTTCTCATATGAACAAAGAATGATTGCTCTAATCCAACAGTCGATTAGAGATGACATTTTCGCATTGCTTAATCACGATGGTTCATTTAAATCAGTATGGGAAGCATTACGGGTTAAAGCTGAGGGGGGGGGGGTAAACAAATCAACAAGAACAAAATAGCTTTACTTAAAAAAGAAATTGATCTGTTTGATGGTCTCAAAGGTGAATTTGTACGACAAATGATTGAAAGATCTTGTCACCTTAAAATTGATCTCGATAGGTTTGGAATAACAAAAACACGTGAAGAAATCATTGACAAAATCATTGAAGCGTTACCACGAGCTGATCAGTGGCAAACGTTCGTGTTTATTTTGAAAAACGATGTGTTGTTTGATACAATTACTCTTGATGTTTTGATAGAAAAGATAGAAAGTCATGAGCTTGACTTGCTAAAGCAAAGCAAGATGAGCAGTTCTTCGCATCAATAGAATGTTGGTCTTTACTACAAAGGTAGTGTACCTTCGGTGACAGTTAGTGAACCGCTAAAGACTGCATATAGTGTTGAAAAGAAGAAAGACTCACCGAAAAGCTCATTAAGCTACGATCCAGGATATCATTCATCATCAACAACATCAAACCCTGAAGAACCTGATGAGATTCTCTGCAACATCGCTTTAAAGCTAAAGAATTATCTGGCAATGAGCATCAATGCCGACAAACAACAAATGAGTCTTCTGGGATCAATTCTGGAATCATACGAAGATCTGGTAGCTGGGAAAATTGGAAATTCTGAACTGACAAAGGATGATTACGACCAGATCGATCCAGAAGAGATGTAACTCATTGATCTGAGATGGTGTTTGGGAAGCTGCATTCGACGAGCTCAGCGGTTCATGGATATTACTGGCAAACAATCAATCTGTGGACCATCAACAAAACTGGCTTCGACAAATCAAATGTGACCTGCTTCAAATGCAAGCAAAATGGTCATTTCAAAAGAGAATGCAGAAACTCTACTGTTGAAGAAACCGCTAATCCGTTTAATGAAGATTACTATCAAAAGGCGATCTATCACAGGAACAGAAAGGAATCACCAAGGTTGAAACAAATTGAAGATAATTCTGAGAAAGAGAAGTCAAGAGCATGTGTTGTGATCCAAGATGATGAAGGGTATGACTGGAGTAAAGTACTTCCTGAAGAGGATGCTGTCGGTTACACGTTCACAACACATGGCAGAACTGTATCAACAAATAAACATAGTGCATTCATTGCTACTGTGAAAGAGAAAACAAAAGAATAGATTCTGAAAGAGAAGACATACAGAGAGAGATGTCTTGTTGGGTATCGAATTGAAGAGATAGAGAAAGAATATGAAGAAGCAAGGAGTTATGGAAGATATGACAAAAAACGAGAATGTTATGTCAACAACAAAGGAGAACCTGTTGTCCACTGAAAGGAAGTAGTGTTTGACGACGTTCTTGTAGTAATCCCTGTATCCGGCGAGTACTATTCAAATATTGCGAAAGAAAAACATCATGAGAAAAAGATGGATAAAATCATCAGAGATGTCATGACGGCGAGTCTAAGACAGATAGATGAAGAGAGGATGAAGAAGAATGTTGAAAGTTTGGTGGATGAACTGAAGAAGGTAGCTAAGGAAGAGAAAGAAAAAGAAGTTGTTACTGAAAAACAGCAGGAAAGATCAATTGAAGTGGATGTTAGTACTGATGCAGTTGGTGAGGAACAATAAAAGAATGAAGCTGATCAAACAAAGACGGAAGAGAAAGCCAAAGTTCCAATCGCTGAGGTAAAAACTGATACTGAAGTATTAAATAAAACTGTTGAACAGTGCAAGAAATGCATGGAAACGTGCGGTGCTTGTACTGAAAAAGATGAAAAATTCAGAACAAGAGATCTAGAATTCAATAAAATCAAAAAAGTTTTCAAAGAAAAATGCAAAGAAATGTTAGAAAACGAAAAAGTTTTAAAAGATATTGTAAAAAAGATAACACAAAAATGCAAGAATTTAGAAAAAGAAAATGAAATTTTGAAAGAAAAGGTTTCAAAAATGACAGAAGAATGTGTACAAAAAGAAAATTCTTTTCAAGAAATGAAAAAGGAGTATGATTCAATAAAACTTTCATATCACATAACAAAAGAATCATATGAAGACGTGAAGAGTCAAATGAAACTTGTTCAATCAAGATTGAAATATTGTTCTGAAACATCTGATACGCTTAAGCGACAGTATGAAATCAAGCAACAAGTTGTAAACTCTTATATTGAAGATGTTGCTAAACTTAAGCGTAAAGTAGCTGATTTAGAACAAGATGACAACAAGTTACACAGTTATCATGCTTCATCATATGTTCTTGAATGCATTTTCAATCTAAAACTGGATGGTAAAGATTCTGAGCAAAACAAGAAAGGTATTGGCTCGAAATATCATCAGGTTCCACCACCGTTTGAGGACAAATTTACATTCTATGATGACGAGAAGGTGGAAAAAGCTTTCAACATGGTTGATCATTTGCCAGATAATATTGACGTAACCTATTCCAAATCTGATGATTCTAGTGATTCAGAGGTGGTAGGTAAGGTTGTTGAAAGTGTTTTGAAAGAAGAGTCGGTTGAAACAGGTAAATCTGAATCACAGGATGAAAATGAAGGTAGTTTTCATGAAAGTTATCTGAAAAACTCAAAGTCTGAGAAAAATGCGAATGATGATTCAAAAGGATTGGTTTATACCATGATTGGATCAGACAAGTTATTCTCAAATCTTGAAGTCCCGATTCAGAATGTGATTTCAGAAAAGATTGACAAAGTTTTCAAGATGATTGAAATTGAAAAATCTGAGATTTCAAAGTTTACTGGAAAGAGTCACAAAACTTTTTATAACAAACTTGGTTACAAAAAGAAAAACATGAAGGCTGGGTTGGTTTATAAAAAGAAACACAATTGGAAAAGAAATGAAACTTCAAATTATCAGACAAAGATGAATTTTGTTCACGGAACAAGTTCCGAAGAAGAGAAAGAACTCCAATTTAGACGACGGTCTAATGAAGAGTTCTATGCTCAAAAGAAAAAGCAACAACAACAGGTGAAAGATGTTTCAAAAAGAACTTGTTTTAAATGTGATCAAATTGGACATCTCACGAAATTGTCTAAATCGTAAACCTATTGATGTTGAGAAGAAAAAGAAGTCCGATGTTGTGAATCAGAAGTCAACCAAGTTTGATTCAAAGCAAACTTGGAAGCTAAAAATTTCAAAGGCTGACTCACAACAAACATGGAAACCAGTGACACCCAGATTTAGAACAACAAAGAGTTGGAAAACAACTGTTGATACAACGAAACCAAATCAGTTTTGGAAAACAAAAGTTATTGAAAATCAAAATACTCAAAATGATTCACATTTTTATAAAAGAAGTGCTTCAAAAGGACAAACTTGGGTAGAAAAGAAACAAAAGGTTTCTGTGAGTGATAATCGGAATGAAAATACATTTGTAATAAATGATAAAGATTTTCTGAAATTGAATGAATCATATTGTGTTGAAATGCCTAAGGTCAAACAGACCTGGGCTAACTTGTTCAAGTAATTGAATACATTGAATGTGCAGGTGCTCAAGAAATCTGAAAATCATCTAGAGGAGTGTCGGAGCAGACTGGCACAAGAAGAGGAGGCTGCTGAACCCTGTAACTAAAACAGGGAGTTTGTTTGATTTCTGTACATAAATAAACCATATTTCAAAAACCCTAAAAACTGAAAAATTTAAAAACCAAAAATATGTTTTCATTTTGTCAAAAATATAAAATAAAAAATGTGTTTGTTTTTAAATTTTGTTAAAAATCAAAAATTTCAAAAATACATTGAGTGACTACGCCGAAATCCTCACAACTGAACAAACATGCTTAATTTCACAAGATTGAAAAAACGGTTTTCAAACTGTAAAATATCAATGTGTTGTACATCATGGGGGTATTCTTTCTGCAAAACAGAGCATGTGAAGCAGAAAATTGATGGCGAGACGAAGCTATCAGCATCGGGTTGTCAAATTTTCTTTAATTTTTTTTGTATTTTAGGGGGAGTAAAAGCGTTGTCAGAAAATCCAAAAACATTAGAAAATTTGAAAAAGCCAAAAACATGATAAAATTCAAAAAGAGTTTTGTGTAAAAAGAGGAAATGATAGTACATCAGTAGACAATCACAGTACGCTAAAGAAATGAAAAGATAAAATGTGATAAACGGTCTCACTGATGATATGCCAGTAGGTTTTTACACGCTTAGTGGATTATTTTCGAGATATAAACCTAAATATCAAATACTTACTTATCTCGTGGGGACATCTCTCGGATATATGGGTAACCCCCTAAATCTTATTTGAGAGATTGCCAGATTCTGAGATACTAGGTCTTTATACTGTTTGATATCTGGGGTATTGTACCTGGTCTTCTAATATTGCGGAAGCAATGGCCTAGACCTTGTATAATACTTTACGCGCTTTAAAGGCTTACCCTCTGCACAAATATTGAAAAATATCGAAAGATATGAATCAATTGCAGTCGAAGAAAAGATTATCTAAAGGGAACACACCTAAAGTCGAGCCTTCATCTCTTTGACTGAACGGAAGTTCATACCTGAGCTCTCAAGGTCTCGCACTATCCCAGAGTACATATATCAAATTGGTATATTCACCCGTAAGACTAAATCTAGGGAATTTTGATACCGGAGTATATTCTGAGGTGGGACATGCGAATAAGTTTAAGTGCTTAAAACACTAATTCCGTATCTCGAATCGATTGAAATTTGTGTGAAAATTTAAGAGGATCAGTATACTGACAATCTAAGTGAATCGTTTAGAACTTAAAGTGTTAATAAAGCTCAATGGTGCTAGTGATTTGTCATAAACTGATATGATCCTCAGATGCGAACTCAAGCAAAAATATTGTCTGTAAATATGTTTGTAAATATTTCTTTACTGCTTTATGATTCAGAAAAAGTCAAAAAGATTTTGATTCTACTTTATTTTCGACAACTGATGTCTAAAAGCTGAGTTTCAAAATCAAAGTATGCTGATCGTGTTTCTGAAAATAAACAAGTTCATTAATTTGAAACTTAAAATAAAAAATTAAAATTAGTTTCTGAAGATCTCCAAGGTCATTAATTTGAACTTGGATGATTAACTGTGAGGGATTTGGATTCTTAAATCGTCAAATCTTTAAAGCAACTTGATAGGGGGAGTAAGTCAAGTAATCCTGGATATATTCATATTATTATATTTTAGAGTCAGGTTCTTGATTCAAAATTTTTTAAAGAGCCAGGTAATCATCCCTGGATGTTCAAAACGTTTTTTACTTACAAATGTTTGAGATTTGTAGATGTTGTACCAGATTACGATCCCGATAGCCGAGTCTAAGGGGGAGTCTGAAGACGAGCTCATCGCAAGGGAGATCTTGTATCAGGAAAACCAGGTGTTGATCCCAAAAGCACGGAAGCTTGTCGAAAAGGGGAGCCAGAAGAA
The DNA here is from genome assembly GCA_030545235.1 of Helianthus tuberosus. Classification (NCBI taxonomy): domain Eukaryota; kingdom Viridiplantae; phylum Streptophyta; class Magnoliopsida; order Asterales; family Asteraceae; genus Helianthus; species Helianthus tuberosus. The sequence goes on from CM060441.1 coordinate 61,507,864, forward strand.
AGAGTCTAAACGAAAGGGGGAGAAGCTAAAGCGAAAGACAGATCCATGGGGATTCTGCTCAAGAAAGAGGGAGTCTGTGAATGCTGAAGGTGATAAAGCTTCAAGAAGACTCAGAAAGAGAGAGAAAGACAAGACGCTACGAGATTGACTGCGGTAATATCCAAGGGGGAGTCTGCTGGTGCAGTAATGTCTATCGCCTCCGTCAATCAGTCTGTAGTAGAAATCAGAAGAAAACAAGACATTATTGTGTAATATTTAGATAGAAAAAGCAAGGTTGCATTATGGTAATTAATGAGAACTCTCATTAATTCCATGGGCTATAATTAGAACCGTTATGTTTAGCATTAGGAATTTTTGTCATTTGTGACATTAGAGAGAGAACGTAGAGAGAGAAAGGCAAAAGGTGATTCACGTGACTTGTAACTTTTCAGATTATTCAATCGAATCACAGATTGTAGTACGCTCTTGTGTTCGGTCCACGTACGTGTATGGATTCCGCATGTCACACGTGTCATAAGCAATAGTTCGGGAGTCAAAACAGATCCTACACGGCCTGACTCGAACCAAACCATTTTTTTAATACTTAACGATAGACAACCGACCTTTAAAAACTTGAACCCATAAAAAAAATTGGGTCCGCCACTGGGTGGGTGGTGGTGATGATGGAGTTTGTGGTGAAGGGGTGGAAGAAGGTGGTGAGGATGGAGTTGGTGGTGTAGAAGCTATTGGTGGTGAAGGGGTGTGGGGAGGTGGTGATGATGGAGTTGGTGGTGAAGGGGTGGTAGGAAGTTGTAAGGTTGGAGTTGGTGGTGTAGAATATGTTGGTGGTAAATGGGTGGTAGGAGATGGTGATGACAGAGTTGGTGGTGATGGGGAGGTAGGAGGTGATGAGGATGGAGCTGGTGGTTAAGGGGTCAGGGAGGTGGTGATGATGATGGAGTTGGTTGTGAAAGGAGATTTGGTCAAAAATCAAACAAAGGATAATGTAACCAAATCTGATTTTGTGAGGTAGTGTGCTTGTATATATGACAATTGAATGAATAAATGTGAAATGTAATGAACAACGGACACAAGGATTTGTACGAGGAAAAAGCTCTTGATCACAATATGATCTCCGACACAAAAAACCTCGGATAGTGAAAACTATCACTATCAAATGTATTAAACAAGTAAAAGTTTACAACTGCCGAAGTTGATTAAGTGTTGTACAATGTTTGCTAAAGTGTAAGTGTGTTTGAGATAATGTTCGCGAGAGAGAGAGAGAGAGAGAGAGAGAGAGAGAGAGAGAGAGAGAGAGAGAGAGAGAATGTTTTTCTGTTTATAGCATTATGTGTTATCTATACTTGAACAACCCCTTAAATTAGAAATAACAAACAACTCCGAAATTCATGCAAGACCACGTCCAACCAAGTTAATGTTAAGCCAATTCCACACGTGCATAATATTCAACGATTCTAGTCCGATATTCTCGCCATGACTCAGTCCACATTGCCCATGACCTGCACGCCATTACAAAAATATACAAGAAACAACTGTTAGTTAAGTTAAGAAAACAAGAAGGATCCGTGATCCTCAGACTTTGTGCATCAGACTTTAAGGATCCGTGATCCAGGCGGGTTTAAGGATAAGTGATCCATAAGTATAAAAATTAACCCCTAACAATTGCCCCCAAATCTGGTTGATTTTTAACCGGATTGATCAACCATATTTCCCATTAAATCGGACTAGCCATTACGGATGCAACTAGCCGGTACAGCGAAGTGACGTCAGTCAACTTGATAGGTTTAGCTTATCACTACGGTTATATAGGATGGAGATAAGATTAAGAGATCATTTAAATTTAGAAGAGGCTTTTTATAATCCTTTATCCGAAGAAAAATCAAGTATACTCTTCTTCTCCAAAAATCCTCCCTTTTCTTCGTAATCCTTCTTCAACTCCCAGCATCAGTTATGACTAAGATGGTCACTAGGTCTTCACCAAACAAAGGTCCTGACCTGGATAGTCCTCCCATGAGACAAAATCTTCTAAAGAACCCATTTTCAGAATTGTGTCGATTCACTAATCCTAAAGTTGATCAGTTCTATACCCGTTTTCCACCAAATACTATCTTTCGTGCTTTTGATTCTTTAGCAAAAAGCCACTTCGTATTCTCAACATGGGTTTGTTTTCCAGCAGCCCCATTTCAAACAAGCTACTCAACCTTTTCCCCGAGTTCACTCAGATCTTTTTTACATTGACTGGTCTGTCATATAGTCCAAACTCTTTCAGTGACTTATCAGAGTGTTGTACACCTTTCAGTGACTTATCAGAGATGGGGGGTTGAGTGATGTGCGCAAAATGCAACATATAAATTACATCAAATATGGCATAAAACTAACCCTTTTTAGTACTAATGTTGGAAAAAGTGTGTTTTTGTCTTCCTTTTGTATTTTCAGGATTAAATGAGCTCAAATGAACAAAAGAAGCAAAAAGGCAGCTAAATCTAACATAAATACAAGAAAAGGAACAAACGTGGCATGCCCGACCCCCCGACAGCATCTTCCCAAGCAAAATCAAGAAGACAGAAGGCTGAACACGCCCCGTGCTCAGTGAGCACGGGGGCGTGCCCAAGTGTCAGCATAAAAGACAAAGCTGTAGAGGCTTCTATCACCCACCACGGGGTCGTGATCAGCGGACACGTGCCCGTGGTCAACTCTAAGATTCGCAGAATCTGGGGAAATCTTGATAGTACAGATATGCTCCTGCACACGGGGGCGTGCCCAGCGGACACGGGGGCGTGGTCAACTAATGCAGACAAACTGTAATAAATGAAGAAAGAGAAGGAGGATGGACACGGGGCCGTGCCCGAGCTACTGTTCAGGCTATAAATAGGGGTGCTTGGCTCATTTGCAAACCATCCCTTGGCACACCACCTCTCTCACACTTCACCCACCACCCACCACCATCACAACACCATCATCCACCACCATCATCCATTGTCCATCATATAGTGTGTGAGTCATCTCGGGATCCAAGATTGATCGTAAGAGTTCTTGACAATCAAAGGCCATGTTTGCATAAGTCTCTTACATCACTTGGTGAAGACAAGTGTCTAGTGTAATACTTTTTTATTTTTAATCTTTTCGCACTTCTTACTTGGTTATGTATTAATGACTTTAATAACTAGTTTCTTATGTTGATGGTTATGTATTATGTTGATCGTTTGTCCGTGGTGTCTTGGCATTATTTTACTGTCTATATAAAATAAAAGATTTTCACCATTCATATCTCCACGGTCTATATGGAGATATGTTGGCTACCTGGTCGGGGGTTAAGGGAACGGCTTGGTAAGAGTCTTGCCTTGTTCAGTGTATAGATCCTGCAAGGACCTGGGTCAAATTTAGTAGGACCTCCTTCAATACCCACCGGTATTGGATGGTGGGGGTCCAAACTCTTTGATCCCCTCATATGTAAGCTACTATTAATACTTTAACTCGGCTACTTAGGACTGTATCCCTGCTGACTCAGACTACTTAGCCGAGGGTAACGTCACCTTCAAAAGAGGGGCCTACCATAATATGCATTAATAACTTAATTAATTATCTTTCAATAATCCGACCCTTTAGGATTGTATCCTTGCTGACTCAAACTACTGGGTTGAGGGTAACGTCACCTTCAAAAGAGGGGCCTACTACAATAACTAAGATAATCTCTTAAAAAGTGAAAAAGTGCGGAAATAATCAAAGGTTACACTAAACACGAGTCGGAGCCAAGTGATTCATCTTGTCTATCTATTTTATTTTATTTTATTTTTCAGCATTTTAGTTAGTTTTTATTTTTCTAGTTTAAAACCTTTTTCTAAATTTTTGATTTGATTAGACGTTGAGGATAAACCGGTATTAAAAGCTCTTGTGTCCTTTGACGACCTCGGTATCTTGCCAACACTATACTACGCTCACTGAACACGCCCCCGTGCTCAACGAAATCAGTAACTTTAATTAAAACGCCCAGATACAGATCCTGAACACGGGGCCGTGCTCACTGAACACGGGGCCGTGCTCACTGAACACGGGGCCGTGTCCAGCCTCTGTTTCTGTTTTTATTTTTGTTTTCTGGTCTCGAGACTTTGTTGTGGTCTGCTGAGTGATTCTTATGGATCAATACTCAGGAGGTTACAACTACACCTATGGGGAGGATGATTATAGGGAAAACTATTGCACTAATTGTGGTGACCCGCACTCGGTTCAATATTGTAACTTATATAAACCATCCACTTCATACACCTACTATGAGGAGCCCATGTACGAGCCATCAACTTCATACACATCCTATGAAGACCAAAGGTATGAACCTTCTCCCTCATACTCATATTTTGATGAACCAAGGTATGAGCCTTCATACTCATACTTTGAGGAACCAAGATATGAGCCACCACCTTCATATGCTTACTATGAGGAACCATGGCGTGAACAACCCACCTCATATGAGTATTATGAAGAACAAAATTACGACGCTTATCCATCATATACTTACAATGAAGAACAATGGTGTGAACCATCTACTTCATATGGGTATTATGAGGAACAAAGGATCGAACAACCGGATTCAAGCTTTGAAAATCCCGATCCTTATTCTATCGCCGAAGTGACCAATAGGATATTAGAACACCTTAAAACTATCGAACGCTACATAAAAGAATCTCGCGCAAGGGAAGAGGAGTCCCGCGCAAGAGAAGAATTAAATAAAGAAGAGATCGTTGAAAGTGTAAAAATGGAAGAACAAATAAGTGAAAAACCGACACATGAGTTAAACAACGAAAAAGGTGAGTCCGTTAACGTTAAAATTCAAGAAGAGTCTAATTTTGAAGAAATTAATATCTTGTCACCTTCTTTTGAAAATCACTGTTTAGTTCCCACTCATGCTAAGTTTTTAAATGAATTAAACACTAACACTAAAATTGACGAAACGGTAAGTATTAAGTTAACTAACGATCAAACCTCGCTAATAAAAGAAGACCCATTTGAAATCAACATTACACCGGTTCCATGTTTTTTTTCAAAATTCCTTTATTAGTAATGTCATGATTGATAAAGATCTTTGTGTTAACATAATGCCCAACTACATTTTCGAAAAATTAAGTATTAGTGATTTTTCTCCACTTCAAATACCCATTTTTCTATCTAATCGGAAAGTAATAAAATCAATCGATATAGTTGAGGATGTCTTGGTTCAAACAAATCAAATGGTAATCCCAACCGACTTTGTTATCCATGATGACGCTCCTCTAGTGTTGGGACGACCCATTGTAAAAACCCACGAAGCTTTGAAAAACCGGAAGTACAACAATCTATCTATTCAATTAGGGGCATTTAAAAAGAGTGTCGATCTTGAGCGGTCAATGAAATATCCATTCGGCAATAATGACCCCTTAATTGAAGATGAAGATGAACCACCCGATATAAGTGAAAAGATTGACCACTTTGTTGAAGAAGAGGCCGCCATAGAACAAACTTTTAAAGTTCTTGATCAAAATGAGCAACCAAATAAGGAGTCTCTTAAAGACCCACCTCTTGAGCTCAAAGAACTTCCGAAAGGTTTGGAAAATGCTTTTCTAGATAAAGATGGTAAATCACCTGTAATTATTTCGTCTAAATTCAGTAGTTTAGAAAAAGAAAAATTAATTAATCTTTTGAGAAAACACAAAGATGCGATCGCTTGGAAGCTTGTAGATATTAAAGGAATAAATCCTTCCATGTGCACGCACAAAATTTTAATGAATGATGACTACAAATCGGTAATACAACCACAACGTCGAGTAAATCCAAATGTTCAAGAAGTGGTTAAAAACGAAGTCATCAAATTACTTAACGCATGACTTATTTATCCTATCTCCGATAGTCCTTGGGTAAGTCCCGTCCAAATAGTTCCAAAGAAAGGAGGTATGGCGGTAATAACTAACGAAAAGAATGAATTAATACCAACGAGAACCTTCATAGGATGGAGAGTATGTATAGATTATAGACGATTAAATGAAGCAACGAGGAAATATCACTTTCCTCTGCCCTTCATTGATCAAATGTTAGAAAGATTATCCGGTCATAAATTTTATTGTTTCTTGGATGGTTTTTCAGGTTACTTTCAAATCCCGATAGCACCCGAAGACCAAGAAAAGACAACCTTCACATGTCCCTATGGAACTTTTGCTTATCGACGCATGCCATTTGGTCTATGTAATGCCCCCGCAACATTCCAACATTGCATGGTAGCCATCTTCCATGACATGATAGAAAAGACAATGGAAGTCTTCATGGATGACTTTTCTATCTTTGGGGATTCATACGACCAATGCCTCGATAACCTTGAACGAATGCTATCCCGATGTGAGGAAACTAACCTCGCCCTTAATCGGGAGAAATGCCATTTCATGTTAACGGATGGAATAGTACTCGGTCACAAAATCTCAAGCGAAGGAATGGAGGTTGATCGAGCAAAAATAGATACTATTTCTCGATTACCACCACCATCCTCCGTTAGAGCAATCAGAAGTTTCCTAGGGCATGCCGGATTTTATAGGCGGTTTATCAAAGGCTTTTCTAAAATTTCAAGACCTCTAACAAAATTACTTGAAAAAGATGCCACTTTCATCTTTGATAAGGATTGCAATCAAGCATTTCTAACCCTAAAGGAAATGCTAGTCAATACACCTATCATGATAGTGCCTGATTGGAAATTTCCTTTCGAAATCATGTGCGATGCAAGTGACTTTGCAGTTAGTGCTGTCTTGGGACAAAGAAAAGAAAAGCATTTTCACCCAATTTATTATGCTAGTAAAACACTTAACGATGCACAAAAAAATTACACAACAACTGAAAAAGAATTACTAGCTGTGGTATTTGCTTTTGATAAATTTCGTCCTTATCTAGTTCTTTCTAAAACAATAGTCTATACAGATCATGCAGCCATTCAATATCTCTTCAAAAAGCAGGATGCAAAACCACGTTTGATTCGATGGATTTTACTCCTCCAAGAATTTGATATTGAAATCAAAGACAAAAGAGGAGCAGAAAACACCGCAGCAGATCATCTTTCGCACTTAGAAGACCCAACTTTGGAGGCAACCAGGGACGAGCAAATCAATGAAAAATTTCCAACAGAGTCCCTAGAAATGGTGGAATACAAAGAAGAACCATGGTACGCCGACTATGCTAACTACCTAGCTAGCGGTATATTCGCAAAAGCACGAAGAATTCTCCGCCATTGTCATGAAGGTCCATACGGAGGACATCATGGTGCCGCTAGTACCGCACGAAAGGTATTAGATTCAGGGTTTTATTGGCCTACCATTTACAAAGATGCCCAAAGTCTTGTCAAGACATGTGATGCTTGCCAAAGAACAGGTAATATTTCTTCCAAAAATGAAATGCCACAAAATGGCATTCTTGTTTGTGAAATTTTTGATGTGTGGGGACTCGACTTTATGGGACCTTTCCCACCGTCAAAAGGAAACAAATATATACTTGTAGCAGTAGATTACTTGTCTAAATGGGCCGAGACATTTCCAACAAATGATGGAAGAGTCGTGGTAAGATTTCTGAAAAAATTATTCTCTCGTTTTGGTACACCTAAAGCATTAATAAGTGATAGAGGTACCCATTTTTGCAACCATTAACTTGAAATTTTTTTAACAAGATATGGGGTCTATCACAGGGTCTCAACGGCATATCACCCTCAAACAAACGGACAAGCCGAAGTGACTAATTGAGGTTTAAAATGAATACTTGAAAAAACCGTAGGGTTAAATAAAAAGGAATGGGCCGATAAATTAATGCTTTATGGGCTTTTCGAACTGCTTATAAAACAACAATAGGTACAACCCCATATAAGCTAGTCTATGGAAAAAGCTGTCATTTCTCAGTAGAAATAGCACACAAAGCCTACTGGGCAATTAAAAATGTAAACTTAGATTTAGAATTTGCCGGTAGAAATCGATTTTGTCAGTTAAATGAATTAGACGAACTTAGGAATTATGCATACTCAAACTCCGAAATTTATAAGGAAAGAATGAAAAATTTGCATGACAAACATATTAAACCTAATGAATTTCGAGTAGGAGATCAAGTTCTTTTATTTAATTCACGACTTCGACTATTCCCTGGTAAATTAAAGTCTAGGTGGTCAGGACCTTTTTCCATCACCCATATTTTCCCACACGGTGCAGTAGAAATTAAATCTTGGAATGGAATTCCATTCAAAGTCAATGGCCAACGACTGAAACTCTATCAAGGATTCATTGAGGATGAAGAGGAAGAAATCTCATTTCAAACGGTCGAAGAATAAAAGCATCAACATCATACCTGGTGAGTTATGAACGAATGGGTTGACATCTAAATCGGTAAGTCTTCTAACCAAGTTTTTGGGAAACAAAGGCACTCACATAAGCACTTATCGCTAAAATTTTTTTTTTTTGCTCGGCACGAGGCCGTGTCCGCTGGACACGGGGCCGTATCCGCGCGACCGTCGGGATAAAACCCCTTTTCAAAACAGTTTCTTCATTTCCACACGCCCCGTTTCCCCAAAAACGCTCTGGTTCAGGCGATTTTTCCGCAGAATTCCGACGTCTCCTCTACTTCTAACAATATCAAGGTATGATTCTATCATCATTAGTAGTTAGATTAATCACTTGCATGTAGTTAAAAAATAAAAAAATTTGGGGAAAATCTAGGGTTCTTGAAGTTCATCCGGATCGAACCTCAAATTTTTGCATAAATCTGTTAGCATTAGTTTAGATTAGTGTTATAGGAAGTAAATCCATTTGTATTGTTCATAGATTTGCCCAATTTCTCACAAAAACCCCAAACCCTTGTTTTTTAACCGAAAAAGATAAAATCGAAGGGGTAAAGGGTTTGTTTTGGGAAAAACGACACTTGGGGTTTCATTTTCGGGGGAAACTGCACCTACTGGACCAAAAATTTTGCAAGTTTTCGAAACCGGGTCGAAAAATGAAGTTTTTGAGTAACAGACGCCTGGACACGGGGTCGTGTCCGCTGAACACGAGGCCGTGTCCAGCTCGCTGTTTTCAGTTTTGTCCGAAAATTTCACTGTTTCGTGCTAACTTTTGGTGTATTCTTTCTGATGTCAAAGAAATTCACAAGGTTCAATGCAAATGAGCTCGATGCTAGGGCAAGATATGATGTGCTTCGAACCAGACCAGAGGAATACCCAACACAAGTGTGCACAGATCTTTTGGGATTAGTGAACCAATGGTATCGCTTCAACAACCTAGTCACCGGGCCACTGAGAGTCGCCCTTACTACTCGCCTTCGCTCGGTCCCCGAATACACTCTAGAATTCTATATCACAATCGTGTTCAATTCAAGGTGCGACCCATTTGACAATGAGGGGGTATAATTCATATGTGGGGGAACCAAGTACTCTATTTCGATGGCACAGTTTGGGTCGATGGTGGGGTTGTATGCGGAAGAAGATGCGGGTAATGAAGAGAACACCGGAGGGGTGCGAGAGTTGGATGAAAATGAGCGCCAAGCCGCATGGGCTCAGATTGCTGAAGGGCACTACAACCCGAGCAGCACTAAGAGCACTAAGCTGAGGGACCCGCTTTACCGTTACATCCATAGGGTCCTCACTTACTCTCTTAGCCAAAGGCATGACAGTAGTGGCGTTGTTGGGTTGAGAGATCTGGTGGTCCTTCATTGCATTCATAACCGCAGACACCTCGATGTTCCGTTCCTCCTGCTCCGCAACATGCATTTGAACCGGCTTGCTACTCCACCAACCCCTATCTTCTTCGGGGGGTGGATTTACCGTCTCTTCAAGCGCTTCGTGGACATGCCTCGGTCTTTCTGAAAGAGCCCATGGTCGGGAAGAGTGGACATACACATCTGCCGCTCCATGAACTTGATCTATGAAGCCTAAGACGGGTCGGTTAGCTTCCAAAGAGTCCAGGGACATGCATGGAACCCGCAAGAGGCACTCGTCCTTCATGCTCCACAGTTTCAACACCAGTACCAGCCCCACGGTGATCCGGGCCAGTCCTCCTCACAAGGAGGCGGTTTTCCTAACTTCCAAAGTTTACATGATTTGTTGCAGGAAAACCTCATGTGCACCAGGAACACCTATAACATGGCAAGCAACACGTACACCTTGGTCGGAGCAATTGAGAGAAACATATCCGACATACAGGATGACATTGGGAACATCCGGGAGTACATGGCGGGGCACGGAGGAGGAGGAGGTGATGATGATGAGGACGAGGACATGGACTAGGCAGGTGGAGTAGAGGCAGGAGCAGCTGGTAGGTCCCACAGGTTAACCCTTTCTTATCTTGAACAATTTCCGGCCTGTGTGCCGTGTGTTGAACAATTTACTTTCCTTTAACTCTGTTATTTTCTGCATTTTCTTTTCCTTTTTTTTTCTTTGTGATGTGGATGTTGAACTATGGTAATTTAGGATGTTTGCTATGGTTTGGTGTAGTGTTTATTGATAAAACAGGTACATACAAGGCTTAGAGCACTAAACATTAGTGTTACTAAAGCCGGGACAGGAAAACCGGAGCCAGAAACCTGTTTTTCACCTTTACAGTTTGTCTACACGGGGTCGTGTCCAGCCGACACGCCCCCGTGCCCACTTCCCCAGACCTGCTGTTTGTTTTATTCTACAGACTTTTGTCAGACACGGGGTCGTGCCCAGTGGACACGCCCCCGTGTCCACCTTCTGTAAGGTTTCGTTACTGGCACTCTGAACACGGGGTCGTGTCCATCGGACACGGGGCCGTGTCCAGACGCCCAGTAACATAAAATTTTGCTTTTTCAAAACTTTTTACACATTCAATCAACCTAAAAACTTATTTTTGGGACACATTGAGGACAATGTGTAATTTAAGTGTGGGGGGGATGCTAAAACCTTGAATCTTGCAAGTCCTAAATACAAGCCTTACACAAAACTCTAATGGAACCGCTAATCACCCAAATTTTTTTCAAAAATTTTCATTTTTTTACTTGTCTAGGTTTAATTTGGGAATTTCAAATTCTAAAAAAGGTTATATTTTTACAAACTTACAACCGATAGCATCGTGATAAAAAGAACCAACATAAGAAAATTATAAAACGACATGGCAAGGTTTGTTAAAATTTGATTATATATACTTGATCACATAAAACCCATTCCCACAAAAGTGAGTTTTGAGCCTTTATTGAGCATACAAATACATATCTTTAAACTAAATGCTCATTGTGTGAATAGCCGCTTGGTTCCTACAACTCTAGAACTTGCCACGATGATACGTTCCCGGTCCTTACCAACTTAAACCCGAGTAAGTAAATGATGGAAGCATTAGGACTAACCCTTTTTTTTATTTCTACACCATTATTTTTCTTTTTTTTTTACCACCTACCCAAAATCCCCCTAGTTAACCCCTTTGAGCCTAAACCTTTTCATTTCATAACCCAAACCAAACACCCTTTCAACCACCAAAACCTTTTTATTTTTAACCCTTTGTTTTAGTATCAAGCTCGGTTTTTTTCTTATGACTTTTGAAAAAAAAATGTTGATGATGAAGCAAAAGAAAAATAAACAAACAAGTTTATCAAAAATAACTTGGTTTGAATAATGGCTTCATCAAAATAAATTTTGAAAAAAAAGTCTTACGAAAACCGACGCTTTTTACGCCTTTCGCCCTTTTACTAACCACTAACCCAACCACCTACCAAAGCCTAACCCTTCACCCAAAAGTCCTCTTGATATTTACAAAGGTATATAGTTAAAAAGGAGGAGGATTGATTGCTTGGCAAGCCTATGGTAGGAGTAAGTTCCATGCCGCTCTCGAGTGATTCACTAAAATACATCTTCGGCTGAGTGTTGAGTGATCCCCGTGAGGTATGTGAACTTGTATATAAGTGGAATTTTAAAAAGGCATGTTATGCCCTAATAAGTAATTTATCTTATGTAATGTTTTAAATAAATCATGACGAATAGGATTGTAAGTAAATAAAAATAAAACTTAATAAAGAATCTTGGAAATCCCGACACTCTATGACAAAAACCTTCTCTTCTAGCCATTCCATTTGGGAGTGTAAAGCCACATTATAAAGAGTTTTGCTTGAGTACAAGCAAAGATTCAAGTGTGGGGGTATTTGATGTGCGCAAAATGCAACATATAAATTACATCAATATGGCATAAAACTAACCCTTTTTTTGTACTAATGTTGGAAAAAGTGTGTTTTTGTCTTCCTTTTGTATTTTCAGGATTAAATGAGCTCAAATGAACAAAAGAAGTAAAAAGGCAGCTAAATCTAACATAAATACAAGAAAAGGAACAAACGTGGCATGCCCGACCCCCCGACAGCATCTTCCCAAGCAAAATCAAGATGACAGAAGGCTGAACACGCCCCGTGCTCAGTGAGCACGGGGGCGTGCCCAAGTGTCAGCATAAAAGACAAAGCTATAGAAGCTTCTATCACCCACCACGGGGTCCTGCTCAGCGGACACGGGGCCGTGGTCAACTAATGCAGACAAATTGCAATAAATGAAGAAAGAGAAGGAGGATGGACACGGGGCCGTGCCCGAGCTACTGTTCATGCTATAAATAAGGGTGCTTGGCTCATTTTCAAACCATCCCTTGGCACACCACCTCTCTCACACTTCACCCACCACCCACCACCATCACAACACCATCATCCACCACCATCATCCATTGTCCATCATAGAGTGTGTGAGTCGTCTCGGAATCCAAGATTGATCGTAAGAGTTCTTGACAATCAAAGGCCATGTTTGCCTAAATCTCTTACATCACTTGGTGAAGACAAGTGTCTAGTGTAATAATTTTTATTTTTAATCTTTTCGCACTTTTTACTTGGAAATGTATTAATGACTTTAAGAACTAGTTTCTTATGTTGAAAGTGATTCTTCCTTATCGTTTGTCAGTGGTGTCTAGGCATTATTTTACTGTCTATATAAAATAAAAGATTTTCACCATTCATATCTCCACGGTCTATATGGAGATATGTTGGCTACCTGGTCGGGGGTTAGGGGAACGGTTTGGGAAGAGTCTTGCCTTGTTCAGTGTATAGATCCTGCAAGGACCTGGGTCAAATTTAGTAGGACCTCCTTCAATAACCGCCGGTATTGGATGGTGACGGGTAGTACGTAGGACGACCCTTAATGGTTATAAAGTACAATTTAATCCCGCATTTATCCATGTATTTATCTTGAATTAAATAACTATGGTTGCTTGTGTTTCAGGTACATTTGGGGCTTAAAACTGTCGAAATGAAGCTTCGAATAGGCACAACAGGATTGGAGATTGAAAGACGGAAAATAAATGAGAAAAATCAATTATTGGAATTGAAAAAATAAGAAGATAACATGATAGAGGACGAAATTACGAGAACGTAGGCGAAAACGGTGAAGAAAGCGGAGTTGAAACGAAAAAGTTATGCTGAAAACAAGTTTTTAGGTTGAAGCCTACCGTAAGCTACGACAAGGGCCGTAGCTTACGGCGCCGACTGACAAAAAATGTCACCGTAAGCCTGTTTTAACCCACCGTAGGCCATTTCAAGCCACCGTAAGCTACGGTGGCCACCGTAGCTTACGGTGGAGACTGACGTGAAACTTGTAACTCCCTCATTTGAGGTTGTTTATGGTGCCTTTTCATCATCCAATCATTCCCAACCGTTTTGGAGCACTTCTTGGGCGATTTTGGCTTGTTTTTCTTGGTTCTAAACAATCTCTAAACAATTTGTTGGTGTTTCTGATTCACATGAACATTAAGACTTGTTTGATTATGATGATCAGAGCTATGAGTGGCTAAACTCTTTATGATCATCCTGGATTGAAGGTTTGCTTGAGACATTTCATGTTTTGATCTTTATTTCTAGAATAATAGACTTGCATCTTATGTTTGTTTATTATGATGTGTTAATATTTGTTCGTAAATAGTTGATTTATGCTTTGATCATAACTCAAACCATACGTTCTTGGTGCCGTTGGCAATCGAGATTTCATGGGAGGGATTAGGATTGGGTAAGGGTAAATTGGTCATCGGGTAACAACCTCGCGTTCTAGGAATCCGAGTACTTAGTTCCCTTTCACCACGAACACGTAACTACACATGAACCATGTCTATGTGGTTCTTTCTAGTTGGATTAAAACATGAATGTCAATTGAAACCAGAAGTCTAGGATGGTCATTTGTCTCTAATTTGTTTACAACCAACACTTACATTTTGCAATTAAAATAGTAATCTTAGTTTTAAAATCAAATCAATCAAACCAACTCTTGAAATTTACTTTCATTGCAATTAGTTTAATTCTAGTTAATTTAGATAAATCTTGAAATAACACATATTCCACAAACTCCCTGTGTTCGATACCCACTTGCCACTAACTATTTATTAGTAATTGGATTAAATTTGATTGTGACCACGACATCATGTCAGAATTTGGCACCGTTTCCGGGGAGTAGTGCGCAACGTGTGTTATTTTTTTATCTTTTTAAGTTTGTTATTTTTCTGGTTTACGCTCGGTGTGTTAGTGTGCAGGTATTGACAGATGCATGCGTTCTAGGAGCTCTCACAAGCTATCACCATTGGCATTTGGTCCAGAAAATGAACGGACTTTGAGAAGAAACAGAATTTTGCTACGAGAAAACAAAATCAGTGGTTCACCAACAACACCTACTAGACTAATTACACTAATCAGTTACATGGATCAATCACAATTACCACCCACTACGGGTCAACCTACACCATCCTTTACACCATCTTCAACACAACCTTCACCAAATACTACCATTCCTATATCCACATCCGAAATTAAACCGACCAATACTAATACCACATCACCCGAAAATACTCAACCCGAATACTCTTTCAGTTACAACCCTACATCATCCGCTGTTCCAGCTTATTCAACATTTTTCCCAACATCCGGTCAACCATCATCATCACAAATACCACCACCTAACTTATACCAAACCAGACCATCTATTATCCATTCTACTCCCTTCCAACCAGGAGTGCAATTTCAACATACTCCGGGTGCAAGACAAGATGAGTTTGGTGATGGATATGACGATGACTTTGGGGAATATGATGAAGAAGGATACATGTATGGGGGTGATGGAGATCAAGGGGAGTATGCCTATGTTCAAGGTCAAAACCAAAGAATGCCAAATGTTGGTAGGATTCCTCAACAACAAATCATAACTCAACAATTGCCACCACAAGGTCCACCGGTGCAAAGGCAAGTGCAACAACCTCATGTGGGGCCTAGATTTCAACCACCACTTCCACAATAATTTGGGCCTCCACGAATGCAAGTGCAAAGACCAATGGGTGCTATACGCCCACGAGCTCGGTTGGGTGTACCAAGAAGACATCTTCGAGAACATGCGAGAGGCATAGAAGCACATTTTAGACCAGTGATCACTCACAATCCATCACCAGTAGTCTTCCCTCAAAATGCTCAAGGGAGGACATTTGAAGTTCGAACGAATTCGTTACAAAGTTTTCCAAAGTATAAAGGTTTAGCAACGGAGGAGCCTTATTTTCATTTGGAGGCTTACGATTCGATTTGTAATACTATTGGGGGTCAAGGATTTTCGGCCGATGAAGTGAAGTTGGTATTGTTCCAATTTTCGTTAAAAGATAAAGAAACAAAGTGGTTTTACACCTTACCTTCGGCATCTATTTATACATGGGGAGAAATGCAACAAATTTTCTTGTATGAGTTCTTTACCGCTCAAAAGACGAATGATGCTAGAAAAAGTTTGAGAAGTTTTCAACAACAAACAGGTGAAATGTTCCATGAAGCATTTGAGAGGTTTAACATGATGATAAAGAATTGCCCTCATCATGGGATAGAGCTATGGGAATTGATGAATGCATTCCATGAGGGGTTATGTTCCGAAGATGCGCGTGACTTATTGTCTATCACGAATGGCACTTTTGGCACAAACTACGAGCAAGATGATTGGGAGTTTTTGGAGCAAATGGCAGTTACATCAAAAAGAAAAGCTCAAGCATCAAGGAGAGCACTACCGGCCATTACCCGAACTCAAGTGCACGCGGTAGATGATGGTAATGTTCAAACTTCTAATCAAATTTATGATGTGTGTGCAATTTGTAATGAGTTAGGACATGCGGCTGAAAATTGCCAAGGAATGGAAGGGTAATATGAAGAGGTGAATGCATTGCAAGGACAAGGTAGGGGTGGTAGAAATTACAACATGAATTCCAACACTTACCACCCCGGTTTGAGAAACCACCCAAGTTTTAGATACGAAAATCCCTCAAATCAAGCTAACCCGAATTTTCAAGGAAGTCAAGGTAACTTTGCTCCACGCCAACTGGTCAATAATCAAAGTGGGTTCTCGGGTCAAAGTTCTTCAGGTGGAAATGAAGTTATGGAGATGCTCAAGGCAATGCAACTAGAGATGCAGCGAAGAAATCAAATGGATGATGTTCGCATGCAAAAAGATGAAATCCGGGACAAAGCTATCCAATCGTTGACCACTCAAATGGGTCAACTTGCAAGTGACGTGGCATTATTGAAGAAAGCAAAAGGTCAATCACCAAGTGACACGGTGATAAATCCCAAGAACACAAAAAGCATTAACATCAATGTGGTAAGCACTGTTCCAAATACTAAATTTAATGAAACATTGCTAACTTCTTCGTATAAAGTGAATACAGGTTTGGAAAAAGATGCTAAAGTCGAGAATGATAAAGAGTATGGAGCGCCAATCGTGCCTATCCGAGTGGGGAAACTAAAAATTCCTCATGCATTATTGGATTATGGGGCGAGCATGAGTGTGTTACTAGGTGATCTATACGACATGTATGATTTTGGGCCGCTTCAGGATTTAGACACCATGATGAGTTTGGCGGATGAAAGTTAGAGGCGTCCACGGGGAATTGTTAAGAATGTTATGATTCAGTTGGGAGAATTCGAATATCCGGTGGATTTTCTGGTTCTAGATTATGCCTCTACCAAATTGGCATCACAGCAAAGAGTAATTTTAGGTCGACCGTTTCTCTATACGGCAAATGCTTAAATCGATTGTAGAAAAGGAATCATTTCCATGACCGAAAAGAACCGTAATTTGTCATTTGATGTTCAGACTAAGATGATTAGTTACGATTTTGTTGAGGCGAAGGACAGCGGGGTTAGTGAAAAGGTGTTTCAAAGAATGAGAATAAATCACCCACCAGATCATGAAGAAAAGCATATGGGTTCAATCAAGAGTGTATTTGATTACCCACTGATTCGAAACGAGACAGATGCATTTTGGTCAATGGCACGAGGAAGTGATGCAGATGGCAGGAACCGCTTCTTTGAGCCACCATAAATGGGGTTGGCACGGTCTGGCTGAAGACCCGAAAACTTAGCGCTGCTCGGCAGGCAACCCGGGGTTTTATATTGATCTTGCTGTTTTTATCTTTCTATGTTTCAGGGCCATGGAGACATTCAAGTGTGGGGAAGAGGTGCTGATATTTGTGTGAAGGTGGTGATAGGAAGTCAGATTATCTACAACATCTGTTGTGTCAAACTTCACCAGGTCAATGTACTCTTTCCTTAGTCTTGTTTTGTTTTTTAGCTTTGAAATATTGGCAGTTAGTTTGTTTGCTTTTAGATTAAAAAAATAAATAAATAATTAAATAAATAAAAAAAAGAAAAAAAAAGTTTGGTGTGTTTGGAGGATCTTTCCCTTCAAAGCAATACATTAGGGACAGTGTATCCCAAGTGTGGGGATGAGGGGAAATTTTGAAAAAAATTATAAAAATTTTGAAATCAAGCTAAAAATAGTCCAAAATTGAACACTTAAGTACCAAACCACATGACACACCGGCAACCCATATTCCTTTTTTTTCTTGGTGAGAGTTTGAGCCACTTATTTGAATTGTTAGAAATATTTTTTTTATGAGAGTGGCAATGGGTGGGGGTGCATTAGAACTTGTGCTTGAATTCGGTTTGAGGCTTTAGCTTGATATGTATGTGAAAAGGATAAGGGCATTTAGGTAGCCTCGTCAAGGTGTGTGCGAGTGTGGGAATTGGGGGGTTGGACCTCATAAATTATATATATGAGCATGGTAGCGAGAGGGGCGGGGGTTTGGACTTTAGTAGCCCATTTGAGCTTTGAGCCGATCTTTTGTTAATCCATGCCTACTTTCTCTTAAAAATTAACCCGTATTTGACCCGGTTTATTAGTATAATCATCTTGTTCTAGTATTCTTGTTTGTTATGTTTGTTAAATCGAAAGAAAAGAAAAAGAAAAAAAAGATATGAAAATGAAATGAAAAAAAAGAGAAAAAGCAATGAAAAAAAGGAGAAAAAGAGATTGATGTATTGTATATAGATGTTATGTTTAGATAGAAATAAAAGACCGGGTTGAATCATTAGCTACTACATATATTTCAATTTCCTACCCGTATGCCTAGCCGTGTTACAACCTTTAAGTCCCTTTGATTCGCATGCATGTTTAGCAAATTCTTTAGACGAAGGACTGATTTGAGTACAAGCATATTATTGTTCAATTACCCATTTGCCTTGAGTGTGATCTAGCGTATCTTTGCTAGTTATTACTTGCCACCGAGAAGAGAGTTATTGTGAGGGGTGTGTTATGTGCGGGTTTAAGAAAAAGTTAGTAAATGAGGACAATTGTTGCTTGGTTTGTACTTGATCGCTTGAATAAATTGTGTTTTGTTGAACGGGTTGCTTGGGACAACCAACGGTTAAGTGTGGGGATGTGACGGGTAGTACGTAGGACGACCCTTAATGGTTATAAAGTATAATTTAATCCCGCATTTATCCATGTATTTATCTTGAATTAGATAACTATGGTTTCTTGTGTTTCAGGTACATTTGGGGCTTAAAAGTGTTGAAATGAAGCTTCGAATAGGCACAACAGGATTGGAGATTGAAAGACAGAAAATAAATGAAAAAATCAATTATTGGAATTGAAAAAATAAGAAGATAACATGATAGAGGACGAAATTACGAGAACGTAGGCGAAAACGGTGAAGAAAACGGAGTTGAAACGAAAAAGTTATGCTGAAAACAAGTTTTTAGGTTGAAGCCTACCGTAAGCTACGGCAAGGGCCGTAGCTTACGGCGCCGACTGACAAAAATTGTCACCGCAAGCCAGTTTTAACCCACCGTA
This sequence comes from Helianthus tuberosus, assembly GCA_030545235.1. Classification (NCBI taxonomy): domain Eukaryota; kingdom Viridiplantae; phylum Streptophyta; class Magnoliopsida; order Asterales; family Asteraceae; genus Helianthus; species Helianthus tuberosus. The sequence goes on from CM060441.1 coordinate 61,527,020, forward strand.
GGCCATTTCAAGCCACCGTAAGCTACGGTGGCCACCGTAGCTTACGGTGGAGGCTGACGTGAAACTTGTAACTCCCTCATTTAAGGTTGTTTTTGGTGCCTTTTCATCATCCAATCATTCCCAACCGTTTTGGAGCACTTCTTGGGCGATTTTGGCTTGTTTTTCTTGGTTCTAAACAATCTCTAAACAATTTGTTGGTGTTTTTGATTCACATGAACATTAAGACTTGTTTGATTATGATGATCCGAGCTATGAGTGGCTAAACTCTTTATAATCATCCTGGATTGAAGGTTTGCTTGAGACATTTCATGTTTTGATCTTTATTTCTTGTTGGTGCAGTATGTCTAAAGCCTGCGTCTTAGTCTTGTTAGATAAGTCTAGGGTCTAAATATGTCAAGTATGTAAAGTGTAGGGGTCTAAATGTAAGTTTATTTTGGTTTGTAAAGGTTTCGCTTCAGGGAGTATGATGTAAGCCTCAAGCGAAATCATGTGATAAGATTTCGCTTGAAGCATGTTGAAGCGAAATCTTGTTGCCTATAAATAGGCTTGTGTAGTTCTCAGATGGTACGCATTCCGAGAAGTTGTAACGAAGTGCTGCCAAATTTTCAAGTCATTATATAACAGAGAACAAGTGTTAAAAGTGAATCTATTCTGTTTTCTACTCTTTTCTGTCTGATTCTAAGCTGTTTAGATGTTTCCGCCATCTAAATAGTGTAAACACATTCAAATTGACTCATTTGATCGGTCAAATCGATCCTACAATTGGTATCAGAGCCAGTTATGAGTGTGTTCACTTGAATCAGTTGGTTTTTACTCACAAAAAATTGATTTCTGGACGAAAACACGGACAAAATGGACTAAAATTTTCACAGAGTGTGTAAAAGTGTGTTTTAACAAAGCCTTGAGAAATTCAGATTAAAACTCGGACTAAAATTGACAAAAATGACTTGAAAACCTGATTTCGCTTGAGCGAGCAGATTGATTGTTGGTATTTTGAAGCGAAACTGTGGATTTCGCTTGAAATATTCTGACTGTTTGAAGCGATATCGTATATTTCGCTTGAAAAGTTTGTGTTTGGATAAAAATTTTGGTTTGAAGCGAAACCATAGATTTCGCTTGAGATCTTGCTGATTGAAGCGAAATCTTATTGTGTTTGAATTGTGAGTTTCGCTTGAAATCTTCTGTAATTTCGCTTGAAGTTTGAGTGATTTCGCTTGAGATTACTGATAGTCCATAGTGTTCGTGAACTTGTTCGATAGTCTGATTTTGTGAAAAGTGTGTGTGTGAAATTTTTAAAAACTACTCGGTAAATTTCTAAAAATGGAAAACCAAGAGTTTTATAACTTCTTCTCGGGCAGTGGTATGGTAGCAGGACAAACCTCGGGTAGTGTTATACAAAACGTCAACATGGAAAACGAATTGGGAACAATGCAAAAGCCTCCCAAACTGATGAACATAGATGAATATGCTGGATGGTCAGGCAGATTTAAGAACTGGGTTCAGGCTAATCATTTTGAATGTTGGATGAAAATAGAGAGAAAGTATGTTCCACCAGTTGATGGTTTAAATAACAAGAAGAATATTCAGAGCCTGACAGAATCAGAACAGAATGATTTCAAAGCTGAGAAAAAGATGATTAGTATTCTCCAGCAGGCTATCAAAGAAGACATTCTAGTATTGTTGCAATATGAAGATAATGCTCAATCTATGTGGTTTGCATTGAAATCAAAGTTTGAAGGTAGTGATTCCATGATCAAGAATAAGATGGCATTGTTCAAGAAAGAGTTTGATATTTTTACCAGTATGAAGGGTGAAACTACAAGGCAACTAATTGAAAGATATTGTCATTTGGTACTTGAGATGAATAGATTAAAGATTGAAAAGACAGATGAAGAATGGATTGACAAACTAGCTGATGCGTTACCTTATGACGAGTGGGGTACATACCTGATGATGCTAAAGAACAATTCAGACTTTGCAAATTACAATCTTAGCCTATTCATAGAAAAGATTGAGGCTCATGAGTTAGAATTGCTGAAGATCAAAAAGATGAAATCAGCTAATATTCAACAAGATGTATCGTTGTATTACAAAAACAACCCTACAGCTTCAACAAATCAAAGTCCAAAAATACAGACAGGGTTCATTGCTGATAACATCTCAAGTGTTTCTTCAAACACTCCTCAATCTGGAAATTTTTCACCATTCGCGAATTGTGACCCAAACTTCAAAGCTCAAGAACAGTTTTCAACTCAAAGCTCTACAAGTTCAAGTAATCAGGCTTATGTTTCTGGGGTGCAGTGCAACATCGCTGTGAATATTAAGAATGGAAATGAAATTACTGAAACTGCCGCGAGACAACACATTGCAGTACTTGCTTCCGTTCTAGAGGCTTATGAAGGCTTAGTGGCGGGTAGGATTGGTAATCCTGATATGACCAAAGAGGATTACGACCAGATTGACCCGGAGGAACTTGAACTGATTGATATAAAATGGGGCATGGCAAGTTTGGTTAGAAGAGCACAACGGTTTATGGAGATCACAGGCAGAAACAGTCTCTCAGGTCCTGATCAGAAGTTAGGGTTCGACAAATCAAAAGTTACATGCTTCAAATGTAAAGAACGTGGTCATTTTAAGAGAGAATGTCCGAATCGTGAAGTAAACAATCATCAAAACCCATTCACCAACGACTACTACAAGCAAGCAATCTATCATCGACCAAATCAACAGCCTACTGTTCAAAGACCACAAATTGAGAATAAACCAGAAAAGGCAATGATTGTGAATCAAGATGATGAGAAGGTAGCTGCAGGGTTCAACTGGGATAAATATATTCCCGGTAGCGATGGACAGGCAATGATGGCTGAAGTTGTGGAAATTTCTGAGATAGTGTCTGAACCAGAAACAGTTACTGAAGATGTTTCTGTAGTTGTTGAAGAGGTTTCTGTTGAAAAAGGAGACAATTTTGAAGAAATAGCTGCTGAAGTTCATCAATCTCAATCTGAGCAGGAGGTATTAACTAGTTCTTTGAGATCTATCATGCCTCCTAAAATTTTTGAATCTTTTGCAGGTTTCTTTGAAGAACCAAGGACCGGATTGTGTCCAAGATATGATGAAAAGAAAGAATTTGTTGAAGAAATGATCGATGTAACAAAGGAAATGAACGAACACACTTTGAAAGAAATTGCTGACAAGGCTCTCATGGCGAAACTGAGAGAGGTAGACTCAGAATCTGAGGAGTCTAAGTCTGTCAGTAGTGAGTCTGTCAAACGAGAGGAATCTGGAGTTCAGGGAAACGAATCAGTCAAACTGTCTGAGTCAGAGTCGAAAAATGTCGGTAAACTAGAAGTAGAAACTGTTCATGAAGCAGAATGTGATGAGATAGTAGATTCAATATCTGAAACACCATGCCAAAAGTGTTTACAACCGTGCATGGAGTTTCTTGAAAAAGACACTAAGTTTCAGGAATTGAAAAAACATGCTGACATGTTAAAATTTGATCTAGGACAAGTCAAAGAAGCATATGATACTCTAGCTAGAACAGTTAAAATGATTAAAGAGGAAAGTGTCGAAAATGATAAAGCCACAAAATTAGCAAAAGCAACACTTTTTGATAAACAAGTGGAAGTTAATTTTCATATTGACACCATAGCATCATTAAAGAAAGAATTGGAATTAGCTAAAATTGAAAATGATCGAATTGATAAAAAATTGATGAGTTATGTGGCTTCATCATATGTCCTTGAACAGATTGTTCCACAGCAACCATATGCTGATCCGGTCTTTAACAGTGTTCCACCCCCAATGTGGAATCATTACACACAGAAATATCCAGATGGGGTGGAAGCTGCTTTGAATCTCAAATTGAGATCAATTGAGGATGATTTACCTGAAAGCATCGATGTTACATTCTCTGCATCCGACACCGACAATGAATCACAGGTTATCAAAACCGTTGTTGATCAGGTGTTAGATGAAGAGATTGATAACTCTGAGAAGTTACAATCTGAGAAAGGTGTTACAGATTCTGAAGATGAGAGTAATTTCTTGGAACGGTTCATACCGAAATCGAACAAGAGTGCGAATGATGATCCAATTATGGTAGTATATACTATGATTGGAACAGACAAACTTTATTCCGATTTCGAGTATCCTCTTCAGAATGTGAAAATTGAGAATGTTGAGAAAGTTTTCAAATTGATTGAAATTGACATTGATATGATAAACAACAAAGAATTCTTTTTGAAACCTAAAAAATCATTTGTTACAACACGTGTCAACAACTTTGGGAAAAAGGAATGGGAAGGTAATGGTAACAAGAAAAATGGTAACAACTTTAAAAACAAAGGAATTGGTTTTGAGAAAAAGTTGGATAAGAAGGTTGTCAAGCCTAAAGATAAAATGAATGATGTTTTTGTTGCTGGTCCAAGTGTTGATGAAGAAAAGGAATACATTTTTAGTCAAAAAGCAGTTGACGATTTCAGTGCAGCAAAGAAACTGAAAGAAGAGTCGTTCAAATCAACTTTTGTCGAATATGATAAAAGAGTTTACTATCGCTGCAATGAAATCGGACACATGGCAAAACAATGCAAGAAAGTTTTTGAAAAATCTGTAATTAAACCATTTGTTAAAAAATCTCAACCTAAGTCACCAGTTAACACAAAGGGCAAAAAGCCGATGGTTTCTCCGATCAGCATTTTGAAAAGAGGTGAATCTTTGAAGTCAGAAGATAAGCCGAAATCGACATTTGGGATTGGCGAATCTTCAAAGTCTCAAAAGACTTCAAAGATTTATCCAAAAACGAAAATTTTTGAAAATCAATTATGGGTTGCTAAGTCAAAACCATCGGTTGAGGAGAAAAAGATGGAAAACATTTTGAAATATGAAACAAAAATTGTTGAAACCAAATCACAATCAGTTGAGGTAAAGAAAATGGAGAATGAGTTAAAGTTTGATTCAAAAGCTTTTAATCCTACTATTCAAAATATTTTTGGAAAAATGGTTGACAGAAAGGTCAAAGGAACAAAGGAATTTTATGCATCAAAAGTGGGTGCTAATGATAAACAAGAACTTGAATCTGAGCTTGATAAGTTTCTTGCAGAGTTTCCTCCAATCAAAGAAAATATGTTAAAATCAAAAGTGGAACCTGTTGCTTCGAACGTCACATTTGACTTTCCTAAGATTGATGAAAAGTGTGATGTAGTGTTTGGAAGTGTTTCAGAAGTAAAAAAGTCATGGAGTTCATTGTTTGAATAAGTTTGTTATGATATGTGCAGGGGCTGCCCAAGTCAATTCTATCAAAATGGATCATGGATAGTGGTGCGTCAAGGCACATGACTGGGACGCTTGCTTTGCTCTATGATGTAAAATCCATCAATGGAGGTCATGTAGGGTTTGCTGGGAGTCAAGGTGGAAGAATTGTTGGTCAAGGAATTTTGACAAATGGTGTGATATCCTTTGACAAAGTAAACTACATAGTGGAATTGACAAACAATCTACTCAGTATTTCACAGATTTGTGATAAAGATTTCAGCGTACATTTTACAAAAACTAAATGTGTGGTTTTGAAACCAGGGTTTAAAATCCCTGATGAGATGGTGTTGTTGCGTGCTCCACGGGAGTATGATCTTTATTATCTTGATATGAGCACAGCAACGCCAACGTCTCATCAGAAACAGTGTTTTGTGTCTAAAAACAAAGCAACAGAAAAAGATTCAATCATGTGGCATCGTAAGATGGGCCACATTCATGTTCGCAAAATGAACTTTTTGGTTCATAATGATTTAGTTGAAGGTGTAAACTTGAAAAATTTTCATTTAAATGATGATTGTATTGCATGTAAGAAAGGTAAGCAGGTTCGAAAGTCACATCCTTTGAAGGTCATGAATTCGATCAGGTTACCTCTTGAGAGATTGCACATGGATCTCTTCGGGCCTGTCAACGTTAAGAGCATCAGCCGGGATTTGTACTGCTTGGTGGTTACAGATGATTTTTCAAGATTTTCTTGGGTTGTGTGCTTAGAACGGAAAGATCAAACATTTGAGTCTTTGATGATACTTTTCAAAAAGATGGAAACTGTATACAAACTGCCTATCCGGAGAATTAGAAGCGACAATGGAACTGAATTTAAAAACAACAGAATGTACGAGTTCTGTAATGAAAAGGGAATTCTTCATGAATTCAGTGCGCCGTATACTCCACAGCAAAACGGCGTAGCTGAAAGAAAGAATAGAACCCTAATAGAGACAGCACGTACAATGTTAGCAGATTCCAAGCTACCTATTTTCTTCTGGAGTGAAGCAGTATCTGCAGCGTGCTATACACTGAATAGAGTCCTTATTGTCAAGAAGTATGGAAAAACGTGTTTTGAGTTACTGCATCGGTATAAGCCGAATCTTGAGTTCTTGGAACCTTTCGGATCACCGTGTACGTTCATTGATGAAGACGGAAAGTTTGGGGCAAAATCAAATGAAGGTTTCTTTGTAGGATACGCCAGCCCACTAAAAAGGGTGTTCGTACCATGTCTGAGCAAGGTGATTCAGGTCCTTCATCTGGATTGTCAGAAGCATACTCCGTCACCACAACTTCCCGGACAAAGATTCCTATTTGATTACGATAAACTCTGGGAATCGTTTCATCTGCCGTCCGAGCCAAGTGAGGAGGAACTTGCTCTCATGTACTTGTATCAACAAAGTCATTTGCCAGAGCCGGAATCTAGACCGCTAGATGTTCCTACGCCCAACGTGGGTACTCATGATGATGAAGCCGGACCAAGTGGAACCGTTCATATATCACCAGAGGAACCAGAGGAACCAGCTCCGTCATTTGATGTTTCTGACGACTCAGAGGAGGAACCCGCTCCTACCTTTGACGAGGAACCAAATGAGACAACAGAAGAGGCTGTTGACCAAATCGTTGATCTTGACATTTCAAATCTGGAATCGGAAGTTGTAGTGCCTGATACTGTGATGCCACGGACCCTATCTTACCATCCTTCAGAACAAATTATCGGCGACTTGCAAAGTGGTGTCAAAACTCGACATCAAATAGATCAAGCTCTTACATGTTTCTATTCATCTATTGCTGATATGCAAAAAGAAGTCTCATTGAAATGTTTTATTTTGCAGATAGAGCCCAGGACATACAGGGAAGCATTGACCGAGGAGAGCTGGGTTAATGCAATGCAGGAGGAGTTGCAACAGTTCGAGAAGCTGGGCGTCTGGAGACTTGTAGATTTGCCTGAGAATCAAAAGTTGATTAAAACAAAGTGGGTTTTTAAATGAAAAAGAGATGATAGAGGAGTCGTGGTGAGAAACAAAGCAAGACTGGTTGTTCAAGGATTCAGTCAACAAGAAGGAATTGATTACGATGAAGTCTACGCACCAGTTGCAAGGCTAGAGGCAATTCGAATTTTTCTGGCCTTTGCATCATGGAAGAACTTTAAAGTATATCAACTTGACGTGAAATCTGCTTTTCTCTACGGAACTATCAAAGAGGAAGTGTATGTGGGGCAACCGCCGGGTTTCACAGACCCACAGCACAAAAACAAGGTGTTTCTACTTGACAAGTCATTATACGGACTTCATCAGGCCCCGAGAGCCTGGTATGAAACGCTCTCGACATACTTGCTGGACAACGGGTTCACAAGAGGTACAGTAGATAGCACTTTGTTTATTAAAGAAAAAGACAACCATTTGTTGATTGTGCAGATTTACGTGGACGATATCATTTTTGGATCCACTAACGACGATATGTGCAAAGAGTTTGAGCTAGTAATGAAGAAAAAGTTTGAGATGAGCTCAATGGGCGAAATGAAGTTTTTCCTCGGGTTGCAGGTAGAACAAATGCCCGACGGAATCTTCATTCATCAGTCAAAGTATGTGAAGGATGTGCTAGACAAGTTTGATATGGCAGATTGCAGTCCAGCATCCACTCCCCTTGCATAGAATCATGGGATTTGTCCAGATGAAAATGGAGTGAAGATGGATGAAACATTGTACCGATCAATCATTGGTTCGTTGATGTATCTCACAGCTTCCCGTCCGGACATCATGTATCCGACATGCTTATGTGCCAGATATCAGTCGAATCCGAAGCAGTCACACCTGACAATCGTGAAACGTATACTACGGTATTTGAAAGGCTGCCCAAATATCGGTTTGTGGTATCCTAGATTGGGTGACTTTACTTTATCTGGTTTCGCTGATTCAGATTTTGGAAGCTGCAAGCAGAACGCTAAGTCCACCACTGCCGGGTGTCAGTTCTTAGGAACTCGACTCGTTACCTGGCAGTGTAAGAAACAAACCACTGTAGCGCTTTCTACTTGTGAAGCTGAATACGTTTCAGCTTCCAGCTGTTGTTCGCAGATCCTTTGGATCCAACAGCAAATGCGTGACTTTGGTTTGCAATTCTTAGATACTTCAATATTTGTGGACAATGAAGCAGCCATTAACATTACTAAAAATCCGGTTCACCATTCAAAAACAAAACACATTGAGATCCGTCACCATTTTATTCGTGATTGCCACGAGAAAAAATTAATTCGGATTGAATACGTGCACACCGATGAACAGAAAGCGGATTTCTATACCAAACCATTTGACAAAAAGAGGTTTTATTATCTTTTAAAATTGAATGGAATGAAAAATCTGCAATCTGGGAGGGTTATTGAATGTGATGCCAATTTGGACGGCGATCTGACGTGAACCTTTGTCATGTTGTCAATTTTGTTTGTACAGTTTATTTTTTTCTGCTTTTCGATAAAAACAAAAACACAAAAATATGTTTTTCTTTTTAGGGGGAGAAAGTTTGCAGAAAAATACAAAAACATGATAAAGTCTATAAAAACCAAAAACATTTGAAAAAGTAAAAATGAGTTTGTGTATAAAAGGGAAATGATAGTACATCAGCTAGACAGGTGCAGTACGCTAAAGAATTGGAATGTATAAAATGCAAATTTAAACAGTCTCGCTAAAGATGTGCCGATAGGTTTTCACAAAATCAGTAGATTAGTTTGGGATATAAACTTAAAATTTACTTGCATCTACGTGGGGAACACCTCCAGGATATATAGGTAACCCCTGAAATCCTGTTTGAAGGGTCCCATATTCTGAGATACTAGGTCTTTATGCTTAGTGATATCTGGGGTATTATCCCGGGACTTCTGATTTTGCGGAAGCAATGGCCTAGTCCCCGGAGAATACTTTACGCTGCTTTGAAATATAAGCCTCCCCTCAGCATAAAAAATGATAACACATTGCAAAATTGTTAATCATGTGCTGTTGTAAAGAAGATCCCCAAAGGGGACCCACCAAAAGTCGAAGCCGTCATCTCTCTGCGTATCGAAAGATCGACCTGAGCTCTCACGGCCCTCGCAATTAACCCCTTACAGATATCATCTAGGTATATTCACCTGTACGACTGAATACTAGGGTCTGGATACGGGAGTATATACTGAGGTGGGACACATGTAGATGTTTAAGTCCTAAAACACTAATTCTGTATCCCGAGCAGATTGAAAGTTTTGTGAGAATTTAAGAGGATCAGTATATCGGCAATCTACGTGAATTGTTTAATGCTTAAAATGAAATAACAGCTTAACGGTACTTGTATTTCGTCGGCACCTGATATGATCCCTTAACACGCTCACAAAAAGATTGTGTGTACATATTTTCAGCTTATTCAGTTTAAAATCCAAAAAGATTTTAGTTTCTCAATTTATTTTAGACAATTGACATTGGGAATCGAAAGTTCAAAGTCTTGTGCAGATCATGTCTGAGTTTGATGAGGATTGGGTAAGCTTGTGATGCAGTACAATGTTTGGTACAAGTGTTTGTTGATTAAAATGAGTTTGAAATATCAAAATGATTCAAAAGTTCATTAATTTGAACTTAAGTTTTTTAAGAAATCCGGTATCTTCATAGTTTGGTCAGCCAAGGTCATTGAGTTGGACTTGGCAGGCTAGTCAGTTGACCAGGGTCATTAATTTGGACTTGGTTGACTGGGTGTAACGGTGTTTAATCAGAAAAGTATTAAAAACCAAATTTTTAAAAGTATTAGGTTTAGTTGTTGGATTCTTAATATAATCAAATCTTTATAGGTTTGTGATAGAACCAGATCATCAATTCTGGACATTTAAAATGTCTATTCTTATAAATGTTTGAGATTTACAGGTGATAGTTCCAGATTAAGATCCCGATAGCAGAGTCTTAGGGGGAGTCTGAAGACAAGTTTGAAGAAAAAGGAAGTTTGTTGCTGATAAACCAGGCGTTGATCCTAAAAACAAAGAAGCTTGATGAAAGGGGGAGCCTGCGAAAGAGAAAGAGAAGTTTAGAGTTGTTTGAAGACCCAAAGACAAGACAAAGACTGCGGCTGTATCCAAGGGGGAGTTTGTTGGTGCAGTATGTCTAAAGCCTGCGTCTTAGTCTTGTTAGATAAGTCTAGGGTCTAAATATGTCAAGTATGTAAAGTGTAGGGGTCTAAATGTAAGTTTATTTTGGTTTGTAAAGGTTTCGCTTCAGGGAGTATGATGTAAGCCTCAAGCGAAATCATGTGATAAGATTTCGCTTGAAGCATGTTGAAGCGAAATCTTGTTGCTTATAAATAGGCTTGTGTAGTTCTCAGATGGTACGCATTCCGAGAAGTTGTAACGAAGTGCTGCCAAATTTTCAAGTCATTATATAACAGAGAACAAGTGTTAAAAGTGAATCTATTCTGTTTTCTACTCTTTTCTGTCTGATTCTAAGCTGTTTAGATGTTTCCGCCATCTAAATAGTGTAAACACATTCAAATTGACTCATTTGATCGGTCAAATCGATCCTACATTTCTAGAATAATAGACTTGCATCTTATGTTTGTTTATTATGATGTGTTAATATTTGCTCGTAAATAGTTGATTTATGCTTTGATCATAACTCAAACCATACGTTCTTGGTGTCGTTGGCAATCGAGATATCATGGGAGGGATTAGGATTGGGTAAGGGTAAATTGGTCATCGGGTAACAACCTCGCGTTCTAGGAATCCGAGTACTTAGTTCCCTTTCACCACGAACACGTAACTACACATGAACCATGTCTATGTGGTTCTTTCTAGTTGGATTAAAACATGAATGTCAATTGAAACCAAAAGTCTAGGATGGTCATTTGTCTCTAATTTGTTTACAACCAACACTTACCTTTTGCAATTAAAATAGTAATCTTAGTTTTAAAATCAAATCAATCAAACCAACTCTTGAAATTTACTTTCATTGCAATTAGTTTAAGTCTAGTTAATTTAGATAAATCTTGAAATAACACATATTCCACAAACTCCCTGTGTTCGATACCCACTTGCCACTAACTATTTAGTAGTAATTGGATTAAATTTGATTGTGACCACGACATCACGTCAGATGGCGGGGGTCCAAACTCTTTGATCCCCTCATATGTAAGCTACTATTAATACTTTAACCCGGCTACTTAGGACTGTATCCCTGCTGACTCAGACTACTTAGCCGAGGGTAACGTCACCTTCAAAAGAGGGGCCTACCATAATATGCATTAATAACTTAATTAATTATCTTTCAATAATCTGACCCTTTAGGATTGTATCCTTGCTGACTCAAACTACTGGGTTGAGGGTAACGTCACCTTCAAAAGAGGGGCCTACTACAATAACTAAGATAATCTCTTAAAAAGTGCAAGTGATTCATCTTGTCTATCTGTTTTTTTTATTTTATTTTATTTTTCAGCATTTTAGTTAGTTTTTATTTTTCTAGTTTAAAACCTTTTTCTAAATTTTTGATTTGATTAGACGTTGAGGATAAACCGGTATTAAAAGCTCTTGTGTCCTTGGACGACCTCGGTATCTTGCCAACACTATACTACGCTCACGATGGGTGCACTTGCCCATATGTGTGTTTAGTGTTAGTAAATATCGTGTTTTATAAATTTAAAACTTGGCTAAAAAGTGTAAAAGAGGCTTAAAAATATACATTAAAAACTATACACACTTACGCACATCATTGAGCTTCAACCTTTCTGCACTAGCAAGCCTTTATAATTTGGTCTCTCATGGTTCCCATAGATTCTTGTTTAAAGCCAAGCAACAACATCCACTCCCACTTCTCAAAACCACAAAGAATGATACTAACTGGAGAAACCAGTTTTTCTTCATTAGGAGAGACACCATTCCCTTAGGGAACACCCTCCCTAAGAAGTGGGTCTTGAAGGGTAGGATATAGGATCCTTAGCATAGAACTGTAGGAGTCTTAAATCTTCTGTTCAGGATAACTGATCCTGTTTATTTTGTTTATTGCAGTGGACAACTTCTCTTCGCTAGCTGAGGAATCTGGTATTGAACAACGTTTAGCAGCATTATGGGCTTTAAATTCCACTATCAGAACCTTCCAGCCGAAACCAAAAGGTCTTGCAGAAGCATCCTCAACTTCCTTAACAATGTCAAGTAAGTATTAGTAAATGTTATAATGTTATGCATGTATGAAAGTTAAGGATCACCTATACTTATCTTTTTTGTTGTTGTCTGAATAGGTGCTCAAAAGTCTGGTTCCAAGTCTGTGTCCAAGTTTTACCTTGGTGACATTGATAGCCTGATTTCTCCACGCTCATTGAAGAAGGAGCTGGCTAGAGGCCCAAGCACATCGGAGCCAAAGATTGTGGCTACTCGTACCAGGACCAGCTCAAAAAGGAAGAAGCCTGCTGACAACACTGATGATGCCTTCCAAGTAGAGCGTCACTTCCACGAGGTGATCACTGAGGTAAGGATCCTGGATCCTCATAAATGTTCTTTTTCTTCTGTTGTTAAGGATCCCTGTGCAAGACCCTCAGTCCATTTATACGATTTACATATAAATATCGATTACAAATACATTAAAAATTTCGAGTTTATTAAAAGATTTGAACATCTTGTATGAATTTTCGTCGTTTCAAACGTGATAGCGAAACATTTAGCGGAAGCTTTATTCTTTATGTGTTCGGTTCCTTGTTAAGCTTGATCGTCCTCCAGTAAATCAAATAATACCTACATTTCATAAAACATGAAATGAGTTAGTTATATTGACGTTCAAAACTAGTTTAAACGAGTTCATAATGTCGACGGGATGTGCAATGATCTGTCACGTGCCGCGACGGCTGTCGCCTGCCGCGACCACAAAGGCCTATGGCCGTCGCGCGCCGCGAGGCCCTTGTTTCGACAGAATGTTTCCCAGGTGTTGCTGCATATTCCCAGCATAACCAAATTTTACGGAAACCAGCATAACTTACTCATTTTTTATTCGATTTACGTCATGTTTCTTCCTACGTGATCGTAAATTTATTCTCCATCACATGGAGTTAACATCCGACATCCAGATTAACAAAATTTTAAACTTTTAAGCCTTCGGCTAAAAAGGTAGTTGCTAATTTTTGACCCGTTCGTGTATTTATCAAACAAACATGTTTGTTTGATCTAAATTTTTCATAAAATTTATAAAGTCAATGTTGTCTATCGCACTAGATTCAAATCCCGGGTTTATATACATTCTTAAACCCGTTTTTACTTAAATGCTTATTTTGACCCGTTAAGGGTATTTAAGCATTTTTTCGCATAATTCATGCTCATTTACTTCTAGCATCTTATTTCCACATTATTTATCAATCGATCTTCCACCACAACTATATTTGTGGCGGATTTAATGTGGTGATATATATATTCCTAGTTTTTACCCCTCGGATCATTATTTTTCGGCAAAGACTCCTATATAGTCATTTGTCCAAAATTTTACATCTTTCGCCTTTTATACTTATTCGAAGTATTTATTTCATCATAAAACTCATTTCCAAACAACCTTTAAGGGTTGTTTGCTCGATTTAGCTTACAAGGGCATTTTGGTCCATTTTTACCTTTCATTAAAATGAAGGACTTTTAAAAGCATTTTCGACCCAAAATCCCTCTTTTAAACTATCATTTTGATTTGAAAAGTCATTATGTTTTCAAAACATAAGGACCATTATATGAATCATTCGGTTTACTTATTAAAGTAACCAAATATCTGTTTTGACTTCATTTAACTCTCAACGGACCTTTCATTCTAATTGAGTAGTTAACCTATTACACATACCTGACTCGGATCAATATATTGACCCGTTTTAATACCTTGTTTTAATAATCGCTAAGTAATAGCGATGCAAATATCTATTCGATATTTACTCATGTAATCATACAACTTGACAAAATCATTAGTCGATATTGTCAAAGGGTGATATTTTCACCTTTTGATCCATTTGGTCTAAATGACCGTATATCTTTGCAAGATGGTATTTATTACCATCTCATCTACATGACTCGCTTCAGTTTACACTGTACGGTCATTGTACTTATAAGCTATTTCTTAATACTTTTGACCCATTATGGCTTACGCCATAAAGTGTCTTTCGAAACTAACGGTTATTGTCAACGTGTGACAAATTTACCGATTTGCCCTTTTTATTTATATTGGTTTACCCTATAAGGTAACCATTCAAAACTCATTATCTATTAGTCATTTCATGACTAAATAATTGTAATAGTCCTTTTTAACCATTAAACATGGTTTATTAGCATTGTCTTTGCTCCGAACCGCGCATATCTTCTCGGAACATCATAATTCAAACATGACTTTCTATTATTCATAACCTATAAAACCAATAGGTTAATAAAAGGTGTAAGCTTTACTTACCTTGCATCTTGATTATACTTTTCCTTTATTCCTGATTCGTTTGACCCGTTTCCTTCCCGAGCTTTCACCTAGCTTGTCAAGCGTCAAACTATCATTGTAATTTGTCAGATAATTAGATTAGTCATAATCATTTACGACTATTCCATCCTACAATTCTTATATCGAATTTATCAGTCGATCCTATAAAAGGTCAGTTTGACTTTTTAAAAGTCAATTGCCTATTAACGTAAATAATTACACGAAGTAGCTCAACTACTCGTTTAATTACTTGGTCAATTATCCGGTAAGCATCATTCTCATGCTACCGTTTTAATCATTTACTAACCAAGTTTTTGTAACTATAATTCATCGAATTAACACAACTTTAATCCTTTTAACACATGATGATATCAAACATCATCCTAACATTAATCTATCATTATTTTCATTTTATCATACAAACCCGTTTCATAGTAAGTATGATCATAAACTCAAACACACAATTTGTTCAAGTATTTCATTATTACTATCATATATGATGATTATAAACACAATTATATCATCAAGTTCATCACATGATTAAAACCCACTTATCCTAGTGTGGCAAATCATCTAATCATTCAATTCATGGTAATATATGTATAATTTTCACTTAGGGTTTTGTTTCTAAGTCGTTATACATCATAATTCAGTCATAACTTCAATAATTCATTCATAATTCGCGATTATGATGATTATTCAAATTTCACAACTTCACAAATCATCAAAATTTGACATACCTTATGATCCCCTAGCTTGGGTGATCGTTAATTCACGTTCAGTTGTGAATTTGCAAGTCATTTGGCCCTTCAATTTGATGATTATGTGAGAATTAGGGTTTGAAGCTCCTGGGAGCTTCCTGATGTCGATCCCAGAACACACACTAAGTGTGTGTGTGTGTTTTATTTTAAGTTTCTTTTATAACTTAAATTTCCATTTATCCGAATCTGGCCCCTCTTGTTTGGTTAGTTATTAAGTAGGGCACAACCTACTTATTTCTAACAATATTCCCACTTATTAACTAGGTTAAACATTCCTAGTTAACTTAGTGGGTTTGGGGAATTTATAACTCAGTTTATTTTAAGTCCCGTTAACTCGGACCTTTTATAAACTTTATTTCCTCAAAAGCCTTTATATCGTTTTTATTTAATATTAGGTTTATTTACTTAAAATCCTAATATTCACCGGTTTATTTTTACCTCTAATGGTACTTTACCCGTCATTTAGTATTAATGTGGTTTGATTACCAAACCCATTTTCGGGGTGTTACACCCTGATCCTGGTCTTCTTCACTTGTATTCTGTAGGGGTTTGTCCGTCTTCAAGTCATCCATGACAAGAACTTAGCTAAGGTAGAGGAAAAGATCTCCGATCTTCGCAAGATAGCAGCAGCCAAAGACAAGAAGCTGGCCCAATTGGAGAAGGAAAATACCGGGTTGGACGAGCAACTAATGTTCGCGGAGATTGGAATCCATGAGGCACAGGTCAACGTAATTGAAAGTGCCAAGGTATGTGCTACTCGGACTGTCTTGTAGGCCAGGATCAAAATGGCTGAGGAAGCGATGGATCCCTCCTTTGACCGCTCCAGTTGGAATGTGGATGGATGGAAGATGGCCCTTCAAAACATTGGTGGTGATGCTAAGGAGGAGCAGGTGCAAACTTTGGAGGCTGGTACGAGTGGAGTCAAGGAGCCTGCGGATGCAGCTGAAGGTGATGCTGGTGGAGAAGCCGGAGGAGATGAAGCAGCTGCTAGTGGTGCTGCATAAATGGGCGATGATAAATATTTATGCCTAGGCCGGAGCCCATTTTTTATGTTTTTTTGTGCTTGTTGGTGTTTTAAACATTTTTTCTACAATAATCTTGAACAATTGTTGCTAGGGTTAAGGATCACTAATCCTTTGAACAATAGGTAGGATGACAGTTGGTGGAGTGATCCTCTGTTTGGGGGATGAAGCCACTGTTATCGTGTCGTCTTTACTTTCCTGCATTTTTATTTCCTGCATGAACAATTAACTATTAGCTAGACCTTATCTGGCCTGGGTGGATGGTCCACGTTTTGAAGGTGAAATCCAGGCCAGGTGATTTTGGTATATATGAACGTGTTTAAATAATATTAAAGTTTTTGGCTACATCTGTTGTTGTTTCTTTCCTCTTTATGTTTCCCTTATTGTTACATTTATGCTTTCTATTTTCCAAAATATCATTGCCAATCAACTGGAAAGTTATTGGAAATCTGGTGATAATGTTAAACTTTTAATAGAGAACTTGAAGTGTTTGGATAAATGTGGATCATTAATCCTTAACCAAAAATGATAAGAGACAACTTGCAACTTAGAAAAAGTTAGGATACAACATACCAGAGAATCCAAGTTAGGATTCTAAATCCTTATGAATAATTATTGAATAAATAACTGTAGAAAGTAAAGTTTCAAGGATCCAGGATCCTTAGTGTCAAAACTTGTATAACTTTAAAGCTCCAAGAACCTGTAAAGAAAACAAACTTAGGACTAAGCCAAACAATTGGGAATGAACCCATAATAACTAGAGAGAAGCACAACTAAACTGGGGACAAGCCCAACAAACTGGGGACAAGCCCAACAAACTGGTGTCAAGCACAAATAAACGGGTGTAAACTGGGGTATGGCCCAAACTAGCGACTTTCCCAACGTGAGTGACAAGAAAATTCCAAAACCTTAGCTAACTTGAAAACGTTAGAAACCTTAGGATAACGGATGTATGGTACCTCTACCATTATACTTGAGATCCTACATATAGACAACAACAATGAAATTGTCAGCCACTAAAGTTTGTACTGGTCCCATTGCCTTGAACCATACTTGGATAACGTGCGCTACTGGCATGGTGTCAAAACCCAATTCGTGTGAAAGGTGAAAACCTTTAAACCTTAGAAGGTATAAGATACCTTAGCTGGGTAAAAGCCCAAATACTGGGGATAAACCCAAAAACTTTGGAGAGTTGGCCAACCACTTTGATCTTCCATAAAATCAAAACAATTCTGCAAAATCTCAATATTTATGAAAACAGATGTTAAGTGTTTAACATCTTTGACTTATGATAAGTAATAAGTATTAGATAAATGACAATGAAAGTAAAACGTTACCAAAGATAGAATCATGTATCCTTTGAGTATCCTGGATCCTTAATCAGAATACTGGCATTACTGAGGATCCCTGATCCTTCTTACATAAAGTATTTTTTGAGATAGCATTCCAAGCTCTTGGTAGGAGATCACCATTCATTGTTAACAAGCGATATGCCCCCTTTCCTACTATTACTTCTATTAGATAGGCCATCAGCTGGATTTGTAGTGTTTTGGAATGCTTTCCTTAACACCAAATCACCAACTTGAAACCTTCTGACCCTGACATTCTTGTTGTAAGATCCAGCCACTCTTTGTTGGTAGCTAGCTATCCTCATTCTTGCTGAATCTCTGTAGGGATCACAACCTCAGTTCCAATGACCAGAGAGAATGGATTCTGCCCTGTGGCATTCTTTGGAGTTGTCTTATCTGCCCAAAGGACATATGGTAGCTCTTCAGCCCATTTTCCCTTCTTGGATGCTAGTTTTTTCTTCAAGTTGTTGATGAAGATCTTGTTACTGGATTCTGTCTGACCATTAGCTTGTGGGTGGACTGGTGTTGATGTTAACATCGTAATCTACCAGCTGTCACAAAAGTTAGTAGTTCTGTTCCCAATAAATTGGGATCCATTGTCACAAATAATTTCAGCGAGAATTCCAAATCTGGTAATAATATTTCGTTTAATGAAGGATATAACTTCCATTTCCCTGACTTGAACAAAAGCTTCAGCTTCTATCCATTTAGAGAAGTAGTCTATCATGTCTAACGTGAATACTTTTCCTCCAGTTGCTTTAGGGAGTTTACCAACTATATCCATTCCCCACTTCATGAATGGCCAACAGGAAACCACTGGATATAAAGGTTCTGCTGGTTGGTGAAGTATGTTGCTATGTCTTTGGCAAGCATCACACTTCCTTGCATATTCTACAACATCCTTCTTCATTGTAGGCCAATAGTAACCTGTTATGAGGATCCTTGAGAATAGTGCTCTGCCCCCAGTGTGATTCCCACAATCTCCTTCATGAAAGTCCTTTAAGACTTCTTGGATTTCTGGATCTTTAATGCACCTCAAATAGGGACCTGCAAGGGACCTCTTGTATAACATATTATTCATTATAGTAAATGGAGATACCTTGATCCTGAAAGCTCTAGGATTTTCCCCTGTAGGGATTTCCCCATTATGGATGTATTTCATGATTGGAAGGATCCAGGATGCTGAATTTGTCTGTGTATCATCACTTGGTACAATTGCAGTATCCTCAGCTATCTCCATCGCATCATTTTCTTCAATTGCAGAAGAAAGGACAAGAATGATAAGAATGCTGATATCTTCTGGTATCTTCAAAGATGATCCTAAATTTGCTAAGGCATCTGCCTTTGCATTTTCTTCTCTGGGTACCTGTGTTATGCTGACAAATTGAAAGGATTTGCCAATTTCTTGACTATTTCTAAATATTTAATTATTTTCTCATTTTTAACAGCATATGATCCATTAAAATGATTAGTAATTAATAATGAATCTGTATATACTTGAAGATACCTGATCCTCATGTGGTTAGCTAATTGTAGACCTGCTATTAAGGCCTCATATTCTTCTTCATTATTAGTTGTTTGAAACTCACATGCAATAGATTGGGGTATTATATCCCCTTGTGGCGATTATAGTAAGCCTAGTCTAGATCCTTTGACATTTGAGGCTCCATCTTTTAAGAGTGTCTAAGGATCTTTGGTGTCCTCAAGTTTTTGTACCTCTAATTCAGCTTCTCTTTGTAGATCACTACTGAAATCAGCCACAAAGTCAGCTAGAGCTTGAGACTTAATGGCAGTCCTGGGTTCATACTTAATGTCATATGCACTAAGTTTACATGCTCATTTTTCCATTCTGCCTGACATTTCAGGCTTCCTGAGAACATTCTTAATAGGAAAATTAGTCTTAACAATAATAGTATGTGTTTCAAAGTAATGTCTAAGTTTACTGGAAGCCATAATCAAAGCAAGAATTAACTTCTCTAAGTGAGAATACCTGGTTTCAGCATCAAGAAGGGTTTTACTTACATAGTACACTGGATGTTGTTGGCCTTCATGATCCTTAACTAAGACAACACTTAATGCCTTACCTGATGCAGCTAGGTACAAGGATAATGGTTCACCATCTTTTGGTTTCATCAAGGCTGGTGCTGAGGATAGGTAATCCTTAAGGGCCTTAAGAGCGGCTTCATGCTTTTGAGTCCACTTAAACTTCTTATTCTTGTGGGTGCTGCCAAGTCATCATCCAAGTCTGTGTTTTATCCTCGTGGGTGCTGCCAAGTCATCATCCATGTCTGCTATTAGGTTTTGCATGGGAGATGTTGAAGGTATCATTTCTCCCCAATCCATCAAAAGAGAGCTAGCCACAAGCCCAAGTCAGACGGAGGTCAAAAGCATGACCACTCGAGCCAAGTCTGGGACCAAAAGGAAGAAGACAAGCGAATCCTCTGGTGATGCTCCCCACATTGAACATCAGATCCATGATTTCATCTCCGAGGTAAGGATCATTGATCCTCAGTTCTAAAATTCACTTCACGGATCACTGATCGTGATTGTTATCCTTTATTGCTTGTAGAAACTCGTTGAAATCCAAGCCATCCAGAGCAAATGCTTAGCTGAAGCTGAAGAGGGTCTGCTGGACCTCCAAACCATGGTTGGTTCCAAAGATAAAAGGATCTCCCAGCTGGAGAAAGAAAATAAGGCTTTGGAGAAGTAAGTCTTGGTTGTTGAAATTAAGGCTAACAAGGATCGGCTGGAGATCACTTAGGAGGCCAAATACTCTGTTGCCATTGTGATCCTGAAGGCAAAACTCAAGATGGCCAGAGAGGCTACGGATCCTTCCTTTGACAGGGCTGACTGGGATGTTGCTGGCTGGATGCAGAGGTTGCAAGAGCTTGGTGATGAGGAGGAGCAGGAAGATTTGCCAATGCAGTGGTCAAGGTGGCGAAGCTAAGGAGGAGGAAGCAGCAAAGGTGTAGGCTGCACAAATGGGCGATGATGGAAAATTTAGACGTGGTCGTAGCCCATTTTTTAGGATTGATGGTTGTTTTTGGTTTATGGTGTTTTTATTCGAACAATGATGGTCTGTAACTAAACAGTAATTTTTAGGGTTAAGGATCACCGATCCTTCGAACAATAGGGGTTTAGCAAAGGTGGATGGGTCCTTCTGTTTGTGGAGGATGAAGCCGTTGATGCCCCTCGCCTTTAATATCCTGCACTTTTTGAACCGTTAGTATGGACACCCTTTACCAACCCAAGTGGACGGGCCACGTTTTTCTGGTAGAAACTTGGGTTGGCAATTTTGACAACCTTTCAAAGGGTTTTTAATAAATAAATACAACTTTAGGCTTTTGACTATCTTTGGTGTTACATATTTGTTTCATGTTTGAGAATTTGTTATGCTGAATTCCTGTTGATTAACCTTGTTCCATATAACCTGGAAAATTTTAAGTTGTTAAAAAGGATACTAAGTGTTTATCGTAACAAATTCCTTAAAAGGCTGAACATTATATGATCAAGGATCATATATCCTCAACTCAAAGGTTGAGGGTAACATCAATATATCAAAAATAAAGTAAGGATAAATAATAAATCATACAAGTGAATCCAAGTTAGGATTCTATATCCTTAGAACTTACGGTTCTATCAATACAACATAGAAATTAGTTAAAGTTTGAGGATCCAGGATCCTTACTTGTAAAGCTTCAAGAACCTGTAATAATATGCAACTTGCGACTAAGCCAAATATCAATTGAATGAATCATTAGTAACTGGGGACAAGCCCAATAAACTGGGAACAAGCCCAACAAACTGGGGACAAGCCCAAATAAACATGAGCTAAAGTGAAAATGTTAGAAGCCTTAGAATATTGGGATATGGCCCATCCTGGCGACTATCCCAACGTGAGTGACATGAAAATGCCAAAACCTTAGGAACGGATGTTTGGTACGTCTACCATTATACTTAGGATCCTACATATAGCCAACAACAATGAAATTGTCAGCCCCTAAAACGGGTGCACGTCTCATTGCCTTGAGCTATACTTGGATAACGTGTGCAACTGGCGGGGTGTCAAAACTGAATTCGTGTGAAAGGTGAAAACCTTTAAACCGTAGAAGGTAATAGATACCTTAAATTGGGGATAAGCCCAACAAACTGGAGACAAGCCCAAAAACTTTGGAGAGGTGGCCAACCCCTTGATCCTTTGTCAAAGATGTAAATTATTCTGCAAAAACTTAAAACTTGATAAAATTGTATGTTAAGGATCTAACATCCTTTCCTTATAATGAATAAAGAAAATATATTATGAAATAATTAGTAAATTGTTACCAAAGTAAGGATCATACATCCTTCGAGGATCCTACAGCCTGAACGGAACATCAAGATTTCTAAGGATCCTTGATCCTTTCTACATATAGTACTTAGCATTCCAAGCTTTTAGTAGGAGGTCATGATCCATTGTTAATAAATGATATACCCCCTTTCCAGCTCTAGCTTCAATCAAATAGGGGCGTTCCCACTTTGGTGTTATCTTGCCATCAGCAAGATTTGTGGTATTCTAGAATGCTTTCCTTAATACTAAGTCACCAGCTTGAAACCTTCTGACCCTGACAATTTTGTTGTATGCTCGAGCTACTCTTTGTTGATTGCAAGCTAACTTTATTCTTGCCAAATCCCTGAGTTCTTCTATGGTATCCATATCATGAGTTACACTACGCCAAAATAGGGCTACGGCCACACTTTTGGCAAAACCGTCCTGCCACACATTTGAAAAAATATGTGGCAAAAGGTCCTTTATAACATTTTAAAACACTTTTAGCCACACATTTTATTATCAATGTGACCATTGCACAATAGTTCAAAACCTTTAGCCACATTTTTCAAAAAAAAAGTGACATTGACTTGCCACAACTCTAAAAGTGTGGCGAAATGTGACCTACCGCCACAATATTTGTTTGCTTTTCTAATTCATGTGACAGTAACACATCTTTTTGAAACCTTTAGTCACACTTTTAATAAAAAAATGTGACAATCACTAGCCATATTAAAAAAAATGTGGCTAAATGTTACTAACCGATACAATAGGCTTTTAATAATGTGGCTAAAAGATAATAAATATAGCCACTTATAAGTTTTTGTGACTAAGAAACATTTTTTATTAGTCACTCATAACATTTTATGTGTAACTAATTAAAAGTTTTGAAAAAAAAAACGTGACTAAAAGTGGTCTATTACCACACTTTAAGTAATTTAGGTGACCATCCATTTTCACTCTTTTATCTCCTCCATTTCTTCCATCCCCACCAAGCAAAAACCATAATCCCCAATTACCATTTTCACCCAAAATTCGACATAATAAACCATCTGTTGGAGGTCGTTTCGAGGTGTCGGAATGGTGGTAATACGGTTGTTGATGTTTCTTATGGTGGTGATAGTTTGAATTTGTGCTCTCAGAGAGTGGGAGGTCAGTTGCAAATTTCGATCTCAGGGTACACTATCTCATCTCTTAAATTCAATTTCATCTTCAATTGTTTCTAATTTCTCATGAATTTTACCTTTTTTTCGTGAATTTGTTTGCCCGAGCTGTAACCGACACAGTCCAGCTATGGCGCGAGGTACAATTTAATAGTTTTTTCACTTTTTCGCTACGAGTTGGGGTATCGAATTTGTTCGAATTTTGTAAGATTTGTTCTGCGGTTGTGCAGTGAGTATACATTTGCTGCCGTGGATAATCTGGACCATTGTATGATGTATTTGAACCAGACGCTAGTCACATTTGGATTTCCGGCTTCTCTGGATTTGTTTGCAACTGATCCGGTTTGAGAATTTTGAGTTTGTGTTATGATTTTGACATTTTGTTGTTTTAGTTTGTGTTTATTTTTTGTTTATGGGTTATGTTTAGGTTTCGGTTGCGCGAACTTGCAATTGCATATACTCGTTGTTGCAGCAGAGGCAACGCGATATTGAGTTTCGAGAGTCGACTAATGATAAGAGGCAACGGTGAGGTTTTTGTTGTTAGACGTAGTTTAGTTTACTTGAGGCATTGAGTTTTTTGCAGAAGTAGGGGTTTTGATCCCCCAAAGATTACTTTTAGGTGGAAACCAAGAAAATAAGCAATTTTAGGTACATTGCCAAATGATTCAGCGAGCTTCCTCAAGATTTCTGCCAAAAGCTGTTGCAGGTTTCACTTTTCTGACAATTGAGTGAACCTCTCTGTTTTTAACAGCCAACTACTGAAGTTCGCTGATTTAATCAGCAGACCTGTAATGAACCTCGCTGTTTATAACCACAATTTAAAGAACTTAGCTGTTTCTTTGTGCCAGGTTGAATAACTTCGCTGATTGGATCAAAGCATAAGGCCAATGCTACCGCATCTAAAATAGTGCAAAAAGAAATGGCACCAACGGTAAGTATGATAATTTCATTATTTTTTTTTATAATTTCCCATGTAATTATTGATATTTCATAACACATTTAATTGAATTGTAGGTAAAATCTATGAACAATAGTACTGGATCAAAGGACAATACTAATGTTACCACATCTAACATATCAAGTAAAGTAGTGCAAACAGAAGTCAATTCTCATGCTAACACTTCTAAAATGGTGCAAAAAGAAATGATAACGGTAAGTGTTTGACAATTTCGTATTTTTTTATAGTTTTTATGTGTGATTGTTGATTTTCTATAACCTAATTAATTCAATGTTTTTAGGAAAATGTGAAAACTAGAAAAAAAGATGTTTTGTCTACGCAAGAGACTTCACTTCTTGGGACATCATCGCAGTTGGAATCACAAGAAAATATACATAATGCACATTCAACAAATGTCCTAGAGGTATGTGTTACGAAATACATATTTATATTGATTTTAACCTTAAGATGTTAACATAAAATATTTTTTTGTAGATCAACTGTACTCTATATACTCTAAATATGAACAACTGTGTGGCTTATGGTACAATTCATTTGTCAACGGGAAAACAAAGCATTCATGGAGTTCCACTACAAGATAATTGCTATAGAGTTTCTATTGATAAAGTTGTAAAAGAAGCAGCATTTTTACCGGTAGAATCATGTGAGGTCAAAATAGTTGGGGATGCACTAAATACTTTTGTTGCTTGGCCAAAATACCTTGTCAAAACTAGCCAAAAGGTTTGTTCATTATTAATATATGATTAATTACTCTAGCTATTGATATTTGTTTTCATGTTTTTTGCTTCAGATACCAAATCTATCAAGCATTCAAACACAAAACACTACAACTCAAGTTGCTAAAAAGCAAAAGATTTGTTATACAACGCTAGATGGTATCAAAAAACAGGGAGCAAGAAGAACAAGAAAAACACTTTAAACTAGTACTTATTTTATGTTTACAATCATTTCCTTTTGCAACATTTGTAGATAGTTTTTGATTAGAAGTTTAGTTTTTGGTATTATCGTGCACAGATTTTGGTTTATTAATTTTAATATTATTTGGTTTTAGGTTTTCTCATGTTTATTATTGTTTTTTTATACAAAAAGTTGAAAACAAAACAACTAGTTATAGGAAAATGGCTACACAGAAACACAATATACATGTGTGGCTAAAGGTTAGCCATAAGCCACACTTAAAAGCACAAAAGTTCATGTGGCTTTACATAAACATTAGCCACACCATTGTCATTTTATCTTTTTGTGTCACAAAATCATAGTAAACGTTATGTAAAAACAAATTATGTGTGACCAAAGATTAAACAATAGTCACATAGTAAAATTACAAATTTTCATGTGGCTTTACATAATTACTAGTCACATCATCGTCACTTTGTTTATTTTGCCGTGACGAAATGTTAGCAATTGTCATGGGTAAAAAAGATTATGTGTGACCAAAGGTTAGACAATAGTCATATTTAAAATTACAAAATTTCATGTGGCTTTACTTGATCTTTAGTCACACCATCGCCATTGTGTTTATTTTGGTGTGACGAAATATTAGCAAACGCCATGGGTAAAAATATTATGTGTGACTAAAGATTACACAATAGCCACACTTAGAAAGAAAAAAAATTTCATGTGGCTTTACATAACTTTTAGTCACACCATCCTTATTTTGATTTTTTTATGTGACAGAATGACAGCATCTTTAATGCACAAAATGAATTTGTGTGGCCAAATGTTAGATGATAGCCACACATAAAATCATAAAGTTTTATGTGGCTTTACATAATCATTAGCCACATTATCCTTACTTTATGTGACGAAATGATAGCAAATGTCATGAGAAAGTAAATTATAAGTGACCAAATGTTAGCCATTGCCACACTTAAAACCACAAAACTTCATGTAGCTTTACATAAACATTAGCCACACTATCATCGCTTTATTACTTTTGTGTGACGGAATAATAACATATGTCATGTGAAAAAAAAATGTGTGACCAAAGGTTAAACAATAGTCACACTTAAAATTACAAAATTTTATGTGTGACAAAAGGTTAGACAATAGTCACATATAAAATTACAAAGTTGTTTTTAGTGTCTAGAAATATTTTTTAGCCACAGTTATAGTAAACAGATGTGACTAAATAATAAAACGGTCACACTTACAGTGAGTTCATGTGGCCGTTACAAACATTTAGTCTTACTTAATAAATGGAATGCTTAATTACAACAACTCTTTTTGCCACATTTTTTTTTTAATTGATGTGGCTAAAACATACTTTTAAGTGACTATATAATAGAAACAACCACATTTACAATAAATTCATGTGGCTGTTGTTACCCTTTAGCCACACTTATTGTACAGAATGTCTGATTTCCAGCAAGAGATAGTGGTACCCTTTAGCCACACTTTAAAGTTGCTACGGCCACTAAACGTGAATGTGGCCGTATGATACCTATGATGACTGGACCTTTGGTCACACTTGAGTTGAAAAAAAAAAGTGTGACAAAAGGCGTATGGTCACTCTTTTTTTGTGTGGCCGTAAGCCTTTTTTGGCGTAGTGTTAGGCTCTCAGCATTTCTTTCAGGATCACAGATGCTTATTCTGGCTGTAGGGACTACCATTTCTGTAGGGATCACTGATTCAGCTCCAAAGACTAGAGATAATGGAATTTGACCTGTAGCATTCTTTGGAGTTGTTCTATCAACCCATAAGACATATGGTAACTCTTCTGTCCATTTTCCCTTCTTGGATCCAAACTTTTTCTTCAAATTGTTGATGATGATCTTATTGGATGATTCTGCCTGGCCATTAGCTTATGGGTGGACTGGTGTTGAAGATATCATCCTAATCCCCCAGCTGTCACAAAAGTTAGTAGTTTGACTCCCAATAAATTGGGATCCATTATCACAAACAATTTCGGAAGGAATACCAAATCTAGTAATGATATTTCTTTTGATAAAGGATATAACTTCTTTTTCTCTGACTTGGGCAAAGGCTTCTGTTTCTATCCACTTAGAGAAATAATTAGTCATGGCTAACATGAACACTTTCCCTCCTGGTGCCTTGGGAAGCTTACCTACTATATCCATTCCTCATCTCATGAATGGCCAAGAAGAGGATATTGGATGCAGAGGCTCTACCGGTTGATGTAGAATGTTACTGTGTCATTGACAAGCATCACATCTTTTTGCTTATTCCACAGCATCCTTATTCATTCTGGGCCAATAGTATCCTGTTATGAGGATCCTTGAAAATAGTGCTCTACCCCCAGTGTGATTCCCACAGTCTCCTTTATGAAAGTCCTTCAAAACTTCTTGGATCTCTGGATCCTCGATGCATCTTAAATAGGGACCTGCAAGAGACCTTTTATATAAGATGTTATTCAATAAAGTGAATTGAGATACCTTAATCTTGAAGGCTCTAGGTTTTTCCCCAACGGGAATTCCCCCATTCTGAATATATTTCAGAAATGGAAGGATCCAGGATCCTGAACTTGACTGCACACCATCATTGGGTATAATAGCAGCATCTTCTACTATCTCCATGGCTATGTTATCCTCAAATGTTGGGTTACAACATGGATGATAGGTATCTTCACATCCTCTGGCATCTTTAGTGATGATCCAAAATTAGCTAGAGCATCAGCTTCTGCATATTCTTCCCTAGGTACCCGTGTTAAACTGAAAAAAGCAAAAGAATCTGCCAGTTTCCTGACTATCTCTAAATATTTAATTAGCTTTTCACCTTTGACGGTGTAGGAACCGTTGTAATGATTAGTAATTAATAGAGTAACTACATATACTTTAAGATACCTGATCCTCATATGTTTGGCTAACTGCAAACCTGCTATCAAGGCTTCATACTCTGCCTTATTATTAGTGGTTTGAAATTCACAAGCAATTGATTGGGGTATAATGTCCCCATGTGGTGGTTTTAGTAGTAAGCCTAGTCCAGTTCCTTTGACATTTGAAGCTCCGTCCGTGAAGAGTGTCCAAGGATCCTTGGTCTCCTCAAGTTGTTGAACTTCCAATTCAGCTTCCCTTTGTAGATCATTACTGAAATCAGCCACAAAGTCAGCTAAGGTTTGGGACTTGATGGCAGTCCTCGGTTCATACTTAATGTCATATGCACTAAGCTCGACTGCCCACTTCGCCATCCTTCCTGACATTTCAGGCGTCCTGAGAACATTCTTAATAGGAAAATTAGTTTTGATAATAATAGGATGAGTTTCAAAATAATGTCTTAGTTTAGTAGAAGCCATAATTAAAGCAAGAATAAGTTTCTCTAAATGAGAATACCTGGCCTCAGCATCAAGTAGAATTTTACTTACATAGTATACCCAATGTTGAGAGCCTTCATGATCCTTGACCAGGAATGCACTAACTGCTTTAACTGAAACAACTAAGTATAAGGATAATGGTTCTCCATTTTCTGGTTTCATCAAAGCTGGTGCAGAGGATAGGTAATCCTTGAGGGCTTTAAGGGCAGTTTCATGTTTCTCAGTCCATTCAAACTTTTTATTCTTCCTCAGAATATCATAGAACTCCTTGCTCTTTCTCTGAGGACTTTGAGATGGATCTGTCCAAGGCTGCAATTCTTCCTGTCAACCTTTGCACATCATTGGCATTGGCAGGAGATTTGGTTTTCACAATGGCCTTGATTTGCTCTAGACTTGCCTCTATTCCTCTCTTGGTCACCATATATCTTAAGAATTTTCCAGCTTTAACTCCAAAATGACATTGGAAGGATTCAACTTCATGTTATATTTGTCAAGGATGTTGAATGCTTCTTCGAGATCCTTCAAATGATCCTCAGCTCTTTTGGATTTGACCACCATGTCGTCTATGTAAACTTCCATCGTGTGTCGAAGCTGATCCTTGAATATCATATTTACCAACCTTTGGTATGTAGCACCAGCATTTCTTAAACCAAAAGGCATAGCAATATAGCAATATATACTAGTGGGAGTCATGAAGGCTGTGTCCTCTTGATCAGATGGTTCCATCTGAATTTGCTGAAATCTAGAAGAAGCATCCATGAAAGTTAACAACTCATGACCCGCCGTAGCATCCACCATGGAGTTAATGTGGGGTAACGGGAAAGGATCCTTGGGACATGCTTAGTTTAAATCAATAAAATCAACGAAGACCCTCCATTTTCCATTCTTTTTCTAAACAACAACCACATTGGCTAACCATTTTGGATACTTTCTCTCTAATCATACCTGCCTTTAATAACTTGTCTACCTCTTCTTGGATGATGACATTTCTCTCAGGTGCAAATTTCCTCCTTTGTTGGTGTATTGGCCTGAAAGATTTGTCAATACCAAGTTTGTGAGTAATAACATCCTTAGATATACCTGTCATGTTTTCATGTTTCCAAGCAAAGGTAGACTTTCTTCTTTTCAAGAAGGATATTAAATCCTGCTCTATGTTTTCCAGGATCCCGGATCGTATAAAAACATTAGATTAAGGATCCTCAGGGTCTAACATTATATATTTGACGTCCTGCTCTCTTGCCTCCATGACATCCCTTGGAGAATACTGTAATTGCTATGCTTCCCTCGGCTTTAAAGTTGGCTTCATGGAGGAAGTGTAATAGTTTTTCACTTCCTTTTGATCACTTTCTATCTTTACCACACCCCATGGGGTTGGGAGCTTGACACATTGGTGACATGTCAAGGGAACTGCCATCATATCATGTATCCAGGGCCTGCCAAGATAACATTACAGCAAGATAAGTAATCTATCACATAGAATTTTTTAACATAATTTACTCCCTCTATGTAAATTGGTAATTTGATGTCCCCCAATGTATTTTTTGTTTCTCCACTAAATCCCACGAGCACAGATGATCTTGGAACGATTTCGGATTCGGGAATGTTCATTCTTTTGAGGACATCCAATTGGATTATGTTCACCGAGCTTCCTCCGTCAAAGAGGATCCTGCGAATAAAATGATTAGAAATAAATAATGTATTGACTAAACCGTCGTGATGAGGATCCTGTATATCTACACGGTTATCCTCATCAAAGAATATCACTTTCTGCTGAGTAAGAATGGAAGTTTGAACGGGTCTCTCT
This sequence comes from Helianthus tuberosus, assembly GCA_030545235.1. Taxonomy (NCBI): domain Eukaryota; kingdom Viridiplantae; phylum Streptophyta; class Magnoliopsida; order Asterales; family Asteraceae; genus Helianthus; species Helianthus tuberosus. The sequence continues at coordinate 61,557,364 of CM060441.1, forward strand.
CCATTCTCCATCTTTGTTTCTTTAGCATGTCTCTTAGCTTCTGAAAACGAAGTTTCATAAATATCAGAACCACCAGAGATGAAGTGAATGATCTGAGCATTAGCAGGTGGTGGAGGAGCCTTTTCAGGAATTTTTTCAGAATCCTGGATCCTTTACTTTTTCCTTCCAAGCAGCTCCTTCAAGTAACCTTTGCTCAAAAGATAACCTATCTCCTTCCTTAGTGCTTGCTATTGTCACACCCCCAAAATCCACACGCGGAGTATCACCGCATGGAGGCGTGACACGACCAGGATCGAGCCACCAATCATATTGAACAATATAGTAACGTAATTAAAAGTTCAACCACACAATATAATTGGCGTCCAAAAACAATTTAATAAGTCTAAGTTATCAGCGGAAGCAAATAGTTCAAAACCCAAATCATAAATTCAGAGTATTTAAGTTTATCATGAACACTCAATGTCCATGCTCCACAACGACTTTTCCCCATGCAAGCTCCTGCTAAACCTAGTGACCTGCAAAGCATGTAGTAACGAGTCAACAACAAAGTTGAGCGAGTTCACAGTTGGGTGTTTGTATAAGTTATTCCAAAAACATAGTTTGCTTTAACTGGCACCCTTGCCGTGGGGGCTACCCCATAGTTGAAAACGTGTTTTTTTTTTATCCCGTTTACTCTGGCAATCCAGCCATGGGGGCTACCCCATGTTTACACTACTAGACTCGTTACCATATCGACCACTGACTTTAGTCATGTTTATGTGCCCTTAGCGTCAATGTCTATCATCATTGACGTGCCCAGATCCATTAGTTCACGCCCGTCCTCTGTGGCACGGTGTGAGGCTTGTCAGACCTAAATAGCGCTACCGCTCGCCATTTGCCCGGGGATTAAGTAGATATAAAAGGAGGGACTTCGTGATAGAGTTTTGGTCTAGTGAAATTAAAACTGTCCAAGAGGACGAGGAATTACATTCCTTAACCCATACTGTCCTACCCAAGAAGGATGAGGAATCCATATTCCTTAACCCATTCCCAACCCACCGGGAATTCCCATGCTTTGTAGAAAGTGTGAACTCACCTTAGATTAGCTCGGCAGATACACGAAAAGGTTTCTTAAGCTATAAGTGGTCAACCACATCCTAACATGGTTACCATACAAGTCAGGTCTAGGTTCAAGTAGTGCACATAGATTTACACAGAACTTAACAAGTCAAGAACACGTAATGATCATGGCAAACACGTATAACACCTTGGCAATCAATAATACAAAAGGGCCTAACTTATGCGACTCGGATGATTGGGCCATCGAGCTTGTGCGAGCCCAATTATCTTGTGTGAGTTAGTAACTAAATCCCAAAGAGCATACGGCCCAAACAATTAAACAGAACAACATCTTGTGCGGTCCATTTATCTTGTGCGGTCCATTTATCTTGTGCGACTACAGAAATCTTGTGCGATTGAAAGGTTCTTGTGCGACTGGGTTTGGGCTTTGAGGCCCAACAGTACAATACAGTTCAGGCAGTTGGTGTGTGGCCCAAGCCTTGTGCGATCGGCACCATCTTGTGCGATCCACAAGTCTTGTGCGATCATGCATATCTTAGTTGTACTGTGAGTTTTAGACAGTTGCACTAAGCTTGTGCGACTGTCTTGTGTGACCAGACCCTTACACAAAACAGCTTTCGTGTGGTTCATGCAAGCTTGTCCGACATGTTTCGTGTGACTTGTGCAAATGGTTATCTAAAATCCGAATTTCATGCATATCAGTTACACATTTATCTTTGCAACTCAATTCCAACAGTTTCCATATTTGCACACAATCAATCAACACCATCACAGTTTCTATCCAATCCTTCATTCGAACAAATCAAGGTTTTCATCCATTAATCCCTATGAACCCTAATCATGTGCAAGGCATAGCAACAATTTATAATAATAAGCTATAATTACACGGTTCATGTTCTTTGATTACTAGCATGCATACAACATAACAATCCCCACAATTCATTCAATGATTAACATATCACAATCGGTTATCATTCATTCGGTTCCAGATCCTTAATCACATAATCATCAACTCTAAATCAGTCTAAACACCCTACACAAGTGAGTCGATCTACATGAACAACCTTAGTGATTTACAATCATAAGCAATCATATATCATTCTCTAAATCATTATATGAAAACATGTAGATCATAACATCAAGTAACATACAATCAATAATTAAAACACTAACCGGAAAACCAAAGAACTAGGTTGATCGAGATGGGGGCTTCGGCTATGAGGATTGCCGTCGAACATGAGAGAGAGTAGAGGAGAGAACTAGGGTTTGATGTGTGTTAAGTGTTTGCAAACAATGAGAAACATAATCTCACAAAAGGTGTTTGTATGCATATAAGATGAGTGGGCCGAACCCATACATGGGCTGCCCCTTTTGGGTTTCGAGTAAAAAATTGTAGACCGAATGGGCTTGTGCGATCGGGTTCACATTGTGCAATCACATTTCATATACGTACATTACACATAATTACATCATATAATAAACATTCCATTAAAACCACGTATCACGTAATCACATAGAGTTCATACAGGTTAGCTTGAAATACAAAAGAAGGTTCTAAAATAATGGTTGTCACAGCTGTACACTCATCTGTGAGATGACCAAAATCCTCATGATAAGCACACCACTTGGATTTATCCTTCGTAGCAGTGGACTTCTCATTTTTCCTTGGCCACCTAGCCATGTCACCTAAATTCTACAAATCAAGGATTAGTTCACTATTATCAGCAGAAAAACAATGTTCAGAAATAGGAGGATAATTCTCATCATCTTCCTCTTGTTCAACTGCATGCACATTCTGGTTTCCATGCTTAGTTTATGGTTTGAATCGATTATTCTTCAAATAGGATCCTTGCTTTTCCTGTTTTGAGGATCCTGATAACCCCTCCTGGATCCTTTTATCATCCTCTAAATGGATGAACCTCAAGGCCCTGTTCCTTACTTCATCTAAAATCCTACAAGGTGTCATATCAAGATCATCATAGAATTGAGAATATTTTAATAATCCCATTTTAAAAGCCTCAACAGCAGTGGCACTATCTAGATTAGGGATTTTTAAGGATTCTCTACTAAATTTAGTTATGTAATCTCTTAATGATTCATCACAACCTTGTGTGATCCTATATAAGTCACTAGTTAACCTCTCAAATGTTCTACTACATGAGAATTGATTATTGAACAAGTTAACTAAATGAGAAAATGAAGTGATTGAGTAAGGAGGAAGACTTAGCAGCCACTTTAAAGCTGATCCAGTGAATGTGGATCTGAAACCCTTGAATAGACAAGCTTCCTTTAACCTTTCTGGAATGGGGTTGATCTCCATTCTCTCCCTGTATTGTGCCATATTCTCCTCTGGATCAGTGGTTGTTAGGATCTGAGTTTCATTTTGATTGTGTTTTTTTAGAAATTAATGAAGATGAACAAGTAATTGCAGCGGAAATAAAATGGAAATAAACTTTCCACACAATCAAACAGGAGAAATGCTTTCAACACACATGTTTGAACATTGAACCAAATGATTAAATTTATTCCAATCACTGATTACAACTTTGCATGCATGCAATACAAACTCTCCCTCAGACTGAGCTCACAGTAAATTGTTCGTGCAGGAAGACAAGTGGTGAAAGAGCTAATAGAACAGTACAGTGTACTGTTCTATTTATAGGCACGAGCAAACCACTGAAGCATCTTGGCTGACGTCACCATGAAAGTGACATCTAACCTCCTAACAAACTCTAACTACTGATCTATTACAAACACTCTTTAGCAAACTACTGATTACATTACATAACAAAGGAAAGACTAAACTACTGCCTTCTCCTTCCATTGTTGTGACACCAGCAGTACTTGTATCATCAGCAGTGCTTGACCCATAACAGTATATTGATCAACAGGTTTTCAATCTTCATCAGTCTTTACATGACCAGCAGTTGTTTATAGAACAACACTTGTATACGGACAGTTGATAGAGGCCATCAGTTGTTAGAATCACTTTCAAGGGGAGAGACTTGTATACATCCACTGCTTATTCTGGATCCACTGTTCTGACCCTGTTTTGGCTTTAATCAACTGTTCCTCTGGTAGGGTTCAATCCCAACAATCTCCCCCTGGAACAGATGATGCAAAAACCCTTCATTACTGTAGATCTTTATTGCCTCATCAAAAGTTCCCTTATTTGTCCTTCATTATACGGACAGTAGTGGTTTCGTTGTTCGCGAACAACTGGGGATACTTATGTTTCATTTGATCTTCACGTTCCCAGGTGAACCCTGGGCCACGACGGGAGTTCCAATGAACTCGAACAAGCGGTATTCTAGTACGCTTGAGAATCTTCACATCTCGGTCAGTAATCTCTACTGGTTCCTCAACGAATCGTAACTGATCGTCGATAATGAGCTCCTTCAAAGGAACTATGAGGGTCTCATCTGACAGACACTTTTTCAGATTCGACACGTGTAAAACGTTGTAAACTCCACTGAGTTCTGCTGGTAAGTTTAGTTTGTAGGCCACTTTGCCTATTTTCTCTATGATTTCGAAAGGTCCAACGTATCACGGGTTGAGTTTGCCACGTTTGCCAAAACGTACCACACCTTTCCAAGGTGAGACTTTGAGTAGCACTCGATCCCCAACCTGGAACTCGAGTGGTTTCCTGCGCTTATCATTTGGTTCCAGATCCTTAATCACATAATCATCAACTCTAAATCAGTCTAAACACCCTACACAAGTGAGTCGATCTACATGAACAACGTTAGTGATTTACAATCATAAGCAATCATATATCATTCTCTAAATCATTATATGAAAACATGTAGATCATAACATCAAGTAACATAAAATCAATAATTAAAACACTAACCGGAAAGCCAAAGAACTAGGTTGATCGAGATGGGGGCTTCGGCTATGAGGATTGCCGTCGAACTAGAGAGAGAGAGGAGAGGAGAGAACCAGGGTTTGATGTGTGTTAAGTGTTTGCAAACAATGAGAAACATAATCTCACAAAAGGTGTTTGTATGCATATAAGAGGAGTGGGCCGAACCCATACATGGGCTGCCCCTTTTGGGTTTCGAGTACAAAAAGTGTAGACCGAATGGGCTTGTGCGATCGGGTTCACATTGTGCAATCACATTTCATATACGTACATTACACATAATTACATCATATAATAAACATTCCATTAAAACCACGTATCACGTAATCACATAGAGTTCATACAGGTTAGCTTGAAATACAAAAGAAGGTTCTAAAATACTGGTTGTCACAGCTATAGACTCATCTGTGAGATGACCATAACAAGATCTTCATAGAATTGAGAATCTTTTAATAATCCCATTTTAAAAGCCTCAACAGCAGTGGCAATATCTAGATTAGGGATTTTTAAGGATTCTCTACTAAATTTAGTTATGTAATCTCTTAATGATTCCTCACAACCTTGTGTGATCCTATATAAGTCACTAGTTAACCTCTCAAATGTTCTACTACATGAGAATTGATTATTGAACAAGTTAACTAAATGAGAAAATGAAGTGATTGAGTAAGGAGGAAGACTTAGCAGCCATTTTAAAGCTGATCCAGTGAGTGTGGATCTGAAACCCTTGCATAGACAAGCTTCCTTTAACCTTTCTGGAATGGGGTTGATCTCCATTCTCTCCCTGTATTGTGCCACATGCTCCTCTGGATCAATGGTTGTTAGGATCTGAGTTTCTTTTTTATTGTGTTTTTTTAGAAATTAATGAAGATGAACAAGTAATTGCAGCGGACATAAAATGGAAATAAACTTTCCACACAATCAAACAGGATAAATGCTTTCAACATACATGTTTGAACATTGAACCAAATGATTAAATTTATTCCAATCACTGATTACAACTTTGCATGCATGCAATACAAACTCCCCCTCAGCCTGAGCTCACAGTAAATTGTTCATGCAGGAAGACAAGTGGTGAAAGAGCTAATAGAACAGTACAGTGTACTGTTCTATTTATAGGCACGAGCAAACCACTGAAGCTTCTTGGCTGACGTCACCATGAAAGTGACATCTAACCTCCTAACAAACTCTAACTACTGATCTAATACAAACACTGTTTAGCAAACTACTGATTACATTACATAACAAAGGAAAGACTAAACTACTGCCTTCTCCTTCCACTGTTGTGACTCCAGCAGTACTTGTATCATCAGCAGTGCTTGACCCATAACAGTATATTGATCAACAGGTTTTCAATCTTCATCAGTCTTTACATGACCAGCAGTTGTTTGTAGAACAACACTTGTATACGGACAGTTGATAGAGGCCATCAGTTATTAGAATCACTTTCAAGGGGAGAGACTTGTATACATCCACTGCTTATTCTGGATCCACTGTTCTGACCCAGTTTTGGCTTTAATCAGCTGTTCCTCTGGTAGGGTTGAATACCAACAATCTCCCCCTAGAACAGATGATGCAAAAACCCTTCATTGTTGTAGATCTTTATTGCCTCATTAAAAGTTCCCTTATTTGTCCTTTAAGTTGTAACTCAAAGTCCAGGGCATCTGTATCATCCTCATCCCTACACAGTGGAAGATCATGGAGATCCTACAAATCTTCAACACCCAGGCCCAATGCTTGTTCCCTTGATATTTTCTTCACTTCACCACTGGACTTGATCAGAGTCAGTACGTGGGTCTGATTGTCAGATTTCCACTTTAGTACTTTTGAGTCCAGTGGGTTTCTTGGGAGAGGCTTTATTGTAGATGAGTTTGGAGATGGTGGCCTGGTGGTAACTGGCTGAGCAGTGGTTCAAGTCTTTCTTCAATCATCTTCTTAACCCCTTCTTTCACAAGGTAATCCTCTGCTTCTTTATCTTCTGCTGTTAGTTTATCCATCTGCTTTTGTTTCCTTCTTTGGTAAAGGATAGCACCAGGTGGAGTAGTGGATCTCCTGAATTCTTGTTTTTGTGTCTTTTTTGGAACCACATCTTCAGCATGGTCTGGATTTTGTGGAATGTTAGGATTTTTCTTCCTTAGTTCTTCCAGCCTTTTGTAAGAAATCATCACTTTCTCCTCTGTCCATCTTGACACTTGGTCCCTTGACCCAAAATCAGCTGTAATCAGCTCTTCTTTCATCCTTTTCAGCTGCAGGGTCCTTTCTGGTACATTCTTTTTGAACTTTGCCCAGATAGGAGGAGTCTGCTTTATTCTATTCTTGATCATATCTTGAATTTTGGCTGCTTCACTTTCAAGCTCTTGAATGGTCCCTTCTGTGACAACTCGAAATTTAGAACCTTTCGTTGTAACATGCTTGAACGTTATGTGACTAGTTAACTTGTTGGTTTAATGATATAAGTGAACATCCTATGTGATTATGTGTTATGTTCATATTTATGCTTGTATGTATAGTATGTGTATATGTTTAAGTGAGCCGAGAACCATGAACGCGACTCGAGACCATGCGGTCTCGAGTGAACAGTGCAACAGTTGGGCCGGTTGGGCCATACACCCCTTTAATCCATCCGAAAACCCACTAGGGTGAACTAGCCTAGTATATAACTTATACTCCTAGCAAACTTTGCCATTTTTGGACAACACACACACTCCCCTACACTCTCTCTCTAGAAAACCTTAAACCCTAAAGATCAAACATCACCTCCTTCTCTCTCGGATCAAATCGGCATCAACAAGGGGACTCGTTCAAGATCATCATCAACACTCGGACACTCCATCTTATTCATCTTCTTTACTATCTCGGTGCCTTTTTCACAACCGGTTAGTGATTCACACTATGTGCTTCCATTTCGGCTTGATGATGATGTATGATAAGGTTATGTGATAAATATATCTTTCTTGAATAGTCAATATTAAGATTGTTGTTTAAATCCATGATGAAGGTGTTGTGTGATAAATGATGTTTATTTATTGAAAGATGCACATGTTCTTGTATAACACATATACCCTTAGATGGTTAGGAAGATTGAGGTGAATTAGTGATGATCATGTTAACTTGACAATTAAGTTGTGTAGAAATAAATAAGTGTATGTAAACATGTCCTTGAATAAATCGGAAGATGATACACTAAGCTATGTACGACATGTTTGGACAATTTGTTTAATGTAGGTGTTTTAAATAAATATGATGAAAACCCTAAAGGACTTGAACACTTGAATGATATGAAGAACAACATGAACATGTTATGTATGTGTCTTGAATATTTGAAAATTAGTTGTTTGATCCATTTTTATCCATTGTTAGACAAATAAACATGTTTGTGAAACCTCATTGGATAGTACACCAAATCATGAAATCCAAATTCTATTGGCTAGTACAATGTCGGAAATCAGCAAATGTTCCAGCCGAGACCTTCAGTCTCGAGTCGAAATCACCCCATGACAACTCGAGACCTTATCGGAGACAGCTCGAGAACACGGTTGCGACACCGGTTGCGAGTCGAGAACCCCTAGTCTCGACTCGAGACCATACGTTATCAGCACAGAAACATCATGACTCGAGACCAATACATGCATGACCCGAGACCTCCTCAGTTGCGACTCGAGAACTAGTGGGCTACAACTCGAGACCGCACAGTCTCGACTAGAGACAGCACAGTCTCGACTCGAGACCACTTAATTATGTACGTTCTGTTTGGGCTTGCATGGGTACGGGCCTAAGTTAGTGGGCCGAATATATGGACTTTCTGTGTATTGTAAATTGTGTACGTTGTGCACTGACTTGGACTGCCATGAGAAACACTTGCTTGCAACGTGCTAGTACATATGTAGAAATGTATGTGCATTACTTGGTTTGTACCTGACTTGTGTGATAACCATACTAGGACGTGGTTGACCATAATTAACTGATTTGGCCCTTCATTTATCTGCCGAGCAAACCAAGGTGAGTTCACACCCTCTACAAAGCATGGGATTCCCTGGGCTGGGAATGGGGTTAAGGAACGTGGATTCCTCGTCCTCCTTGGGTGGGACAGCATTGGTTCAGGAATGTAATTCCTCGTCCTCATGGACAGATAACTCGCACTAGACCAAAACTCTATCACGAAGTCCCTCATTTTTATATCGACTTAATCTCCGGGCCAATGGCGAGCGGGTAATTAGTTAGATAGCGCTATTTAGGTCTGACAAACCTCACACCGTGCCGCAGAGGACGGGCGTGAACTAATGGATCTGGGGCACGTCAATGATGATAGACATTGACAGTTTCAGGGCACATAAACATGACTACAGTCAGCAGTCGATATGGTAACGAGTCTAGTGTATACATGGGGTAGCCCCCACGGCCGAAATGCCAGATAACTAACATGGGGTAGCCCCCACGGCCGGAGTGCCAGAGTAACCGGGAATGAACCAGTCACGTTTTTCAACTATGGGGTAACCCCCACGGCAGGATGCCAGATAAAGGAAACTTTTTTCGAAACAACTTAAAACGAACACCCAACTATGAACTCACTCAACTTGTTGTTGACTCGATACTACATGCTTTGCAGGTCTTTAGGTACTTAGCTAGAGCTTGCATGGAAGAGGGTCGTTGTGGGACATGGACAACTGTGTGCCATGTTAAACTTTGAACAATTAAACTCATGTCTTGGTTTTAAACATTATGCTTCCGCTTGCAACTTAAATTATGTTTTGTTTGAACACCAATTGTATTGGTTGGATTTTTTAACTACATATATGCTTGTTCAATATGATTGGTGGCTGGATCCTGGTCGGTCACGCCTCCAGGCGGTAGAACTCCGCAGGTGGATTTTGGGGGTGTGACAGATTGGTATCAGAGCCATTGGTTATAGAGAACTTGGTTTTAATAAGTGAAAAGTTTTATTAAAATCAGACTATAACCTGTACAGAGCTCTACGATCCACAACGACGCTTCACTCCACATGCAAGGCTCGACATTCTAGGTGATATGATCTATGTGTATATTGCCTACTTGTTAGTTACATAGTACATTGCTCATGGTATGGTTGGTTAGTATAACTACTGTTGCTTGAACACGTGTGTACTTACTCACTTCTGTCATCGCATTTTCGCGAACCCTTCTCACTCACATTCCTCTTGATATGAAGATCATGTCTGGACGCATTAACATGACTCAAGCCCAGTTGACGGCTCTGATTAACGAACGAGTTGCTGAGGCACTTGCGGCTGCACACGCAGGAGGTATATCCTGCAGCCCAAACTCATTCTAGGATCTTTAGATCCTACTCTCGTGAACCAACCTTTGTGTTAAACTCTGTCTTTCTTTCGCCCACAATAGGTCAGCATGCTCAGCCACCCGTGTGCACTTTTAAAACTTTCATGGACTGCCGACCCACTACTTTTAGCGGCACTGAAGGAGCAGTAGGTCTCCTCCACTGGTTTGAGAAACTAGAATCTGTGTTCGAAATGTGTGAATGCCCTGAGGCGCGCAGGGTGAAGTATGCTACCGGTACTCTCGAGGGTTTAGCCCTCACCTGGTGGAACGCTCAGGTTCAAATCCTGGGGTTGGTTGCTGCTAACGCCACCCCATGGGAAACTTTTAAGGAAATGATCAAGGAAGAATACTGCAGTCGGGATGACATTGATAAGTTGGAAGTCGAGTTCTTCAACCTCAAGATGACGGGGTCAGAAATTGAGGCGTACACTAGGAGATCGAATGAGCTTGCCTTACTGTGTCCTACTATGGTGGACCCTCCAATTAAGCGAATTGAACTCTTTCTCAAAGGCTTGGTGCCAGAGATCCAAAGCCATGTGACTTCAGCAAACCTCGCTACTATCCAGCAGGTTGTTCAGTTGGCTCACCGTCTTACTGACCAAGCGGTGGAGCAGAACAGGTTACCAAAACGCATGGGTGCTGCAACTACTTCTGGTGTCCCTAGTGACAACAAACGAAAATGGGATGGAGCTTCAAGTAAGGGTTCGACTTCTGTTCAGTCCCAGTCTCAGCAGAGAAAGACTGATGACTACAAGAGCCCTAGTCAGCAATCATCTGGTGGTCAGAGTCATGGTGGGTACAAAGGGAATCACCCCAAATGCAATCGCTGCAGCCTGCACCACAGCGGGCCATGCACCAGGGGTAATTGTCATCGGTGCAACAAGCCAGGTCACGCTGCAAAGGATTGCAGGAGCTTATACCCCGCCAATCAGAATCGCCAACAAGCTCAACAGAACCAGCGCGAGCAGCAGCAGCAAGGTGATAACAAAGGGTGCTTTCAGTGTGGAGCTGAAGGCCACTTCAAGAGGGATTGCCCCCAGCTGAACAGGAACCAGAACAACAACAACAACAATAATAACAATCAGGGGAATGGTAACAATGGGAATAACAACAACAATGGTGCCAGGGGGCGGGCGTTCGTGATTGGCCAAGGAGAAGCAAGGAATGACCCCAATGTTGTAGCGGGTAAGTTCCTTCTCGACGACTTTTATGTTACAGTTTTATTTGATTCAGGTGCCGATACTAGCTACATGTCACTAGAAGTTAGTCGAATGCTTAAGCGTACTCCAACACCTTTGAACAACAAGCACACTGTAGAGCTAGCAAACGGTAAGAGCTTAGAGGCCACACACGTAGTCAAGGGTTGTAAACTTATTCTTGCAAACCAGACCTTCTCTATCGACCTCATCCCTATCGTCTTGGGTAGTTTCGACGTTGTCATTGGGATGGATTGGTTATCCCTACACCGAGCAGAGATTCTTTGCAACGAGAAGGTTGTTCGTATTCCTGGTTCCAGTGGTGAACCTCTCATGATTCGTGGCGACAGGAGGAGTGCTGTTGAGAACGTCATCTCTCTCCTTAAGGCCCAGAAATATTTGAGAAAGGGCCACATCGCCATTTTGGCTCTCGTTACTGACACCTCGGAGAAAGAGAAGAAGCTAGAAGATTTTCCAATTGTACGCGACTATCCTGAGGTATTTCCTGAGGAATTACCTGGTCTTCCGCCTCATCGCCAAGTCGAGTTTCAGATTGAACTAACTCCTAGAGCTGTGCCTATAGCTCGTGCACCCTATCGATTAGCTCCATCAGAGTTGGAAGAACTCTCTACGCAACTACAAGAACTCTTGGATAAGGGTTTTATTCGCCCTAGCTCATCGCCCTGGGGAGCTCCAGTGCTATTTGTGAAGAAGAAAGACGGTACCTTTAGAATGTGCATCGACTACCGGGAACTCAACAAAGTGACGGTGAAGAATCGTTATCCTCTACCACGCTTTGACGACTTGTTCGACCAGCTGCAGGGGTCGAGCTACTATTCAAAGATTGATTTGAGATCAGGATATCACCAGTTGAGAGTCCGAGAAGAGGATGTCCCTAAGACAGCCTTTAGAACTCGCTACGGGCACTATGAATTTTTGGTCATGCCTTTTGGGCTGACAAACGCACCTGTGATCTTCATGGACTTGATGAATCGAGTGTGCAAGCCTTACCTGGACAAGTTCGTTATAGTTTTCATCGACGACATCCTGATCTATTCTAAGAGTCAGGAGGAACATGAGCAGCATCTACGACTTGTTTTGGAACTCCTTCGAACGGAACAACTTTACGCAAAGTTCTCGAAATGCGACTTCTGGCTTCGTGAAGTCCATTTCCTAGGCCATGTGGTAAACAAGGATGGGATTCACGTTGATCCATCCAAGGTGGACTCGATTAAGAACTGGCCTGCACCTCGTACACCAAAGGAAATTCGCCAATTCTTGGGTTTGGCATGTTACTACAGGAGGTTCATTAAGGATTTTTCCAAGATTGCACAGCCTCTCACCTCACTAACGTAGAAAGGCGTTGTTTATCAATGGGGAAACACACAGGAGGTAGCATTTCAGCATTTAAAGGATAGACTTTGCAGCGCACCTATCCTTTCATTTCCAGAGGGCACAGACGATTTTGTGGTCTACTGCGACGCATCAATTCAGGGTCTTGGTTGTGTATTGATGCAACGAGATAAAGTTATAGCCTACGCCTCACGCCAACTCAAAGTTCACGAGAAAAACTACACTACACACGATTTAGAGCTGGGAGCTGTTGTTTTTGCACTTAAGATATGGCGACATTACCTGTACGGTACCAAGTGTGCCATCTACACCGACCACAGGAGCCTCGAGCACATCTTCAAACAGAAAGAACTGAATATGCGACAGCGACGATGGGTCGAACTACTGAATGACTACGAGTGCTCGATCAGGTATCACCCGGGCAAGGCCAATGTCGTGGCCGACGCCCTCAGTCGAAAGGACACCGTGCCTAAGCGCGTGCGAGCTTTACAACTCACTATACATTCTAGTCTCCCTTCCCAAATACGAGACGCTCAGGTAGAAGCATTGAAACCAGAAAACGTCAGGGCCGAAGCCCTACGCGGCTGAAGGCAACGCATGGAACAGAAGGAAGACGGTGCTCACTACGTAACGGGGCGTATTTGGGTCCCACTCTATGGCAACCTACGAGAGCTTGTGATGGATGAAGCACACAAGTCTCGCTACTCGGTACATCCTGGTTCGGATAAGATGTACCACGATATCAAAACTACGTATTGGTGGCCTAGCATGAAGGCCCACATAGCAACTTACGTCAGCAAGTGTTTGACTTGTGCGAGAGTCAAGTCTGAATACCAGAAACCCTCAGGCTTACTCCAACAACCAGAGATACCGCAATGGAAATGGGAGCAAATTTCCATGGATTTTGTTACCGGCCTGCCTAGATCTCAGCGCGGAAACGATACTATTTGGGTAATCGTGGATCGACTCACAAAGTCCGCACACTTCTTGGCTATCAAGGAAACGGATAAATTCTCCACTCTAGCAGATATATACCTCAAGGAAGTTGTTTCGAGGCACGGGGTGCCCACCTCTATTATATCGGATCGAGATGCACGTTTTACTTCAGAACTGTGGCAGGCGATGCACAAATCCTTTGGCTCACGATTAGACATGAGCACAGCGTATCACCCTCAGACGGACGGGCAGTCCGAGCGCACTATTCAAACCTTAGAAGACATGCTTCGTGCATGTGTAATCGACTTTGGCAACAGCTGGGAAAAGCATCTGCCACTTATGGAATTCTCGTACAATAACAGCTACCACACCAGCATTAAAGCTGCTCTGTTTGAGGCATTGTACGGGCGTAAATGACGGTCACCTCTTTGTTGGGCAGAGGTGGGGGACAGTCAGATCACTGGTCCAGAACATGTGGTAGACACAACCGAACGAATTGCTCAAATTCGACAACGCATGGCGGCAGCTCGTGACCGTCAGAAAGTCTACGCCGATAAGGGCAGGAAACCACTTGAGCTCCAGGTTGGGGAACGGGTACTACTCAAAGTTTCACCATGGAAGGGCGTGGTTCGTTTTGGTAAACGAGGCAAACTTAACCCACGATACGTCGGACCTTTCGAAATCATCGAGAAAATAGGCAGGGTGGCCTACAGACTGAACTTACCAGCAGAACTCGGTGCAATTCACAACATTTTCCACGTGTCGAATCTGAAGAAGTGTCTGTCAAATGAGACCCACATAGTTCCTCTGAAGGAACTCACTATCGACGAGCAGTTACGATTCGTCGAGGAACTAGTTGAAATCACGGACCGGGATGTTAAGGTCCTCAAGAACACTAGAATACCTCTCGTTCGAGTTCGTTGGAGCTCACGTCGCGGCCCAGAGTTCACCTGGGAACGCGAAGATTGGATGAAACAAAAGTATCCCCAACTGTTCACAAACAGTACAACCACTACTGAGGCTGAAGCTACGGAATTTCGGGACGAAATTCTAGATCAACGGGGGGAGGATGTGACACCCTAGGAAAACCGGGAACACCATACAACTTAACTAGCTTCCTCAGTGAGTGCTTGCCAAATTTTGGGACGAAATTTCTTTCAACTTGGGGATGATGTGACAACTCGAAATTTAGAACCTTTCGTTGTAACATGCTTGAACGTTATGTGACTAGTTAACATGTTGGTTTAATGATATAAGTGAACATCCTATGTGATTATTTGTTATGTTCATATGTATGCTTGTATGTATAGTATGTGTATATGTTTAAGTGAGCCGAGAACCATGAACGCGACTCGAGACCATGCGGTCTCGAGTGAACAGTGCAACAGTTGGGCCGGTTGGGCCATACACCCCTTTAATCCATCCGAAAACCCACTAGGGTGAACTAGCCTAGTATATAACTTATACTCCTAGCAAACTTTGCCATTTTTGGACAACACACACACTCCCCTACACTCTCTCTCTAGAAAACCTTAAACCCTAAAGATCAAACATCACCTCCTTCTCTCTCGGATCAAATCGGCATCAACAAGGGGACTCGGTCAAGATCATCATCAACACTCGGACACTCCATCTTATTCATCTTCTTTACTATCTCGGTGCCTTTTTCACAACCGGTTAGTGATTCACACTATGTGCTTCCATTTCGGCTTGATGATGATGTATGATAAGGTTATGTGATAAATATATCTTTCTTGAATAGTCAATATTAAGATTGTTGTTTAAATCCATGATGAAGGTGTTGTGTGATAAATGATGTTTATTTATTGAAAGATGCACATGTTCTTGTATAACACATATACCCTTAGATGGTTAGGAAGATTGAGGTGAATTAGTGATGATCATGTTAACTTGACAATTAAGTTGTGTAGAAATAAATAAGTGTATGTAAACATGTTCTTGAATAAATCGGAAGATGATACACTAAGCTATGTACGGCATGTTTGGACAATTTGTTTAATGTAGGTGTTTTAAATAAATATGATGAAAACCCTAAAGGACATGAACACTTGAATGATATGAAGAACAACATGAACATGTTTTGTATGTGTCTTGAATATTTGAAAATTAGTTGTTTGATCCATTTTTATCCATTGTTAGACATATAAACATGTTTGTGAAACCTCATTGGATAGTACACCAAATCATGAAATCAAAATTCTATTGGCTAGTACAATGTCGGAAATCAGCAAATGTTCCAGCCGAGACCTTCAGTCTCGACTCGAAATCACCCCATGACAACTCGAGACCTTATCGGAGACAGCTCGAGAACACGGTTGCGACACCGGTTGCGAGTCGAGAACCCCTAGTCTCGACTCGAGACCATACGTTATCAGCACACAAACATCATGACTCGAGACCAATACATGCATGACCCAAGACCTCCTCAGTTGCGACTCGAGAACTAGTGGGCTACAACTCGAGACCGCACAGTCTCGACTAGAGACAGCACAGTCTCGACTCGAGACCACTTAATTATGTACGTTCTGTTTGGGCTTGCATGGGTACGGGCCTAAGTTAGTGGGCCGAATATATGGACTTTCTGTGTATTGTAAATTGTGTACGTTGTGCACTGACTTGGACTGCCATGAGAAACACTTGCTTGCAACGTGCTAGTACACATGTAGAAATGTATGTGCATTACTTGGTTTGTACCTGACTTGTGTGATAACCATACTAGGACGTGGTTGACCATAATTAACTGATTTGGCCCTTCATTTATCTGCCGAGCAAACCAAGGTGAGTTCACACCCTCTACAAAGCATGGGATTCCCTGGGTTGGGAATGGGGTTAAGGAACGTGGATTCCTCGTCCTCCTTGGGTGGGACAGCATTGGTTCAGGAATGTAATTCCTCGTCCTCATGGACAGATAACTCGCACTAGACCAAAACTCTATCACGAAGTCCCTCCTTTTTATATTGACTTAATCGCCGGGCCAATGGCGAGCGGGTCATTAGTTAGATAGCGCTATTTAGGTCTGACAAACCTCACACCGTGCCGCAGAGGACGGGCGTGAACTAATGGATCTGGGGCACGTCAATGATGATAGACATTGACAGTTTCAGGGCACATAAACATGACTACAGTCAGCAGTCGATATGGTAACGAGTCTAGTGTATACATGGGGTAGCCCCCACGGCTGAAATGCCAGATAACTAACATGGGGTAGCCCCCAAGGCCGGAGTGCCAGAGTAACCGGGAATGAACCAGTCACGTTTTTCAACTATGGGGTAACCCCCACGGCAGGATGCCAGATAAAGGAAATTGTTTTCGAAACAACTTAAAACGAACACCCAACTATGAACTCACTCAACTTGTTGTTGACTCGTTACTACATGCTTTGCAGGTCTTTAGGTACTTAGCTGGAGCTTGCATGGAAGAGGGTCGTTGTGGGACATGGACAACTGTGTGCCATGTTAAACTTTGAACAATTAAACTCATGTCTTGGTTTTAAACATTATGCTTCCGCTTGCAACTTAAATTATGTTTTGTTTGAACACCAATTGTATTGGTTGGATTTTATAACTACTTATATGCTTGTTCAATATGATTGGTGGCTGGATCCTGGTCGGTCACGCTTCCAGGCGGTAGAACTCCGCAGGTGGATTTTGGGGGTGTGACACCTTCTTTGTACATGTACCTTTCTCCCTTGTATTTCTTGTAAGCCATAATGTTATCAAGATAGTCTTTTCTCAAAGTTTCATCTGCTCTTTCTGACAATTGCTAATAAAGATTTTTAGAAAACTGCTCCAAAGTTCTGACTTGTATGAGCAGGAATTGATAGTATCTTTGGATTTCCTTGTCAGATTTGCCCTTTGAGTTTCTTTTAGAGATATCCTCAGCTTGTTGAGCTTTCAATTTTAAGTATTCTTCAATATTTTTAGGTCATGGATATCCTTCAACAGATGGCAAGCTCCTTTTATCAGGATCATCTTCTGAATAGAAAGACTTTGTTTCTTCTCTGACAGCTGCAAGTTCTAAGGGATACTGAATAACTGCAGATACAATAGCAGTGTTTGGGTTAAAGACTTGTGCAGAAGAGAGTGGAACATGGTTTGGAATAGGTACAAGGGACAGTGGTTGTGATGATGTTGGTGGTGGTGAAGGTTCATCATTGAGTATTACCCTTATCCTTTTAGGCTTAGGAGAGGCTGGTGGTGTTTTGGATGGTTGGGAAGTGGTGATTTGAGTGGTGGTGATTGTAGTGGAAGGTGGCTGACTAACAGCTGTTGAAACAACTGGTGTTTCAACGACTGTTGTTATTACAACAGATGATGTGTCATCTGAAGTCTTCTGCTTTTTAGCAGGAGGTGATGGTGGTGATGAAGTTGTTTTTGGTGGTGAGGTGGTTTTTGGTGGTGATGGTATTTTTGGTGGGGTAGTGGTTGGAGTGGGAGCAGTTGTTGTAGTTGAAGTGGTGTTTGTAGGGTTAACAACTACTAAAACAACTGAAGTACCAACAGTTGTTGATACAGCAGGTGTTACAACAGCTGTTGGTTTAGGAGATTGGTGTTTGGAGCTTTTGGAAGGTTTGGAAGAGTGCTTTGTGGATCTGGATGGTGTGGTCTTGGGTTGCCTCACTTATCTAGTGGGCTGCTTTCTTTTCTGCATAGGATTTTCTTCATCCTTTGGCTCAGAAGTACCCTGCTCATTCATTTCCATAAAAGCTCTTTTCTCTTGCTCAAACCTTGCTTTATCCATTGCCTCCTTATCCTTTTTAACATCTGCTTTTGCATCAGCAATGGCATTTGTGGTCACATCAATCTTTTTAGTACCATCTGGCAAGGGAATGTCTGCAAGCATGCTTGACTTGTCTGGTTCAATATACAGGCCATCTTCATATCCCTTCTTTTTCAACTGCTTCAATTTCTCCCCCTTTTTGGCATTATCTGGTGGTGGGTTATTCACAAATATGATAGAGGGAGGAGCAGTTCCAGTGGTGTTCAGTAAATGGGCCTTGATAGCCTTGATATCTGCCTGGGTGTCTTTAAACCTTGCTTCCATGAGATTTCTGATCTTTTGAACCTGTATTTCATGTTGCTGATCAGCTAATTCTCTTTGATGATGGAGCAGTGGTTGAAACAAACTCCACACCTCATTTGGAGTTGGAACAGATGGTTGAGCTGGAGCAGCAGTGGGTGGTACCTTTTGTACTTTCAACAACTGTTGCAGCATTTCTTTGATTTCTGCAACAAATGTATCAAGCTTGTCAATTCTAGCCGTCAATTCTTGGTACATTAAACCATCACCCAACTTAATGGGATCATCTAATTTCCCACATTCAGTGGTTGTAACAGTGGTTGACTCAGGGAGTGTGTCCCAAAAATCATCCACGGATGCCCCTTTGTCTTGGTACTGGGGACCTCTTCCTTCAAAATGGAAAACACTTTTTAGTGAACCAGTGAACACTGGATACACAAGAGTTCCCAGAGAAGAAATTGCCTTCAAGGAAGTCTTATTAATGAAACCACTGTCCGAGTGCAAACCAATGGGTTCAGCACTTGTAGTGGCTGCTTCACTTGAACCACCACCAAGAGTTACTTGTAACTCAAGGGGTGTAACCTCCTCAGGTGTTGTTGGTGGGTTAGAAATGATTGAAACACCAGACCCAGTCACTTGTTGAGGTATATTCTCATTAACAGGTGAGTGAGAAGGACTGGTTTATGTCTGGTTCAAATCAAGAGCATCCAACAAAAGTTTTGTTTGTGGGGGAATTGTGGCTGTGAGTATGGGTGTAGCAAGCGAATTTTCCCTGGGCAGTGGGCTGTGGATGATGGAAGCAAGTGATTCCAGAGCATCATATCGTGGTGTCCCTATTCTTACAACCTGTTCTTTTTTAGAAGAAGCAGGAGGAGTTTGAGGCAAGGGTTGAGATCTTTCTACCATCTGCTGTGAGGAAGTAGCAGCAGTGGTTTCTTATGACTTTTGTGTTGCCACTGGCAGTTGCTCTAGGATCTCATCTTCCAGAGTTGCCTTTTTTGTAGGTTTTGGGGGGGGGGGGGTTTGTGTTTTCTTTTGTCTTGGTATTCTGGTGGTTTTAGGTGTGGGTTTCATGGCAGTTGTTTTGCTGCTGTGATCACCTAGAGTAGTGGGCTCAGCAGCAGGTGCCTGAGGAGCAGTGGTAGCTGCTAAATTCTGCTCAGGAGCCTCTGCTTTTGTTTTAGAAGGTTTTGATAATCTTGTAAAAGTTTCAGCTGTTAAGCTATTTATTTGAAAAGAGTCACCTTGGATGATCACATGAGCATCATCCTTTCCAAATTTCTTTTGAAAATAAAAGCTTAGGAACCTTGGAAATAGTAAGAATGATTTGCTAGAAACATTTTTGACCAAGTCATCAAAGATCTCCTGGGAGTAGTTAAAATTTTCTTTATGTAGAATAGCATAACCCAGATATTGGATCTGTTATTTCGTTAAAAGCAGTTGTTTTATTTAAAACACACATCAAGAGGGTATGGAATAAAAATCATGTTGCAGGAGGAAAGCAACCTTTTTGTAAGGTGTCCCTTTTCATTTCTACACCATACCCCCTCTCAATAAAATCAGTTTGATACTCGATTTTAGGAAAAGAAGTTTTACCTTGCTGGTCATCGAGTTCGAATACCTCTGAAATGGATTGTGGTGTGATTTGAACTGGTTTACCCTTTATTGAGGAATTGATGGCTATGATTGTCTCAGCTTGAGATTCAAGTGTGGCATTCTTCCAAAATTATCTTTGGGTTTTCAGGTAAATCGGAGCATCAGCAGTCAACAAATTTTTGTACTTTGAAGACGAAAGAGCGTCAATGATGGAATTGAAGGTTTCAGTTTGAGTGCGTTTTGTGAGTAGACCCAAATAATTGTGAGGAGCTTTGTAGGGAATTTCGATGGGTGCGGTGGCCATTTGAGTGGGTTTGTTAGAAGATGAAGATGTTGATTTGGGAGCAGAAGAAGACATGAGTAGGTTGCAAGAAGAAGAAGACGATGAGGGATTTGAGAGATAAAGATGGAAACTGCTTTGAGAAAGGAATTTTAGAATTCAATTCGACAGTGTAAAACCCTGTTTGGGGGTTTTGATAAGGGTTTTATAGGGGAAAAAGTGAATGCTGACGTGGCAGCGGTTACAAAAGATCTGACCGCTATGTACTGTCCACGTGCCAACCCCTAATGAATAATGGAAGACAGTTGTTTTATGGAAACCACTGATGGAACAAGATCAGTGGTTGCAACGGTTAGAATGAAAGCAGTGGGTGACTTTACTATCAGTGGATAGCCTATCAGTGGATAAAACACTGATTTTGAACAACAGTGATTACCAAGGAAATAAAAGAACAGAGGTTGACTTTCAGCAGTGGACAGCTTTTAAACAGAACAGATGTTTGAAACAAAACAGTGGTTATGGCAGACTTTTAAGGATGGATTTTTGATTTTCTGAAAACATTTTAATGCTTTTATTCATAGAAAAATAGGATTTTGCCTGTTATTCCATATTCAGCATGCCAATCCTAGAGATCAAGCTTTCAAAGGTGGATGTGTCTAATGCTTTGGTTAGCACATCTGCCAGCTGATCTTTAGTTGGAACATGGTGCAGAGAAATCAAACATTTTTCATAGCAATCCCACACAAAGTGATGTCTAATATCAATGTGCTTGGTGGTTGAATGGGAAACTGGATTTTTGATGATATTTTCTGCTGCCTGACTGTCCAACATGAGAGGTGTCTTTAGGGCAGTGATACCAAAATCCAGCAACTGATTTTGAAGCCAAAGCAGTTGGGCTGTACAGCTTGCAGCAGCTATATACTCTGCCTCAGCAGTGGATGTGGAAACAGCTGCTTTCTTTTTGCTTTGCCAAGACACTAAGCAAATGCCTAGGAATTGGCACCCTTCGGAAGTGGACTTCCTTGTCTTGTCACATCCAGCAAAGTCACTATCTAAGAAACTTGAAAGCTTAATATTTCCATCAGCTGCATACCAGATACCAAGTGTGGGAGCACCTTTTAGGTATCTGAATATCCTTTTCACAACAATAAGGTTTGACTTTCTAGGGGCTGATTGGGATCTTGCATAAACACATGTTGCAAACATGATGTCTGGCCTAGATGCAGTTAGGTACAATAAAGACCCAATCATGCTTCTATATAGAGTTTGATCAACCAAATCATCCTTTTCATCAGACATGACTATTTTATTTGTTGCAATGGGTGTACTGCATGGTTTACAATCATCCATTTCAAATTTCTTTAAAAGTTCTTTGGCATATTTGCCTTGATGGATGAAAGTGACATTTTGTAGTTGCCTTACTTGGAGACCAAGAAAACACTGGAGTTCACCCATTGCACTCATCTCAAACTCGGCTGTCATGAGTTGCCTAAACTCTTCACACATTTTATTACATGTGCTTCCAAAAATGATGTCATCCATATAAATCTGGACAATCATCAATTCCTTTCCTCTCCATTTCAAAAAACAGTGTTTGTTTATTTTACCTCTTATGAAACCAATGGATAGTGTCACACCCCGAGCGCGTAAAACAACAAATCGCGGCGGAAACATCGGGGCGTGTTGCAACAGAATTAATGTTTCATAACCATGGATACCAAAAAGTGTTTCGTTTTATTAAACATTGAATAATTACATTGTCTTGAAATCTAAATACACTATTTAAACATAGTCTATCATTGTTATTGAGTCACTAAGGCCTTGTCCAGTCCTATGTGAGCATGCATCTTATCAATTGATATCATCCAACAATACCTGAAACATATGTGAAAACGAGGTCAGCAAAGAAATGCTGGCGAGTACATAGGTTTTGCAGGAGTGTCGAAATCATGGCTAGTTTAGACGTTGCAATACTTTATTTAAAAACCTTGTTTTGAAAAGAGTATAATATTGCAACTTAATTAACCAACTCAAATCAAGCGGGTTATAATTTGTAAAACCTCGTAGCCATGACTCTTAACCCAAAAACATTTGTTTTAGTAACTTATTTGAAAAACAATGTTAAGTTCAGGTGATATGTATAAATAAGAGAATAATGCATGATTAAATGAATAACCATGTAAAATGAATTTGTATAAGATAAGTTGATTGTAAATAAATGTCTTGTGAAAAGTATGTTACTTGTATAAAATGTTCTATGTCTCAAACTGAAATGATTCAAATAACGCTACCATATGTAATACTATACAAACACTTATATATAGGAAGTACCAGCGGCGTATCCACCATGCTTGTATCATATTACATACGCATCGTTACTTAATCACTTAATCAAATCAAACCAAACAATGTAAAATGTTCATGTCAAGATGTAAATCGTGTAATATGTACAAATGAATAATATCGTATATCGCTTTGAAACTAATCGTTTACTCAATCGTTAAAACATCGTGTGAAACCCAATCGTTAATCGTTTAATTCGTTTTAGGTCGTGAAACTACTTATAAGGTCGTCTCGCTAATAACATTCAAACCTTCGTGACTCTCGTCGCTTCTCGTTTTCGTCGCTTCTCGTTTTCGTATTAACAAACCTCCATAGGGTAAGTTAACAATTTCAGATTCAGTCGTTACCTACCATACCCACACATAACCACGGGTGTAGTAAATAACGGGATTTGTCAGATCCTATGGTACCATAACCTAATACTGGTCGGCTTGATCATTGCTAATGAATGTCATTTGTTATGTAAACACAACCAACAAGTTTGTTCACTTTATGAAATCGTTATTAGTTTTGTATAAATCGCCTTAATTGTTTTTGAAACCATCGTTATAACATCGAAAATATTTAGCACATATGAGTCACCCCAAAACAATTGAAACCAGTAAAATAGGGGAAGAATGTACTCGCCTGGGATTGCTTAGGAGTCTTGAACAACTACCAAGTAAGCTAGAGGAGTCCCGGAAATCAAACGGTACCTAATATAGGTAACTACTTAATTAACCCGGACCTAAATCGGAAGATCGGATAGGATGAGGCTTGGTAAACCAAATGAGTGTTGGAACTCATATGATATGGTTTAACCGGACCTACATACTACAATGAAACCAAACCTAAGTGCTTTCGACCCATCGCGACCCATTAAGGTAACATATGCTACTTTAACGCGTCGTGCGCGTGAAACGCGTTCGGACCGCCTAACTAGCCCTATGACAAGTGTTATATGCCTAAACATGTTACATAATCAGTTATGTGACGAAAGTTTAGGTTACATATGCTTAATTACCAATTATACATGAAAAGGGTATTCTGGTAATTTACCTAAGGCATATAAATTACCTATCATACAACTACTTAAACGTCGTGACCATAAGGTATAACCTCGGAAGGTTATTCCCTACACTATGGTCACCTAATGTGTTTGGTCAGATCCTAATGATCGACCAAACTGGGTCGGGTTCGAAGGTATAGGCGATTTATTAGATCGCCTACCCTACTACCCTAGACAACGTGGTAATCAGTAGGCATAGTCCCAAGGGACTATGACCATCGTGATTACAATCACGTTGCGAAGTTCAAACGAACTTCGCATTGACCATTACTGGTCAACGCTGAAAGTCAAACAAAGTTTGACTTTCTGACTCGAAAAGCAGTAAAAATAAGGAAAAGAACGAAAGAATACTTACCCAGGGTCCCCGAATGCTAATCCCGATCTAAGTAACTCCGGTATGAAACGAAAGTTCCAACTTAGAGCTCCAATGATCAGATTTGTGGGTTTTGAAGCAATGGGGGGGGTGGGTATTTATAGAAAAGGTAGAGCCGTTAGGATCGTTTCTTGTATATCGTGCCACGATCCGAGCCGTACACTTGTCACAAAGTTGTGGTGGCTAGAAACTTGTTCTTATCCGCTGACTAGACGATAAGAAACGAGTGGACACGAATCGATCAGCTGCAACTTGCAACCAGAACATTGAATCTGGCCCAGTTTAGGCAGTCGCGTAGCGCGACAGGTGAGCCTCTAGGGCTCGCGCTACGCGACACCCTCACCTGATCCAGAAAGTTTCAAAAAGTTACATGTTTGGTCCCTGCACGTGTTTCAAGGCATTTCCGACACTTCCAAGGCCCGTAAAGCCATCTTTAAGGCCCTAAAATGTTGCCTAAACATTGTGGACATGAAACATGTTCAAAAATATGTCGGATGATGGTTCGTTTGGTCGTACGAACGCGATGTTCGCTTAATTACGACGGAATGCGCATAAGCGCGAAAAACGATCCAAATGACGAAACGAATGGATTTTTCTTAAGGCGAACACTAAAATATAATGTAGTCATGCTTACATAAATTTTTGGATGTCCGGATGTATCCAGAACGTAAGTTATGCGCGAAAATGCAAACTTGTGCACTTTTTGACACTTTTAGTCCCTGAATGACCCAAAAGTTTATTTTAGCACACCGAACACCTCAAAGCCTATTTCTAAGCTATGTAAAGGATATTTATGGTATGTTTAACTTATGGTCATGTTCCGGAATGTCTGTTACAGTTCAAATTGGCATACTTTCGCAGTTTGTCAACTTTAGTCCCTGTAAGCGATTAAACTTTGATTTCACCACACCAAACCTTCCAAAACTTATATCTAAGTTATGTATAGGTTATTTAAGGTATGTTAAGCCTATTTCACTATTCCGGAGTGTTCGTTGCATTAAACTGGTTATATTTACGCATCAGTGCGCGTATAACCTTCCAGAAAGCGATTTAGAGTTTGAAATCGAACAAGAGTTGATATGTGTAAATGATACACATATTTTTACAAATCCCAAGTATGAAATATAATATTTCATTGGTTTGGCATTTGTTTGATGGCCGTGAAGGCACAGGTGTTACAGTCTCCCCTACTTTAGGAAATTTCGTCCCGAAATTTATTTAGAGGAAACTTGTAAGAGCTTGAAAGCATGAAGTTGAAAAGATCAAACAACATTGGTTAGGGTTCTTGAACTTCTAGTAACCTTAATAACATTATGTTTTCAATGTAAGAGGGATACTTATATACAAGTATATGAAGCGTCATTGGTGCGTCCACCGTACCTCCATTACATCGTTCTCATTCCGTTATTGTTGTCACTATCGGCTCTTACACATAATAAATCCTACTGGGTTTCTGTGCACTAAATTTCATAATTATATACGCGTCCATAATTAGACAATTCCTTGCACAGTTCACACAGTCTATTTTATAATGTGTAGGGTAAAACCAAATGAACAAACCTGTGATGAGTGTGACTGGACCACCATAGGGTCCTTTCAGCTGGATCATCACATGCCATTCTTAACCAGATCTTGAATCAATCTTTTTGACTAGACCACTAAAGGGTCTATCATCGAATACTGGAATGGTACTATATAACCCAAGGGTCTTAACTACCACGTAGAAGCCCATAAGGATTTAAGGTAGTACCGTTTGAATATCCTACTATGAATCCCTCATATGAAGATATAAAAGATTCTATGAGGATTTGAAAATCGGATCACACAAAATCATAGAGGAGAACACATAAACACATATCACATAACCACAAAATTGTTCGTTAATTTGTCTTGTAAATTGCGTACATGCATTTAAAGCACACTTGGAATCCATTCCGTGGATTTCATTTGGTACTTTAAACGTTATCAAGAATCCAACTATAAAGATAGAAAGATTCAAAAAGAAAATTCGATTTCGATTACTAGGAACCGAAGTGTTCGAATTAAGGTACATAAGGAATCCAATAAAGGACTCTGATTTGAACGATAATCATCCACAAGGATCTAATTGTAAAGATAAAAAGATCCCATATGAATTTTAGAAGTTGAAGATGTTTTCAAACCTTGCACTGGATGTGCTTAGGTCAAAACATGATGTAAAATGCTTATGAAATTGAGATGCTAGATATGCCAAGGTGACATATGAAGCAGAATTTGAAGGTTAAGTCAATGTATGAGGAAATATTTTTGAAAACTATGCATGGGGTTCATTTAAGAAAAAGGTGTTTAACGTTTTTGAAACCTTATATATAATTTTTTTTTTTTTTTGAAATCATAAAGTAGGTGTAATAGGTAGATATATTTTCAAAAATGTTTTAAAGTCATGCGAAATGAATTTTGAAATTATGTATAAGGTTTTTGAAAGACATGAATGATGCTTTTCGAAATCATGCACTTGATCAGAAAATGTATTGTGTTAATATTGTCTTCAGACTATATGAAATATTTTGAAATTAGAAAGGTTGGTTTTGATAACATGGCCAATGTTTTTGAAATAACACAGACAATGCATCTAGAAAAATTGTTTTCAAACTATATGAAATGTTTTGAGATCATGAAGATTGTTTTGAAATACTGGTACTGTGTATGTTGAAAAATCAAAACGTAATGGGTATGAGATTTGAAAATACCCTTAGTTATCTAACCAAGGATTTAAAGGCACAGATGTGCGAAAAGCACGATTACTCATAATGTCACTTAATTTTCTGTACTTTGTTTCTTAGAGTGAAACGAGTACTTAAAATTTTCGAGGGAATCATGAGCAATCATTTGAGAGAGAGAAATCACAAGAGTAGGTTGTAAGGTACATAGTTCCTTGATGTAGGTATCATAGGAAAAGCCATACACACCTAGCAGGGGGTTGAGCTGGTTGGTTGGGGACTGCTTTACCATTGTGAGCGACCATGGCGAAGTTCTGAGAAGCCTTTCGCTTCTTTGACTTCTTAGGGGATCGTTCATCCATGGTCTTTGATTCCTCGATTGGTTTCTTGGCTGATGGTGCTGTCACCTGACTAGGTCCTGCCTGTCTTGGTGACTCTTGAGTGGCTTCATCCTGGAGATGATACATGGCAGTAGCTAATTCAACAGTCTTCAGGGCTACTTCGCCTATTCGCTGAGCGAATTTTGGCTGCTTGCTCAGATATCTGGGCGTCATCGTGATGAAGAGACATTCTTGAAGAAAAAGAAAGGCATAGGGAGAAACAGGTGAAAGATTATTGGACAATCAAAACAGAATGATAACGCATGAAGATTGCGATCATTTGTTTGTTACCTAAGGCAAACAAATGAGACGGTGACTGATCAAAGTAAATGGGTCAAAAATAATGTATCGCGAAGACATGCTCGCCTAATAAGTGAACACTCATCCCAAGAATTCCCAGGTAAGCACAACTGGTCTCGCGTCTGATGAGATGTATACGAAGTGCTTGCCTAGCCAGAAAACCCAGAATACAGGCATTCACCCTTCCAGTTTGCACGTGTTCACATTATTTAAAACCCAAAACCTTGACGAAGTTTTGAAAACTCAAAGGGGTTCAAAACCATATAATAGAGAGTTCAAAACCTTACAATAGAGGGTTCAAAACCTAGTAATCAATCATCCTAGAACAGATGATTAGTTTTCAAAGCGGTTTTGAAATTTATGTTCTTGTTGTGGTCGTCACCTAAGGATAGGTGACGGTATTGTTTTATGACTAAACGCAAGTAAACTCGCGTTAGGGTCCTAAGAAGGTTATAGACTAGGTCAAAGCATTACTAATTACTAATAACCTAATTCCCTAAAACCATTGGCTCTGATACCATCTTTTCTGTCACACCCCGACCGCGTAAAACAACAAATCGCGGCGGAAACATCGGGGCGTGTTGCAACAGAATTAATGTTTCATAACCATGGATACCAAAAAGTGTTTCGTTTTATTAAACATTGAATAATTACATTGTCTTGAAATCTAAATACACTATTTAAACATAGTCTATCATTGTTATTGAGTCACTAAGGCCTTGTCCAGTCCTATGTGAGCATGCATCTTATCAATTGATATCATCCAATAATACCTGAAACATATGTGAAAACGAGGTCAGCAAAGAAATGCTGGCGAGTACATAGGTTTTGCAGGAGTGTCGAAATCATGGCTAGTTTAGACGTTGCAATACTTTATTTAAAAACCTTGTTTTGAAAAGAGTATAATATTGCAACTTAATTAACCAACTCAAATCAAGCGGGTTATAATTTGTAAAACCTCGTAGCCATGACTCTTAACCCAAAAACATTTGTTTTAGTAACTTATTTGAAAAACAATGTTAAGTTCAGGTGATATGTATAAATAAGAGAATAATGCATGATTAAATGAATAACCATGTAAAATGAATTTGTATAAGATAAGTTGATTGTAAATAAATGTCTTGTGAAAAGTATGTTACTTGTATAAAATGTTCTATGTCTCAAACTGAAATGATTCAAATAACGCTACCATATGTAATACTATACAAACACTTATATATAGGAAGTACCAGCGGCGTATCCACCATGCTTGTATCATATTACATACGCATCGTTACTTAATCACTTAATCAAATCAAACCAAACAATGTAAAATGTTCATGTCAAGATGTAAATCGTGTAATATGTACAAATGAATAATATCGTATATCGCTTTGAAACTAATCATTTACTCAATCGTTAAAACATCGTGTGAAACCCAATCGTTAATCGTTTAATTCGTTTTAGGTCGTGAAACTACTTATAAGGTCGTCTCGCTAATAACATTCAAACCTTCGTGACTCTCGTCGCTTCTCGTTTTCGTCGCTTCTCGTTTTCGTATTAACAAACCTCCATAGGGTAAGTTAACAATTTCAGATTCAGTCGTTACCTACCATACCCACACATAACCACGGGTGTAGTAAATAACGGGATTTGTCAGATCCTATGGTACCATAACCTAATACTGGTCGGCTTGATCATTGCTAATGAATGTCATTTGTTATGTAAACACAACCAACAAGTTTGTTCACTTTATGAAATCGTTATTAGTTTTGTATAAATCGCCTTAATTGTTTTTGAAACCATCGTTATAACATCGAAAATATTTAGCACATATGAGTCACCCCAAAACAATTGAAACCAGTAAAATAGGGGAAGAATGTACTCGCCTGGGATTGCTTAGGAGTCTTGAACAACTACCAAGTAAGCTAGAGGAGTCCCGGAAATCAAACGGTACCTAATATAGGTAACTACTTAATTAACCCGGACCTAAATCGGAAGATCGGATAGGATGAGGCTTGGTAAACCAAATGAGTGTTGGAACTCATATGATATGGTTTAACCGGACCTACATACTACAATGAAACCAAACCTAAGTGCTTTCGACCCATCGCGACCCATTAAGGTAACATATGCTACTTTAACGCGTCGTGCGCGTGAAACGCGTTCGGACCGCCTAACTAGCCCTATGACAAGTGTTATATGCCTAAACATGTTACATAATCAGTTATGTGACGAAAGTTTAGGTTACATATGCTTAATTACCAATTATACATGAAAAGGGTATTCTGGTAATTTACCTAAGGCATATAAATTACCTATCATACAACTACTTAAACGTCGTGACCATAAGGTATAACCTCGGAAGGTTATTCCCTACACTATGGTCACCTAATGTGTTTGGTCAGATCCTAATGATCGACCAAACTGGGTCGGGTTCGAAGGTATAGGCGATTTATTAGATCGCCTACCCTACTACCCTAGACAACGTGGTAATCAGTAGGCATAGTCCCAAGGGACTATGACCATCGTGATTACAATCACGTTGCGAAGTTCAAACGAACTTCGCATTGACCATTACTGGTCAACGCTGAAAGTCAAACAAAGTTTGACTTTCTGACTCGAAAAGCAGTAAAAATAAGGAAAAGAACGAAAGAATACTTACCCAGGGTCCCCGAATGCTAATCCCGATCTAAGTAACTCCGGTATGAAACGAAAGTTGCAACTTAGAGCTCCAATGATCAGATTTGTGGGTTTTGAAGCAATGGGGGGGTGGGTATTTATAGAAAAGGTAGAGCCGTTAGGATCGTTTCTTGTATATCGTGCCACGATCCGAGCCGTACACTTGTCACAAAGTTGTGGTGGCTAGAAACTTGTTCTTATCCGCTGACTAGACGATAAGAAACGAGTGGACACGAATCGATCAGCTGCAACTTGCAACCAGAACATTGAATCTGGCCCAGTTTAGGCAGTCGCGTAGCGCGACAGGTGAGCCTCTAGGGCTCGCGCTACGCGACACCCTCACCTGATCCAGAAAGTTTCAAAAAGTTACATGTTTGGTCCCTGCACGTGTTTCAAGGCATTTCCGACACTTCCAAGGCCCGTAAAGCCATCTTTAAGGCCCTAAAATGTTGCCTAAACATTGTGGACATGAAACATGTTCAAAAATATGTCGGATGATGGTTCGTTTGGTCGTACGAACGCGATGTTCGCTTAATTACGACGGAATGCGCATAAGCGCGAAAAACGATCCAAATGACGAAACGAATGGATTTTTCTTAAGGAGAACACTAAAATATAATGTAGTCATGCTTACATAAATTTTTGGATGTCCGGATGTATCCAGAACGTAAGTTATGCGCGAAAATGCAAACTTGTGCACTTTTTGACACTTTTAGTCCCTGAATGACCCAAAAGTTTATTTTAGCACACCGAACACCTCAAAGCCTATTTCTAAGCTATGTAAAGGATATTTATGGTATGTTTAACTTATGGTCATGTTCCGGAATGTCTGTTACAGTTCAAATTGGCATACTTTCGCAGTTTGTCAACTTTAGTCCCTGTAAGCGATTAAACTTTGATTTCACCACACCAAACCTTCCAAAACTTATATCTAAGTTATGTATAGGTTATTTAAGGTATGTTAAGCCTATTTCACTATTCCGGAGTGTTCGTTGCATTAAACTAGTTATATTTACGCATCAGTGCGCGTATAACCTTCCAGAAAGCGATTTAGAGTTTGAAATCGAACAAGAGTTGATATGTGTAAATGATACACATATTTTTACAAATCCCAAGTATGAAATATAATATTTCATTGGTTTGGCATTTGTTTGATGGCCGTGAAGGCACAGGTGTTACAGATAGTAGGAAAGTGGAAAGAGTTTCATACTAGGCTCTTGGTGCTTGTTTCAGGACATACAAAGCTTTATTTAGCTTGTAGACATGATTTGGATTAAATGGATCCTCAAAGCCTGGAGGTTGACAAACATAAACCTCTCCTTGAATCTTACCATAGAGGAATGCACATTTGATATCCATTTGATACACCTTGATGTTGTGGTTGACAGCAAAGGCCAGGAATAATCTGATAGCCTCAAGTCTTGCTACAGGGGCAAATGTTTCATCATAGTCAATGCCCTCTTCCTGTCTGAACCCTTGAACCACAAGCCTAGCTTTATTTTTGACAAAAATACCCCTTTCATCAGTTTTATTTTTGAAGACCCACTTTGTGCCAATAGGACTCACACCCTCTGGCAGTGGAACAAGCTCCCAAACTTGTTGTCTTCTAAACTGTTGGAGCTCCTCTTGCATGGCTTCCACCCAGCTGTTGTCTTTCAGTGCCTCTTGGTATTTGACTGGCTGATGGAGAGTTAGGAAACCAGCAAAAAGACAAATGTTTTGAGATTGACTTCTTGTGAGCACCCCTTCATTGATGTTGCCAATGATTTGGTCAGGTGGATAAGGTTTCAAGAAGATTAGATCTCCTTGGTATGGAACAATGGCATTTAATGGTGAAGGCTGCAGATGTGAATCATCTGAGCTAACCACTGCTGGTGACTTTGATGATCCAGCAGTGGCTTCAAATGGGGGTGGAATAGGAGGTAGTGGTGTGGACACATGTTGACTTTTATCTACTATTTGAGGACTTTTATCAACAGTGTTTGATGATGTGGAAGCAGGGGTTGATGGGCCTACTTTGGTTAACAACTGTTGAGGTAGCAGTGGTGGAGCTTTGACAGCTGTTTTGAACATCTGCTGCTCTTCCAGTTGATGCAGACTTTTGTTGTGGAATGATGACTTCATATACATAGTCTGATGATGAACTTTGTGATGAACATGCACTGTTAGTCTTGACAGCAGTATTTTCAAAAGTAAATTTATCAAGATCAAACAATTCTGCAGGGTTTGCTAGGATTTTCATTGAACTTTACATTCAAAGTCTCTTCCACTGTCTTAGTCCTTGTGTTAAACACTTTGTAGGCCTTAGCAGTGGTTGAGTATCCCAGATGATAACCACAATCAATTTTGGCTGTAAACTTTGAGATAGAATCTTTTAAGTTTAAAATGAAGCATGGGCAACCAAAAACTTTGAAATATGAAATCAATGGCTTTATTTTATGTAGCAGTTCATAAGCAGACTTTTGATGTCTAGGGTTGATTAAAACTCTGTTATGGACATAGCAAGCAGTGTTTACTGCCTCTGCCCAGAAAGTTAATGGCAAACCTGAATCAACAAGCATGGTTCTGGCAACCTCAATCAAAGTCCTGTTCGTTCTCTCAACAACCCCATTTTGCTCTGGTGTTCTTGGAATGCTGTACTGCCTTACAATTCCTTTTGATACACAGAAATCATCTAACTCCTTATTTCTGAACTCTGTGCCATTGTCACTCCTAAAGATTTTCACTGGAAGATCAAACTGCTTTTCAACCTGTATAACAAAGTCTTCCAGAATGCCTGCAGTCTCATCTTTGGAATGTAAAAAGTAAGTCCATGTAAACCTAGAAAAATCATCAACAAAAACCAAACAATATCTTTTCTTCCTAAGACTCATGACTTTAACTGGGCCAAATAAATCCATATGAAGCATTTGCAAACACTTGGTTGTTTTGGACTCTTCAATTGATTTATATGAGCTTTTATGTTGTTTTCCTTTTAGGCAGGAAACACAATGCTCAGGACAGGTGAACAGTTTTTGAGGTAAACCTCTTACTAACCCCTGTTTGGATAGAGCAGTGATTGTCTTGAGATTTGTGTGCCCCAATCTCCTGTGTCATAATTATGTCTCTTTGTTAGAGGCATCAGTCCTAGGGCTCTCTTTTGACATATCAACTACAGAAACATTGCCACTTCTTTGAGCAACAAGTTGGGTTTTTCCATTTTTTATTATTTCTTCAATCTTCTTACCAATTTTTGGTCCAACAATCCTACAACAATCCTTTATGAAGAATGAGCCATAGCCCTTATCACTCATTTGTGAGACACTCAGGAGGTTGAATTTTAGATTGTCTATTAGATTGACATTTTCAAATTTGACATTACCAGACTTTACTGTACCAGACCCCAGAACCTTCCCTTTACTATTATTACCAAAGGATATATCACCCCCTCCATGGATTTTGAAATCTTTGAGTAGGGCTCTACATCTTGTCATGTGCCTGGAGCCTCCACTATCTACATACCAAAGGCTATCTAAGCATGCAGAAGCTCCCTGCACATGAAGTAAAATGATTAGTTCATTTGGGTCTCCAAAGCCAACAAGGCTTTGGATGGGGTCTCAACAGTGTCTGTGTTTTGTTCAGGTGGATGGGCAGTGGTTAGCTCAGGGGTTTGGACAGTTTTGGTACTGTTTTTCTCTAACCACTGCTGGGGGTCTTGCCCAATGATCTGCTGGTACCCAAAAGGATGTCTATTCACTCTTGGTTTAGAAGAATTTTTGTAAACCTCAAAAACATGTGGGATCCTTTGGTATGGTGGTTGACCTTTACCTCTTCGGTATTGGTTGGCAGGGGGTGCATCAGTCACCTGAATATCTCTTTTAACAGAGGTTTGGTTCAGCTGTTTTGTAACAGCTGTTTGAACTGGCACAAAGACTGGTTGATTCTTGGTGAATTTGACAGATGATGTTGATGAACTCAAGGATGTTTTTGCAGTGTACTCATTCTTTTTTACATCAAAGGATTTGAGATACACAGCAGGTATAATAACACTAGTTTTGTTGATATCATATGCTTTTAGATGAAAACAGTCTTTTGTTAGATGGTTCTTCTTTTCACAGAAATCACAAAACAGGTTTTTAACTTTTTCTCTTCTTTTCTTCTTCTCAGACTCCTTAGCAACAGAGTTTTGAACAACTGTTGGGATGTCTTTGAGAGGAATGACCTTTGCTTTAGGAGCTTTTACACCATCAGTGGTTGTGAAGTCCATCGGTTTAAAATTTTCAAGAATGTCACATTCATCAGACCATGTGGGTTTAAATTGGTATTTCTCCATTTCCTCAAAGGTTGAGGATCCCACAGATCTTTCCAGAGTGATTTTGTTACCAAGTTTGTCAATTATAACTTCTTGACCATTCTTGTTGGTTGGTGTTATTTCAACTGAACCAGCTACTTTTGCAGCAGTGTTTTCAATTTCATCATATTTTCTAAACCCTATGTGTAACATCTGTGCTTGTAATCATTATGAACAGTAACATTATCAATAAAACAATGTCATTTGATCCCAATGTTTGTTTGGTTATGTTTTACATTTTTCATGTTTTGACTTTTATTCAATTTCAAACTCTATATCACTTTCTAGAGAGTTATACGCAAACTGGTGCGTAAACGTAGCCAGTTTAATGCGAAAAATACTCCGGAACATCAACATATACTTAACATACCTTAAATAACCCTTACATAACTTAGAAATAAGTTTTGAAGGCTTTGGTATGGCAAAAACAAGTTAATTCGCTTACAGGGACTAAACTTGACAAACTGCGAAAGTATGCCAATTTGAACTGTAACGAACATTCCGGAACATGACCATAAGTTAAACATACCATAAATATCCTTTACATAGCTTAGAAATAGGCTTTGAGGGGTTCGGTATGCTAAAATAAACTTTTGGGGTCACTCAGGGACTAAAAGCGTCAAAAAGTGCACAAGTTTGCATTTTCGCGCATAACATACGTTCTGAATACTTCCGGACATCCAAAAATTTATGTAAGCACTAAAATGTTTTATTTTAGTGTTTGGCATAAAAAAAATCCATTCGTCACGCCATTTGGATCATTTTTCGCGCTTATGCGCATTCCGTCGTAATTAACCGAACAACGTAACCGTACGGCTAAACGAACCGACACCCGAGATATTTTTGAACACATTTTAAGTTCCCTATACTTTAACTTCATTTTATAGCTTTGAAATGGGGTTAACGGGGCTTAAACGTGTCAAAAAACGCATCGAAAACCAAGTTTTGAGGTTTCAGGGACTGAAACTGTAAATCTGCCAAACTAGGTCCGTAAGTAGGGGCCAGATGCAGCAAAAAGTTTTTTTTCAGCTGTTAACAGCCCTTAACACTCTCCAAAGGCCAAGTGCCAAGTGTCAAACTCTTATGGTGGATGGCGAATGAGTTACCACAACTTTCCAACAAGTGTACGGCTTAGATCGTGCCCCTTTTCCAAGAAATGATCCTAACGGTGAACCAAAAACTATAAATACCCACCTCCACCCTTCACTTTTCCTCACAAGAATCTGATCTAATGTGCTCTAAGTTGAAACCTTTGTTTCATACCTGAGCTATTTTGATCTAGATTAGCATTCGGGGACCCTTCGTAAGTGTTCCTTCGTTCTTTTATTTCTTTTCGAGTCCGAAAGTCAAACTTTGTTTGACTTTTTGCATTGACCAGTTTATGGTCAATGCGAAGTTCGTTTGAACTTCGCAACGTGATTGTAATCACGATGGTTATAGTCCCTTGTGACTATGCCTAATGATTACCACGTTGTCTAGGGTCGTAAGGGTAAGCGATCTAATAAATCGCTTATACCTTCGAACCCGACCCATTTGGTCGATCATTAGGATCCGACCAAACACATTAGGTGACCATAGTATATAGGGAATAACCCTCCGAGGATATACCTTATGGTCGCTTCGTTTAAGTAGTTGTATGATAGGTAGTTTATATGCCTTAGGTAAATTACCAAAATACCCCTTTGATGCCAAAATTCGTTTTAAACATATGTAACATAACTTTTGACCTCTAAACTGATTTGACAACCATATTAGACATGTTAAGGCATATTTTACTTGTCATAGGACTAGTTAGGCGTTCCGAACGCGTTTTACGCGAACTACGCGTTAAAGTAGCATAAGCTACCTAAACGGATCGTAATGGGTCACAAACACTTAGGTTAAGTTTCGTTTTAGTATGTGGGCTTTGTTAAACCATGTTACATGAGTCTCCATACTCGTTTGGTTTACGATCCCTCATTCTATCCGATCCTCCGATTTAGGTCCGGTTTATTAACATAGTTACCTATATTAGGTGTCGTTTGATATCCGTGATCTCTAGCATTGTTTGGTTGTCACTCAAGGACTTCTGAGCAATCTCAAGTGAGTACATAGACCCCTCTTTTACTGTTTTTCCAAACTGTTTTGGGGTGAAACACATGTGCCTACTTGTTACTTTCATGCTTTTCATGCTTTCATATCATATGCCTGCTATGTTCGTTAGTACGTTATAGTACATGATTTCATTACATTTCATGCTATGTATGCCCATTGTGTGCGTACTTAGTACATTGTTTTACATTACATTTCATACTATATATGCCCATTGTGTGCATATTAAGTACAATTGTTTACATCACATGCTTTCATTTTGGTATGACATTTGGTTTGTTTAACATGGAACAATACATTCATTAACATTAGCTACGCCGTTCGTTAGTAGGTAGTGGTACCATAGGAATTGACAACTCCCGTTCCTGAAATCCTGGGTTTGTTTGGATTGGAAGGAATGACCGAATTCAATATACATAACTTAGATACCGCATAGATGTTTATATCAGTATAGCATGCATTTGTTCCACAAAACATAACTTTGATTTAAACCATGTTTTACTTCAATACCTTGTTTTTGTGCATTTTACATATGGTTTAGTTGATATATTTCACATACCATACATGATATTTTTGGATACACATTACATGATTTACATTAGACATAAACATTTTGACATTGATATACACAATTCATGATTTACATTAGACACAGACATTTGATATGGTTTACACAATAACATTTTGACATTTGATTATACATAAACAATTTACATTGGTGGTTTGGTTTGAGTAAGTGATTTAAGTAACGAGGCGTGTGTAATATGATACAAGCATGGTGGATACGCCGCTGGTACTTCCTATGTATAAGTGTTTGTACGGTATTACATATCGTAGCGTTATTTAAATCATTTCAATTTATGACACATGACATTTTATACAAATAACATACTTTTTACAAGACACTGTTTACCAACAACTTATCTTACACAAACTCATTTTTACATGGTTATTCATTTAACCTTACATTTATTTATACATATCATCTGATCTTATCGTTTTTCAAATGATTTATAAGACAAAGCAAATTACAAGGTTCATGACTAAACATTTTCTTAAACACAAGTCATGAATCATATTTTTACAAAACCTATGTATCTCACAGGCATTTTTATGCTGACGTACCTATTTTCACATGTGTTTTCAGGAGCTTTTCCATAGGATGATGATCGTGACACTAGGGCGGACCTGTGCCTTAGAGACATAAAATGAAGATAGACTTAGTTTAGTTATGTTCTGAACTCTTTATTTCCTGTTTAAGACAATGTAACTCTTATGTTTATAAATAAAATACAACTTTGAATGCCATGGTTATGAAACAATTAATTCTGTTACAACACTCCCCGACGTTTTCGCCACGTTTTGTATGTTATACGTGGTCGGGGTGTGACAGAAGAGTTGGTATCAGAGCCAATGGTTATAGGGAATTAGGTTATTAGTAATTCTTTGACCTAGACTATAACCTTTCTAGGACCCTAACACAAGTTATCTTGTGTTTAGATCTTAAAACATACATATCACCTATCCTTAGGTGATTATTAAAACAAAAACCAAATTTTCCAAAACGAGTTTTGAAAAACAATCATCTGTTTTTGGATGATTTATTACAAGGTTTTGAACCCTCTATTGTAAGGTTTTGAACCCTCTGTTATATGGTTTTGAACCCTTCCAGTTTGGTTTTTGGCCTTGTGCCTTCAAATTTTCAAAATCTCGTCAAAGTTTTGGGTTCTAAATAGTGTGAACACGTGCAAACTGGAAGAGTGAATGCCTGTATTCTGGGTTTTCTGTCTAGGCAAGCACTTCGTTTATATCTCATCAGACGCGAGACCAGTTGTGCTTACCTGGGAATTCTTGGGATGAGTGTTCACTTATAGGCGAGCATGTCTTCGCGATACATTATTTTTGAT
This sequence comes from Helianthus tuberosus, assembly GCA_030545235.1. Taxonomy (NCBI): domain Eukaryota; kingdom Viridiplantae; phylum Streptophyta; class Magnoliopsida; order Asterales; family Asteraceae; genus Helianthus; species Helianthus tuberosus. The sequence continues at coordinate 61,596,131 of CM060441.1, forward strand.
CCATTTACTTTGATTAGTCACTGTGTGTCGTTTGTTTGCTTGGTAATGCGGACAAATGACCACCATCTTTTCTTTTGTTAATTTTGTTTCATCTCATTCTTTTAACCCAAATATCTCACTCGTTCCTTTCATGTTTTTCCTCTTTTAGAATGCCTCCTCGACGCGAAAACCAGATAGCGACTGCCGAACTGGCAGAAATCATTGCGCAGCAGATGGCTGCTCAATTCCCAAACCTCTTTGCTCAATGGAACCAAGCCAACAACAACAACAATACTCCATGCAAATACAAGGATTTTAACTCGGCTAAACCACTCAAGTTTAGTGGTTCTGAAGGAGCGACTGGGCTTCTTCAATGGTTCGAGAGCATTGAGAATACTTTTCGCCACGTGCAGTGCCCTGACAATCGCAAGGTCGAGTTTTCTTCGAGTGTGTTTCAGAAGAGGGCTCTCACATGGTGGAACGGGGTTATGAGAGACCGTGGTGCAGAAGTTGCTCTAGCACAGACATGGGCTGAACTCAGGGCTCTTATGATGAGGGAGTTCTGTCCTCGTCATGAACAGCGAGCATTGGAGAAAGAGTTTGATGTTTTGAAGCAAGATAGTGGTGAGCACAGGGCGTATACTGATAGATTTGAGGAGTTGAGTCTGCTTTGCCCGACTATGGTTACCCCACTCGACAAGGCTATCGAAAGGTACATAGACGGCCTACCTGACTCAGTACAAGACATCATGACTGGTAGTAACCCTGCCACACTCCGTCAGGCGATCGAGTTATCAGCGACATTGACTGAGTCGCAGATTCGGAAGAATAAATTACACAGGAAGGGTGACAAGGGCAAGAAACAGTCGTCTGACAAGGAAGATAGCAAGAAAGGTCAAAACAAGAATGGAAAGGATTCTGGTTCATCGAAAAGGGAAAGGAAGCGTAAGGCTTCCCAAAACTATGCTGTCACTGCCTAAGCTAACCAGGCAGCTCCCAACCAACCCGCACAGCCTCCAGCGAAGAAACCCTATTTAGGGAATGCACCTTTGTGCAATAGATGCAACAGTCACCATCAGCCGCAACATCAGTGTCGTTTCTGTAATAACTATGGGAAGTCGGGTCATCTTGCCAATGTTTGTCGGTTTGCTCAGAATCAGGCAGCTCAGAACCCGGCTCAACAAGTTGCTCAGCCTCCTGCTCAGCAACAGGGTCAAGCTGCACGACCACACTACCCACCAGGTGCTTGTTATAACTGTGGGGATCTGACCCACTACCGTAACCAGTGCCCCAGATTGATGAATGCAAACCAGAATCAGGCTCAGGCTCGAGGGCGAGCTTTTAACTTGAATGCCCAAGAGGTGAACGGTACGTTCTTTATTAATAATCAGCCTGCATCTGTTCTTTTTTATACGGGTGCCGATAAGAGTTTTGTGTCATTGTCTTTTGAGCCAATGCTTCGCGTGTCTAGAACAAAACTAGGAAAACCTTTGACAGTAGAAGTTGCTAGTGGTGAACCCATTGTTCTTGATTCTGTTCTACGCAACTGCCAGTTGAACCTTAACGACCAACTTTTTCCTATCAACCTCACGCCTATGCAACTTGGAAGCTTCGACGTCATTGTGGGTATGGATTGGTTATCCAAGCATCGCGCAGAGGTGGTTTGTTTCGAGAAGATCGTTCGGGTGCCGCTTTCGACAGGCGAGATCCAACAGGTTCACGGTGAGAAACCGTCTGGTGGCCTCAAGCTCATGTCTTGTTTTAAAGCTCGGAAATATCTGCGGAAGAACTATGTGGCGTTCTTAGCACATGTTACAGCAGATAAAGGCAAGGGTAAGTCTATTTCTGATATTCCTGTCGTTAGGGATTATTCTGAAGTATTCCCTGAAGATTTACCTGGTCTACCTCCAGCACGCCAAGTCGAGTTCCGTATTGATCTCGTACCTGGTGCAAATCCCATTGCCAGAGCTCCATATCGTCTTGCACCGTCTGAGATGCAAGAGTTATCTAAGCAGCTTCAGGAGCTCTCTGACAAAGGTTTTATCCGTCCTAGCTTTTCACCTTGGGGTGCTCCCGTTCTTTTTGTCAAGAAGAAGGATGGATCCTTTAGGATGTGTATCGATTATCGTGAGCTTAACAAGCTTACCATCAAGAATCGATATCCCCTACCTCGCCTCGATGATCTCTTTGATCAGTTACAGGGCGCTTCTTATTTTTCGAAGATTGATCTACGTTCTGGATATCATCAACTTCGGGTGCATGAAGAGGACATTCCCAAGACAGCGTTCCGCACTCGGTATGGGCATTACGAGTTCACAGTCATGCCATTTGGTTTGACTAATGCTCCTGCTGTTTTCATGGACTTAATGAATAGAGTCTGCAAACCTTATTTGGATCAGTTCGTCATTGTTTTTATTGACGACATCTTGATTTATTCTAAGACGCGAGCTGATCACGAGCAGCATCTTCGTCTTACTCTGGAACTCCTAAAGAAAGAGCAACTTTTCGCCAAATTCTCCAAGTGTGAATTCTGGCTTAAAGAAGTTCAATTCTTAGGACATATCATCAACAAACAAGGTATTCATGTAGATCCCTCCAAGATCAGTGCGATTAAGGATTGGGATACGCCTACTACTCCCACTGAGGTTCGTTCTTTTCTTGGTCTAGCGGGTTATTACCGCCGCTTCATTGAGAACTTCTCAAAGATTGCAGTGCCTCTAACTGCTCTAACTCAGAAGAACAAACCCTTTGACTGGGGATTTAAACAAGAGGAAGCTTTTCAAAACTTGAAGCAGAAGCTTTGCGACGCGCCTGTTCTAACTTTGCCTGAGGGCAATGATGATTTCGTCGTTTATTGCGATGCATCTAAATTGGGTCTTGGCTGTGTCCTGATGCAAAGGAACAAAGTCATAGCATATGCATCGAGGCAGTTGAAGATACATGAGATGAACTACACCACTCATGATCTTGAGTTGGGTGCAGTTGTCTTCGCTCTTTAGATCTGGAGACACTATTTGTACGGTACAAAATGTGTGGTTTTCACGGACCACAAAAGTCTTCAGCATATCTTCAACCAGAAAGAACTCAACATGAGGCAACGACGTTGGGTGGAGCTTTTAAACGACTATGACTGCGAAATTCGCTACCATCCTGGTAAGGCGAATGTCGTAGCCGAAGCTTTGAGTCGTAAGGAACGTACTAAGCTTCATTGTGTTCGTGTTCAATCTGTTATTCAAGCTCGATCCGATATCCAAGCCCGCATTTCTCAGGCTCAACAATCTTGTGTTTCACAAGGTTTGATGGTTAAGGAATTTCCCTATCACATAACACCTGCTCTAGAACTGAAGGACAATGGATCGTATTACTTCATGGACCGTTTGTGGGTCCCAAGCCAGGATGATCTTCGTACCTTGCTTATGGATGAAGCCCATAAGTCTCGTTATTCTATTCATCCGGGCTCAGATAAGATGTATAAGGATCTTCGTATTCACTATTGGTGGCCTGGTATGAAGAAAGACATTGCCTTATACGTATCAAAATGCCTTACTTGTCTTAAGGTCAAGGCTGAACATCAACGTCCTTCGGGTTTATTGGTGCAACCAGAGATCCCAGTTTGGAAATGGGAAAACATTACTATGGATCTCATTACTAAACTTCCACGCACAAAGAAAGGTCATGATGCCATCTGGGTAGTCGTTGATCGTCTTACTAAGTCAGCGCATTTCTTGCCAATCCGTGAGGATTTTTCTGCTGACAAACTTGCTAAAATCTATGTGGATGAAATAGTAGCTCGACATGGTGTTCCTTTGAACATCATTTCTGACAGAGATGCTCGCTTCACTTCTCATTTTTGGAGAACCATGCAATCTGCTATGGGGACCCAACTTAATCTGAGCACGGCTTATCATCCGCAAACGGATGGTCAATCTGAGAGAACAATCCAGACTCTGGAGGATATGCTTAGAGCTTGTGTGATCGATTTTGGTGGTAGTTGGGATTCACATCTTCAATTGATTGAATTCTCCTACAACAACAGTTATCACACCAGCATCAAAATGGCTCCTTTCGAGGCTCTCTATGGTCAAAAATGTCGTTCACCAGTCTGCTGGAATGAGATCGGCGAGGCTCAGCTTACTGGACCTGCCCTCATTTTAGAGACAACAGATAAGGTCAAGAAAGTTCGTGATAACCTTCAGATAGCTAGAAGCCGTCAAAAGAGTTACGCGGACCCAAAACGCAAGCCTTTGGAATTTCAAGTCGGTGATCGAGTATTACTTAAGGTCTCACCTTGGAAAGATGTGATCAGATTTGGAAAGAAAGGAAAACTTGCACCTAGATATGTTGGACCATTCAAGATCGTCGAAAGAATCGGTAAGGTAGCCTACAGACTTGAGTTACCTCCTGAACTTGGAAATGTTCGTCCAACTTTTCACGTGTCCAATCTCAAGAGGTGTTTAGCTGATGAGAACCTCCACATACCACTTGACAAAATTCGTGTTGGTAAAACACTGAAATTTGTTGAGAAACCTGTGGAAATCATGGAACGTGAAGTCAAGTGGCTCAAACGCAAGCGCATTCCTTTGGTCAAAGTTCGTTGGGAAGCTAAACATGGACCCGAGTTTACTTGGGAACGCGAAGATCAAATGATGGCGAAATATCCGCATCTTTTCCCACGAGTTTCCTCTAAATAAATTTCGGGACGAAATTTCCACAAGTAGGGGAGACTGTAACATCTGTGCTTGTAATCATTATGAACAGTACCATTATCAATAAAACAATTTCATTTGATCCCAATGTATTTTTGGTTATGTTTTACATTTTTCATGTTTTGACTTTTATTCAATTTCAAACTCTATATCACTTTCTAGAGAGTTATACGCAAACTGGTGCGTAAACGTAGCCAGTTTAATGAGACAAATACTCCGGAACATCAATATATACTTAACATACCTTAAATAACCCTTACATAACTTAGAAATAAGTTTTGAAGGCTTTGGTATGGCAAAAACAAGTTAATTCGCTTACAGGGACTAAACTTGACAAACTGCGAAAGTATGCCAATTTGAACTGTAACGAACATTCCGGAACATGACCATAAGTTAAACATACCATAAATATCCTTTACATAGCTTAGAAATAGGCTTTGAGGGGTTCGGTATGCTAAAATAAACTTTTGGGGTCATTCAGGGACTAAAAGCGTCAAAAAGTGCACAAGTTTGCATTTTCGCGCATAACTTACGTTCTGAATACATCCGGACATCCAAAAATTTATGTAAGTACTAAAATATTTTATTTTAGTGTTTGGCATAAGAAAAATCCATTCGTCACGCCATTTGGATCATTTTTCGCGCTTATGCGCATTCCGTCGTAATTAACCGAACAACGTAACCGTACGGCTAAACGAACCGACACCCGAGATATTTTTGAACACATTTTAAGTTCCCTATACTTTAACTTCATTTTAGAGCTTTGAAATGGGGTTAACGGGGCTTAAACGTGTCAAAAAACGCATCGAAAACCAAGTTTTGAGGTTTCAGGGACTGAAACTGTAAATCTGCCAAACTAGGTCCGTAAGTAGGGGCCAGATGCAGCAAAACGTTTTTTTTTAGCTGTTAACAGCCCTTAACACTCTCCAAAGGCCAAGTGCCAAGTGTCAAACTCTTATGGTGGATGGCAAATGAGTTACCACAACTTTCCAACAAGTGTACGGCTTAGATCGTGCCCCCTTTTCCAAGAAATGATCCTAACGGTGAACCAAAAACTATAAATACCCACCTCCACCCTTCACTTTTCCTCATAAGAATCTGATCTAATGTGCTCTAAGTTGAAACCTTTGTTTCATACCTGAGCTATTTTGATCTATATTAGCATTCGGGGACCCTTCGTAAGTGTTCCTTCGTTCTTTTATTTCTTTTCGAGTCCGAAAGTCAAACTTTGTTTGACTTTCTGCATTGACCAGTTTATGGTCAATGCGAAGTTCTTTTGAACTTCGCAACGTGATTGTAATCACGATGGTTATAGTCCCTTGTGACTATGCCTAATGATTACCACGTTGTCTAGGGTCCTAAGGGTAAGCGATCTAATAAATCGCTTATACCTTCGAACCCGACCCATTTGGTCGATCATTAGGATCCGAACAAACACATTAGGTGACCATAGTATATAGGGAATAACCCTCCGAGGATATACCTGATGGTCGCTTCGTTTAAGTAGTTGTATGATAGGTAGTTTGTATGCCTTAGGTAAATTACCAAAATACCCCTTTGATGCCAAAATTCGTTTTAAACATATGTAACATAACTTTTGACATCTAAACTGATTTGACAACCATATTAGACATGTTAAGGCATATTTTACTTGTCATAGGACTAGTTAGGCGTTCCGAACGCGTTTTACGCGAACGACGCGTTAAAGTAGCATAAGCTACCTAAACGGATCGTAATGGGTCACAAACACTTAGGTTAAGTTTCATTTTAGTATGTGGGCTTTGTTAAACCATGTTACATGAGTCTCTATACTCGTTTGGTTTACGAACCCTCATTCTATCCGATCCTCCGATTTAGGTCCGGTTTATTAACATAGTTACCTATATTAGGTGTCGTTTGATATCCGTGATCTCTAGCATTGTTTGGTTGTCACTCAAGGACTTCTGAGCAATCTCAAGTGAGTACATAGACCCCTCTTTTACTGTTTTTCCAAACTGTTTTGGGGTGAAACACATGTGCCTACTTGTTACTTTCATGCTTTTCATGCTTTCATATCATATGCCTGCTATGTTCGTTAGTACATTATAGTACATAATTTCATTACATTTCATGCTATGTATGCCCATTGTGTGCGTACTTAGTACATTGTTTTACATTACATTTCATGCTATATATGCCCATTGTGTGCATACTTAGTACAATTGTTTACATCACATGCTTTCATTTTGGTATGACATTTGGTTTGTTTAACATGGAACAATACATTCATTAACACTAGCTACGCCGTTCGTTAGTAGGTAGTGGTACCATAGGAATTGACAACTCCCGTTCCTGAAATCCTGGGTTTGTTTGGATTGGATGGAATGACCGAATTCGATATACATAACTTAGATAAACCTTTAATTTATTTAAGGGTTTATCGCCACAGTCTCAAGGCTTGGATGTATGCATTTTCACAATACCGCATAGTTGTTTATATCAGTATAGCATGCATTTGTTCCACAAAACATAACTTTGATTTAAACCATGTTTTACTTCAATACCTTGTTTTTGTGCATTTTACATATGGTTTAGTTGATATATTTCACATACCATACATGACATTTTTCGATACACATTACATGATTTACATTAGACATAAACATTTTGACATTGATATACACAATTCATGATTTACATTAGACACAGACATTTGATATGGTTTACACAATAACATGTTGACATTTGATTATACATAAACAATTTACATTGGTGGTTTGGTTTGAGTAAGTGATTTAAGTAACGAGGCGTGTGTAATATGATACAAGCATGGTGGATACGCCGCTGGTACTTCCTATATATAAGTGTTTGTACGGTATTACATATCGTAGCGTTATTTAAATCATTTCAATTTATGACACATGACATTTTATACAAATAACATACTTTTTACAAGACACTGTTTACCAACAACTTATCTTACACAAACTCATTTTTACATGGTTATTCATTTAACCTTACATTTATTTATACATATCATCTGATCTTATCGTTTTTCAAATGATTTATAAGACAAAGCAAATTACAAGGTTCATGACTAAACATTTTCTTAAACACAAGTCATGAATCATATTTTTACAAAACCTATGTATCTCACAGGCATTTTTATGCTGACGTACCTATTTTCACATGTGTTTTCAGGAGCTTTTCCATAGGATGATGATCGTGACACTAGGGCGGACCTGTGCCTTAGAGACATAAAATGAAGATAGACTTAGTTTAATTATGTTCTGAACTCTCTATTTCCTGTTTAAGACAATGTAACTCTTATGTTTATAAATAAAATACAACTTTGAATGCCATGGTTATGAAACAATTAATTCTGTTACAACACTCCCCGACGTTTTTGCCACGTTTTGTATGTTATACGTGGTCGGGGTGTGACACTATGCCAAATTTTACATTGCTTTCAAGCTGTTTTTCAAGCATGACCTCATAACCTTTGCAAGATTCCACCCATCTTTCACAAGTGATTTGGGTGGATTCCAACTCCTTTTTACAAACCTGATATTTTTCTACCATTGTTTGGAGTTGGTTCTTGGTTATGCTATGCTCCTCTTTTAGACTGCAGATTTCTTTATCTTTTTCAGCCAATTTGTTTTTAAGTTCTTTTAAAGACTTTTCAAATTTGACTTCATCCCTAAGGTTTTCATTCACCTCTTTAATGTTAGCAAATGCTATGATGCATTTGTCTGAACACATATTTTCAAGAACCTGAGATGATACCTTAGTTGCAGCCATCATGGCACAATCACAAGTATGCTCTTTGTAACACCCCAAAACCCAAATGTTTATATTCGTTAAATGTTATGATACGGCACATCAAGAAATAAATAACTAGGTTATTTATCCTAGTTAAAAGTATGGTAGAAACAATAAAAAAAATAAGAGTTGTGCCAATTATAAATAAGAGAGAGAACATGAGGGACTAAGATTGCCAAACTTGAATCTGAGTTTAATTAAAACAAAAATCTCACACACACTAGGTGCGTGTGTGCGTGAGATCGATCAGGAGGAAGAGAAATGGGTGTAAACCCTAGTTCACAAGAAAGCTTCAGATTGACAAGGAGATTAGGCTCAAATCCGATGCATGAACTCGTTTTCTTGATGATCTAGCCCTAGCAAACATGTGGTAAGTTGTAATTTAAGATTTGATGATCTTGTATGAAGTGGGTTATGATCAATCCACGAATTTGTTTGAAATTAAGCATGAATATGTGTTAACATCATCATAGGGAACATGTGTTATGCTTAATTTTGACTAATTTGATGTTTAAGGATGTAAACCCACTAGTTGGGTGATTAAGATGACATGGGTGTTCATCATGTCCAATTCTTGTTAAATATTCATGAATTATGTTGTGTTATGATGAACTATTGTTAGATGAATTGAAAGAAATGTGGTGTTGATATGTTTGATGTTTATGTGTTAATGATACTTGTTGATTAGTAAGAAGATTTGATGAAATATGAATGAACTTGGAAGATTATGCATAAACTAGTTGTACATGGTGCCTAGGAAGTAGTACGCACACCATGTGTTTGATAAAATGTCCAAATGACAATAATATGTGAAGGTTATGTTATGATGATGTTGAGTATGCTATATGCTTGTTTGAATCGACTATTGCAATACATATGTGAGATATGAACTTGCTATGATCGTTCATATGAATAATCATGTATGCTAATAAGGATGTAAATGTAATGACATGAAAGTATAGGAATCATGTCAAGACAAATAGGAGCGTGGAAGGCTAACGAGACAAGAAGACTCAAGTAAGCGAATGCAAATACGGACGCGTAAGGTAAGTGAATCCTGGACTTACACTTTAGATGTAAAATGTATTGTAGTATAATGATTATTGTGAATCATGTGAGAAGGTATGAAACAATGGAAGTAAGAAGGTAAGTTTACGATAAATGAGTCGAAAGTGGTTAAGAAATAGTTTCTATTAAGTATAGGTAAGAAAGAAGCTTAGATGATGGTATTATGCATAAAGATGAAATATGTAGTTATACGCGTAGGTATGGGTTAGTTTGTAAGTAAGTAATTGGGACTCATAGGAGAGTATGATTATAAACTCGTAAGTATGGAGAATTATGTGTATACGAATTACATGTATAGACGTGTGTGTTTAGGACTTGTAAGTATTATTGTGTAGAATGTAAGTTGTAAGTACATGTACAAATAGAAAGGGTATGTATGCATTAAATGGAATTTAGTTATATGTACAAATGAATGAGACTTGTTATGCGTATACATGGATATGTTTATATGAATGAAATCTAATGATGCTAACCGTTTTCCTATTGAGAATGAAATGGGAATGTAGGTATACTAGTGATGGAAGTTGAAGGTAGACACCGATATCCAATGCGGGTGGTTTGAATGGATGGATGAATGGACTAACATAAGCGAAAGCATGATATGTTGACGCCTAATTATGCATGTCTAAATTTTATATATGATGATACCGGTTGCTAATGATGTGATTGTACGTGGTGTCTGCAGGTTGTACAGAACTGTGGATTCTCATCATGGAGTGTAAAAGGTTGAAGATTGAGTCAAGACATGGATTGTACGTGTGGGTGTGTGGTCACGTAATTTAATATAAGTATGTTAGATTTTATAAATTTATAGAAAGCATTAATGTATTTAATGTAAAAGAGTGATTTAATGTATTTCTAAGTATGTTAGAATGAATATAATAAAAGAAAATTTTTAAGTTCGTATTTCCGCTGCGACTTTTGGTTAAAACGTGTTAGGGCGTTACACTCTTTCTTATCAGTCACCTTCTCTTCCTTCTCACCATGTTTCTTCTCTTCTTCTTCAGACCAGGGATCAAACAGTGGTTCTATCAGGGGTTCTGAATTTTCTCCCAACAGTATTTCACCAGCAACAGCAGTAACCACTACTTCAGCAACTTCATCCACTGTTTCAGCACTTAGCTGTCCTTTTTCAGCATCCAGCTCTTCTGGTATTGACTCTAATGCCATAAGACAAAATTCATCATTAAAAGCATTATTAGTAGCATAGAGTGAAAATTTTTCATCACCAAGTTCATCAGGCATACTGCTCCAGTCAACAAAGCCTTGGGTGAAAAAGCTTTGCTGATCTGGTTAAACCACTGTTGGTGGTGCAGCTTGTTGTGGTGTAACTGGTTGCACTTGAACTTGAGGTACAGGAGCTTGGAGATACTGAATTTGAGGGACAGTGGTTTGAACATAATGCACAGGAACAGGGTTTGAATAATGAGCAGTGTTTACATGGGTAGCAGGGGTATATTGGGAATAGTGCACAGTGCTTTGGTTTTGTGTTCTAGGGTTTGTGCTGGGATGAGTAATAATTGGACCAGTGGTTTGACTCCTACATTCCCGAGCAAAATGACCTAGCCTATTGCACTTATAGCACTTGATCTTTGACATATCCAACCGCACTTTTAAATTCCCTTGCAACCCTAGGAATTTTCTCCCTGTCCTTTTATAGAATTTGCTTGTTCTTACACTAAGCAAAGCCAATTGATGCAAAACGCCCATTTTTTCAAGATCAGTTGGATGAAAGTGCTGTAAGTCATTGAGTTCAAAGCACAGATTATCAGAGTTCTGGCTTTCTCCATTTGCTGTGAAAGCAAAGTTGGATGAGTGAGGATCAGAGTTGAAATTACCACCAGCAGTTATGCCAATAAAATGATCATAACTCTGATCCTTACTTCTGCCAGACTCTTCTTGACCCAGAAGAGTTGTGTTGCCAAATGAATAATCATCTGCAACTTTGCCAGACTCTTGCAACTTCTTTTTCTGGTTTAACTCCCTTTCATAGGTCAGGAGTCTACCATGAAGTTGGGTCAGCGTCAGATCTTTGAACTCAACAGAGTTTCTATTTACAAAGGCAATTGTATCCCATTTTCCAGGCAGTGATCTAAGAAACCTTCTATTTTGTGTAGATTTAGGAAATTCAACTTTAACAAGTCTTAGCTCATTAATGAGACAACTGAATCGCTCAAACTGTTGAGTTAATGATTCACCCTTAATGTGACAAAAGGTTTCATACTGCTGATTCAGAATTTCCCTGTTATTTTCAATTACTTCTTCAGTTCTCCTAAATTGTTCCTTAAGTGCATCCCATAATTCCTTGGCACGGTTACAATGTAACAGCCCAGCATAAATTTGATTGGGTAGTGCAGATGCAATGATGCTAAATGCTTTGGCATCCAGTTCGAATTTTTGAAAATCAGTTTCAGTATAGTTTTCAGGTTTCTTAGGTTCGAACTTCTTTGTGTCCTCAGCACTCGGCACCATTGGAACATGTGGTCCAAAGACAACCGATCTCCAACATCCAGTATTCTGTTGAGCAAGGATGTGACCCATCCTTCTCTCCCAGATGTTGTATTCATTTCGTTTCAACATGGGTGGTTTAAAAAGTGAACCGATGTTATTTTTATCATCTTGTGATTTTGACGTCATCCTGGTTGTTTTACAGGTACTGATTAATCAACTTTGATGGTGATTAAACCTTACTCAGTTTTTCAACAAAATGAACAACTATCAGTATCATCGATTGCGAGCTAAACTATTTATGTCAAAATGATTGTTAGATCAAATTTGACTGTCCGAGCTCTGATACCAATTGTTAGGATCTGAGTTTCTTTTTTATTGTGTTTTTGTTTAGAAATTAATGAAGATGAACAAGTAATTGCAGCGGAAATAAATTGGAAATAAACTTTCCACACAATCAAACAGGAGAATTGCTTTCAAGACACATGTTTGAACATTGAACCAAATGATTAAATTTATTCCAATCACTGATTACAACTTTGCATGCATGCAATACAAACTCCCCCTCAGCCTGAGCTCACAGTAAATTGTTCGTGCAGGAAGACAAGTGGTGAAAGAGCTAATAGAACAGTACATGGTACTGTTCTATTTATAGGCACGAGCAAACCACTGAAGCATCTTGGCTGACGTCACCATGAAAGTGACATGTAACCTCCTAACAAACTCTAACTGCTAATCTAATACAAACACTGTTTAGCAAACTACTGATTACATTGCATAACAAAGGAAAGACTAAACTACTACATTCTCCTTCCACTGTTGTGACTCCAGCAGTACTTGTATCATCAGCAGTGCTTGACCCATAACAGTAGATTGATCAACATGTCTTAAATCTTCATCAGTGTTTACATGACCAGCAGTTGTTTGTAGAACAACACTTGTATATGGACAGTGGATAGAGGCCATCAGTTGTTAGAATCACTTTCAAGGGGAGAGACTTGTATACATGCACTGCTTATTCTGGATCCACTGTTCTGACCCAGTTTTGGCTTTAATCAACTGTTCCTCTGGTAGGGTTCAATCCCAACAGTGGTACCATCATACAGCTTCATATTGGGGGTTTGGAACCGTTTTGGTATTTCGGCATTACATATGGGAGGTGCAAAGCGAGACACCCTATGACTTCCATTCGGAATCTTGGGGATGGATTTAACCACTCCCCGGACACTATATATCATATCCTTGAGCTTTTGTAACCTCTTGGCCATGGCTTGATTGATCCCTGGTTCCTGCAAAAAACCATGGTCAGTACCAAAAATGTATTGAAATGGTTACCTCCTGGTTGGTTTGGAATTGGTATCCCAGAAGTGTATCCGAAACAAGACATGTCTGGTGCAATAGTGGGACCAAATGAAGCAATAGTTTGCATGGGGATGAAGTATCCTAAGTGAACTTCAGAACTTCTGGCTGGTTGACTCCCTAAGGATCCTTGATCCTGGAAGATGTTGGATCAAGGATACATCGGTGCTGAAGGCCTTGGAGGATACTCCATGGATCCTTGGACCTGGGATGAGGATCCTTGATTCTGAAAGTAGGATCCTTGAGCTGGAAATGTCCCTAGCTATCCTGCCAAACTGGAGAAGGATCCCTGATGCTGAGAAGAGGATCCTTGATACTGAGCACTAGATGATTTGGAATGCTGGACCGTTGATGGTGGTGTAGTGAAATCTAATGACCTAGGCATCAATGGAGAGTGATCCTCCACTGATTTCTTTTGCTTCTACATTTCATCAATCTCACGAAGGATTCTTCTGTTGGTTTCATCTTGTTGTTGCATGTATCCTTTCATCTACAAAATCAAGATGTAGAGATCACTGTTAGTAGGTGTAGAGGAAGAAACAGTAACAGGTTTTGTGAAAACGCGGGTTGTCTTCTTCGAAGCATTCTCAGCATTCTTCTGGAATGCAGGGGGAAGAGGAGGCTACGGTGCAATGCTCTGAGATGAGGTAACCGCCGGCATGGCACTTGAAGTAGCTTTTCCTTGAGAAGCCATGTGGTTGATGGTAAAGAACAGAAATGAATGAAATGAACAAAATTTTCAGAATTGAAGCACCAATTGCCCCACGGTGGGAACCAAACTGTTTTGGTCAAAAATCTGATTAAGGATAATGTAACCAAACTTTGATTTGTGAGGTAGAGTGCTTAATGTGTTGAACAAATGTATGAACAAGTATCACATGTAGATGGCAATGAACACAAGGATTTATACGAGGAAAAAGCCCTTGATCAATGAATGATCTCTGGCATAAAAAACCTCGGGTGATATTTGAAGCAACAGAAGAACAAGGAAGCTATGATTGTCAGCTCCCATGGTTTTGTGCTGCCGATCTAGATTGATCAAGGGCTTTCCTCGTACATCCTGTGTCACCCTTTACATTTTTGCTCATTGTTTGATCATAGATACAGCTCTATATCCTGAGCCGTATCCTGAAACTGTTTTTTGCAAATAGCCTAACTAGCATATTTTTAACACACATTTCTAGCACACTACCTCACTTAACTAATTTGATCACATATTTGCTTCGGTAATTTTTTACCAAAACAATTTGGCGCCCACCGTGGGGTAAGTGGTGCTATTTCTACTAAAAGCTTTTGCGAAATCGTTACTTGGTTTTCTATTTTCGAAACTTTTTGCCACACTATTTTCAATGGACTCAAGATCAAACATGAGCTCTTCCACCGTGTCTGCTACAACCTCTGCAACAATTAGTTCGGTGCTTCCACCGCCTCCTCCGAGAATGCAGGCCTCTTCGCAAGGAACTGAAAGTCATGTGGCTCGGGATGTTATCCCTGCTCGCAATGTCTAGGGATCCGGTCCTGTTTTAGCTTCTAATGAAGAGATTTTAAATTTGTTTGGTAGTGTACAGGAACAGATGAGGCAGCAACAGGAGACCAACCAGATGCTGATGAGAGAGATACAACTCTTGAAGTCTGGCCCGAGTCGGCCTGCTGAAGATACTGTCACTCCCTTGCAACCCCGGGCTTTGAACTTCAGTTCTACAGTCTATACGGAGGATAACCGGGGGAATATTGTGCCTAGCCGTTCCCAGAATCATACTCCTGAGATACCTTCTTTAGTAAGAGTATCAACTGTGAGGAGCTCAAGATATGCTTCAGGATATGGCCAGAACCCCCAAGCTGGTAATGTATCTAATAATAATAATACTCTTGCTACTAATGGTGTTGGATCTTTGCAGGATACAGGTATGACATCAGCATTTTCTAGGGAGCTTCAAAAACTGAAGGACATGATATCTAGTGTACCTAGAGTGGTTCAGCCAATTCCTGAAGTATCCCGGGACAGCCACAGGATATCCCGGTTTGCATATCCTATTTGTGATGCTGAAATCCCAAAAAGATTTCAAACCCCCAACATGAAGCTCAATGACGGAACTACGGATCCTGAGGAGCATATTGCCCAGAATAGGGAAAGGATGGAAATCAACCCTATCCCTCCAAACCTCAAAGAAGCATGCTTGTGCAAGGGTTTCGGTTCTACCTTAACAGGATCAGCCTTAAAATGGCTGTTAAACGTTCCTCCTCACTCGATTACTTCTTTTGCTCATTTAGTTAATTTATTTAATAGTCAATTTTCTTGCAGCCGGAGTTTTGAGAAATTAACCAGTGACCTTTACAGGATAACTCAAGGACCTCAGGAATCCTTGAGGGATTATGTGAACAAGTTTAGTTGGGAATCCTTGGATATCCCACATCTTGATGTTCCAACAGCTGTGCAAGCCTTCAAGATGGGGTTGCAAAAGGATTCTCAATTTTATCAAGATCTTGTAATGAATCCCTGCAGGAATCTCGACGAACCTCGTAACAAGGCCTTAAGATACATTCAGCTGGAGGATGATAAAAAGATGCAAGAGAGGATGAACTCGTCTACAACATATGAGTTAACCAACAGGAAATCAGAATCCTCGTATAAACCATACCGTTCTAAACCGTATGGCAGAAATGATGGCAAAAAAGTGAATGCTGTTAAGACGAGGATCCTGAGGAGTATCCTGAGTTGTCTGGATATTGTTTTTCTGTTAACATACCTGAACTGATGTATGCTATGCAGGGTTTAGGAGACAAAGCAAGCTGGCCCCGAAAGAATCAATAAAAGGCTGATTGGAAGGACAAGTCCAAATGGTGTGCCTTCCATGAATATTTCGGGCATATTACCGAAGATTGTATCACTTTGAGAAAGGAAATAAGCTATCTCTTGAGTAAGGAATATTTGAAGGACCTCTTGGGAAGAAAGAAGAATAAGGGTCAGGATCCTGAGCGTGCAGCATCACCTCCTGCGGATGCAAAAATAATTAACTTTATTTCTGGAGGATCCGACATTTGCGGCATATCGTATTCTGCAGCAAAAAGACACGCGAAGGAAGCTAAGGCAGAGAGGGGAGATAAGCCTCACGACTGACAAAGTCATCACCTTCGACAATGATGACAGGGATACTGTCCAGGATCCCCATCAGGATGCTTTAGTAATAACCTTATATGTTGCTAACCATTTTGTACGCAGGATATTGGTGGATAATGGCAGCTCAGTCAACATAATTCAGCTAGATACATTGAAGAGGATGAATGTATCCCCAACGCATATCACTTCAAAGTCCACTGTGCTCGTTGGTTTCAGCGGAGACGCTAGGAATACCGTGGGAGAAATAAAGTTGCCCGTGTATATTCAAGGGGTTAACTCAATGCAGCGCTTTTGTGTCATGGACTCTCTATCCTGCTATAATATTATACTAGGTAGGCCTTGGATCCATGATATGAAAGCTGTTCCGTCAACCTACCATCAATGCATCAAGATCCCTACTCCTTAGGGAGTTGTCAAGGTGGAAAGGGATCAACAGGAAGCAAAGGAGTGTTATTCTTCTTCGATAAAATCCTCAACAAAGCCTAGTGCAGCATAGCAATTAAAGATGCGAGGCTAGGATATCATGGAGGCTTCAAAGCAGGATGTAAAGAAAGTGGTCCCGGATCAGAATAATCCGGATATCTCGGTGCTCGTGGGAACCAATATCCCTCAGGATATTGAAGATCAATTAACCAATTTTTTGAAATGCAAGATGTCAACATTCGCGAGGATATAACAGGTATTTCCAAGGATGTTATAACACATAAGATCGGTATTGACAGATCATTCAAGAGGAAGTTGAAAGACTACTAAGGAGCAAGATGATTAGGGAAGTGAAGTTTCCTAAATGGCTGGCGAGTGTAGTTGTGGTGCAAAAGAAAATTGGGAAATGGAGAGTTTGTGTAGATTACACAGACTTAAACAAAGCTTGTCCCAAAGACCCATTTCCTCTTCCTCATATTGACTCAATGGTGGATGCTACTGCCGGCCATGAGATGTTAACCTTCATGGATGCATCTTCAGGATTCCAGCAGATCCAATTGGAACCTTCAGACCAGGAGGATACTGTCTTCATGACACCAACAGGTATTTATTGCTACACTGCTATGCCCTTTGGTTTGAAAAATGCAGGTGCAACATATCAGAGATTGGTGAACATGATGTTTAAAGACAAGTTGGGGGACACTATGGAGGTATACATCGACGACATGGTAGTAAAATCTAAAAAGGCTGAGGATCACCTCCAGGATATCAAGGGAGCATTTGATATTCTAGATCAGTATAACATGAAGCTAAATCCTGCTAAGTGCCATTTCGGAGTGGGGGCAGGAAAGTTTCTAGGATATATGGTAACTAAAAGAGGGATAGAGGCAAGCCTGGAGCAGATTAAAGCTATCCTGGATATTAAGTCACCTTCAAATATGAAGGATGTTCAACGGTTGACAGGACGAGTGGCAGCATTAAATAGATTTATTTCAAGATCCTCGAAAAAATGCAAGGAATTTTATGATATCCTGAAGAAGAAGAAGAAGAAGAAGAATAAGAAGTTTGAATGGGGAGCAAAGCATGAAGCAGCCTTGCAGGATTTGAAGCAGTAACTTTCAACCACACCCTTATTGATGAAGCCTGAGGATGGTGAACCATTATCCCTATATCTTGTAGTATCAGGGAATGCAGTAAGTGCTGTCCTTGTAAAGGATCATGAAGGTCAGCAGTATCCTGTTTATTATGTTAGTAAAAGTTTATTAGATGCCGAAACTATGTATTCTCACTTAGAGAAGCTGATATTAGCTCTAGTTATGGCATCAACAAAGCTTAGACATTATTTTGAAACACATAGGATTCATGTTAAAACCAACTATCCTGTTAAAAACGTGCTTAGGAAACCCGAGATATCAGGTAGGATAGCTAAATGGTCAGTGAAATTAAGTGCCTTTGATCTAATATAAGAACCTAGAAATGCCATAAAGTCTCAGGCTTTAGCTGACTTTGTGGCTGATTTCAGTAGTGATATTCAAAATGAAGTAGACCTAGAAGTACAACAGCTGGGAGAAAACTTAGAATCCTGGATGTTATATACTGATGGTGCATCTAATGTAAGAGGTGTAGGCTTGGGTATACTACTAAAATCGCCACATGGGGACATATTACCCCAGGCTATTAGATGTGAATTTCCTGCCACTAATAATGAAGCAGAATATGAAGCTTTAATTGCAGAATTAGAATTGGCTAAAAGTATGAATATCAGGAGTTTGCAAGTATATGTTGATTCTTTGTTAATCACTAATCATTTTAATGGAACCTATGCAGTTAAAGGTGAGAAGTTAATCGAGTATCTCGAAATTCTCAAAAAATTAGCAGGATATTTCGATATTTTTACACTTGAATAGGTACCAAGAGAGGATAATGCTGAAGTTGATGCCTTGGCAAACCTAGGAGCATCAGTCAGGATACCGGAAGGAACCCGAATACCAATATTACATATCCTATATCATGCGACGGATCCTCAGGATAAGGAAGTACTAAGTGTTCAGGATCCTGATGAGTATCCTGAGAAGGATCCTAAGTCTTGGATGGCTCCAATCATAAGATATCTCAGGGAAGGACACATCCCAAAGGATGAGAATCCTAAGGCCTTTAGAATGAAGGTATCATGATTCACTATTATAAATAATGTCTTGTATAAGAAATCTCTTGCAGGACCATATCAGAGGTGCTTATAGGATCCCGAAACCAAGGAAGTGCTTCAGGACATACAAAAAGGGGATTGTGGTAACCATACTGGGGGTAGGTCGTTGTTCTCCAAGGCATTAAGAACAAGATATTATTGGCCGACGATGAGAAAAGATGCCGCGGAATATGCTCGAAGGTGTGATGCATGTCAAAGACACAGTAATTTATTACATCAGCCGGCCGAGCCACTCTATCCTATAGCTTCCCCTTGGCCATTCATGAAGTGGGGAATGGATATAGTAGGAAAATTTCCAAAGGCTCCAGGAGGAAAGGTCTTCATGCTGACAATGACCGATTATTTCTCTAAGTGGGTCGAAGCTGAAGCATTCGTTCAAGTTAGAGATTAGGAAGTGGTATCCTTCTTAAAAAGGAATATCCTGACTAGGTTTGGAGTACCAGCTGAGATAATTTGTGACAATGGATCTCAATTTATAAGTAGGAGGACTACTGACTTTTGCAAGAGTTGGGGAATCAAAATGATCACTTCCACCGTAGTACATCCTCAAGCAAATGGACAAGCAGAATCCTCAAACAAGATAATTGTCAACAACCTGAAAAAGAGACTAGGGGCTAAAACAGGAAGATGGGCAGAAGAACTACCGTTTGTTTTGTGGGCTGATTGGACGATGGTGAAAAATGCAACTGGCCAAACCCCGTTTTCCTTGGTATTTGGAGCAGAAGCGGTGATCCCGACAGAAATGGTAATACCTACAGCGAGATCCAACCTCCGGGATCCTGAGCAGAATCCTGAAGCCCTATGGGAGGAATTGGATACTGTTGATGAGACAAGAGACGCGGCAAGGCTAAGGATGGCAACATATCAACAGAGGATATCTAAAGCATATAATAAGATTATAAGGACTAGAAGGTTCCAGGTCGGAGATTGGGTATTGAGAAAGGCTTTCCAGAATACTACTAATCCTGCTGATGGAAAGTTGGCTCCAAAATGGGAAGGACCCTATAAGATTGAATCAGAATCAGGAAAAGGAGCATACCGACTTAAGGATATGGAGGGGGATATGCTACCAAGATCCTGGAATGCTATACATCTAAAGCTCTATTTCAAGTGAGTTTGAAATTTAAATTCTAACTCAGAATGGTATGGATTCTATCTCTTTTATTGAATTTTAATATTATTTATTGTTTTGAACCCATTACTGACTTAAGCATCGGAGGGGTGTTAGCCAGGCTAACACCCACCTTAGCTTATAGTTGTTTTGCAGTATATGCTTCGGGATATAGCTCCAGGATATACATTCAGGATACTTCGAAAGATTAGAGGATTGGCCCCCTCTCTCACGTTTAAG
Organism: Helianthus tuberosus; assembly: GCA_030545235.1. Classification (NCBI taxonomy): domain Eukaryota; kingdom Viridiplantae; phylum Streptophyta; class Magnoliopsida; order Asterales; family Asteraceae; genus Helianthus; species Helianthus tuberosus. Next base: position 61,616,590 of record CM060441.1, read on the forward strand.
GGATCCTGATGCCTTCACAGGTTTAAAGGTATTCACCTTTCTCTCGAATTGGGTTTAAACACCCCGCCTGGAGCGCAAGTTATCCAGGAATAGTTCAAGGTGGCGGGACCAGTTCATGTAAAAGTGGCTGACAATTTCGTCACTGTTGGCTATATCCTGGATTCTCAAGGTATATGAGGATTGATCACCCTCTCTCACGGAAGGGTATTTTCATACACTCTAAGGTTTAAAGGTTATCACCTTTCTAAGTCTTGGAGTTTATACACTGCCGCCTGTAGCGCATGAAAATTTGGGATTTTCCCCAGGATACCTATGGGATTTTCCCCAAGACACTAAGGATTTATCTCCAGTATGTTTTTGGGTTTTACCCCAGTAACACAAGAACTGTCCAAACAGTTAGAATTTGAATTCAAAAAATTAACTAACTGTTTGAAGGCTTTATGCACAGGGGACATTCCTCCTAAGGCGATTGTGTAAGGCTTGAAGAATCAAACCCAAACCTAATGTACTAAATATTTCGGACTGGGGACATCTTAGTTGAAGAAGTTGCAAAAGGATTGAAGTTCGGTACTAGAGTTACTCTCTATTCCTGGTATGATCTTTCCTTTGTGAACCTTACATAGGTTGTCTAACTTTTGAAACTGTGTTTAAGGCTTAAATATCCTGATAAGAATGTATCTTCAGGATATGTTCTCAAAATGTGTTTTCGGGATACGTTTCAGGATGTTTGATTGGGAATTGATACTTGGGTTGAAAATAAATACTCTAATCAAACAAGTGTTATCAAAATGGATTTTGAAAAATAAACTATCTTTTGTTCTTTAGAGACTTTATCTAAATTGTTTGGGTTTTGAGAAGTCCTATTTGACAAAAGTCTTCCTAGGATACCACTAAGTATATTGATCAGGATATTTTCAGGAAATAATTGTGCTAATTTTGCAAAGCTAAAATCTAAACAAAGTGATGCATGACAAAAATTAAAAGGCGACAACAAATAAGTCAAAAGATGGTTATATTATTAACAAGTCAAAAGTTGTGCTTTTGGTTTCACCTCAAACCGAGGCCCATCCGCCAAAAGCACGATTAGTTTTTTTACCATATTTACGCAACGGTTGAAGGTTTCATCTCAAAACGAGACCTATCCGCCTCCAACCGTTGCATCATCCAAAACAACTTATACTAACTGATGACCAAGGGCTTCATCCTAAAACACAGGACCTATCCACCTTTGGTCATCGTTTTGTTCTAATACAGGAAATGTAAATTGTTCAGCAGCAGAAAAAAGTAAATTGTTTATATAGACCACAACCATGAAATTTAAAAAAGTGAGCTCCGACCTTGGCACGTATATCCATCATCGCCCACATCACTGCACTTAAGGGGCAGCTCCTTCCTTCATCATGACGTCTCCACCAGCATCCTCTCCAACATTTGCCCCAGTATCATCAGCAGCATCCTTTGAAGCACTAGCATCCACCATCTTGGAAGGTTCTTCCGTAGCAGATTTGGCAGGAGGTTCCACAGGATTCCCCCCAAGATCTCTCAGTTTCGCCTCCCAGGCCTTGGTGTTCCAAGAAGGGCATTGCAAACCCAAAGCCATTGCCTCGTAAGCCATTTTCAGTCTGGCCTGGAGAAGGGAGATGACGACAGAATTCTTGAGGCTCCCCCGGTATGAAGCCATGGCCTGCTTGTGTTGAACCTGAGCCGCGTCGAACTTAGCTTGAGCCTCCTGGGTTATCTTCTGAATGGCAGACTGGTGATCTTGAGTCATAGCCTTGTACTTAGCTTCGTAGTGCTCTGATTTGGCGATGGCAATTGCTGCTTGATCTGCGATGGTGGGCTCGGCCTTTTTTAGCTGGGTTTCAAGCATGACATTCGAGCCACATGCATCCTCATAGAGAAACACCAGGCGTTCGAGGCCTGCAAAGAAATCAGGTATTGACTTTAGTTGACTTTATTAACCAGCATATATTGCAGGATATGGGTCAGGATACCAACCTGGTTGAGGAAGCCGGTCATGAACTAGTAGCAGGAGTAGTCTTTGAACTAGTAGGCTTCGGTGTGACAGATGACTTCGGATTGGATTCTTGCTTGGGAGGTGCGAGGCTAGAGTAACTGTCCAACTCGTCAAGCTGGAAGCCTTCAAGGTTAATGACCGGCACTGAACAAGGGAAGAAATATTTAGTTTGTAACACTTATATTTTATATTCACTATAATCTTGTGCTTACCATACATCTCTGAGCTTGATTTTTGACTTGAGTTCGTAAGGGACGGGGAGAAGGTTCTTTCACTAGCAGGAAGTCGGTAGATCTCTTTGATCCTGGGCTCTGATTCCGCGCTTGGGGGTGCTAGATCTCTAAAATTTGCTGCACAAAATATCAGGATATCAGTCTAAGATATAGTTTAAGGATACATTTGGGGATATTCCTAAAACCCTAAATCCTACCCTTGGTTAACCATCTAACTGGCAGATCGAAACCCTTGTCAATAGAGTCTCTTTTTACAAAAAAGAACTTTCGTTGCCATTGATCTTCATTTTTGGTGGCCTTAAGGACTAAGGGATTCTTGGAAGTGGAGAACAGAAGGAAGCGGCTGTTGCCATGGGATCTCAGTCGGTATGCTATGGGAAGGTCTTCAGTGCATAGGTCAGGGCAATGACGAGATTTGATTTGGTTTAACACTATTAAAACTCGCCATACCATGGGCATGGGTTGGGCATAACTGAGGCCGGTAAGCTCAAAGAAATGAGAGATAAAGGGTGGAAATGGATACCGGAGTCCCAAAGAAAAGGGATAGGAAAGGAAGCAGACCCATTCGTTTGACGATGCATCTGATCGGACTTCCCGATCAAAAGGACGGATGACCGCTCTGGCAGGAAAGGCACCTGAATCCTTCAAAGCGGCGATATCGGCATTGTTGAAAGAGCAAATCTCGTTTTGTGGTTCTCGTATGAGGTTTTGACTCGTGAGGGTTGTGACTGGTTCATTCGACCGAGATCTTGTTCGAGATGCCATGAAGGGTTTGACCAAGAAACAAGAAATCCAAAGAAAAGAAAACAGAGAAGAAGAGAGAAATACCTGAGATTCGCTTGAGAAGAAATGATCGAAATGCAAATTATTTTGGCTAACTATTGCCTGAATAATAGGGGGTAAAGAGTAAAAAACGCTTTGGAAGTTGCACATTGTCATTTCAAGAGTCTCATAACATTGATTGCCTCGGTTTACGAGATAAGGTTTTAAATATATCCGTTGGATTGGTATACCAACAGATATATTTGGTGACAATTGTTATGGGCCATTTTCTGAACATATATCCTGACTAATATTCTGCTTTTGATTGTTTATTTGTGATCAGGATATCGGATCAGGATATTGGTAACATCCTGATGTGATATCTAGGTAATGACTAATTTAACCACGTGCAGATTAGAAGGTGCGGTCTCTAACGCTCAAGTGGACCTCTTCTCCATAAGACTCGGGCAAACCAGTAATGTGAGAGACGTTGAACCCAGAAGAAGTGGACTACAACGTTCACTTGAGGAATATTCGAAGCATCCCGGTTTAATAGGATAGTTAGTTGATTTCGTTTAACTATATATAGATTGATCGGATCAGATTAAGTCACTCACTCTCTTTCGCACACTTTACTCTCTAGCTACTAGCAATCACTACACACAAACACTTATACTCAAATTACATTGTAACACCTAGTTGATCCGCATCATATCCTGCACTGTATCCTGATATTTGAAGCAATAGAAGAACAAGGCAGCTGTGATTGTCAGCTCCCGAGGTTTTGTGCCGGTGATCTAGATTGATCAAGGGCTTTCCTCGTACATCCCGTGTCACCCTTTACATTTTTCCTCATTGTTTGATCGTAGATACAACTCTATATCCTGAGCCGTATCCTGAAACTATTTTTTGCAAATAGCCTAACTAGCATATTTTTAACACACATTTCTAGCACACTACCTCACTTAACTAATTTGATCACTTAATTGCTTTGGTAATTTTTGACCAAAACAACACCCATGCTAACCATAACAGTCACTAGCCTCATGCACGTGCTCGAAATAGAAGCATATTCCCTGACATTCCCGGTTAGAACAAGTCCACTTCGTAATATACCTGCAAAATATGGTCAATGATACAGGAAACAATTGTTAGTTAGATATGATAATAGTAAGGATCGTGATCCTCAGTCCTTCTGCACCATTTTCTAAGGATCCGTGATCCAGGCCGAACTAAGGATATATGATCCATAAGTAATAAAAATCTATCCCTAAGAGTCACCATGTATCCTTGGAACTTCTCAGCTTTGACACCAAAGTGACATTTTGAAGGATTCAGCTTCATGTTATATTGATTAAGGATGTTGAATGCCACTTCGAGATCCTTAAGATGATCCTCAGCCTTATTGGACTTCACTACCATGTTATCAATATACACTTCCATAGTGTCTCCAAGTTGCTCTTTGAACATCATGTTCACTAGTCTTTGATAAGTGGTACCTGCATTTCTCAATCCAAAAGGCATACCAATATAACATTATATGCCTGTTGGGGTCAGGAATGTTGTGTCCTCCTGATCAGATGGTTCCATTTGGAGTTGTTGAAATCCAGATGAAGCATCTATGAAAGGGAGCAATTCATAGCCCGCTGTTGCATCCACCATGAAGTCAATGTGTGGTAAAGGGAAAGGATCCTTGGGATATGCTTTATTTAAATTAGTAAAATCAACACAGGCCCTCCACTTTCCATTTTTATTTTGAACAACTACCACATTGGCTAACCATTTTGGATACTTAACTTCCCTAATCATGCCCGTTTTGGTCCAAAATTACCGAAGCAATTTAGTGATCAAATTAGTTTTGTGAGGTAGTGTGCTAGCTGTGTTTGTGGAAAATATGCTGGTTTAGTTGTTTATAAAAATAGTTTTCAGGATATAGCTCAGGATACCGAGCTATACCAACCATCAAACAATGAGCAAAAATGTAAAGGTGGACACGAGATGTACGAGGAAAGCCCTTGATCAATCTAGATCTCCGGCATAAAACCTCGGGAGCTGACAATCGTCAGCTGCCGTGTTCTTCTTATTAATTCAAGATTCAGAATACAGTGCAGGTTATTGTACGGATCAGCTAAGTGTTACAATGAATTTCAAGTGTGAGTGTTGGTGAATGTGTTTGCGAGTGATCGTAGCTATTAAGAGAGTAAGAGAGTGAGTGAAGTTGCGTGTTTCTATCGATCCGTACACTCCTATTTATAGTAAAAAATAAATAACAAGCTATCTTATAAACTTGGGATACTTCGAATATTCCCTATAGAACGTTGGAGACCCCTTCTTCCGGCTTCAACGTTCTTCTCACAACGGAATTGACCGAGTCTTTAGGAGAACAAGTCCATCTGAATGTTACGAGCTTGCTACCATAACCTGCATGTGATCAATTAGTAACTATCAGGATACTACATCAGGATGTTACCAATATCCTGATCCGGTATCCTGGTCATAAACAAAAACAATAAAAGTTAGGATATAATTCGGGATATGGGTTCAGAAAACCACCCATAACAATTGTCCCCAAAATACATCTGTTAGAATCCCTAAATTCAAACGGATATATTTTAAACTTATTGCGTCGATCGAAGTAATTAATATGATTGGACGGTTGATGTGACAATGTCCAACTTCCCAAGTGATATTTAATCGATGCCTATCTATCAAGCTCCTATATCTTCTCTCTTCTTGTTTGATAATCCACCATCCTCACCAGAATTCTCAGGTAATCACTGAATCCTTCTTTCTTCCTTATGATTCTCCCTGCTTTCTTTTTTCCCTTCGATTGCCACTAGAACTTGTTCTCAAACCGGCGAATCAACCGAGACCTTTGTTAACCAAAACCTTCTCAAAAATCCTGAGAAGGAGATATTTTCCTTCGATAATGCGGACATTGCGGCGTTGAAGGCGTACGGCGCCTTCTCCGATAAGGCGGTCATCAGACCGTTTGATCGGACTGTCCGATCAGATGTGTCGTCCGGTGAATGGATCTACTTCCCGACGTATCCTTTCTCTCTAGGTCTTCGATATCCCTTTCCCGAGTTCATCATGCAGTTCTTTCGCAAAACAGGTCTTAGTTTTTCCCAAACGATGCCCATGGTTTGGAGGGTGTTGATAGTGCTTAACCAAATCAAGGCTCTTCACATTCCTGAACTATGTATCGAGGATATCCCCATACCTTATTGTCTCCGATCCCATGGCTCTAGCCGTTTCTTGCTTTTTTCCACTTCCAGTAACCCCCTCATCCTTAAAGCAACCAAAAATGAGGACGGTTGGCAACATAAATTTTCCTTTGTCAGGCGATACTTCATTGCTGAGGGTCACAGCCTTTCGGTGAAGTGGTTAACCACCGGTAGGGTTTAGGGTTTTAGGAATATCCCCAAACGTATCTTGAATCTATATCCTGTACTGACATTCTCTTGTTTTGCTTTTATGCAGCGAACTTCAAAGAATTAGCTCCTCCTACCGAAGAATCTGAAGAAAGAATCAAAGCAGTTTACCGATTGCCGGAAAGTGACAGAAGTTTTTCATCACACCTTCAAAGCTCAAGTCAATACTGCTCATCCGATATGTCTGGTGTTTTGGTCAAAAATCACACAAGGATAATGTAACCAAATCTGATTTTTGTGTGGTTAGATGCTTGGTTAATTGAGCAAATGTATGAACGATGAATGAGTGAAATGAATGGTAAACACAAGGATTTATACAAGCAAAAGCCCTTGATTAATGAATGATCTCTGGCATAAAAAACCTCGGGTGATGGAAACTACTGATCACCAACTATATTAAACAAATAAAGATTACAACTTGGGATGATAACAAGCTTGGTACAATGATTGCTAAAGTGTTAGTGCGTGTAATCGCCAATAGTTTTGGAGAGAATTCGAGTTCGAGAGTTGTGTGTATGTGGGTGTCACTAATATTACTAAATAAAGCTTGTTATCCCCTTTCAAAAAAACAGAAAATATCTAGCTAACAAACTATCCGATTTTGGTGCTAGCTCTCCCACGATCACCACAACGATCATGAGGCTTTTGCACATGCACAAATACAGAGCATATTCCCCTAGAATCTAGGCAGGACCAAGTCTACTTTGAATACACCTACAAAACAAACAAAAAGTTGATGGAAATAATTGTTAGTTTAGGATAACAATGAGGATCCTGGATCCTTAGCCTTTCTGCAGCATCTTCTGAGGATCCTTAATTCAAACTGAACTGAGGATCCGTGATCCTGACTATACTTGAGGATCCGTGATCCATATGCTATAAAATTCCATCCCTAACAATTGCCCCCAAACATGACTAGTTGATATCCGATTAGATAGTCAAGTTTCAACAATTTTCAGACTAGTCGTTGCAAGTGGATATAGCTGTTACAGTGCTGATGTCAGCGATAGTCATCTCCTGCAACAATAATCATTATAAATAGGCTAGAGATAAAGATTGAAATCTGCATTTATATTCGAGATCCTCCCTATTAAATCCTTATTAGAAGATCTCATCAGGTATTTCCTTCTGCCTTCTCTCTAATTTTCTTCTATCTGATCCTCTATTCTTCGAATATCCATGGCGAAAATGGTACCCGTTCTTCTCCCGCCAAGAATCCTGATCATAATAGCCCATAAAGAGTCAGGGTTTAACCAAAAACCCTTCAATGGAGCTTTGCCGATTCACTGATCCTGGTTGATCAGTTACGCCCCTGTTTCCCAGATGGTACAATTTTCCGGCCCTTTGATTCCTCAACCAAGAGCGATTGTGTATCGGACACTTGGATCGCCTTCCCTGCAGCCCCTTTTCAAATAGGATTCACATATCCTTTTCCTGTTCTCACACAGGGCTTCTTCACACTTATCGGGTTATGCTACATCCAAGCTATGCCGATGGTGTGGAGAGTCCTGTACACACTTGAGCACATTGTAGAGCAGGAGGGTATAGACATAGGCATGTCTGAGTTGAGCCAACTGTACAATCTTGTAAGCCACGGTTCCTACCGATATCTCTTCAAATCCAAACCCTAGCAGCCTCATCCCATCCTCAAAACCACCAAGAATGACACCAACTGGATGAATCAATTCTTCTTTGTGAGGAGGGATTCTATTCCAAACGGAAGTCATCTTCCCAAGAAATGGAATACAGATGGTAGGATATAGGATCCTTAGACTAGGACAACGGTAAGAATCTTTCTCTTCTGTTGAGGATAATTGATCCTATATTTTTTGTCTATGCAGCTATCACCTTGTCACATATTCAAGAATCACCAGTTACCCAAGGAAGAGTAGAAAGTTTTTGGAAGCTTGACCCTGCAATTAGAACATTTCCAACAAAGTCAAAGGATCAGGAAGAAATTTCATCCACCTCCCACACCATTTCAAGTAAGTATCCATATATGTGCACATAATGTTTAATAAAATTAGAATATGAATATTTATCTGCGTGTTATGCTTGTAGGTGCTGCTTAATCCTCAAAGTCTACTTCCAGGTTCAGCGTTGCTGATCTCCAGGACATTGCATCCCCTCGGTCAATCAAAAAGGAGCTGGCTGCAAGCCAAAGCAACCTGGAGCCTAAGGGTATGAGCACCAGGGGTAAAGGAACCAAGAGGAAGAAGACTGCTGAACCCACTGAAGGCCTCCCTCTCATGGAACGTCAGCTTCAAGTGTATGTCTCCGAGGTAAGGATATTGTATCCTGAATTTTGTACTTCCTTTATGGATATAGGATCCTGAATGTTGAATTCCTTTTGTGCAGAAATTTGTTGATGTTCAGATCCTCCTTGATCAGCATGTGGCTGAAGCTGAGCAAAAGATCTTTAATCTCCAAAAGATTGCATTGGCCAAGGACAAAAAGATCTCCTCACTTGAAAAGGATAACAACACCCTGCACATGGAGTTGATTCTTGCCGAGATCACAACCAACAAGGAGAAGGCGGAGATCATGGATAGAGCCAAACTGTCTGCTGCTATTTCCATGCTAAAGATCAAGCTCCAAATGGCCAAAGAAGCTGCTGATCCTTCTTTTGACAGGTCCGAATGGGAGTTGGAGGCCTGGGTAAAAAGGCTGGCTAAGCTTGGCGATGAGGATGAACCTGAGGAGGTGCTAGCTCTTGAAGCCGGGGGCAGTGATGTCAAGGATCCTGAGGAGGCAGCGGCTGGAGGCAGTGGTCAAGGTGGTGATGAGAAGGTTGATGAAGCAACGAAGGTGTGAGCTGCACAAATGGGCGATGATGGATAATTCTAGACGTGGCCGGAGCCCATTTTTTATGGTTTGGTAGTTTTAATTGATGGTGTTTTGGTTTCGAACAATTATGGTCTGTAATAATTTGAACAATAGTTATTAGGGTTAAGGATCACTGATCCTTAGGACAATAGGGGGTAGCAAAGGTGAATGGGTCCTTCTGTTTGTGGAGGATGAAGCCTTTGATGCCCCTCATCTTTTGATTTCCTACACAATAAACCTTGTTAATATGGACACCATTTGCCAACCTAAGCGGACGGGCCATGTTTTGCTGGTAGAAACTTGGGTTGGCAATTTTGACCACCTTTTAAAGGGTTAACTTGATAAATAAATAAAACTTTAACTTTTGGCTATTTTTGTGTTGTTAATTTTGTGTTGTTTCATGTACATTTATTTGTCAATTGTCATTGCATAATTTTAGGATTTACAAGTTATTGGCAAAAGTATTAAATGAATGCCAAATCAGTTTGTATTAAAGGATTTAGGATTTGATCAAGGATCACATATCCTCTAATCAAAAGTTTAAAAAATTATATGATCTAGGATCATATATCCTGTTGTCAACGGATAAGGGTAAGATTAACAAACCGTTAATAAGGCTAAGGTAAATAAGGATCATACCAGAGAATCCAAGTTAGGATTCTATATCCTTAATACTCACAACATTGTCAAAATATGAGAACCATCAGAAAGTTAGGATCCTGAATCCTTAACTGTTTAGCTTTGGAAACCTGTAATAAAAGATCACTTGGGACTAAGCCAATCATCATAGAAAGAAAACATTAGTAACTGGGGACAAGACCAACAATCTGGGGACAAGCCCAATAAGCTGGGGACAAGCCCAAAACTGGGGACAAGCCCAAAGAATCTTGTGTAAACTGGAGTATGGCCCAAACTGGCGACTATCCAAACTTAGTGGCATGAAGATGCCAAAACCTTAGCTAATGTGAAAACATTAGAAACCTTAGGAACGGATGCATGGTACGTCTACCATTATAGTTAGGATCCTAAATACAACCAGTACAATGAAATTGTCAGCCCCTAAAGCGGGTACTGGTCTCATTGCCTTTAACTGCACTAGGATAATCATGCGCAACTGACGAAGGTGTAAGAACCTGATTCGTAGAAGGTAATAGATACCTTAAACTGGGAACATGCCCAAAAACTGGGGATAAACCCAAAGACTTAGAAGATTTTACTGAATACTTGATCCTTTGTCAAAGATACACCAACTTCTGCAAAACTCAGAACTTAATGAAAAAGGATAAAGGATCCTGGATCCTTTTCCTTGTAATCAAATAAATTAAATAATTAAAGAAATAATAATCAAATCATTACCAGAGTGAGGATCATGTATCCTTTGAGGATCCTTAACCATAATTCTGTCTTAGCTGAGGATCCTTGATCCTTCTTACATGAAGTATTTTTTCAGATGGACAGCATTCCAAGCCCTTGGTAATAGATCACCTTCCATTGTTAATAAATGATATGCCCCTTTTCCTGCCTCAGCTTCAATCAGATAGGGGCCTTCCCATTTTGGTGCTAATTTCCCATCAGCAGGGTTTGTGGTATTTTGGAATGCTTTCCTCAACACCATGTCACCAACTTGAAATTTCCTGATCCTGACATTCTTGTTATAAGCTCCAGCCATCCTTTGTTGATAGCTAGCCAATCTTATCCTTGCTAAATCCCTGAGTTCTTCTATGGTATCCAAATGTTGAACCAAGTTTTCCGCATTTCCTTCAGGATCACGGATGCTTGTTCTTGCAGTAGGGACTACCATCTCTGTGGGGATCACAGATTCATCTCCAAACACCAAAGAAAATGGAGTCTAACCAGTAGCATTCTTGGGAGTTGTTCTGTCAGCCCATAGCACATAAGGTATCTCTTCTGCCCATTTTCCTTTCTTGGTTCCAAGCTTCTTCTTCAAGTTGTTGATGATGATCTTGTTAGATGATTCTACTTGACCATTAGCTTGTGGGTGGACTGGTGTTGATGTTATCATCTTAATCCCCCAGCTGTCACAAAAGTTAGTAGTTCTACTCCCAATGAATTGGCATCCGTTATCACAAACAATTTCAGAAGGTATGCCAAATCTAGTAATGATGTTTCTTTTAATAAAGGATATCACTTCTTTTTCTCTGACTTGTGCAAAGGCTTCAGCTTCTATCCATTTGGAAAGTAATCAGTCATAGCAAGCATAAATACTTTTCCTCCTGGTGCCTTGGGAAGTTTGCCAACTATATCCATTCCCCATCTCATAAATGGCCAGGAAGAGGATATAGGATGCAGGAGCTCCACCGGTTGATGACGGATATTACTATGTCTTTGACAAGCATCACATTTCTTTGCATAATCCACAACATCCTTCTTCATTGTGGGCCAATAGTATCTTGTTCTGAGGATCCTTGATAATAGTGCTCTGCCCCCAATGTGGTTTTCACAATCTCCTTCATGAAAATCCTTCAGAACTTCTTGAATTTCTGGATCCTCGATGCACCTTAGATATGGACCTGCAAGAGATCTTTTATATAAGATATTATTTAATATTGTAAACTGGGATACCTTGACTTTGAAAGCTCTAGGATTTTCTCCAGTAGGAATTTCTCCATGTTGTATGTATCTCAGGATTGGAAGGATCCAGGATCCTGAACTTGACTGTGCACCATCACTAGGTACAATTGCAGAATCCTCCAATATCTCCATAGCTGTGTGATCCTCAATAACAGGAGCTAAGATGTGGATAATAGGAATCTTAACATCCTCTGGAATTTTCAATGATGATCCAAGGTTGGCTAAAGCATCAGCTTCTGCATTTTCTTCCCTGGGTACCTGTGTCAAACTAAAAGAAGCAAAAGAGTCTGCCAATTTCTTGACTATCTCTAGATATTTGATTAGCCTTTCACCTTTAACAACATAAGAACCATTATAATGGTAAGTAATTAGCAAAGAATCTACATGTACCCCAAGATACCTGATCCTCATGTGCTTGGCAATTTTCAAACCAGCTATTAAGGCCTCATATTCAGCCTCATTATTAGTAGTTTGAAACTCACAAGCAATTGAGTGGGGTATAATGTCCCCCTATGGCGATTTTAGTAGTATGCCTAGTCTAGTTCCCTTGACATTTGAAGCCCCATTTGTGAAGAGTATCCAAGGATCCTTAGTCTCTTCAAGTTGTTGAACTTCCAATTTAGCTTCCCTTTGTAGATCACTACTGAAATCAGCCACAAAGTCAACCAAGTCTTGAGATTTAATGGCAGTTCTTGGTTCATATTTAATATCATATGCACTAAGCTTGACTTCCCACTTTGCCATCCTTCCTGACTGTTATGGGTCATTTTCTGAGCATATATATCCTGACTAATATTCTACTTTTGATTGTTTACTTGTGATCAGGATACCGGATCAGGATATTGGTAACATTCTGGTTCGATATCCTGGTATTAACTGAATTGATCACGTGTAGATTAAGAGTTACAAGTCTCCAACGTTCAAGAAGACTTCTTCCCCCAAGACTCGGGCAAATCAGTTGGGATAGAGACGTTGATCCCGAAAAACCAGGACTACAACGGTTACTTGGGAATATTCGGGGCGTCTCGGTTTATTAGGAAAGTTAGTTGTTTTAGGTTAGCTATAAATAGTATGATCGGATCAAGTTAAGGCACTCACTTCATTCGCACACTTTACTCTCTAGCTACTAGCAATCACTACACACCAACACTTGTACTCAAATTATATTGTAACACCTAGTTGATCCGCATCATATCCTACACTGTATCCTGATATTTGAAGAAATAGAAGAACAAGGCAGCTGCGATTGTCAGCTTCCGAGGTTTTATGCCGGCGATCTGGATTGATCAAGGGCTTTCCTCGTATATCTCGTGTCACCCCTTTACATTTTTGCTCATAGTTTGATCACAGATACAACTCTATATCCTGAGCCGTATCCTGAAAACTGTTTTTACAAACAACTTAATCAAAATATTTTCAACACATATTTCTAGGACACTACCTCACTTAACTAATTTGATCACATAATTGCTTTGGTAATTTTTGACCAAAACAATTTGGCGCCCACCGTGGGGCAAGTGGTTCTATTTTTACTAAAAACTTTAGTAAAACCATTACTTGGTTTTCTATTGTCAAAGCTTTTTGCTACATTGTTTTCAATGGCCTCGAGATCAAACATGAGCTCTTCCACCATGTCTGCTACAACCTCTGGAACAATTGCTTCGATGCTTCCACCTCCTCCTACAAGAATGCAAGCCTCTTCACAAGGAGCTGAGAGTCATGTGGCTCGGGATGTTATCCCCGCTCCCAGTGCCCAGGGATCTGGTCCTGTTTTGGCTTCTAATGATGAAATTCTGAATTTGTTTGGTAGTGTACAGGAACAGATGAGGCAGCAGCAGGAAACTAATCGGATGTTGATGAGTGAGATACAACGCTTGAAATCCGGCCCAAGTAGACCTGCTGAAGAAACTGTCACTCCTTTGCAACCCAGGGCTTTGAACTTCAGTTCTGCAGTTTACACTGAGGATAACCAGGGGAATATCGTGCCAAGCCATTCCCAGAATCATACTCCTAAGATACCCTCTTCAATAAGAGTATCAACCGTGAGAAGCTCAGGATATGCTTCAGGATATGGCCAGAATCCCCAGACTGGTAATGTATCTAATAATAATAACACTCTTGCTACTAATGGTGTTGGATCTTTGCAGGATGCAGGTATGATATCGGCATTTTCCAGAGAACTCCAAAAGCTGAAAGACATGATATCCAGTGTGCCTGGGGTGGTCCAGCCGATTCCAGAAGTGTCCCAAGACAGTCACAGGATATCCCGGTTTGCGCATCCTATCTGTGATGCTGAAATCCCGAAAAGATTTCAAACCCCTAACATGAAACTCTATGACGGAACCACGGATCCTGAAGAGCATATCGCCCAGTATAGGGAAAGGATGGAGATCAACCCTATCCCTCCAGATCTCAAGGAAGCATGTCTCTGCAAGGGTTTTGGATCTACCTTGACAGGATCAGCCTTAAAATGGCTGTTAAACGTTCCTCCTCACTCAATTACTTTGTTTGCTCATTTGGTTAATTTATTTAATAGTCAGTTTTCTTGCAGCCGGAGTTTTGAGAAACTAACCAGTGATCTTTACAGGATAACTCAAGGGCCTCAGGAATCCTTGAGGGATTATGTGAACAAGTTTAGTCGGGAATCCTTGGATATCCCACATCTTGATGTTGCAACAGCTGTGCAGGCTTTTAAGATGGGATTACGAAAAGATTCTTAGTTTTATCAGGATCTTGTAATGAATCCCTGCAGGAATCTCGACGAAGCTCGTAACAGGGCCTTGAGATATATTCCCATGGAGGATGATAAGAAGATGCAAGAGAGGATGAATTCCACCTCGACCTATGAATCAACCAATAGGAAATCAGAATCCTCGTATAAACCATATCGCTCTAAGCCATATGGCAGAAATGACAACAAAAAAGTGAATGATTTTGAAGACGAGGATCCTGAAGAATATCCTGAATTATCTGAATATTGCTTTTCTGTTAACATACCTGAGTTAATGTATGCTATGCAGGGTTTAGGAGACAAAGCTAGGTGGCCTCGAAAGAATCAACAAAAAGCTGATTGGAAGGATAAATCCAAATGGTGTGCCTTCCATGAAGATTTCGGACATATAACTGAGGATTGCATTGCCCTAAGAAAGGAAATAAGTTATCTTCTAAGAAAGGGATATCTGAAGGATCTCCTAGGAAGAAAGAAGAATAAGGGTCAGGATACTGAGAAGGATCCTGAACGAGCAGCATCACCCCCTGCGGATGCCAAGATAATCAACTTTATTTCAGGAGGATCCGACATTTGTGGGACTTCATATTCTGCGGCCAAGAGACATGCAAAGGAAGCTAAGGCCGAGAGGGGAGATAAACCAGCCAGGATGACTACCCTCACAACTGATAAAGTGATCACTTTTGACAGTGATGACAGGGATACTGTCCAGGATCCTCACCATGATGCTCTCGTAATAACATTATACGTGGCTAACCATTTTGTACGCAGGATATTGGTGGATAATGGCAGCTCCGTCAACATAATCCAACTAGAAACTTTGAAAAGAATGAATGTATCTCCAATGGATATTATTTCAAAATCCACCGTGCTTGTTGGGTTCAGTGGAGAGGCCAGGAACACAGTAGGAGAGATAAATTTACCAGTATATGTTGAAGGGGTCAACTCGATACAACGTTTCTGTGTGACGGACTCCCTATCCTGCTATAATACTAGGCAGGCCATGGATCCATGATATGAAGGCTGTGCCATCGACTTATCATCAGTGCATCAAGATCCCTACCCCTTGGGGGGTTGTCAAGGTTGATAGTGATCAGCAGGAGGCGAAGGAATGCTACTCATCCACAATGAAATCCTCAACCAAGCCTAATGCAGCATAGCAATTAAAGATGCGGGCCTAGGATATCATGGATGCTTCGGAGCAGGATGTAAAGAAAGTTATTCTGGATCAGGATAATCCGGATATCTCGATGCTCGTAGGAACCAATATCCCCCAGGATATTGAAAATCAATTGACTAATTTTCTAAAATGCAGGATGTCGACGTTCGCGTGGAAACACGAGGATATGACAGGTATTTCCAAGGATATTATAACTCACAAGCTTGGAATTGACAGGTCTTTCAAGCCTATCCAGCAAAAGAGAAGGAAGTTTGCTCCAGAACGAAACATAATTATTCAAGAAGAGGTTGAAAGACTATTGAAGTCCAAGATGATCAGGGAAGTCAAATTTCCCAAGTGGCTAGCAAATGTGGTCGTGGTTCAAAAGAAGAATGGGAAATGGAGAGTTTCTGTAGATTACACAGACTTGAACAAAGCATGTCCTAAAGACCCATTCCCTCTGCCTCATATAGACTCGATGGTGGATGCCACTGCCGGTCATGAGATGTTAACCTTCAAGGATGCATCCTTAGGATTCCAGCAGATCCAAATGGGACCTTCAGACCAGGAGGATACTGCTTTCATGACACCAACAGGTATTTACTGTTATACTGCTATGCCTTTTGGTTTGAAAAATGCAGGCGCAACGTACCAGAGATTGGTGAACATGATGTTTAAAGACAAACTGGGGGACACCATGGAGGTGTACATTGACGATATGGTAGTCAAGTCCAAGAAGGCTGAGGATCATCTCCAGGATATTAAAGGAGCATTTGATATCCTGGACCAGTACAATATGAAACTAAATCCTGCCAAGTGCCATTTTGGAGTGGGGGAAGGAAAGTTTCTAGGATATATGGTGACTAAAAGAGGAATAGAGGCAAGCCCGGAGCAGATTAAAGCTATCTTGTATATCAAATCACCTTCAAATATGAAGGATGTTCAACGGTTAACAGGGCGAGTAGTAGCATTGAACAGATTTATCTCAAGATCCTCTGAGAAATGCAAAGAATTTTATGATATCCTGAAGAAAAACAAGAAGTTTGAATGGAAAGAGAAGCATGAAGCAGCCCTGCAGGATTTGAAGCAATATCTCTCAACTGCACCTCTATTGATGAAGCCTGAAAATGGTGAACCACTGTCCCTATACCTCGCAGTATCAGGGAATGCTGTAAGTGTCGTTCTTATAAAGGACCATGAAGGTCAGCAATATCCTGTCTATTATGTTAGTAAAAGTTTATTAGATGCTGAAACTAGATATTCTCATCTAGAAAAATTGATATTAGCCCTAGTTATGGCATCAACCAAACTTAGACATTATTTTGAGACACATAGGATTCATGTTAAAACTAATATCTTGTTAAGAACGTGCTTAGGAAACCCGAGATGTCGGGCAGGATGGCTAAGTGGTCAGTAAAATTAAGTGCCTATGATTTAGTTTATGAGCCTATAAATGCCATAAAGTCTCAGGCTTTAGCTGATTTCAGTAGTGACATTCAAAATGAAGTAGACTTAGAAGTACAGCAGCTAGGAGAAAACTTAGAATCCTGGACATTATATACTGATGGTGCATCTAATGTAAGAGGTTTAGGTATACTACTAAAATCTCCACAGGGGGACATATTACCCCAGGCTATTAGATGTGAATTCCCCGCCAATAATAATGAAGCAGAATATGAGGCTTTAATTGCAAGATTAGAGTTGGCTAAAAATATGAATATTAAAAATTTGCAGTTAAAGGCGAGAAATTAATCGAGTATCTCGAAATTCTCAAAAAGTTAGCAGGATATTTCGATATTTTCACACTTGAACAGGTACAAAGAGAGGATAATGCTGAAGCTGATGCCTTGGCGAATTTAGGATCATCAGTCAGGATACCGGAAGGAACCCGAATACCAATGTTACATATCTTATATCCTGCGACGAATCCTCAGGATAAGGAAGTACTAAGTATTCCGGATCCTGATGAGAATCCTGAGAAGAATCCCAAGTCCTGGATGGTTCCAATTATAAGATATCTCAAGGAAGGACACATCCCAAAGGATGAGAAACCTAAGGCCTTCAGAATGAAGGTATCACGATTCACTATTATAAATAATGTCTTGTATAAGAAATCTCTTGCAGAACCATATCTGAGGTGCTTGGAGGATCCCGAAACTAAGGAAGTGCTTCAGGATATACACGAAGGGGATTGTGGTAACCATACTTGGGGCAGGTCATTGTTCTCAAAAGTATTAAGAACATGATATTATTGGCCAACGATGAGGAAAGATGCTGCAGAATATGCTCGAAGATGTGATGCATGTCAAAGGCACAATAACATACTACATCAACCAGCTGAACCACTATATCCTATAGCTTCCCCTTGGCCATTCATGAAATGGGGGATGGACATAGTAGGGAAATTATCAAAAGCTCCAGGAGGAAAAGTCTTTATGCTGGCAATGAATGATTATTTCTCTAAGTGGGTTGAAGCTGAAGCATTTGTTCAAGTTAGAGACCAAGAAGTAGTATCCTTCATAAAGAGGAATATCCTGACCAGATTTGGAGTACCAGCTGAAATCATTTGTGACATTGGATCCCAGTTTATAAGTAAAAGGACTACTGACTTTTGCAAGAGTTGGGGAATCAAAATGATCACGTCTACTCCGGTACATCCTCAAGCAAATCGACAAGCAGAATCCTCAAATAAGATAAATGTCAACAACTTGAAAAAGAGACTAGGGGCTAAGAAAGGAAGATGGGCAGAAGAATTACCCTTTGTTTTGTGGGCTGATAGGACGACTGTGAAGAATGCTACTGGGCAAACCCCATTTTCCTTAGTATTTGGAGCAGAGGCAGTAATCCCGACAGAGATGGTGATACCTACAGCAAGATTCAACCTCCGGGATCCTGAGCAGAATCCTAAAGTCCTATGACAGGAACTGGATACTATTGATGAAACAAGAGACGCAGCAAGGCTAAGGATGGCAGCATATCAACAGAGGATATCTAAAGCATATAAAAAGAATATAAGGACTAGAAGATTTCAAGTTGGAGATTGGGTATTGAGAATGGCTTTTCAGAATACTACTAATCCTGCTGATGGAAAGTTGGCTCCAAAATGGGAAGGACCCTATGAGGCAGAATCGGGAAAAGGAGCATACCGACTCAAGAATATGGAGGGGGATATGCTACCGAGATCCTGGAATGCTATACATCTAAAACCCTATTTCAAGTGAGTATGGAATTTAAATTCTAACTGAGGATGGTATGGATTCTGTCTTTTTTATTAAATTTTAATATTATTTACTGTTTTGAACCCATTACTGACTTAAGAATCGGAGGGGTGTTAGCCAGGCTAACACCCACCTTAGCTTACAGTTGTTTTGCAGTATATGCTTCGAGATATAGCTCCAGGATATACATTCAGGATACTTCAGAAGATTAGAGGATTGGCCCCTCTCTCACGTCTAAGGGATCCTGATCCCTTCACAGGTTTAAAGGTATTCACCTTTCTTTCGAATTGGGTTTAAACACCCTGCCTGGAGAGCAAGTTATTCGGGAATAGTTCAAGGTGGCGGGACCAGTTCATGTAAAAGTAGCTGACAATTTCCTTACTGTTGGCTATATCCTGAATCCTAAAGGTATATGAGGATTGATCACCCTCTCTCACGAAAGGGTATTTTCATACTCTCTAAGGTTTAAAGGTTATCACCTTTCCAAGTCTTGGAGTTTATACACTCCCGCCAGTAGAGCATCAAAATTTGGGATTTTTCCCAGGATACTAAGGATTTATCTCCAGTATATTTTTGGGTTTAACCCCTGTAACACAAGAATTGTCTAAACAGTTGGAACTGATATTCAAAAATTTTCTAAGTGTTTATAGACTTCATGCACAGGGGACATTCCTTCTAAAGCAATTGTGTGAAGCTCAAAAGATCAAAATTGGGCTAAGTGTCTCGGACTAGGGACATCTTAGTGGGAAAGTCGCAAAAGGGGTTGGAGTTTAATACTAGGGTTACACTCAGTTCCGGGTATGATCTTTCCTTTGTGAACCTTACATGAATTGTTTAACTCTGTTTAAGGCTCAAAGCATCCTGATTAGGATATATCATTAAGATGTATTCTCGGAATACGATTCAGGATATCCGGTTAGAATATCTGGGATACAATACTTGGATTTAAAAATGTTATCAAAACAAGGTTTATAAGTTCTAAGCAAACCATCTTTTTCCTTTAAAAACCCTATTGTTCGAGATTTTGTAGAATAAACTATTTTAAAGATATCGGCTAAGTATCCTGGTCAAGATATTTTGCAAAATTGAAATTCGAACTAAGCAACGAAAAATTAAAAGGCGACAACAAGTAAGTCAAAAGGTGGTTATATTATTAACAAGTCAAAAGTTGAGCTCTTGCTTTCACCTTAAACCAAGGCCCATCCACCAAAAGCATAACAGGTTCATAACGATATTTATGCGACGGTTGAAGATTTCGTCTCAAACCGAGACCCATCTACCTCCAAACGTCGTATCGTCCAAAACAAGTTATACTGATTGATAACCAAGGGCTTCATCCTGGAACCCAGGACCCATCCACCTTTGGTTATCAAATTGTTCTAGTGCAGGAAATATAAATTGTTCAATGACAGGAAAAGTAAATTGTTTGTACAAACCACAACCATGAAATTTAAAAAAGTGGGCTCCGGCCTTGGCACATATATCCATCATCGCCCACAACGCTGCATTTAAGGGACAGCTCCCTCCTTCACCATGACATTTCCAGCAGTATCCTCCCCTGCATTCCTCTCAGCATCACAAGCAGCATCCTCTCCACCAGCATTTTCTCCAGCATCACCATCGGCATCCTTTGAAGCATTAGCATCAGGCACCTTAGCAGGATCTTCCACAGCAGATTTGGCAGGAGGCTCCACAGGATTTCCCCCGAGATCTTTTAGTTTCGCCTCCCAGGCCTTAGTGTTCCAGGAGGGGCACTGAAGGCCCAAAGCCATTGCCTCATAAGCCATTTTCAGTCTGGCCTGGAGAAGAGAAATGACAACAGAGTTCTTGAGACTCTCCCGATACGAAGCCATAGCCTGCTCATGTTGGACTTGGGCAGCGTCGATCTTGGCCTTGGCTTCCTGGGTGACCTTTTGGATGGTGGACTGCTGCTCTTGGGCCATTGCCTTGTATTTGGACTCGTAATGCTCTGATTTAGCGGTGGCAATCGCTGCATGGTCTGCGATAGTGGCTTCGGCCTTTTTTAGCTGACTTTCCAACATGACGTTCGAACCACATCCATCCTCGTAAAGGAAAATCAGACGTTCAAGACCCTGCAAAATAAAGAAACAGGTATTAACTTTAATTGAGTTCAGTAATTAGTATATGGTGCAGGATATTTACCAGGTTGAGGAAGCTGGTCATGAATTTGCTGGACTCTCCAAACCCATGATTTTCAAATGGGAATACATTGGGAATAGCAGGAGGCTCTGTTTCCTTTCTCTTTTGGGAGTTGGAGGCCTGGGTCCGAGATGCCGGAGGAGCTTTAGGAGCGGAAGTCACTTTCGAACTGGTAGGCTTCGGTGTGACGGATGGCTTCGGGTTGGATTCTTACTTGACAGGTGCGAGACTGGAATAACTGTCCAACTCGTCAAGTTGTAAGCCTTCAAGGTTGATAACTGGCACTGAAGAAGGGAAGAAATATTCAATTTGCAAACTCTTGTATTTTACAATCATTATAATTGTGTACTTACCAGACATCTCTGAACTTGATTTTTGGCTTGAATCTGTAAGAGACAGGGAGAAGGTTCTTTCACTAGCAGGAAGTCGGTAGATTTCTTTGATCCTGGACTCTGATTCTGCACTTGGGGGTGCTAGATCTCTGAAATTCGCTGCACAAAAACATCAGGATATAAGCCTGGGATATAGTTTAAGGATACACTGGGGATATTTCTAAAACCCTAGATCCTACCCTTGGTTAACCATCTAACCGGCAGATCAAAACCCTTGTCAGTAGAGTCTCTTTTCACAAAAAAGAACTTTCGCCGCGACTGGTCTTCGTTCTTGGTGGCCTTAAGGACTAAAGGGCTCTTGGAGGTGGAGAACAAAAGAAAACGGTTGTTACCATGGGACCTCAACCGGTATGCTATGGGGAGGTCTTCGATGCACAGGTCAGGGCAGTGACGAGATTTAATCTGGTTCAGCACCATTAAAACTCGCCAAACCATCGGCATGGTTTGGGCATAACTAAGGCCGGTAAGCTCAAAGAAACAAGAGACAAAGGGCGGAAATGGATACCGGAGTCCCAATGAAAAGGGATAGGCGAGGAAGCAGACCCATTCTTTTGACGATGCGTCTGATCGGATTTCCCGATCAAAAGGTCGTATGACTACTCCGGCAGGGAACGCACCAGAATTCTTCCGGGCGGCGATGTCAGCGTTATTGAAGGAGCAGATTTCGTTTTGAGGCTCTCGTATGAGGTTCTGACTCGTTAGGTCTGCGACTGGCTCGTTCGACCGGGATCTTGTTCGAAATGCCATAAAGCGTATCGGCAGAGAAACAGGAAATCCAAAGGAAAGGAAAAATAGAGAAGATAAGAGAAATACCTGAGATCCGCTTCTCATTTCAAAGGTCTCATCGTATTAATTGCCTCGATCCAGGTGATAAAATTTAAAAATATATTTGTTTGAACTCAGAATTCCAACAGGTATATTTTTGGGGACAATTGTTATGGGTCATTTTCTGAGTATATATATCCTGACTAATATTCTGCTTTTGATTGTTTACTTGTGATCAGGATACCGGATCAGGATATTGGTAACATCCTGGTCCGATATCCTGGTATTAACTGAATTGATCACGTGCAGATTAAGAGTTACAAGTCTCCAACGTTCAAGAAGACTTCTTCCCCCAAGACTCGGGAAAATCAGTTGGGATAGAGACTTTGATCCCGAAAAACCAGGACTACAACGGTTACATGGGAATATTCGGGGCATCTCGGTTTATTAGGAAAGTTAGTTGTTTTCGGTTAGCGATAAATAGTATGATCGGATCAAGTTAAGGCACTCACTTCATTCGCACACTTTACTCTCTAGCTACTAGCAATCACTACACACCAACACTTGTACTCAAATTATATTGTAACACCTAGTTGATCCGCATCATATCCTGCACTGTATCCTGATATTTGAAGCAATAGAAGAACAAGGCAGCTGCGATTGTCAGCTCCCGAGGTTTTATGCCGGAGATCTAGATTGATCAAGGGCTTTCCTCGTACATCTCGTGTCACCCCTTTACATTTTTGCTCATAGTTTGATCACAGATACAGCTCTATATCCTGAGCCGTATCCTGAAAACTGTTTTTACAAACAACTTAATCAAAATATTTTCAACACATATTTCTAGCACACTACCTCACTTAACTAATTTGATCACTTAATTGCTTTGGTAATTTTTGACCAAAACACTGACATTTCAGGTTTCCTGAGAGCATTCTTGATTGGAAAATTAATCTTTACAATTATAGGATGAGTTTCAAAGTAATGACGTAATTTAGTAGATGCCATGATTAAAGCAAGAATAAGTTTCTCTAAATGAGAATACCTGGACTCAGTATCAAGTAGACTTTTACTTACATAGTATACAGGATGTTGAGTACCTTCATGATCCTTAACAAGGACTGCACTTACTGCCTTAGAAGAAACTGCTAAATATAGGGATAGTATCTCCCTATTTTCTGGTTTCATTAAAGCTGGAGTTGAGGATAGGTAATCCTTAAGGGCCTTGAGAGCATTTTCATGTTTTTCAGTCCAGTCAAACTTTTTATTCTTTCTCAAGATGTCATAGAATTCTTTGCATTTCTCTGATGACTTTGAGATGAATCTGTTCAAGGCTGCGATCCTCCCTGTCAATCTTTGCACATCCTTAGCATTGGCAAGGGACTTGATGTTCACAATGGCCTTGATTTGTTCTGGACTTGCCTCTATCCCTCTTTTTGTCACCATGTAACCTAAGAATTTACCAGCTTTCACTCCAAAGTGGCATTTGGAAGGATTCAGTTTCATGTTGTATCTATCAAGGATATTAAATGCTTCCTCCAAATCTCTAAGGTGATCCTCAGCTCTCTTGGACTTAACCGCCATGTCATCTATATAGACTTCCATTGTGTGTCCAAATTGTTCTTTAAACATCATATTTACTAGCCTTTGGTATGTAGCACCTGCATTTCTTAGTCCAAAGGGCATAGCAATATAACAATAGATACCAGTAGGGGTCATAAAGGTTGTATCCTCTTGATCAGATGGTTGCATCTGAATTTGTTGGAATCCAGACGAAGCATCCATAGAAGTTAACAACTCATGACCCGCTGTAGCATCCACCATGGAGTCAATGTGGGGTAAAGGGAAAGGTTCCTTGGGACATGCCTTGTTTAAATCAGTAAAGTCGACACATACCCTCTACTTTCCATTTTTCTTTTGAACAACAACCACATTGGCTAACCATCTTGGATACTTTACCTCTCTAATCATACCTGCTTTGAGCGGGTTATCTACCTCCTCTTGAATAATGGCATTTCTTTCATGTGCAAACTTCCTCCGTTTCTGATGTATTGGCTTGAACGACCTGTCAATGCCAAGTTTATGAGTAATAATATCTTTAGAGATACTTGTCATGTCTTCATGCGTCCAAGCAAAGGTAGATTTTCTTCTTCTCAAGAAGAATATTAGATCCTGTTCAATACTGTCAAGGATCTCGGATCCTATAAAAATCTTGGATTCAGTATCCTCCGGTTTCAGCAGAATATCCTTGACATCCTGCTCTCTAGCCTCCAGGACATCCCTTGGAGGATACTTTAATTGCTATGCCTCCCTAGGCCTTGAAGCTGGCATCATTGATGATGTGTAGCAATTTTTGGCTTCCTGCTGATCACTCTCAATCGTCACCACACCCCATGGAGTAGGGAGCTTCACACATTGATGATATATAGATGGGACTGCTTTCATATCATGTATCCAAGGCCTTCCAAGGATAACATTACAACAAGATAAGCAATCAAAAACACAAAATTTTTTAATATAATTAACTCCCTCTATATAAATAGGAAGTTTGATGTCCCCCAGTGTGTTCTGGGTTTCTCCACTGAATCCCATAAGAACTGATGATCTTGGGTTAATTTCTGATTCAGGAATGTTCATTCTCTTGAGGACATCTAGTTGGATAATGTTCACTGAGCTTCCACCATCTATGAGAATCTTGCGAACAAAATGGTTAGAAATTAACAATGTAATAACAAGACCATCATGATGAGGATCCTGAATATCCCCATGGTCATCCTCATCAAAGGATATGACTTTCTCCTGTGTAAGGATGGAAGTTCAAATAGGCCTATCCCCATTATCCATTTATGTCTCTTCGCGTGCCTTTTAGATGTTGAAAAGGAAGTGCCACATATGTTTGATCCACTGGAGATGAAGTTGATAATTTGGGCATCAGCTGGAGGAGCAGGAGCCCTTTCTGGAATATTTTCAGGGTCCTGGATCCTTGACTTCTTTCTTCCAAATAGCTCCTTCAAGTATCCTTTGCTTAAGAGGTAACCGATCTCTTTCCTGAGTGCTATACATTCATCCGTGAGATGACCAAAATCTTCATGATAGGCACACCATTTTGATTTGTCTTTGGTGGCAGCTGGCTTGTCATTCTTTCTAGGCCATCTAGCTTTTTCACATAAATTCTGCATAGCAAGGATTAGTTCATTATTATTGTTACGGGAGGATTTTTACATCCTAAGGATCACGGATCCTCAAATGCTACTAGGATCATGGATCCTCAATTCTGTTTGAATTAAGGATCCTCAGTAGGTGTTGCAGGATCAGGATTCAGGATCCTTATTGTTATCCTTATACTAACAATTGTCCACCTTGTACGTAAACTTGTTTTACAGGAACAAAGGCATGGACCAAGTCTCACCGAAATTCCTGGAGCATATTCCCTTAATATTCCGCACGTGCTTGACCATTATGGACGTTGTGGAGATCGTGGGGAGCTTGCATAATTCTCGGACAGTTTGTTATTTTAGTTATTTCTAATTTAAAATGGGGATAACAAGCTTGAGTAGAACACTTAGCTAATTTTGGCATTCACACACTCTCGTAACAACACTCGAACAGCTCTCGAACACTACTTGGCGATTTCATACATTTTGTTGCACATTGCACACTAGTGATCCTTGTAACAAGCTTGTTATCATCCCGAGTTGTAAACTTCTTTTGTTTAATCTTAGTTGGTGATCGGTAGTTTCCATCACCCGAGGTTTTTTGTGACGGAGATCAACTCTTGATCAAGGGCTTTTTCCTCGTATAAATCCTTGTGTCAATTATTCATTACGTTTCTGAATTATCCTTAACATTGTTCATTGATTCAAGAATCACACCTCACAACAAAAGATTTGGTTGCATTATCTTAGCCTGATTTTTTACCAAAATAGTTTGGCGCCCACCGTGGGGCAATTGGTGCTTCATTTCTAAGAAATTCTTGTTTTTGTGATCATTTCGGTTCATTACAACCAAGCAGATGGCTTCTTCAGTAAAGAGCACTTCCAGTTCAATACTGGCAATGAGTTCTTCACAAGGCGTTCCTCCTTTGCCTCCACCACCTTCTGGATCCCAGAAGAATGCTGAAAATGCTGCAAAGAGACAAAGCCCCATTTTTTCAAAACCACCAACTTCTTCTGTTTCTTCTAATCCTACTACTAGTGATCTTTTTACTTTGATTTTGCAGATGAGGGATCACATACAGGAGCAAGACAAAACCAATGAAAGGATCCTCTGGGAGATCAGTGACATCAAGAAACAGAAGAGATCAGGGGAGGATCACTTTCCTCTGATATCAAGGTCACTGGATTTCGACACTCCGGCTATAACTGCCCAGCAATCTGCAGCCTTAGACATCCAGTACCAAACTGAACCATGGGGAAGGCGTTATGGAGCAACAACTAAGAGTCAGGCTTTTGGGTCTCACTTCCAGCCTCAAGGATCCAATTTTCAGCCTTCGGGATCCTCTTTTCAGCATCAGGGATCCTTCGTCAGTTCGGGAGGATATATGGGAACGCATACGGGCCAAGGATCCTCACAGGTTCAAGGATCCTCATTTCAGGTCCAAGGATCCTCTCAGCCTCAGTGATCCTTTCAGGTCCAAGGATCCTCTAAGCCTAAGGGATCCTTTCAGGTTCAAGGATCCTCTCAGCCTCAGGGATCCTTTCAGGTTCAAGGATCCTCTCAGCTTCAGGGATCCTCTCAGGTTCAAGGATCCAACATCTTTCAGGATCAAGGATTCTTGAGAAGTGTACAACCCCCAAGCACAGATGTTCATCAAGGAGGTTTCATTCCAATGCAGACCATTGCCTCTTATGGTCCTTCAATCATATCGGAATCCCGTCAATATGGACTCACATTTGGGATTCCAAACATGAATCCTCTGGGAGGTAACACTTTTAATAATTCTTATAACACTAACCATGGCTCTATGCAGGATACAGGTATCAATCAAGCTATGGCGAGGGAATTACAGAAACTGAAGAATATGATATCCAGCGTTCCAGGGGTGGTTAAGCCCATTCCTGAAATTGCAGATGGGAGTCATAGGATATCTCATTTTGCACCACCTAATTATGATGCTGAGATACCCAAAAGGTTTCAAATACCAATTATGAAGCTGTATGATGGTTCAACGGATCCAGAGGAACATGTGGCTCAATATAGAGAAAGGATGGAGATCATGTCACACCCTGGCTTTGCGGAAGCGTGGGTTAATTTGGTGTGACTTCTTAAAACCATAGCTTAATCATAACAAAGCTATATGAAAATAAAACCATGCAGATCATCCATTGATTTAAGTTTGAAAAGTAAAACACCACAACATTGTCTTAAGGCGTTGACACATGCAACGGAAATTACAACCTAGTAACATAAAAACATTGTTTGAAAGACCCAACCACAAACTTAAGATAGACGTAGTTTAAGAATTGTGACTCGTCCAGGTAAAAGCCACAACCCCTAAACTCGGATGATCCCATAACTCTAACGCAGCGTGAAAACGTAGCATACCGTGCCAGATCCTTAGTTCCCTGAAATACATGTAAGTTGGAAAAATCAACAATAATGTTGAGCGAGTTCATGTGTAAGTGAGTATGTATAAACCTCTGTAAACAAGTCTGTATGTATGAAAATCCCTGCTATGTAGCAATTAAGGAAAAAGAGATCGATTAATGTGTAGCTAATACATTAATAAGTGACATGGACTAGGAAGCACTCAAACCTGTAACGCGTATTTTATACCGGTCCTTCCGGCGGAACGACATAGTCACCACATGCAGCCGCACGCTGGCCCATGTGTGGGGCTCGCAACACCTGATAGATCTATCACTCATGCCTCTCGGTCCTTATACAAGGATTAATGGTCTTACGATAATAGCCTATCCATTCACGTGATCTAGTAGTAAGTTCCTTAGCTAATCATACCGTGTATAAAACGTTTGTAGTAA
This sequence comes from Helianthus tuberosus, assembly GCA_030545235.1. Classification (NCBI taxonomy): domain Eukaryota; kingdom Viridiplantae; phylum Streptophyta; class Magnoliopsida; order Asterales; family Asteraceae; genus Helianthus; species Helianthus tuberosus. The sequence goes on from CM060441.1 coordinate 61,644,857, forward strand.
ATGTAACATGTATTTCACCACCGCAGTTTAAAAACTGAAAACAGTTAAGAGAAAAGGGGGAGCATGAACTCACCGAAGTGCGTCTCTAAAAAGTATCTCCCAGAAAATCTGCTGTGCGACGACCTACACGTACTAACTTCTATTAGACGGACGTCCGTGCCTCAATTTAAGGTTTAATGTCTTTGGGAAATAGTTAGGCAACTATTTCGTGTTTACACTTCGTAATTATTTGATAAATATATTCCTTCCCAAGGATGGGGGTTTTGATACATGTGCGTTTTCTTGTAAATCCAAAATATATTATTAAGTCTCACTTAAAATATATTTAAATTCTATCTCAAAAAAAAAAAAATTCCCAAAAATATTATATTTTATTCCATATAATTTTACCCAAAATAATACTTCTAACGAAATACACACTTATGAGTATTTTCTGAAAATACGTAAGTTACGTAGTGAAGGTTCGGGAGGTATAAGTAATACCGGTGTAACTTAAATATTTATTGTAAAGGCGTTAGAATTATTTTGGAGCTGTTAATATTTAGTAATATTATTTTTACCCTAAAAATAATATTTACGTAGTTCACAAAATAATCACAAAAATTTACACAAGTGTTGTTATGAAAATATATATTCTAAATATATATTTTAGCAAGTTTTATTTTGTGAAAATCCCACCTCCGACACTTGGAAGTTTCGTAATAAAAATCCTGGCGAAAGTTATATGGGAAAACAAGTTAAAAATATATCCATAACACTTGTGATAAAAATATTTACAAGTGTTAGATTTTTGGAAAAATTTCGCCAGAGTTTCCTCTGTAACTGGAGGTGGCCACGCTTTCTAGCGTATCATTTTCTTTTAAAATTTCAATTCAACAATGTTCCCAACATCAATCAACAAAGTTTCATCATCAAAATAGTCAAAATAAATATAAATCGCAAAACACATGAACTTGTGGTTTGTGCAAAATATATAGTAACTTTCCCCATATTTTTAGGAGATCTTTTATAAAGAAACTTGGTTTCTTCGAGAACCTTGTTTTTAAAGAAGATACATTTTTACAACTTTTGTCAAAAATTACAAAAATAATTCTTGTTTAAAACTTTTGGTTACACAAGTGTCTACACACTTGTGTGTTCACAAAAATCACTTTTGTTTAGAAAAGATCCGGCTTTAAAAATATGATTTCTTTTGACACTTGGTCCTTTGAAAATACCACTTGTAGATCCGTAGATCTACTAGTTTCGAACTCCATTTTATAAGAAAAATTGTTTTTACACAAGTTCATGGTTATGAGTAGTAGTGTTCTTCATCTAACCACTTTTCACACTTTAACATACACTAGGTCATGTTCCATGAACATGACTTAGTCGGGTTAGATGACGATCCGAACTAACACCAGCATAAAACAACACTAAATAATCATAACAAAACAAGTCTTATAAGTTTTACACCAATATTCATCTATTAACCACTTTGTTTATATTATTTAGTAGACTTTTAAATTTTGTTCTAACATGTTCATAAATTTCAACCGACAAAATTCTTATTAACCACTTTAGATATGAACAAAAAGGCGTTTAGAGTCACTTACTACTACCTCGAGGCTAGGGACGAAACTACACTAAAAATAGGCGGTTAATAGCGTTGTGGTGAGGTCCTCGCGATTCCGTAAGCACCGGGTCTCCTTATGCGTGACCCTTCTCCTTTGTATGTAAATAATGAGGCTTAATCCAAATTTGAAAATGGTGGGGAGTTGTTAGGGGGTTCGGCCGAGAGTGTGGCAAGAAGAAAGATGGAAAAGCAAATTTTGGTTAAGGGTTTGAGTAAATGAAAGTAGTGATCCTCATGCATACTTATAACACATATTTCTTAATTATCCATTGTACAAAGTGTAGGAAAGATATGAGACAATCATAAATTAAATAATCAAAATTTTGTGGTGGTGGTTTCCTAGGGAAACCGATCGGACATAAGGGGGTGGTACTTGATTAGTTTTGAACTAAATGGTTAGTGATGGTTAGTTTAGTTATGAAGCAAAATTAGTTAATATGTGTGTTGTAATATATAACGGGTATTAGGGTATTCGGGGGCCCTAACTGGCTCAGAAAAAAAAGAAAAAAAACAATGTTATTGACAATATTTTTATGTCCCGGGTTAAGTCCGGTTGTTCGGTTGGATACTAGTCCGTTAAAGTGCTAAATAATTATATAAAGTGTCGTTATTATTTCTTTTAGTGACACAGTTTATTCCCGACACTTTGGAAAGTGTCTAGTAATATATTTTTTTCATGTTTTGGCACTTTACTAGTTAGCTAAATGCTGAATTTTTATTTAAAGTGCTGAATTTTGTACTCGAAGTACGTTTTAGGCACATCCGGTCACTATAATTATCACCTAGTGACGCAGTTCTACAACCCTCATTTCCCTACACTCTCTACTAGTGTAGTAATCTATTCCCGGCTCATACTGGCCTTCGAGACAGTAACTGTCTGATGCTGTCTATATCAGCATGTTTAATGGGTATCCCGTATAGTGTGCTCACTGTGTTTTTTGTGCATCAAGGTTGTCACTGATGTTTGTGTAAAAATAATAGAGTGACAGTATAAAATGTGATGCATGAGTATGTATGTATCAAAAATCAGTAAGCAGTTTAATCGCAGTTGTAAGCAAGCACAGTAATTAAGCAGTAATTAAATATTAATTAATTCGTACGGATACCTGGTTTGGTGAGGGTCGTCACATTCTCCCCCCGTTAAATAAATTTCGTCCCGAAATTTAAGTTCTGCTTCTACATGCAGGGGTCTTTGGAAATAAATGGGGGTACTTCTCCTTCATTCGATCCTCACGTTCCCACGTGAATTCAGGTCCATGCCTAGCATTCCAACGAACTTTGACGAGTTTGACACTGCTCCTGCGAGTTTTATTAACTTTCCAATCCGTGACCTCAACAGGTTCTTCAGTGAAGTGGAGCGTGTCGTCGATATGAACTTCGTCAGCAGGAATGATCACTGTATCTTGTGTTGGACTCTTTCTCAAATTTGATACATGGAATGTATCGTGAACACCATGGAGTTCAGCAGGTAGGTCCAACTTGTAGGCTACAAGCCCAATCCTTTGCAGGATTCTGAAAGGGCCAATGTAACGCGGATTCAACTTCCCACGCTTTCCGAAGCGTGCCACACCCTTCCAGGGTGAAACTTTCAATAAAACCATATCTCCAACTTGGAATTCCAAATGTTTCCGGTTTGGATCTGCATAGGCTTTCTGTCTTTCGCGAGCCGCTTCGATGCGTTTTCGAATTTGCTCAATCTTGTCCGTTGTTTCTTGGACTATTTCGGGACCAACAAGCTGCCTATCACCTGCGTCAGCCCAGCATAGGGGTGATCGACACTTGCGTCCGTAAAGAGCTTCAAACGGCGCGGCTCCAATACTGGTGTGGTAGCTGTTGTTGTATGAGAATTCGGCCAATGGTAAATGCTTATCCCAGCTACCACCGAGATCCATTACACAAGCTCTCAATCTATCCTCCAATGTCTGAATAGTTCTTTCACTTTGGCCATCAGTTTGCGGATGAAATGCAGTACTTAGGTTCAATTGCGAGCCAAAAGCTTCTTGGAAGGATTGCCAAATCCTTGACACAAACCTTCCGTCTCTATCAGAGATGATCGAGAGAGGCACTCCATGACGTGCAACGATCTCCCGCATGTATATTTCCGCAAGTTTACTAGTGCTGTCTTTCTCTTTGATTGGCAAGAAGTGTGCGGACTTTGTTAGGCGGTCAACTATTACCCAAATCATATCATGGCCTCTGGGCTTCTTGGGCAGTTTCGTTATGAAGTCCATTGAAATCTGTTCCCATTTCCACTTGGGAATTTCAGGTTGCTGCAGAAGTCCTGAAGGCTTCTGATATTCAACTTTAACCTTGGCGCACGTTAAACACTTGCTCACGTAAACAGCAACGTCGCCTTTCATTCTAGGCCACCAATAGTAATCTTTAAGGTCCTGGTATATCTTATCTGCTCCTGGATGGATAGAGTACCGTGATTTGTGTGCCTCATAAAAAATAACTTTTCCTCAAACCACCAAACAGAGGAACCCAAATCCTTTTCATAAAACATAACGTTCCTTCCTCGTTTGGCACTAATTGCTTCTCCATCCCACGGAGATATTCTTCTTCAAGGTTTCTTTCCTTAAGAGCTTCTTTTTGCGCGGCACGGATGCGCAGGGAAAGATCTGTCTGGATAATCATCTCCAAAGCCCTAACCCTTATGGGCTTGATCCTTTCTTTACGACTTAGGGCATCGGCGACCACATTCGCCTTCCCTGGATGGTACTTTATCTCGCAGTCCTAATCATTCAACAATTCGACCCAACGTCTTTGTCTCATATTCAGCTCTTTCTGGTCGAATATGTGTTGTAGGCTCTTATGATCTGTGAAGATTGTACATTTCGTACCATATAGGTAGTGTCTCCAGATCTTTAATGCAAATATCACTGCGCCTAGTTCCAAATCATGTGTGGTATAGTTCTTTTCATGTACTTTCAACTGACGTGACGCGTAAGCTATGACCTTCTGGCGTTGCATCAACACGCAACCCAATCCTTGACGTGAGGCGTCACAGTATACCACGAAATCATCTGTACCCTCTGGTAGTGCTAAGATTGGCGCATTGCAGAGCTTGTTTTTCAGTAACTGGAATGCTTCCTCCTGTTTGATTCCCCAATCAAACTTCTTATCCTTCTGTGTGAGTACGGTAAGGGGTTGAGCGATTTTAGAAAAATCCTCGATGAATCTTTGATAATAGCCAGCCAAACCTAAGAACTGGCGAATCTCGGTCGGCGTCTTTGGAGTCTCCCATCTCTTTATCGCCTCGATCTTTGTGGGATCAACATGGATTCCATCCCCATTCACAACATGTCCAAGGAATTGGACTTCACGTAGCCAAAACTCGCACTTGGAGAATTTGGCATATAACTGTTCCTTTTTCAGCAATTCCAAAATAGCCCTTAAGTGATGTTCGTGTTCAGCCTTTGTCTTTGAATAAATCAAAATATCGTCGATGAATACAATCACGAACTTATCGAGATACGGCTTGCAGACTCGGTTCATTAGGTCCATAAAAACAGCAGGCGCGTTTGTTAGCCCAAACGGCATAACTAGGAACTCGTAATGTCCATAACGAGTTCTGAAGGCTGTTTTCGGGATACTCTCCTCTTGTATCCTTAGCTAATGGTACCCAGATCGAAGATCGATCTTTGAATAAAAGCTTGAACCTTGGAGTTGATCGAATAAGTCATCGATCCTTGGCAGAGGGTATCTATTCTTGATAGTCAACTTGTTCAACTCCCGGTAGTCAATACACATACGAAAACTACCGTCTTTCTTTTTGACAAATAAAACTGGAGCTCCCCAAGGTGAGAAGCTTGGTCGGATGAATCCTTTGTCAAGTAACTCCTGGAGTTGTGTCAACAACTCCTGCATCTCTGACGGTGCAAGTCTATAAGGTGCCCTAGCTACAGGCGCGGCGCCTGGAACTAAGTCAATGTGAAATCTTGCCTTTGGGGTGGCAATCCTGGCAAGTCCTCTGGAAAGACTTTAGGATATTCACTCACGATAGGGATGTCTTCGATTTTCGGCTCAGCAGCTTTCTTATCCACGATGTGTGCCAGGAAGGCCGCACATCCCTTTTGTAAACACTTACGAGCTTTCAGGCAACTGATAATTCTTAAAGGCGTATCCCGCTTCTCCCCATGAACCACAATCGTTTCACCATCTTCGGTTGGGATACGAACGACCTTTTCATGACAACCAATCTCAGCCTTGTTGCTTGATAACCATTCCATTCCTACTACCACGTCGAAGCTCCCCAGCTGGACTGGTAGTAGATCCAAAGCAAATTCACGCTCTCCCAACTCGATTACACAACCTCTGACCACTTCATTGGCTTCTACTAACTTTCCATTAGCCAATTCAATTGAGTAAGGAATACCTAGTTTACTAGCGGCTAATCCAAGCATATTCTTAAACTCTAACGATACGAAGCTATAATCGGCACCAGTATCAAATAAAATAGATTCAAGAGTTTTGGTTGTTAGAGAACGTACCAGTAATCACGCCTGGATCCTGGCACGCTTCACAAGCTCCGATGTTGGATGTTCTTTCACGGTCTTGTTTCAACTTCGGGCATCCCCTCTTAAGATGTCCAACGTCCCCACAATGGAAGCATCCTGGCACTCGGCCATTTCCTTTCCCATTTCCACCTTGAGCGTTGTTACTATTTTCTCCTTGTCTGGGACTCTTCATCCCACAACCATCCTTGTTGTGTCCTTTGCTCCCGCACCTAGGCTTCCGACATCCACAATCGTGGTGATACTTACACCCAGCACGTCTTGGTTTAGTTTCTAAGTAAATCTTATCATTGGCATGTTTGTTGTTAGGGCAATCTTTCTTGAAATGCCCTTTGTCCCCGCAGTCAAAACAACCTCGAATAGATCTTTATTCATCATTATTCGTTTGGGTATCTTCGGTGAGCTTCCTTTTGTTCTTTCCGGACGACTCTACCTGAGTCTCCTTGTCAGGGTTTGCAAGTTTTTCTAGTCTAATTGCTTCCGTAACGAGTGCCAAGCCCATCTTACTTGCAGCCATAGTTGTTGGTGGCGTAGATGCTGTCATTAAGCTCAGGACTTGAGGTGCCAGTTCCCAAATGAAATGTCCTAATTTCTTCAATTCTGGTTCCACCAAGTACGGAACGACTCGTGCCAAATCATGAAGTCTTTGCATGTATTCCAACATTTTTGGACCTTCCATCATCAGGCTCTGGAATTCACCTTCCAACCTCTGGGTTTCTGTTTGGGTGCAATACTTCTTACGCATTATTCCTTTCAACTCATCCCAAGTTAACGCGTATGCTGTAGTTAGGTCCATTATTCGAATCTGAAGATTCCACCATAATCGAGCTCCATCTTGAAACAACTCGGAAACGTATGGGACTTGTTGTTCTGGCGTACAACCACTCATTCGAAAGATGGAATCCATACTTTCAATCCATTTCACAAAAGCTATGGCACCTCCAGTGCCGTCGAACATCGGAGGCTTGTAGTTGAGGAAGTGCCAGTAGGGACAACCGTTATTTTCTGAGGTACCTCTGCTAGGTTCGGAGCGTAGGGCCTCGTGCTGTGCTATAGCTGCAGCAATTATCTCTTGAAGTTCCGCCTCTGAGGTGGGCATGCGCATTTCACGTCTTGGTGGCATCTTCTAAAAGATGTTTCACGTAGGTTAGGTCATAGCAAGTAAAATGTACGTATGTATTCAACAATATCAACACATAACATCTCATGCTATAAATAAATCAACCACATAACATCTCATGTCATAGAACATAAATAATAGATCAAACATCACAAGTGATGAGAATACTGCGATTGCATTGCCACAAATCGAGACCACAATGTAAAGCTTACAAGTACGCAGCTGTATCATACAACATCAATGATTTAGTAGGGGACGACCCTAGACAAGTCGTGCGATCGCTGGACATGTTCAGGAATCTCTGGTTCGTCCATTTTCAAATTCCAGAACTCCACCTCAAGCTTCTGAATACCAGCCCTAGAACAGTATTTCTTCTCAATCATTTCTGTGAGCTCGTCCCAACTCAGTGCATAAGCAGCATCTGTACCAAGGGTCTGAACCTGAAGATCCCACCATGAGAGTGTGCCATCTAGAAATAACCCCGAGATATAGGCAATACTCTGCTGGGGCGAACAGTTACTCATTCTTAGAATGGATTCAGTCTTCTCGGACCAACGAACAAATGCTACGGCGCCTCCTGCTCCGTCAAAGTTCAAAGGCTTGCAGTTCAGAAACTGCTTATAGGTGCAGCCAGTTGGAGGGTTATTTCTAGTAATGCCATCGTTGTGCTTAGAGCAGAGGGCTTCATGTCGTGCATTTGCCTGTGAGATGCGTTCTTGCAACTCGGCTTCTGTCCTTGGCAGTGTACTGGTGTCTGTGTCAGGCCTGGGTGGCATTCTCTTCTGTCGCAGTGGTATGAAGTGGGTTAGATAACATTTCAATTGTCTATGAGATACACAGCACCATAAGCCATCAGGTAATCACCCAATTTCACACGTAAATATACTCAATGTATGAGTAAGGAAATAAATTTCTGAGCCTTCACATAGGCTTGCCAAAATGGCTTGTTGCTTGTAATAGAATGAACTCGAGGCTACATCGCCTTAGTCATTCGTGTTTTAGTTATTTCCTGCTACATGGGTTTTCATTAGCTTGACCCGCAGAGTCCACCAGGATTTCTGTGCACTACAAGCCGTTATCACTTGGCCCCCGTAATAATACATTGTCTTGCACAGTTACCCCAATTTTCTCTCGTCCAAGCAGATGATCAATCAAGGAGTAACAGCAGGTGCATCGGCATGAACAGGGTCATGCTCTAATGCGGGGTCAGGAGCAACGCCTGGCTCAGGGGCCACGGCTGGCTCCGGATCAACAAACTCCATCTCAAAATCAGCTGGATCAACAAACACAGGGGTTACAGGATCCTCCAAGGGCTGGTCTAAGTGTATGAACTCAATGTCATGGTCTGGATCAGAACCAGGTGGAAAAACAGGATCATCCTCAATATCGTGATCAAACTCAAAGTTGTGTGCGGGAACCGGTGCAGCTGATGACACCATATCAGGGTCGGCGTCGTGTGAGTGGTGCTGCACTCCCTGTATATGCGAAGATGCGGACGCCACAGACTCAAATGAGTTTGGGAAAGATGAATGAGCATGAGCCTCCTCTGCAGGAGCGTCAGCAAGCAGTAGGCTACCACCAGCAGCAATAGGGCCTCGCCCTCAAGTGGGTCCTCCTCTAATAGCTCGACATCGTCGTCAGAGACAACGTCGGGGGGCATATGAACAATGGGATAAGCGGCAAGGGGCACTGGAGCAGGGATCACCGCGAGTGGCAAATCCCCAACAAGATGGCCATCAGCAGGCTCTGCTACGACATCAGGCAGCGCAAAGGGCTGAAAGTCGTCATCGTCTGTGCTGGTAGTATCGGAAACGTACACCTCGTTCTCCGATGAAACTATGTCGCCTGATACTATGGCCATGGGATCTGTAGTGTCCGACTCTCCAGTATCTGATGAAGGCATGACGTTTTGTAATACAAACACACATATGCACAAATAATCAATCATATAGTCAGCTAAACATATTAGTCACCAATAAGCAATCATATAGTTCTCCTAGTCCCACTAGCCTACTTCCTCAGCCTCCCAGACCGAGCCTCAGCCTTCCAGACTGAGCCTCAGCCTCCCAGACTGAGCTTATAACTAACAATTAAAATGTGCTCAACTTTGTTTGTAAAAACGTTTGGATCTGGACTTAAGTGGTATGCAATGTAAAAATGTTTTCGTGAGAGCCCTAGTGATCATAGTCTAGACTCGAGAAGGAATCCTAGTTCGCTATGATCAGAGCTCTGATACCAAGATTTCACACCCTGGCTTTGTGGAAGCGTGGGTTAATTTGGTGTGACTTCTTAATACCATAGCTTAATCATAACAAAGCTATATGAAAATAAAACCATGCAGATCATCCATTGATTTAAGTTTGAAAAGTAAAACACCACAACATTGTCTTAAGGCGTTGACACATGCAACGGAAATTACAACCTAGTAACATAAAAACATTGTTTGAAAGACCCAACCACAAACTTAAGATAGACGTAGTTTAAGAACTGTGACTCGTCCAGGTAAAAGCCACAACCCCTAAACTCGGATGATCCCATAACTCTAACGCAGCGTGAAAACGTAGCATACCGTGCCAGATCCTTAGTTCCCTGAAATACATGTAAGTTGGAAAAATCAACAATAATGTTGAGCGAGTTCATGTGTAAGTGAGTATGTATAAACCTCTGTAAACAAGTCTGTATGTATGAAAATCCCTGGTATGTAGCAATTAAGGAAAAAGAGATCGATTAATGTGTAGCTAATACATTAATAAGTGACATGGACTAGGAAGCACTCAAACCTGTAACGCGTATTTTATACCGGTCCTTCCGGTGGAACGACATAGTCACCACATGCAGCCGCACGCTGGCCCATGTGTGGGGCTCACAACACCCGATAGATCTATCACTCATGCCTCTCGGTCCTTATACAAGGATTAATGGTCTTACGATAATAGTCTATCCATTCACGTGATCTAGTAGTAAGTTCCTTAGCTAATCATACCGTGTATAAAACGTTTGTAGTAAATGTAACATGTATTTCACCCCCGCAGTTTAAAAACTGAAAACAGTTAAGAGAAAAGGGGGAGCATGAACTCACCGAAGTGCGTCTCTAAAAAGTATCTCCCAGAAAATCTGCTGTGCGACGACCTACACGTACTAACTTCTATTAGACGGACGGCCGTGCCTCAGTTTAAGGTTTAATGTCTTTGGGAAATAGTTAGGCAACTATTTCGTGTTTACACTTCGTAATTATTTGATAAATATATTCCTTCCCAAGTATGGGGGTTTTGATACATGTGCGTTTTCTTGTAAATCCAAAATATATTATTAAGTCTCACTTAAAATATATTTAAATTCTATCTCAAAAAAAAAAAATTTCCCCGGAAATAATATATTTTATTCCATATAATTTTACCCAAAATAATACTTCTAACGAAATACACACTTATGAGTATTTTCTGAAAATACGTAAGTTACGTAGTGAAGGTTCGGGAGGTATAAGTAATACCGGTATAACTTAAATATTTATTGTAAAGGCGTTAGAATTGTTTTGGAGCCGTTAATATTTAGTAATATTATTTTTACCCTAAAAATAATATTTACGTAGTTCACAAAATAATCACAAAAATTTACACAAGTGTTGTTATGAAAATATATATTCTAAATATATATTTTAGAAAGTTTATTTTGTGAAAATCCCTCCTCCGACACTTGGAAGTTTCGTAATAAAAATCATGGCGAAAGTTATATGGGAAAACAAGTTAAAAATATATCCATAACACTTGTGATAAAAATATTTACAAGTGTTAGATTTTTGGAAAAATTTCGCCAGAGTTTCCTCTGTAACTGGAGGTGGACACGTTTTCTAGCGTATCATTTTCTTTTAAAATTTCAATTCAACAATGTTCCCAACATCAATCAACAAAGTTTCATCATCAAAATAGTCAAAATAAATATAAATCGCAAAACACATGAACTTGTGGTTTGTGCAAAATATATAGTAACTTTCCCCATATTTTTAGGAGATCTTTTATAAATAAACTTGGTTTCTTCGAGAAACTTGTTTTTAAAGAAGATACATTTTTACAACTTTTGTCAAAAATTACAAAAATAATTCTTGTTTAAAACTTTTGGTTACACAAGTGTCTACACACTTGTGTGTTCACAAAAATCATTTTTTGTTTAGAAAAGATCCGGCTTTAAAAATATGATTTCTTTTGACACTTGGTCCTTTGAAAATACCACTTGTAGATCCGTAGATCTACTAGTTTCGAACTCCATTTTATAAGAAAATTTGTTTTTACACAAGTTCATGGTTATGAGTAGTAGTGTTCTTCATCTAACCACTTTTCACACTTTAACATACACTAGGTCATGTTCCATGAACATGACTTAGTCGGGTTAGATGACGATCCGAACTAACACTAGCATAAAACAACACTAAATAATCATAACAAAACAAGTCTTATAAGTTTTACACCAATATTCATCTATTAACCACTTTGTTTATATTATTTAGTAGACTTTTAAATTTTGTTCTAACATGTTCATAAATTTCAACCGACAAAATTCTTATTAACCACTTTAGATATGAACAAAAAGGCGTTTAGAGTCACTTACTACTAGCTCGAGGCTAGGGACGAAACTAGACGAAAAATAGGCAGTTAATAGCGTTGTGGTGAGGTCCTCGCGATTCCGTAAGCACCGGGTCTCCTTATGCGTGACCCTTCTCCTTTGTATGTAAATAATGTGGCTTAATCCAAACTTGAAAATGGTGGGGAGTTGTTAGGGGGTTCGGCCGAGAGTGTGGCAAGAAGAAAGAAGGAAAAGCAAATTTTGGTTAAGGGTTTGAGTAAATGAAAGTAGTGATCCTCATGCATACTTATAACACATATTTCTTAATTATCCATTGTACAAAGTGTAGGAAAGATATGAGACAATCATAAATTAAATAATCAAAATTTTGTGTTGGTGGTTTCCTAGGGAAACCGATCCGACATAAGGGGGTGGCCCTTGATTAGTTTTGAACTAAATGGTTAGTTTAGTTATAAAGCAAAATTAGTTAATATGTGTGTTGTAATATATAACGGGTATTCGGGGACCCTAACTGGCTCAGAAAAAAAAAGAAAAAAAAAACAATGTTAATGACAATATTTTTATGTCCCGGGTTAAGTCCGGTTGTTCGGTTGGATACTTGTCCGTTAAAGTACTAAATAATTATATAAAGTGTCGTTATTATTTCTTTTAGTGACACAGTTTATTGCCGACACTTTGGAAAGTGTATAATAATATTTTTTTTTCATGTTTTGGCACTTTACTAGTTAGCTAAATGCTGAATTTTTATTTAAAGTGCTGAATTTTGTACTCGAAGTACGTTTTAGGCACATCCGGTCACTATAATTATCACCTAGTGACGCAGTTCTACAACCCTCATTTCCCTACACTCTCTACTAGTGTAGTAATCTATTCCCGGCTCATACTGGCCTTAGAGACAGTAACTGTCTGATGCTGTCTATATTAGCATGTTTAATGGGTATCCCGTATAGTGTGCTCACTGTGCTTTTTGTGCATCAAGGTTGTCACTGATGTTTGTGTAAAAATAATAGAGTGACAGTATAAAATGTGATGCATGAGTATGTATGTATCAGAAATCAGTAAGCAGTTTAATCGCAGTTGTAAGCAAGCACAGTAATTAAGCAGTAAATAAATATTAATTAATTCATACGGATACCTGGTTTGGTGAGGGTTGTCACAGATCAACCCCATCCCAGAGAGGTTAAAAGAAGCATGTCTATGCAAGGGTTTCTGATCCACACTTACAGGATCTGCTCTTAAATGGCTGCTAAGTCTTCCCCCTTACTCTATTACTTCATTTGCAAATCGAGTTAATCTGTTTAATAATCAATTCTCATGTAGTAGAAAATTTGAACGATTAACTAGTGATCTATATAGGGTAACACAGGGTCAAAATGAATCACTTAGAGATTACATCACTAAGCTTAGTAAAGAATCGTTAGATATTCCTAACCTGGATATACCTACGGCTGTAGAAGCCTTTAAAATGGGTTTACTTAGGGATTCATTATTCTATGATGATCTCGTTATGACCCCATGCAGGAATCTTGATGAAGTGAGAACCAGGGCCCTTAGATTCATCCAACTAGAGGATGATAAAAGGATCCAGGAGAGATTGGCAGGATCCTCAAACACAGGAAAAGCAAGGATCCTACTTCAAGAATAACAAGTTCAAGTCCTACAACTAGTCTGATAACCAGAATGTGCATGCAGTAGAACAAGAAGAGGATGATGAGGATTATCCTCCAATTTCTTAATACTGTTTTTCTGTTGATAACAATGAACTAATTCTTGAAATGCAGAATCTAGGTAAGAAAGCAAGATGGCCAAGGAAAAGTGATAAACCGGCCGCAACAAAGTACAAGTCCAAGTGGTGTGCATATCATGAGGATTTCGGACATCTTACTGAAGAGTGTATTGCACTTAGAAAAGAAATTGGTTACTTGTTAAGCAAGGGGCACTTGAAGGAGCTTTTGGGACGAAAGAAGTCAAGGACCCAGGATCCTGAAAGGATCCCAGAAAAGGCTCCTGCTCCTCCAGCAGATGCACAAGTTATAAACTTCATATCCGGCGGATCAGGCATTTGTGGTACTTCCTTTTCAGCAGCCAAAAGACATGCCAAGGAAACCAAGATGGATAATGGAGATAGACCCATCCGGACCTCCACTGTTACCAAGGATAAAATTATAACTTTTGATGAGGATGATTGTCTTGATGTTCAGGATCCTCATCATGATGGTCTTGTTATTACTCTGTTTATTTCTAACCATTTTGTTCGCAGGATCCTGACAGATGGAGGAAGTCAGTAAACATCATTCAGCTTGATGTCCTCAAGAAGATGAACATTCCTGAGTCAGAAATAGTCCCAAGATCCTCTGTTCTTGTGGGATTCAGCGGAGAAACCAAGAATACATTGGGGGACATCAAACTCCCTATCTATATTGAAGGACTCCTTTCTTATAAAAAATTTTGTGTTATAGATTGCTTATCTTGTTGTAATGTTATCCTTGGCGGGCCATGGATACATGACATGAAGGTAGTCCCATCTACCTATCATCAGTGCGTGAAGCTTCCTAGTCCATGGGGGGTGGTGAAAATTGAGAGTGACCAGCAAGAAGCTAAGAATTGCTACACATCATCCATGAAGCCAGCCTCGAGACCAAGGGAGCAATAGAAATTAAAGCATCCTCCAAGAGATGTCTTGGAGGTAAGAGAACAGGATGTGAAAGAAATCCTCATGGATCCTCATGACCCTGAATCCATAGTCTTCATAGGATCAGGGATCCTCAGCAACATTGAACAGGATCTAGTATCCTTCCTCAAGAGGAGGAAAACTACCTTTGCCTGGAAGCATGAGGATATGACAGGTATATATAAAGATATAATTACTCATAAACTTGGCATTGACAGGTCATTCAAGCCAATTCATCAAAAAAGGAGGAAGTTTACACATGAAAGGAATGCCATTATCCAAGAAGAGGTAGATAAACTACTTCGGGCAGGTATGATAAGAGAGGTTAAGTATCAAAGGTGGTTAGCCAATGTGGTTGTTGTTCAAAAGAAAAATGGAAAGTGGAGGGTATGTGTCGATTTTACTAATTTAAACAAGGCATGTCCCAAGGATCCTTTCCCATTACCCCACATTGACTCCATGGTGGATGCTACCGTGGGTCATGAGTTGTTAACTTTTATGGATGCTTCATCTGGATTTCGACAAATTCAGATGGAACCATCTGATCAAGAGGATACAACCTTTATGACCCCAACTGGTATATATTGTTATATTGCTATGCCATTTGGACTAAGGAATGCAGGTGCTACTTATCAAAGACTAGTCAATATGATGTTCAAGGAACAAATTGGACACACTATGGAAGTCTATATAGATGACATAGTGGTTAAGTCCAAGAAAGCTGAGGATCACCTTAGAGACCTGGAGGAAGCATTCAATATCCTTGATAAATTTAATATGAAACTAAATCCTTCCAAGTGTCACTTTGGTGTTAAAGCAGGTAAATTCCTAGGCTATATGGTGACAAAAAGAGGCATTGAAGCAAGTCCAGAGCAAATTAAGGCTATTTTGAATATCAAATCTCCTGCCAATGCTAAGGATGTGCAAAGATTGACAGGCAGGATCGCAGCCTTGAACAGGTTCATATCCAAATCCTCAGAAAAATGCAAGGAATTCTATGACATTTTGAGGAAGAGCAAGAAGTTTGAGTGGACTAAAAAGCATGAAAATGCTCTCAAAGCTCTTAAGGATTACCTATCCTCAGCCCCTGCCTTGATAAAACTGGAAAAAGGGGATATATTATCCTTGTATTTGGCGGTATCCTCTAAAGCAGTAAGTGCGGTCCTTGTTAAGGATCACGAAGGTACACAACATCCTATTTATTATGTAAGTAAGAGTTTGCTTGATGCTGAATTCAGGTATTCACATTTAGAAAAACTTATCCTTGCACTAATTAAGGCATCTACTAAATTAAGACATTATTTTGAAACTCATGCCATTATTGTCAAGACTAATTTTCCAATTAAGAATGTTCTCAGGAAACCTGAAATGTCAGGAAGGATGGCTAAGTGGGTAGTAAAGCTTAGTGCTTATGATATAAGATATGAACCTAGGACTGCCATTAAATCCCAAGCCTTAGCTGACTTTGTGGCAGATTTCAGTAGTGACTTGCAAAGGGAAGCTGAGTTAGAAGTCCAACAGCTCGAAGAAACTAAGGATCCTTGGATACTCTTCACTGATGGAGCTTCTAATGTCAAAGGAACAGGACTTGGAATACTACTAAAATCGCCACAGGGGGACATAATACCCCACTCCATAGCTTGTGAGTTTCAAACTACTAACAATGAGGCTGAGTATGAAGCCTTGATAGCTGGTTTGCAAATTGCCAAGCATATGAGGATCAGGTATCTTGAGGTACATGTAGATTCATTGTTAGTTACTAATCACTTTAATGGATCTTATACTGATAAAGGTGAAAAACTAATCAAATATTTAGAGATAGTAAAAGAATTGGCACTCTCTTTTGTTTCCTTTAGTTTGACACAGGTACCCAGAGAAGAGAATGCAGAAGCTGATGCATTGGCCAATCTAGGATCATCCTTGAAGATTCAAGAGGATATCAGGATCCCTATTATCCACATCCTATCCCCTGCTATCGAGGATCATGTAGCCATGGAGATAGGAGAGGATTCTGCAATCATCCCTAGTGATGATACACAATCTCATTCTGGATCATGGATCCTTCCAATCATGAGATACAAACAACATGGAGAGATTCCTACAGGAGAAAACCCCAGGACTTTCAAAATCAAGGTATCTCAATTCACAATATTGAATAACATGTTATATAAACGATCTCTTGCAGGTCCATATCTAAGATGCATCGAGGATCCTGAAATTCAAGAAGTCCTAAAGGATTTTCTTGAAGGAGATTGTGGAAACCACACTGGGGGCATGGCATTATTCTCAAGGATCCTGAGGACAAGATACTATTGGCCTACTATGAAGAAGGATGCTGTGGAATATGCCAAGAAGTGTGATCCTTGTCAGAGACATAGTAATATCCTTCATCAACCAGCAAAACTTTTGCATCCTATATCCTCTTCTTGGCCATTTATGAGATGGGGAATGGATATAGTTGGTAAACTTCCCAAGGCACCTGGTGGAAAAGTATTCATGCTTGCTATGACTTATTACTTCTCCAAGTGGATAGAGGCTGAAGCCTTTGCTCAAGTCAGAGAAAGAGAAGTGATATCCTTTATTAAAAGAAACATTATTACTAGATTTGGTATTCCTTCTGAAATTGTTTGTGATAATGGATCCCAATTTATTGGGAGTAGAATTACTAACTTTTGTGACAGCTGGGGGATTAAGATGATAACATCAACACCAGTCCACCCACAAGCTAATGGTCAGGCAGAATCATCCAACAAGATCATCATCAACAATTTGAAGAAGAAGCTTGAATCTAAGAAAGGAAAATGGGCAGAAGAACTACCTTATGTACTTTGGGCTAATAGGACAACTCCCAAGAATGCTACTGGCCAAACTCTATTCTCTTTGGTATTTGGAGCAGAATCAGTGATCCTTACAGAGATGGTGGTTCCTACTGCAAGAACAAGCATTCGTGATCCTGAAGAATATGCTGAAAACTTGGTTCAAGACTTGGATACTATAGAAGAGCTCAGGGATTTGTCAAGGATAAGGATGGCCAGTTATCAACAAAGGATGGCTGGAGCCTACAACAAGAATGTCAGGATCAGGAAATTCCAAGTTGGTGATATGGTATTAAGGAAAGCATTTCAGAATACCACGAATCCTGCTGATGGGAAGTTAGCACCAAAGTGGGAAGGCCCCTATTTGATTGAAGCTGAAGCAGGAAAGGGGGCATATCGATTGCTAACAATGGAAGGTGATTTGCTACCAAGAGCTTGGAATGCTGTCCACTTGAAGAAATACTTCATGTAATAAGGATCCATGATCCTTAGCTAACAAGTATCCTTGAAGGATCCTTACAAGACAGAGAATCCTCATTTTGGTAATGATCTAATCTTAAACTATTTCACTCTTTAATTATCCTATATATAAGGATAAGGATCCTGGATCCTTTATCCTCCTTTCACTTGATTTTGAATTTTGCAGAAGGTTTAGGTATCCTTAGCAAAGGATTGAGTATCCACAGAGGTATCCAGTTATTTGGGCTTGACCCCAGTTATATGGGCTTGACCCCAGTTATTTGGGCCTGTCCCCAGTATCGCCAGCAGCGCACGATGATCCTGGTACAGTTCATGGCAATGGGACTAGTACTCGCTTTAGGGGCTGACAATTTCATTGTACTGGCTGTATCCGGGATCCTACGTATAATGGTAGACGTACCATACATCCGTTCCTAAGGTTTCTAACGTTTTCACGTTAGCTAATGTTTTGGCATTTTCATGTCACTAAGTTTGGATAGACGCCAGTGAGGGCCATACTCCAGTTTACACAAGATCCTTTGGGCTTGTCCCCAGTTATCCTTTGGGCTTGTCCCCAGTTATCCTTTGGGCTTGTCCCTAGTTATCCTTTGGGCTTGTCCCTAGTATATTGGGCTTTTCCCCAGAATTGTTGGGCTTGTCCCCATTTACTAACTCTTCTCTTATATTTTGCTTAGTCCCAAGTTACGTTCTGTTTCAGGGTTTTGAAGTTAAGCAGCCAAGGATCCTTGATCCTTACCTTTTACTAAAGTTTGTCTTTTGGTTATCCTGATTATGAATGTTAAAGGGTTAGGATCCTAACTTGGATTCTCAGGTATGATCCTTAGTCACCTTGATTTTATTCATTATTCATATAAGTGGCCCTTATCCTTTGACAACAGAACTAATGATCCTTAAGTTACATAACTTTTTTGAATTTATTGACAATAGGATATTTGATCCTTGATCATATCCTAAAACTTTTAAACATGATTTACTAAACCTTTATCCTTTACTTACAAATTCAAAGAAAGTGAATAACAACAGTAGGAAAATAAAGAATTCACAAGGATAACAACACGGGAAATAGCCAAAAAGTTGAAGTTATTTTTATTCACAAAAGTTAACCCTTCAAAGGTTGTCAAAATTACCTACCCCAAGCATCTACCAGCAATACGTGGCCAGTCCGCTGGGGTAGGTAAAGGGTGTCCATTGTTAATAGGTCTTTGAAGTGCAGGAAATATAAGATGGCAGGATAACAAGTGGTTTCATCCCCCAAACAGAGGATCCCTCCACCACCTATTATCCTACCTATTGTCTAAGGATCCATGATCCATAACCCAAGAAACTATTGTTCAAAGTACAACCCAACATTGTTTAAAACACCAAAACCAAAAAAACTTTCAAATCCTAAAAAAAATGGGCTCCGGCCGCGTCTAGAAATATCCTTCATCGCCCATTTCAGCAGCTCACACCTTGGCTGTATCACCACCAGCATCATCACCACCAGCTTGATCCTTCCCGCTGCCACTTGCCTCGATCGCCAAGACCTCGGTAGCCTCCTCTTCATCCTCCAGCTCTGCAAGCTTTGCCTTCCAAACCTCCTTGTCCCAAGTGGTCCGGTCGAAGTCAGGATCCTCAGCCTCCTGAGCCATTTGCAGCTTGATTTTGTACATGGTGATGGCAGCAGAGACTTTAGCATCTTCCAACAGGTCGTGTTTCTCGTGATCAGCATTTATCTGGGCCATGACCACCTGCTGCTTTGCCAGAGCAAGATCCTTCTCAAGGCGAGAGATAGTTTGATCCTTGGCCAGGAAGAATTTTTGATACTCCAGATGCTTTTGCTCCGCCTCCTCGACATATGCATCAAACAGCATTTTGACCTCAGCAAATTTCTGCAAAGAAGACAAGGTAAAGTTCAGGATCATGTGATCCTCAAGTGGGCAGGATAATCGAGCATAGTCAGTGATCCTTACATCGGCAAAGTATTCTTGGAACTGGTGGCGAATAAGAGGCAAGCCTTCAAGATTGTCGGCTTCGGTGGCCTTCCTTTTCTTTCCCCCCTTGGAGTTGGTAGGCTTGGGGACTATGGTGCTTGGGCTAGCAGCAGTCTTCTTCTTCCCAGACCTGGGAGCAACAGCAGTAAGATCGGTGACACTGAAGTGGGTGGCAGACCTTGAGGATTTTCCAGCACCTATCAATCCAAAACAATAGATAAGTATTCTTGTTTTATTTATATTTCAACATTTAACCATTTGTAAACTTGGATACTTACTTGACATTGTAACAGAACCTGAGGATACTTCTTGAGAATCCTTGGTGTTTGCTTGAAATTTTCTTACTGCAGGATCAAGATTCCGGAAGGCGTTGATCCTCTCTTTGGTTGAAGGAGATGTAATGATGTGTGAAACAGAAGTAGCTGCAAAATAGAAACAAAGGGGTTAGTGATCCTCAACAGAAACAGGGTATCCTATGATCCTTCTATAAGGATCCTCTATCCTACCATGAGTGGCCCATTTTCTGGGGAGATCCTTCCCATCAGGGATAGAATCCCTCCTGACGAAGAAAAAATGTTTCTTCCATTTAGTATCGTTTTTGGTGGTCTTGAGGATTGGGTGTTCTTCGCCAGGCTTGTGTTTGAATAGAAAGCGGTGTGAACCATGGCTCACAATGTTGTATAGTTCAGACAACTCCGACATTCCTAACTCAATATCCTCCTGCTCAATGATTCTTTCAAGGGTAAATAGAACCCTCCACATCATTGGCATAGCCTGGATATAGGATATGCCGGTAAGGGAGAAGAAAGATTGGGTAAAAGCAGGAAAAGGATAGGAGTATCCTATAGAGAATGGGGTGACTGGAAATGCAACCCAGGTTTCAGAAAAAAAATCACTCAGGGCGGTAGGGTCAAAGGGTTTGAAAACAGTGCTCGCCGGAAAGCAATGGCGAATCCTGTCGATCTCAGGATCGGTGAAGCAACAATGTTCCTTCGGAGAGTCTTCAATGATCCCTTGGCTTTTTAAAGGACTGTCTTTTCGATGATCCTTAGCAGGGGATGATCTTAGCTTCATTGCGATTCAGATATTTTGAGAAAGAAGAAGAACATAGTAGGAAAGAGAAAGGGGAGAGAAGTACCTGCTTAATCTTCGAATGAGGATTTAAAGGATGTAACGCACGAATTTAAATGCTTCCTAACCCTTATCTCTAACTTGAATTTATAATCATGATTTTGCAGGGATGTCGCTTTAAGTGACGTAGGATCTGCAACAGATAGTTCGATCTTAACGGTTATATATCCGTTAGTTTGTTGCGGATAAGATCAAGAAAATATAACTCGCCAAAATTACACTTCACTCCTTATATTTTGGGGGCAATTGTTAGGGGAGGATTTTTACATCCTAAGGATCACGGATCCTCAAATGCTACTAGGATCATGGATCCTCAATTCTGTTTGAATTAAGGATCCTCAGTAGGTGTTGCAGGATCAGGATTTAGGATCCTTATTATTATCCTTATACTAAAAATTGTCTACCTTGTACGTAAACTTGTTTTGCAGGAACAAAGGCATGGACCAAGTCTCACCGAAATTCCTGGAGCATATTCCCTTAATATTCCGCACGTGCTTGACCATTATGGACGTTGTGGAGATCGTGGGGAGCTTGCATAGTTCTCGGACAGTTTGTTATTTTAGTTATTTCTAATTTAAAATGGGGATAACAAGCTTGAGTAGAACACTTAGCTAATGTTGGCATTCACACACTCTCGTAACAACACTCGAACAGCTCTCGAACACTACTTGGCGATTTCATACATTTTGTTGCACATTGCACACTAGTGATCCTTGTTACAAGCTTGTTATCATCCCGAGGTGTAAACTTCTTTTGTTTAATCTTAGTTGGTGATTTGTAGTTTCCATCACCCGAGGTTTTTTGTGCCGGAGATCAACTCTTGATCAAGGGCTTTTTCCTCGTATAAATCCTTGTGTCAATTGTTCATTACATTTCTGAATTATCCTTAACATTGTTCATTGATTCAAGCATCACACCTCACAACAAAAGATTTGGTTGCATTATCTTAGCCTGATTTTTGACCAAAACAATTATCAACAGCAAAGCAATACTCAGAAATAGGAGGATAATCTTCGTCATCTTCCTATTGTTCCACAGCATGCTCATTCTGATTGTCAGACTTATTGTATGACTTTGACTTGTTATTTCTGAAATAGGATCCTTGCTTTTCTTGTTTTGAGAATCCTGAAAGTCTCTCATGTATCCTTTTATCATCCTCTAATCGGATGAACCTCAAGGCCCTGTTTCTTACCTCATCAAGGTTCCTGCATGGTGTCATAACAAGATCATCATAGAATTGTGAATCCTTAAGCAATCCCATTTTAAAAGCTTCTACAGCTGTTGCAATATCTAAGTTGGGAATCTCTAAGGATTCTCTACTGAATTTAGTTATGTAATCCCGTAGTGATTCATTATGACCTTGAGTTACTCTATATAAATCACTAGTTAATCATTCAAATCTCCTACTACATGAAAATTGGCTATTGAACAAGTTAACCAGATTAGAAAATGAAGTAATAGAGTAAGGGGGAAGACTTAGCAGCCATTTAATAGCTTATCCTGTTAATGTGGATCCGAAACCCTTGCAAAGACATGCTTCTTTTAACCTTTCAGGAATGGGGTTTATCTCCATTCTTTCCCTGTATTGAGCTACATGCTTTTCTGGATCAGTTGTACCATCATAGAGCATCATGTTTGGTGTTTGAAACCTCTTTGGTATCTTTGCATCACATATAGGTGGTGCAAAGCATGACACTCTATGACTGCTATTCGGGATCTCAGGAATGGGCTTGACCACTCTCGGGACACTGGATATCATATCCTTGAGTTTTTGCAACTCCCTTTCCATAGCTTGGTTGATTCCTGGTTCCTGCACAAAGCCATGGTTAGTATTATAAGATGTATTTAAAGTGTTATCTCCTGATTGATTCGAGGTTGGGATTCCCGATGTGAATCCAAACTGATGTGATTCTGGTATGATCGTGGGACCAGATGAAGCAATAGTTTGCATGGGGATGAAGTCTCCCATATGAATCTCTGAACTCCTGGGTTGTTGACTCCTTAAGGATCCTTGATCCTGAAAGATGTTGGATCCAGTATGCATCGGAGCTGAAGGTCTTGGAGGATACTCCATGGATCCGTAAACTTGTGTTGAGGATCCTTGAACCTGAGATGAGGATCCTGGGTATTGAGAGTAGGATCCTTGAACTGACTGAGTCCCCATATATCCTCCTGTACTAGAGAAGGATCGTTGATGCTGCAAGGAGGATCCTTGAGGATGAAGAGAGGATCCTGTGAGTTGAAAATAGGATCCTTGAGCCTGTGTCATTGCCGATGATCCATAGTGCATACCTGATGATCCTCCATGGTACTGGACACCTGACCCTGTGGAATGCAGGGCAGTTATTGCTGGAGTGCTGAAATCCAGTGATCTAGGCACCAATGGAGAGTGATCCTCCGTTGATCTCTTCAATTTCTTGATTTCATCAATCTCACGAAGGATCATGTCATTAGTTTTGTCCTGCTGCTGCAGGTAATCCTTCATCTGCAAAATCAAAGAATAAAGATCATGTCATTAGTTTTGTCCTTTTGTAAATATGGAGGTTGTCTTCTTCGTAGCATTCTCAGCATTCTTCTCGGATCCAGAAGAAACAGGAGGCAATAGTGGAATGCCCTGTAAAGAGGTGATTGTCGGCATGGAGCTTGAAGTCCTTTTCCCATGAAAAGCCATGTGGTTGAAGGTAATGAACAGAAATGAATGAAACGAACAAGATTTTTCAAGAATGAAGCACCGATTGCCCCACAGTGAGCGCCAAACTGTTTTGGTCAAAAATCACACAAGGATAATGAAACCAAATCTGATTTTTGTGAGGTTTGATGCATGGTTAATTGAGCAAATGTATGAACCATGAATGAGTGAAATGAATGGTGAACACAAGGATTTATACGAGGAAAAAGCCCTTGATCAATGAATGATCTCCGGCATAAAAAGCCTCGGTGGTGGAAACTACCGATCACCAACTATATTAAATAAATAAAGATTACAACTTGGGATGATAACAAGCTTGGTACAATGATTGCTAAAGTGTTAGTGTGTGTAATCGCCAATAGTTTGCAGAGAATTCGAGTTCGAGAGTTGTGTGTATGTGGGTGTCACTAATATTAATAAATAAAGCTGTTATCCCCTTTCAAAAACATAAAATATCTTTCTAACAAACTATCCGATTTTGGTGCTAGCTCTCCCACGATCACCACAACGGTCATGAGGCTTTTACACGCACAAATGTAGAGCATATTCCCCTAGAATCTCGGCAGGACCAAGTCTACTTCAAATACAACTACAAAACAAACCAAAAGTTGATGGAAACAATTGTTAGCTTAGGATAATAATGAGGATCCTCGATCCTTAGCCTTTCTGCAGCATCTTCTGAGGATCCTTAATTTAAACTGAACTGAGGATCGGTGATCCAGACTATACTTGAGGATCCATGATCCATATGCTATAAAATTCCATCCCTAACATCTGGTAAGGATTATTTAATTCTACATGTACTTAATTAGTTTAATATAATGTAAAAGTAAAAATTTAGAGTTTCTCCCTTTGTGCAACACCAGCCAAGACCACCCCTGAAGTTTTTGACCTCGAAGAACTGGATAGCTACTACGGCCCCGTCCAAGTCAAGAAAGAACCAAGTCCCAAACCAGCTACTTCGTCCAAGCCCACCAGCTCTAAGGTCGCCGCCATTCCCAATCCTTCCCTAGCTACTAAGATCCGGGCTTCCATTGCTCGAAAGATGTAACAACCTCAAAGAAAACCCACACCCTCGAATTATTTCCAACACTATAATATTTTTAAAATATCCCAATATGTCCCTAAAAACACCCCATACGTGAAAACGGGCCCCGAATACCCTAAATATTAATAAAAAATAATTACAAATTGAATTTTTGGGGTTTAGGCGGGCCGCGTAAGCCACCCCTTAAGCTTACGCGGGCCGCATGAACTTAAAAACATGGCAAAGCCCGGTGCGGCCATGTGGCAGCCACACGTCGACCCTACACGCTGACCCGGATCAGCTATATCGTTGACTTGAGTTGACGCGGGCCGCGTAGGCCCTTGTCATCTCTTACGCGGGCCGCATAGAACCTGAAGTGAAGCACTAAATAAGCAGGCCATCGGGTTTAAATCAGAATTCGTTCAAAATCGTTCTCTTTCTCTCAAATCTGAATAGTAGTCTTATTATACGGGTATTTTACCCCCTAAATAGCGAAGTTCTGCTCCGTTGTAAGTATTATAACCCCTGGATACGTATTAGATACGCTGCCCGATTGATCTAGGGTTCCGTAACGGCTGTCGTGGTTCTGCCCGACGTAGTCGTTGGAATGCCGTCTCGGGGAGGGTATTACTAATGTTAAAATGGGTTATTATACTAACGCGTGTGCATTTGTGTAAATTATAGATTGTCACCAGGAAACCCTTACGGAAAATCTAAGACAGCAATGTGAGTAATCTCCTTTTTGCAAACAGTTTTAACAAAACCTTAACTATTTTACAATGCAATTTAGCAGTGATTGAGTCTTTGTAATTCTACGATTACTGCCGGTATGTTGGGGTTTTGTATACAAAATGTGAGATACGTTACCATTGGACGAAGAGTTAGCCAATGTGTAATATGACCCACCAGTCAGGATTGACAGTACTGAATGAGTAATTGGGTAGATGTAAACATTGTAATCGCTCTCAATACTGTTTAAATTAAATTAATGTTCCTTGATTAAACTGGGATTCACTCACCAGTATTTTCCCACTGAAAAATGTTTTTAAAACGCGTTTCAGGTAACACAATGTGAAAGCCAATTAGAAGCCAGCTGGACAGCACTGAAGGCTTGGAAAAGTGGCTATAAAAGTTACCTAAACAAAGAAGGTGTTTTAATTAAAATAAAATGGGATTTATCCCTATAAATCAGTTTGTAATAAAAAATTGGGTTTTATCCCAACATGTTTATTTATACAAAAGGTGGTATTTTACTTTGATAAAATATTTCCTAACTACAGTCCTGATGTAAATTCCGCTGCCAAATTAGACAACACGCAATACCACCGAAACTGGCTCGCGGCCGCTCGTTCCCAGGGATTTGGGATCGGGGGTTGCGAAAGAAGGTGGTATCAGAGCTAAGCCACTGATTCAGCCACAGAAGTGTTCTACTGACATCAAAATTCAATCTGTTAGGAAATAAATTACGGAAATACGTGCATAATTGTATTTTATTGTTGTGTGTTATTTGACTATTTGTTAGTTTACAGTATGAGCGACCAAGGACCATCTGACGCGTATTGTCAATTGTCTGGTTCGCCTAGAAGCGAAGGCACCTCCTCTTCTCAGCCTGCCCTCTCAGGGTACTCTGCTGATACGGAAGAAGGAATCTTTGTGTTTAAGGCTCAGTCCGAGGAGCCATTCCCTCAGAAAAATAGGGGATGGTTCAGTCGAGGGGCACACGAACGTAGGAAGCGTATGAAAAAGTTACAAGAACAGAGAGTGTTAGCAGCAGCTAAAAGAGAAACTGATGCCTATGCCCAAGATATGATAAATAGGGGTATAGCTAATATCCATATCCTAGCCACCACTACAGCTGACCCTAATCTGGAGCAAATAATAACCACAACCACCAATCCCTGACCAACCTATGGAGATAGAAAACCCTGAAAACCAAATAGAAATGCATGAATTCAATCTGGAGGAAATACCTAGGGTACCAGCACCAAATCCCCTAGACCTAAATTACGATCCCTGGTGGGATGATGTTAGGGACTATGTACAACGTTACCCGATACATGAAGACACACCCATGGAGAACATAGGAGCCTACCCAGGTATGGATCCCTTAGATCCCTCTTACGACGATGAATATATTAGGGAGATTTTAGAATATCCTTACCGATTCCAGGAACCTACACCCCCATACCAGGAACCCGCACCCCAGATTTCGAACTCAGTCCTAGAACCTGCACCCCCAATGAGTGCAGAAAACGTACAAGAACTTAGGACATTTGGTGAGGAAATTCTAGAAAGTAGTAAACGAATGCGACAGGTGGGAGAACGACTCGTCTGGAAATACGACGAGCTTAATATGGATTTTTGGATGAATCCATATCCGTGATGCGATGGAGGAGACGATAGAAGTAATAATAATAATAAAATAATAAAATAAAAATATGTGTGTACGGATGCCTACTACTATTAGTGTAATTTTATTTCAGTTGGTATTGTAATTTTTATTTCAGTACTGGTGTGTAATAGATGCATACCACATGAATAGAGTAAGTCGCAATGATCGACGCTTTTGGCAAAAATGCGTGTCATGTGATTGACTATATTAAATATTATTTTGTGATATTAATACGGGGTAAATGTTTAAAATTCAGGTGGCCGATGAAGGAAATCAAGGAAATCTGAATAACGATAACCAGAGTAAGATTAACGTGGTTAATGAGAATCTTAGCATCAATAACAATGGAAACCAAATGGATAATAGTGCCGTTCAACAGATAGTGGCACAAGGAATTATAGATGCAATGCCATTTATTATTCAAACGGTTCAAGAAGCGAATAATAAAAATAAACATAGCAGTAAGCGACCAATTGAACCAGAACACAGCGTGAACAATGGACCCGTACTTCAGGTGCCCATTCCCAAAAGAAGAAGAACCATGCCTTATGGTTGTTCTTATAAGGAATTCTGGTCCTGCAAACCAATAGAATTCTCGGGCAATGAAGGACCCATTACAGCTCTACGCTGGATAGAAAAGACTGAGGCTGTTTTAAAAATAAGCAAATGTGTTGAAGAAGATAAGATAATGTTTGCTTCTAACCTGTTTAAGAACTCAGCCTTAGAATGGTGGAACACTATCCTCCAGTCAAGAGGAAGTGATAAGATATACAACATGGAATGAGAAGAATTTAAAAATAGGGTAGAAAGGAAATTCTGCCCTCCCAATGAAAAGGAACAGATAGCTAATAAGTTTCTGAACCTTAGAATGACCGGGGTAGATAGTAAGGGTTATACTACCACATTCTTTGAATATGCTAGAATAGTACCAACCCTTGCATCACCTGAACCAGTATTAATCTCCCGTTACATGTGGGGATTAATTGGAGAGATTAGACATGTAGTCAAGGCAGCTAGACCACAAACTATAGAAGAAGCTATAGAACTAGCAAACACCTTGACAGATGAATTAATCCATACTAGAGAAGAAGACCAGAGGAAAAACCTAGCTCAAAGACTTACCCAGGAATTCTGATCTGGAAATTCCAACCGTGGGAAAAATGTAGGGTCCACATCTGCACCTTATTACAAGTATTGCAAAAGGAAGCATTCTGGAAGACGCTCCATATATTGCAATTTCTGGAAAATATCAGGACATAAGGAAGAAGACTGCAGGAGGAAAGCCAACAACAGGATATGCTATAACTGCGGAGAACAAGGTCATATCAAGCCAAACTGTCCAAAATTTGCTCCAGCTACAAATAACAAGAACAATAAAAATGCTAGAGCATTTGTTCTGACTGCAGATGAAGCCAAGAAGATTCCAGACGTGATATCTGGTACGTTTTTAGTTAATGATGTATATGCTAAAGTATTATTTGATTCTCGTGCAAACCAAAGTTTTATTAATACTTCGTTTTGCAAACTTCTAAATCAGTCATTAACTAAACTACCACAAGAATGTCTCGTAGAGACAGCTAATGGAGAAACTGTTAGGATTTCTGAAATCTTGCAGGGAGCAAGAATAGAAATCTTAAATCAAAAGTTTATGGTAAACCTTTATCCCATGAATCTGACAGGATTTGATATTGTATTAGGAATGGATTGGTTAATAGCCAATAAAGCCAGTATTTTATGTGATCAAAAGTCGATTCAAGTAACTTCACCAAAAGGTGAAAAGATCACAATTAAAGGAGATAAACCCTCTAGGTCCACAAAATTCATCTCTGTGATGAAAAATGCAAGTTATATAAGAAAAGGATCTATAGTATATTTGATTTCTATAATCACTAACACTAAAGGAAAAGAACTAAAAGACATTCCAGTAGTATCTCAGTTTTCAGATGTCTTTCCAGAAGAATTACCAAGACTACCACCGGACAGAGAAGTTGAATTCAGAATCCATCTATTGCCAGGAACAGCACCAATTGCCAAAGCACCTTACCGTTTGGCACCCGCAGAAATGCAGGAACTGAAGAAACAATTAGATGAATTATTAGAGAAAGGATTCATACAGCCAAGCTCATCGCCATGGGGAGCACCGATTTTATTTGTTAAAAAGAAGGACGGATCAATGCGTATGTGCATTGATTACCGTGAATTGAACAAAGTCACGATTAAGAACCGGTACCCATTACCGAGAATCGATGATCTGTTCGATCAACTTCAAGGAGCTCGATTCTTCTCTAAAATCGATTTAAGGTCAGGATATCATCAATTAAAGGTACAGGAAGAGGATATTCCTAAGACCGCTTTCAGAACAAGGTATAGCCATTATGAATTCACTGTCATGCTATTTGGTTTAACCAATGCCCAAGCCATATTTATGGACATGATGAACCGAATATGTAATCCATATTTGGATAAATTCATAATTGTTTTTATAGATGATATTCTAATTTACTCTAAAAGTAAGGAAGAACATGCAAAGCATTTGCATGCACTTTTAAGTCTATTAAGAAAGGAAAAGCTTTATGCTAAATTTTCAAAGTGCGAGTTTTGGTTAGAACAAGTACAGTTTTTTGGAGATTTAGTTAATCACGAAGGAATTCATGTGGATCCAACAAAGATCGAGGCAATTACTAAATGGAAAACCCTTGAGTCACCAACTGAGGTTAGAAGTTTCTTAGGATTGGCCGGTTATTATAGAAGGTTTATTCGAGACTTTTCTAGAATAGCCATTCCTTTAACTAAGTTAACCTGTAAATCCGTTAAGTTTGAATGGGGACCAAAACAAGAAGAAACATTTAGAATTCTTAAGCAAAGATTAACCCATGCAACCATACTAGCGTTACCAGAAGGAACCGAAGATTTTGTAGTATATTGTGACGCTTCTAAGTTAGGTTATGGATGTGTATTGATGCAACGCCAAAAGGTTATAGCCTACGCATCTAGACAACTTAAGAATCATGAAGAGAATTATTCAACCCATGATCTAGAATTAGGTGCTATAATTTTTCCCTTAAGATTTAGAGACATTATCTTTATGGTAGTAAGTTTACCATATTCACTGATCATAAGAGTTTAAGGTATGTTTTCGGGCAAAAAGAGTTGAATATGAGACAAAGACGCTGGATGGAGATGCTTAGTGATTATGATTGTGATATCCAGTATCATGAAGGAAAAGAAAATGTAGTGGCAGATGCTTTAAGCCGAAAGTATCATGAACAACCAAAAAGGGTACATTCTCTTAAATTAAATCTACAAGTAGATTTAAATGACCAGATAAGAGAAGCACAAGAACCAGTAATCAAGGAAGATACTGAAAAATTAAAAGGTATGATTAAGGAATTAGAACAAGGAACCGATGGAATTTGGAGATTCCATAAAAAGAGAATGTGGATACCTAA
This sequence comes from Helianthus tuberosus, assembly GCA_030545235.1. NCBI lineage: Eukaryota > Viridiplantae > Streptophyta > Magnoliopsida > Asterales > Asteraceae > Helianthus > Helianthus tuberosus. The sequence continues at coordinate 61,675,315 of CM060441.1, forward strand.
ATTAGGAAACCTACGTCATCGTATTTTAGAAGAAGCCCATAAGTCTAAATATACGATGCATCCAGGAAATGATAAAATGTACCATGATTTAAGAAAGAATTTCTGGTGGATAGGAATGAAAAAGGACATAGCAGCCTATGTTTCTAAATGTTTAACTTGTTCACAAGTTAAAGCTGAACACCAGAAACCCTTAGGTTTGTTACAGCAACTAGAAATGCCAGTGTGGAAATGGGAATTGATAACAATGGATTTTGTTACTAAATTACCCAAAACAAAGAAAGGTAATGATACAATCTGGGTGATTGTAGATAGGCTAACCAAGTCAGCTCATTTCCTACCAATGAAGGAAACTTTCAGTATGGAACAATTAGTTAAGTTGTATGTAAATAAAATTGTTTCTTTACATGGAATACCTTTATCAATTGTTTCTGATAGAGGTAGCCGCTTTACCTCTCATTTTTTGTTAAGTTTTCAAAAAGCCATGGGAACCAAGTTAAATCTGAGCACATCTTATCATCCTCAAACAGACGGACAAAGCGAAAGAACAATTCAGACAATGGAAGACATGCTTAGAGCCTGTGTAATTGATTTCGGAGGTAATTGGGATGATCACTTACCTTTACTAGAATTTTCTTATTATCATAGTTATCACACAAGTATTAATGCTGCACCATTCGAAGCACTTTATGGACAAAAGTGCTGAACCCCAGTCTGTTGGGCAGAAATTGGGGGAAAGCAACTATCTGGAGCTAAGATAGTACAAGAAACAACTGACAAAATCATTCAAGTCAAGGAACGACTAAAAGCAGCACGTGATCGACAGAAAAGTTACGCTGATAACCGACGCAAACCATTGGAATTCCAAGTAGGAGATAATGTATTGTTAAAAGTCTCTCATTGGAAAGGAGTAGTAAGATTCATCAAAAGAGGAAAGCTAAGTCCCAGGTATGTTGGACCTTTTGAGATTATTAGAAAGATAGGACCTGTAGCCTATCAGCTACAAGTGCCAGAGGAAATGGCAGGAATATATGATGTGTTTCATGTATCGAATCTTAAGAAATGCTTAGCTGATGAATCGCTGATGATACCTCTTAAGGATATAGAGGTAAATGAACAACTCAAGTTTGTAGAAAGGCCTCTACAGATTGAAGACAGGAAAGTCAAAAACCTCAAGCATAAGAGACTAGTTCTGGTCAAAGTAAAGTGGGACTCCAAAAGAGGACCTGAGTACACATGGGAGCTTGAATCTGAAATGCAAAGAAAATATCCACACTTGTTCCAGTAGATCTCGAGGACGAGCTCTAAAAAAGGTGGGGAGGATGTAACAACCTCAAAGAAAACCGACACCCTCGAATTATTTCCAACACCCTAATATTTTTAAAATATCCCAATATGTCCCTAAAAACACCCCATACGTGAAAACGGGCCCCGAATACCCTAAATATTAATAAAAATAACTAAAAATTGATTTTTTGGGTTTAGGCGGGCCGCGTAAGCCACCCCTTAAGCTTACGCGGGCCGCGTGAACTTAAAAACATGGCAAAGCCCGGTGCGGCCACGTGGCAGCCACACGTCGACCCTACACGCTGACCCAGATCAGCTATATCGTTGACTTGAGTTGACGCGGGCAGCGTAGGCCCATGTCTTCTCTTACGCGAGCCGCATAGAACCTGTAGTGAAGCCCTATATAAGCAGGCCATCGGGTTTCAATCAGAATTCGTTCAAAATCGTTTTCTTTCTCTTAAATCTGAATAGTAAGCTTATTATACGGGTATTATACCCCATAAATAGCGAAGTTCTGCTCCGTTGTAAGTATTATAACCCCTGGATACGTATTAGATACGCTGCCCGATTGATCTAGGGTTCCGTAACGGCTGTCGTGGTTTTGCCAGACGTAGTCGTTGGAATGCCGTATCGGGGAGGGTATTACTAATGTTAAAATGGGTTATTATACTAACGCATGTGCATTTGTGTAAATTATAGATTGTCACCAAGAAACCCTTACGGAAAATCTAAGACAACAAGGTGAGTAATCTCCTTTTTGCAAACAGTTTTTACAAAACCTTAACTATTTTACAATGCAATTTAGCAGTGATTGAGTCTTTGTAATTCTACGATTACTGCCGGTATGTTGGGGTTTTGTATACAAAATGTGTGACACGTTACCATTGGACGAAGAGTTAGCCAATGTGTAATATGACCCACCAGTCAGGATTTACCGTACTGAATGAGTAATTGGGTAGATGTAAACATTATAATCGCTCTCAATACAGTTTAAATTAAATTAATGTTCCTTGATTAAACTGGGATTCACTCACCAGTATTTTCCCACTGACAAATGTTTTTAAAATGTGTTTCAGGTAACACAATGTGAAAGCCAATTAGAAGCCAGCTGGACAGCACTGAAGGCTTGGAAAAGTGGCTATAAAAGTTACCTAAACAAAGAAGGCGTTTTAATTCAAATAAAATGGGATTTATCCCTATAAATCAGTTTGTAATAAAAACTTGGGTTTTATCCCAACATGTTTATTTATACAAAATGTGGTATTTTACTCTGATAAAATATTTCCTAACTACGGTCCTGATGTAAATTCCGCTGCCAAATTAGACAACACGCAATACCACCGAAACTGGCTCGCGGCCGCCCGTTCCCTGGGATTTGGGATCGGGGGTTGCGACAAAAGAGGAAGGAAACATATTCTCCTGCCACTCCCGAGACATTCCCCTATGAGAATCATTGGTTTGTTGAAGCAAGCGGGTTCATGACCTCCTTTCTTAACCATGTAAAAATCCATACCCTGTATCCTGCACATATATGCTGAACCAATATCCTGATCAGTATATACTAATACCTGCGTTTTTTGTTGTAGGGCCTCGAGCATTTAGTTCACTTGTACGAGGAATCCTGCGGGCACAACAAGATGCTAGAGTCTAACTTGAAGAAAGTTGAGGTCACCATTGCCGACCAAGGGATGATCACCGCCGCCAAGTCACAGCACTACGAGGATAAGTTTAAGGCAATGACCCGGGAACACCAGGTTGCTATCAAGAAGGCTACTCACGAAGCTCAAGCCAAACTTGACGCCGTTCAAGTCCAGCATGAACAGGATATGGCTTCTTACCGGGAATGCCTCATGAGCTGGATCGTCATCTCTCTCCTCCAAGCCCGACTGAAAATGGCTTATGAAGCCAGGGCCATGGGCTTCGAATGCCCTTCTTGGAACATCGATACTTGGGAGGCAAAGTTAAGAGACCTCGGCGGCAATCCTGTGGAACATCCTGCAAAACCTGTGGTTGAGGAGCCTTCCAAAGCGGCTGAAAAGGCGGTTGATGCTGGTGGTGATGCTGAGATGGATGCTGGGGCTGATCCTGGATCGGATGCTGGTGAAAACGCAATGGTTGAGGAAGGTGGTGCTGCTTGAAGGCAGCGAAGTGGGCGATGATCGATGTCGATGCCTAGGCCGGAGCCCACTTTTTAAATTTGATGGTTTGTTGTTGATAAACAATTTATTTTCCTGTCTCTTGAACAATATGATGGCCAAAGGTGGAGGGATCCTGAGTTTCAGGACGAAGCCCTTGGTCATCAGTCTTTAGTATGCTTTTTTGAACAATTAATAGTTGAAGTGGAGGGATCCTGGGTTTCAGGACAAAGCCTTCAACTGTTTTAGGTAAATATGTTAAGAACTAATTGTACTTTTGGTGGATGGATCTCGGTTTGAGATGAAGCAAATAGTACAATCTTTTGCTATGTTAATAAACCAACCTTTTTAGCCTTATTTCTTGTCATTTATATTTTCCTTTGAAAATTGCATTATATGTGTTTGATTTAATAGTTCTTTCCTATATTTCCAATACTATATTTCAAATATTCTGACCAATATCCTGGTTAGGATACCGCTATTCTGTTTAGCACCTTAATCGAAACCGTTCCAGTAAACCTTTGTCAAACGCAACTCTAAAAAGTTAGGCTGTTTATATAAGGCTTTTAAAAGATGGAAAAGAAAGATCATACTAGACATATTTAGAGAATAGATTCAAAGTTGAATTTTTTGAACCCCTTGCAAGCTTTCCATCAGGGATGTCCCCTGTCCGGAACACTTAGGAAATTGAGTTCGAGTTCCCTCCTTTGAACCATTTACAATGTACCAAGGTGGATGTCCCCTGGGTATTAATGCACATCATACTTGAGCACTTAGCAACTTCTTAATTTAGACAAGAGTGTGTGTAAACATAGTCACAACTGATGTCAATTTGTAAGCAACTTTAGTATTACAGGGGATAAATCCTAAATATCCTGGAGATAGATCCTTAACATTCTGGGGATAAACCCTATGTATCCTGGGGATAAACCCACGTTTTCGTGCGCTACAGGCGGGAGTGTTTAAACTCCAAGACGTAGAAAGGTGAAAACCTTTAAACCTTAGAGAGTATGAAAATACCCTTACGTGAGAGAGGGTGATCAATCCTCATATACCTTAAGGATCCAGGATAAAGCCAATAATAACGAAATTGTCAGCCACTTTTACATGAACTGGTCCCACTATCTTGAACTATTCCTGGATAACTTGCGCTCCAGGCGAGGTGTTTAAACCTAATTCAAGAGAAAGGTGAATACCTTTAAACCTTCGATGGGATAAGAATCCCTTAAACGTGAGAGAGGGGGCCAATCCTCTAATCTTTCGATTTATCTTGAGTATATATCTTGGAGTAACATCAAGAAGCATATTCTGCAAAACACCGTTAAACTAAGGTGGGTGTTAGCTTGGCTAACACCCCTCCGATGCTTAAGTCAGTATTGGGTTTTTAAAGAATAACAAATTAAATAAATATATTTAAAAAGAATTAGAATCCATACCATCCTGAGTTAGAAATTAAATTCTAAACTCACATGAAATAAGTTTTGAGGTGTATAGTGTTTTGGTCAAAAAATCTGATGAGGATATTGCAACCAAACTCTTTGTTTCAGGGAATGATGCTTAGAATGTGTAACAGCGATGAGGATCACTTCAATGTAAATTGCACAAATAACACTAGTATTTATACGGGGAAAAAGCCCTTGATCAAGAGTTGATCTCCGGCACAAAAAACCCCGGGTGATGAAAACTACCGATCACCAAGCTCAAATAAATCAATAAATGTTTACAACTTCGGATAGTAACGAGCTAGGTACAAGGATCACTAGAATGTAACGTGTAAATGTGAGTGAAAAGGAACGAATGAATGTTCGTCGAGAGCTTTGAGTGTGCGAGTATGTGAGTGTGTGTAGCTCAGAAATGACTAAGTGTTTTTTTTACTAGCTCGTTACCCCTTTAAAATAGAAATTTAACTACCAAACTAACTATCCGACTTTTGTGCCAAGCCCCCACGTTCTCCACAACGTCCATTTTTGGCCAAGCACGTGCAGAATAGTTTGGGAATATTCTCCAGGAATGTCGCCAAGACTTGGTCAAGCTTGTTATACCTGCGAGGTAGTACAAAACATAAGCAAACAATCGTCAGTACGAGGATCCTTAAAGTGATCCATGATCCTGATCCTGATGTTCTTCTGAGGATCACCACCTGTCACAGAAGTAAGGATCACTAATTAGGATAACGAATAAGGATCACTAATTGTTAGAAAATCCTCCCCTAACAATTGCCCCCAAAATATAAGGAGTAATTTGTAAATTAAGCGAGTTATATTTTCTTGATCTTATCCGCAACTAACTAATGGATATATAGCCGTTAATATAGAACTAGCCGTTGCGATAATGACGTCACAGAAGTGACAATCCTGCAGAATCATAATTATAAATAGAGATATAGATAGGATCAATATGCATTCAAATTCGAAAGAAACTCCCTTTATATTCTCAGTCGAAGATCAATCAGGTATCTCTTTCTTCTCTTTCTACCTTTCTTACTCTGTTTTTCTTTCTTTATCACCATCGCTCTAAGAATGATGCTCCGAAGCTCACCGGGCAAGGATCACAAGAAGGATAGCCCTTTGAAGAGTCAAAAAATCATCAAGGACTCAGCGAATGAAAGGTGTTGTTTTAACGATGCACAAGTAGATAAAATCCGTCAGTTTTTTCCGGCGAGTGCCTTCTTCAAACCCTTTGATCCCACTGTTCTTAGCGACTATGTTTCTGAAACATGGGTTGCCTTTCCAGCTACTCCATTCACTATAGGGTACACCTATCCTTTCCCAGAATTCACACAATCCTTCTTTTCCCTGACCGGCATATCTTACATCCAAGCCATGCCGATGATTTGGAGGGTTTTATACACCCTGGAGAGGATCATCGAGCAAGAACGCGTTGATTTAGGAATGTCGGAATTGGCGGAACTGTATGATCTTACTACCTTTGGTTCCCACCGTTATTTGTTCAAGCGAAAACCCGGTGCAGATCATCCTCTTCTCAAAGTCACCAAGAACGATAAAGATTGGAAACGTCGCTTCTTCTTTGTCAGGAGGGATTCCATTCTGAATGGAAAAGATCTCCCTAAGACATGGTCCACCCATGGTAGGCTGGAGGATCATGAGAAGGATCACCAGGTAGTCTTGTTCATGTGATAGGATCACTAACCCCTTTTGTCTTGTGTCATGCAGCTGTCTCTGTTTCGCATCTCATCACAACATCCGCAACCAGGGAAAGGCTTGCTGCTTTCTGGAACCTTGATCCTGAAACTAGAACTTTTAAGACAACAACCCAAGACTCTCAGGAGGTATCCTCAGGCTCTGTCACAATGTCAAGTAAGTATCCTGTTTCAAATAAATAGTAAAATGTAAATTAAGAAAAGATACTTATCTTGTTTTGGTTGTGTAGGTGCTGGAAAATCTGCCAAAGCTGCTTCAAGGTTCAGTGTCACCGATCTCACCACTGTCAAATCCTCCAAAAGAAAGGTTCCTGCCAGCCCGACAGCCTCAATCCCCAAGGCACCCCTCAAAGGAAAGGGAATCAAGAGGAGAAAGGCCTCCGAGGCTGAGGATTTGCAGGGTCTGCCTCTAATCCGCCATCAGTTCCTCGAGTACTTCAATGAGGTAAGGATCATTGTCTCTGCTCATAGATCCTGTCGACATATCCTGCTGATATATCCTGCTGATTTGAGGATCACTTAATCCTGACCTTATCCTTTATCCTTTTTGCAGAAATTCTCTGAGATCGAGGATTATGTCGGCCACGTTGAGGATCAGGATAAAAAGATTGCCGACCTGCAGCAGGTTGCCGTGCTCAAGGATCTTGCACTTGCTGATCTTCGGAAGGAACTCCAGGATACCAAACAGGAGATGGCTAAGGTGCTGGTTAATTTTGACTATGAGAGGCAGGAGATCACAGATGATGCCAAAGTCTCTACCGCCATAACAATGTACAAAACCAAGCTGCAAATGGCCTTGGAAGCTCAGGATCCTGCCTTCGACAAAAGCGGCTGGGAAATTGAAGAATGGAAAGCAAGGCTGGCTGAATTCGGTGATGAAGAGGAGGCTGAAGAGATCCTGACAATTGAGGCTGGAAGCAAGGATGAAGCTGGTGAAGCAAGTGGAGCCGGAGGTGGTGATGTAGCAAAAGTTTAGGCTGCTTAATTGGGCAATGATGGACATTTCTAGACGTAGCCGGAGCCCAATTTTTTAAATCTGGTGGTAGTAACTTTTTGTGGTTGTGATGTCGAACAATTTAATGGTTTGTACTTTGAACAATAGGTTTTAGGATTAAGGATATTGTATGATCCTTAGTACAATAGGCAGGATTGCAATTGGTGGAGGGATCCTCTGTTTGGGGGATGAAGCCATTGTGATCCTGCCGCCTTTATATTCATGCACTACTCTTGAACTTATTATCATGGACACCCTTTACCTACCCCAGCGGACGGGCCACGTTTTGCTGGTAGATGCTCAGGTAGGTAATTTTGACAACCTTTTAAGGGTTAGTCTTTTGTTAATAAATAAAATCTTAACCTTTTGTCGCTTACCTTGTGTTGTTATCCTTGTTAATATCTTACTTTCCAACTGTTGTAATGTTCATTCCGTTTATACTTATCAAGCCTTGAAAAATTAGAAAAGATATCCAGAAAATTTAGGATATGATCAAGGATCACATGTCCCATAAACGATAAGTTCTAAAAAGTTATATGGTTTAAGAATCACAAGTTCAGTTGTCAAGTATAAGGGTTATTCAAATAAATAATGAATAGGATTAAAAATAGTTAAGGATCATACCTGAGGGTCCAAGTTAGGATCCTAACCATAATAAGAATAACTGTAAAATAACCCTTAGAAAGAAGTAAGGATCAAGGATCCCTAGTTGCTTATCTTCAAGGACCTGAAATAGATCATAACTTGGGACTAAGCCAACATAAGAAAAGAGTTAGCAACTGGGGACAAGCCCAAGGATAACCGGGGACAAGCCCAAGGATAACTGGGGACAAGCCCAAGGATAACTGGGGACAAGCCCAAGGATCGTATGTAAACTGGAGTGTGGCCCTGACTGGCGACTATCCAAACTTAGTGACATGAATATGCCAAAACCTTAGCTAACGTGAAAACGTTAGAACCTTATGAACGGATGTATGGTACGTCTACCATTATACGTAGGATCCTAAGTATAGCCAGTACAATGGAATTATCAGCCCCTAAAACGAGTACTGGTCCCAATGCCTTGAACTATACCAGGATCATCGTGCGCTACAGGCGGAACTGGGTTCAAGCCCAAATAACTGGGGTTAAACCCAAGGAACGGATTGCTTCAGCGGATAACCAACGTTATGCTAAGGATACCTGAACTTTCAAAACTTAAACTCACGTGAGAGATGGATAAAGGATACATGATCCTTATCCTTATATGAGAAAATAAAGAAATGAATTAGTTCAAGTTTAGGATATTACCTAAGTAAGGATCACTGATGCTTTGAGGATCCTTTAAGGATATCCCTAGTGTGAGGATCATCTGTGCCACTAGGATCCTGCTCACATGAAATATTTCTTCAAGTGGACAGCATTCCAAGCTCTTGGTAGCAAATCACCTTCCATGGTTAGCAATCTATATGCCCCCTTTCCTGCTTCAGCTTCAATCAAATAAGGGCCTTCCCATTTTGGAGCCAATTTTCCATCAGCAGGATTGGTGGTATTTTGGAATGCTTTCCTTAATACCATATCTCCAACTTGAAACCTCCTGATCCTGACATTTTTGTTGTAAGCACCGGCCATTCTTTGCTGATAACTGGCCGTCCTTATCCTAGCCATATCCCTGATTTCTTCAATAGTATCCAGGTCTTGAGCCAAGTTCTCATCATTCTTCTCAGGATCACGGGTACTTGTTCTTGCAGTTGGAACCACCATTTCTGTTGGGATCACTGATTCTGCCCCAAACACCAAAGAGAATGGTGTTTGACCAGTAGCATTCTTGGGGGTTGTCCTGTCAGCCCAAAGCACATAGGGTAGTTCTTCTGCCCATTTCCCTTTCTTGGATCCCAGCTTCTTCTTCAAATTGTTGATGATGATCTTGTTGGATGATTCTGCCTGACCATTAGCTTGTGGGTGGACTGGTGTTGATGTTATCATCTTAATCCCCCAGCTGTCACAAAAGTTAGTGGTTCTGCCCCCAATAAATTGGGAACCATTATCACATATAATCTCAGAAGGAATTCCAAATCTAGTTATAATATTTCTTTTAATGAAGGATATAACTTCCTTTTCTCTGACTTGGGCAAAAGCTTCAGCCTCTATCCACTTGGAGAAGTAATCAGTCATAGCAAGCATGAATACTTTTCCACCAGGTGCCTTAGGGAGCTTACCAACTATATCCATCCCCCATCTCATAAATGGCCAAGAGGAGGATATAGGATGCAATAATTCAGCTGGTTGATGAAGGATATTGCTGTGTCTCTGACAAGGATCACATCTTTTAGCATATTCCACAGCATCTCTCTTCATGGTTGGCCAATAGTATCCTGTCCTCAGGATCCTTGAGAATAACGCCCTGCCCCCAGTGTGGTTTCCACAATCTCCTTCATGGAAGTCTTTTAAAACTTCTTGGATTTCAGGATCCTCAATGCATCTCAAGTATGGTCCTGCAAGAGATCGTTTATACAACATATTATTTAAAATTGTGAATTGAGATACCTTAGATTTGAAAGCCCTAGGGTTTTCTCCTGTAGGAATCTCTCCATGTTGTAAGTATCTCATAATTGGTGAGATCCATGATCCTGATCCTGAATGGGGTTGAGTATCCTCACTAGGGATCATTGCAGAATCACTTCCTATCTCCATAGCCACATGATCCTCAATAGCCGGGTTCAGGATATGGATAATAGGGATCTTGATATCCTCCGGGATCTTCAAGGATGATCCTAAATTAGCCAATGCATCAGCTTCTGTATTTTCTTCCCTTGGTACCTGCGTCAAACTAAAGGAAACGAAAGAGAGTGCCAAACTTTTGACTATCTCTAAATATTTGGTTAGCTTTTCACCTTTAACAGCATAGGATCCATTAAAGTGGTTTGTAATTAACAATGAATCTACATGTACCTCAAGATACCTGATCCCCATATGCTTTGCAATTTGCAAACCAGCAATTAAGGCTTCATATTCAGCCTCATTGTTTGTGGTTTGGAACTCACAAGCTATAGAGTGGGGTATTATGTCCCCCTGTGGCGATTTTAGTAGTATTCCAAGCCCTGTGCCTTTGACATTCGAGGATCCATCAGTATAGAGTATCCAAGGATCCTTGGTCTCCTCTAGCTGCTGGACTTCTAACTCAGCTTCTTCTTGTAAATCACTACTGAAATCAGCCACAAAGTCAGCTAATGCTTGGGATTTGACGGCTGTCCTAGGCTCATATCTTATATCATATGCACTTAGCTTCACTGCCCACTTAGCCATCCTTCCTGGCATCTCTGGTTTCCTGAGGACATTCTTAATTGGAAAATTAGTTTTAACTATGATAACGTGAGTTTCAAAATAATGTCTTAACTTAGTAGATGCCATAATTAATGCAAGAATAAGCTTTTCAAGGTGTGAATACCTGGATTCAGCATCAAGTAAACTTTTACTTACATAATAGACAGGATCTTGTGTACCTTCATGATCCTTAACCAGGACCGCACTTACTACTTTTGAGGATACTGCAAGATACAAGGATAGCACATCGCCTTTTTCTGGCTTCATCAAGGCTGGGGCTGAGGATAGGTAATCTTTGAGGGCTCTTAAAGCATTTTCATGCTTTTCAGTCCACTCAAATTTCTTGTTCTTCCTTAGGATATCATAGAATTCTTTGCACTTCTCTGAGGATTTGGATATAAACCTGTTCAAAGCTGCTATCCTGCCTGTTAGCCTTTGAACATCCTTAGCATTGGCCGGGGACTTGATGTTCACTATTGCTTTAATTTGTTCCGGGCTAGCTTCAATGCCTCTCTTTGTCACCATATATCCTAAGAATTTACCTGCTTTAACACCAAAGTGACATTTTGAAGGATTAAGTTTCATGTTATATTTGTCAAGGATATCGAATGCTTCCTCCAAGTCCCTTAGGTGATCCTCAGCTTTTAAGGATTTTACCACCATGTCATCTATGTAAACCTCCATAGTTTGTCCAATCTGATCCTTGAACATCATATTCACCAGCCTTTGGTATGTTGCACCTGCATTTCTTAGTCCGAACGGCATAGCAATATAGCAGTATATACCAGTTGGAGTCATGAAGGCTGTATACTCTTGGTCGGATGGTTCCATTTGGATTTGTTGGAATCCAGATGAAGCATCCATAAAAGTTAACAGTTCATGGCCCGCAGTTGCATCCACCATGGAGTCAATGTGGGGTAATGGGAAAGGATCCTTGGGACATGCCTTATTTAAATCGGTAAAATCGACACATACCCTCCACTTTCCGTTTTTCTTTTAAACAACAACCACTTTGGCCAACCATCTTGGATACTTGACCTCTCTAATCATACCTGCGCGGAGCAATTTCTCTACCTCTTCCTGGATAATGGCATTCCTTTCCGGTGCAAACTTCCTTCTCCTTTGATGGATCGGTTTGAAGGATCTGTCAATGCCGAGTTTGTGAGTGATAACATCTTTGGATATACCAGTCATATCTTCGTGTTTCCATGCAAAGGTAGTCTTTCTCCTTTTGAGGAAGGATACGAGGTCTTCTTTCATTTCGCCAAGGATCCCTGATCCGATATAGATTTTGGATTCAGGATCATCGGGGTTCATGAGGATTTCTACCACATCCTGCTCTCTTGCCTCCAAGACATCCCTTGGAGGATACTTTGATTGCTATTGCTCCCTTGACTTCGAGGCTGGTTTCATCGATGAAGTGTAGCAATTCTTAGCCTCCTGCTGATCACTATCAATCTTCACTACTCCCCAAGGACTAGGGAGCTTCACATATTGATGGTATGTAGATGGGACTGCTTTCATATCGTGTATCCAAGGCCTGCCAAGGATAACATTACAACAAGACAAACAGTCAACAACACAAAATTTTTGATAAGAGTGTAGGCCTTCAATGTATATTGGGAGTTTAATGTCCCCCAGGGTATTCTTGGTTTCGCCACTAAATCCCACGAGCACGGAGGATCTTGGTATGATATCTGATTCAGGAATACCCATCTTCTTTAGAACATCAAGCTGGATAATGTTCACTGAACTCCCTCCGTCTATAAGGATCCTGCGAACAAAATGGTTAGAAATGAAAAGAGTAATAACTAAACCATCGTGATGAGGATCCTGGATATCAACACGATCATCCTCATCAAAGGTTATGACTTTTCCTTCGGAGACACTTGATGTTTGAATTGGTCTTTCTCCATTATCCATTTTAGTTTCCTTTGCATGCCTTTTAGCTGCTGAGAAGGATGTGCCACAGATGTCTGATCCTCCAGAAATAAAGTTTATCACTTGTGCATCTGCTGGAGGGGCTGGAGCCTTCTCAGGGATCCTTTCAGGATCCTGAGTCCTTGACTTTTTTCTTCCCAACAATTCCTTTAAATGCCCTTTGCTCAACAAGTATCCAATTTCCTTTCTTAGTGCAACGCATTCTTCTGTGAGATGCCCAAAATCTTCATGATATGCATACCACTTAGATTTATCCTTAGTTGCAGCTGGCCTGTCATTTTTTCTCGGCCATCTAGCTTTATCACCTAGGTTCTGCATAGCAAGGATTAATTCATTGTTATCAACACAAAAACAATATTCAGAAATTGGAGGATAATCTTCATCATCCTCTTCTTGATCGACGGAATGCACGTTCTGGTTATCAGATCTGTTATAGGATTTGAACTTGTTGTTCCTGAATGTGGATCCTTTCTTATCCTGCTTTGAGGATCCTGCTAACCTCTCCTGGATCCTCTTATCGTCCTCTAGCCGGATGAACCTAAGTGCTCGTGTTCTTACCTCATCTAAGTTCCTGCATGGTGTCATAACAAGATCATCATAGAACAATGAATCCCTAAGCAATCCCATTTTGAAGGCCTCAACAGCCGTGGCTATATCTAAGTTAGGGATGTCTAAGGATTCTTTACTGAATTTGGTAATGTAATCCCTTAATGATTCATTATGACCTGGTGTTATCCTATATAAATCACTAGTTAATCGTTCAAATTTTCTACTACAGGAAAATTGATTATTAAACAAGTTAACTAGGTTAGCAAATGAGGTAATAGAATAGGGAGGAAGACTTAGCAGCCATTTGAGAGCTGATCCAGTAAGAGTGGATCCGAATCCCTTGCACAGGCATGCTTCCTTTAACCTTTCTGGAATTGGATTGATCTCCATCCTCTCCCTGTATTGTGCTATGTGTTCCTCAGGATCTGTCGAACCATCATACAGCTTCATTGTTGGCACATGGAATCTCTTGGGTATCTCAGCATCACAGATTGGTGGTGCAAAACGAGATATCTTGTGGCTCCCATCTGCAATCTCTGGGATAGGTTTGACCACTCCTGGAACACTTGATATCATATCCTTTAACTTTTGTAATTCCCTGGCCATGGCATGATTGATACCTGGATCCTGCATAAGACCATGGTTAGTAGTATAAGAATTATTAAAAGTTTTACCTCCCATCGGATTCAGATTAGGAAGATTGGATGTTAATCCATATTGTTGAGGCTCTGGAATGATCGAGGGACCAGTAGAAGCATTGGTCTGCATTGGAATAAAATCTCCCTGATGGACATCTGAACCTCCTGTTTGCAAACTCCTCAAGGATCCTGGCATCTGGAAGGATCCCTGAAACTGAGACGATCCTGGAACGAAGGAGGATCCTTGAACCTGGGATGATCCTGGAACAAAGGAGGATCCTTGAACCTGGGATGATCCTGGAACGAAGGAGGATCCTTGAACCTGGGATGATCCTAGAACGAAGGAGGATCCTTGAACCTGGGATGATCCTGGAACAAAGGAGGATCCTTGAACCTGGGATGATCCTGGAACAAAGGAGGATCCTTGAACCTGGGATGATCCTGGAACAAAGGAGGATCCTTGAACCTGGGATGATCCTGGAAAAAAGGAGGATCCTTGAACCTGGGATGATCCTGGAACGAAGGAGGATCCTTGAATCTGCTGCAATCCTGAATACCCTCCTGAATTCGTGAGGGATCCCATATGCTGAGGATAGGTTCCCGCTGGCTGGAAATATGAACCTGATGCCTGGGTCATTGTTGTTGTTCCATAGTGCACTCCTTTTGGTCCACCCACATATTGAATGTCTGGAACCACTGATGGCTGAGAAGTAATCACTGGAGTATCAAAATTCAAGGATTTTGGCACCAGTGGGGAATGATCCTCTGCCGTTGTCTTTTGTTTCTTGAGATCTCCGATTTCTTTGAGAATCCTCTCATTGGTCTTATCATGTTGCCGTATCTAATCCTTCATCTGCAAAATCAAAGTAAACATGTCACTAGTAGTGGGAGTGTAAGAAGCAGAAGAAGTCGGAGGTTTTGAGAAAATGGGAGTTGGTTTCTTCGCAGCGTTCTCAGCATTCTTCTGGGATCCAGAAGGTGGTGGAGGCAAAGGAGGGACTCCTTGTGAAGAAGTGGATGATGGCATCAGATTTGAAGCATTCTTCGCTGAGGAAGCCATTTGCTTGGTTGTAGTGAACCGAAATGAGCACAGAAATGCGTATTTTCCTAAGGACAAAGCACCAATGGCCCCACGGTGGGCGCCAAACTGTTTTGGTCAAAAAATCTGATGAGGATATTGCAACCAAACTCTTTGTTTCGGGGAATGATGCTTAGAATGTGTAACAGCGATGAGGATCACTTCAATGTAAATTGCACAAATAACACTAGTATTTATACGGGGAAAAAGCCCTTGATCAAGAGTTGATCTCCGGCACAAAAAACCCCAGGTGATGAAAACTACCGATCACCAAGCTCAAATAAATCAATAAATGTTTACAACTTCGGATAGTAACGAGCTAGGTACAAGGATCACTAGAATGTAACGTGTAAATGTGAGTGAAAACGAACGAATGAATGTTCGTCGAGAGCTTTGAGTGTGCGAGTATGTGAGTGTGTGTAGCTCTGAAATGACTAAGTGTTTTTTCTACTAGCTCGTTACCCCTTTAAAATAGAAATTTAACTACCAAACTAACTATCCGACTTTTGTGCCAAGCCCCCACGTTCTCCACAACGTCCATTTTTGGCCAAGCACGTGCAGAATAGTTTGGGAATATTCTCCAGGAATGTCGCCAAGACTTGGTCAAGCTTGTTATACCTGCGAGGTAGTACAAAACATAAGCAAACAATCATCAGTACGAGGATCCTTAAAGTGATCCATGATCCTGATCCTGATGTTCTTCTGAGGATCACCACCTGTCACAGAAGTAAGGATCACTAATTAGGATAACGAATAAGGATCACTAATTGTTAGAAAATCCTCCCCTAACATATAGCATTCCAGGATCTTAGTAGCATATCCCCCTCCATATTCTTGAGTCGACATACTCCTTTTCTAGACTCCGATTCAATTTCATAGGGTCCTTCCCATTTTGGAGCTAACTTCCCATCGGCAGGGTTGGTCGTATTCTGGAAGGCTTTTCTTAACACCCAATCTCCAACTTGAAATCTTCTAGTCCTCAAATTCTTATTGTATAATTTGGATATCCTCTATTGATATGCTGCCATCCATAGCTTTGTTGCATCCCTTGTTTCATCAATAGTATTTAATTCCTGACATAAAGCTTTAGGATTCACCTCAGGATCCCGGCAGTAATCGTAGAATTACAAAGACTCAATCCCGGCAGGATCCCGGGATCACTACTTCTGCACCAAACACCAAGGAAAATGGGGTTTTCCCAGTAGCATTCTTCACCGTTGTTCTATCAACCCATAGGACAAAGAGTAATTCATCTGCCCATCTTTCTTTTTTAGCACCTAACCTCTTCTTTAAGTTGTTGACAATTATCTTGTTTGAGGATTCTGCTTGTCCATTTGCTTGAGGATGTACTAGGGTTGATGTGATCATCTTGATCCCCCAACTTTTGCAAAAATCAGTAGTTCTTTTACTAATGAACTGAGAATCATTATCACAGATTATTTCAGCCGGTATCCCAAACCTTATCAGGATATTCCTCTTGATGAAGGATACCACCTCCTGATCCCTAACTTGAACAAAGGCTTCAGCCTCGACCCACTTGGAAAAGTAATTTGTCATTGCTAGCATAAAAACCTTTCCTCCTGGAGCTTTTGGTAGTTTCCCCACTATATCCATACCCCATTTCATTAATGGCCAAGCGAATACAATAGGATATAATGGCTCAGCAGGCTGATGTAGTATATTGTTGTGCCTTTGACATGCATCACATTTTTGAGCATATTCTGCAGCATCCTTCCTTATAGTCGGCCAATAGTATCCCGTTCTTAACACTTTTGAGAACAATGACCTGACCCAGTATGGTTGCCACAGTCTCCTTCATGTATATCCTGAAGTGCCTCCTTGGTTTCAGCATACTCCAGGCATCTTAGGTATGGACCTGCAAGAGACTTCTTATACAAAACATCATTTATAATAGTAAAACGAGATACCTTCATCCTGAAAGCCTTAGGATTCTCATACTTTGGGATGTGTCCTTCTTTGAGGTATTTCATAATTGGGGCCGTCCAGGATATAAGATTCTCTTAAGGATACTCATTACCAGGATCTCGGACACTTGCTACTTCCTTATCCTGAGGTTTGAAGAGTTCCATTGCAGGATATAGGATATGTAGTATTGGTATCTGAGTTCCTTCCGGTATCCTGACTGCAAATCCTAGATTCGCCAGAGCATCTGCCTCAGCATTATCTTCTCTTGGTACCTGTTCAATTGTAAAAACTTTGAAATATCCTGCTAATTTTTTAACAATTTCAAGATATTCGATTAACCTTTCACCTTTGACTGCATAGGATCCATTAAAATGGTTAGTAATTAACAAGGAATCAACATATACTTGCAAACATTTAATATTCATGTTCTTAGCCAATTCTAATCCTGCAATCAGAGCTTCATAATATGCTTCATTATTAGTAGCGGGAAATTCACATCTATTAGCCTGGGGTAATATGTCCCCCTGTGGCGATTTTAGTAGTATACCCAATCCTACACATCTTACATTAGATGCACCATCAGTATATAATGTCCAGGATCCTAGAGTTTCTCCTAGTTGTTGCACTTCTAGGTCTACTTCATTTTGAATGTCACTACTGAAATCAGCCACAAAATCTGCTAGAGCCTAAGACTTTATAGCATTTCTAGGTTCATATACTAGATCATATGAACTTAATTTTACAGACCATTTAGCCATCCTACCCGACATCTCAGGTTTCCTAAGCACATTTTTAACAGGATAATTAGTTTTAACATGAATCCTATGTGTCTCAAAATAATGTCTAAGCTTAGTCGATGCCATAAGTAGGGCTAATATCAATTTTTCTAAGTGTGAATATCTAATTTCAGCGTCAAATAAGCTTTTGCTAACATAATAGACAGGATACTGCTGACCTTCATGATCCTTTACCAGAACGGCACTTACTGCATTCCCTGACACTGCAAGATATAGGGATAATGTTCACCATCCTCGGGCTTCATCAACAGAGGTGCAGTTTAAAGATATTGCTCTTGTAGGGCTGCTTCATGCTTTTCTCCCCACTCGAATCTCTTATTCTTCTTCAGGATATTGTAGAATTCTTTGCATCTTTATGAGGATCTTGATATAAACCTGTTCAACGCCGCTACTCATCCCATTAATCTTTGCACATCTTTCATGTTAGATGGTGATTTGATACCCAGGATAGATTTGATCTGTTCTGGGCTTGCTTCTATTCCCCTTTTAGTCACCATGTATCCTAAACATTTTCCTTCCCCCACTTCGAAATGGCATTTTGCAGGATTCAGCTTCATGTTATATTGTTCCAGGATATCAAATGCACCTTCAATATCCTGGAGATGATCCTCAGCCTTCTTGGATTTTACCACCATATCATCAATATATACCTCCATAGTGTCCCCCAGTTTGTCTTTAAACATCATATTCACCAATCTTTGGTACGTTGCACCTGCATTTTTCAAACCGAAAGGCATGGCAGTATAACAATAAATACATGTTAGTGTCATGAAAGCAGTATCCTCTTGATCAGACGGCTCCATTTGGATCTGCTGAAATCCTGAGGATACATCCATAAAGGTCAGCATTTCATGACCGGTGGTTGCATCTACCATTGAATCTATATGAGGCAAGGGGAATGGGTCTTTAGGACATGCTTTGTTCAGGTCTGTGTAATCTACACAAACTTTCCATTTCCCATTCTTCCTTTGAACCACGACCACATTTGCTAGCCACTTGGGGAATCTGACTTCCCTAATCATCTTGGACTTCAATAACCTTTCAACCTCCTCCTATATGATTGCATTTCTTTCAGGAGCAAACTTCCTTCTCTTTTGTTGAACGGGCTTGAAAGACCTGTCAATGCCAAGCTTATGAGTTATAATATCTTTAGAGATACCTGTCATATCCTCATGTTTCCATGCAAATGTGGACATCCTGCATTTCAAAAAATTAGTTAGCTGATTTTCAATATCTTGAGGGATATTAGTTCCTACGAGCACCGAGATATCTAGATTGTCCTGATCCAGAATAATTTTCTTAACATCTTGCTCTGAAGCTTCCATGATATCCTGCTTTGGGTTTTGTTGAAGATTTCATTGAGGAGGAATAACATTCTTTTGCCTCCTGCTGATCGCTTTCAACTTTGACAAACCCCCAAGGGTAGGGATCTTGATACACTAATGATAGGTTGATGGGACAACCTTCATATCGTGGATCCATGGCCTGCCCAATATAATATTGTAGCAAGACAATGAATCCATGACACAGAATCGTTGCATTGAATTTACTCCTTCCACATATATTGGCAGCTTTATTTCTCCCACGGTATTCTTTGCCTCTCCACTGAACCCTACAAGCACAGTGGATTTTGAAGTGATCTCCATTTGGGGAATGTTCATTCTCTTTAATGTTTCCAGCTGAATAATGTTGACAGAGTTGCCGATGTCTACCAGTATCCTGCGCACAAAATGATTAGCAACATATAAAGTGATTACCAAACCATCATGATGAGGATCCCGGATGTTATCCCGATCATCATTGTCAAACATTATCACTTTATCAGCTGTAAGAGTTGTCATCCTGGTCGGCTTGTCCCCTCGTTCTGCTTTAGCCTCCTTGGCATGTCTCTTTGCTACAGAGTAAGAGGTTCCACATATATCGGATCCTCCTGAAATAAAGTTAATTATCTTTGCGTCTGGAGGAGGTGATGCTGCTCATTCAGGATCCTTCTCAGTATCCTGACCCTTATTCTATTTTCTCCCCAGAAGATCTTTGAGGTATCCTTTGCTTAGCAGATAGCTTATTTCCTTCCTCAGAGCTATGCAATCTTCTGTCACATGACCGAAATCCTCAGGGAAAGCACACCATTTGGATTTATCCTTCCAATCGACCTTTTGCTGGTTCTTTCTTGGCCACCTCGCTTTATCTCCCAAACCCTGCATAGCATACATTAGTTCGGGCATACTAACAGAAAAACAATATTCTGATAATTCAGGATACTCTTCAGGATCCTCATCCTCAACATCATTCACTTTCTTGCTGTCATTCCTGTCATATGGCTTATTACGATACGGCTTGTACGAGGATTCTGATTTCCTGTTAGTTGATTCGTATGTTGATGATGAATTCATCCTCTCTTGCATTTTCTTGTCCTCTTCAAGTCTGATATATCTCAAAGCCCTGTTTCGAGCTTCATCCAGGTTCCTGCAAAGATTCATCATGAGATCCTGATAAAATTGAGAATCCTTTTGCAATCCCATTTTGAATGCCTGTACAGCTGTGGCAACATCAAGGTGTGGGATATCCAATGATTCCCTGCTAAACTTGTTCACATAATCCCTTAAGGATTCTTGAGGACCCTAAGTTATCCTGTAGAGATCACTGGTTAGTTTCTCAAAACTTCTACTGCAAGAAAATTGACTATTAAACAAGTTAACCAGATGAGCAAATGATGTAATTGAATGAGGTGGAACGTTTAAGAGCCATTTTAAGGTTGATCCTGTTAGAGTAGAGCCGAAGCCCTTGCAGAGGCATGCTTCCTTAAGTTATGGTCGAATGGGGTTAATCTCCATCCTCTCCCTATACTGAGCAATATGTTCTTCGGGATCCATGGTCCCGTCATAAAGCTTCATATTGGGAGTTTGAAATCTTTTTGGAATTTCAGCATCACATATTGGATGTGCAAACCGGGATACCCTATGGCTATCCTGGGATACTTCCGGTATAGGCTGCACAACCCTAGGCACATTGTATACTACAGAGATCCAAGGCTATTAGTTGCAAAAGTATTAATATTGTTAGATACATTACCAGTTTGAGGATTCTGGCCATATTCCGTAGCATATCCTGGTCCTCTGACAGTCGATATCCTGGCTGTTGAGGGTATTTCAGGAGTATTGCCCTGGGAATGACTGGGCACAACATTGCCTTGACTATCCTCTGTATACACCACTGAACTAAAGTTCAAGGCCCTGGGCTGCAATGGAGTGACAGTATCCTCCGCAGGTCTCTTGGAGTTAGACTTCAAGAGTTGTATCTCGTTTACCAGCATTTTGTTTGTTTACTGCTGTTGCTTTATCTGTTCCTGTATACTACCGAATAAAGTTAGAATGTCATCATTTGAAGCCATAATAGGAGTTCTCCCAGAGGCAGCAGATCTGTGGATATTTTGAGTTGCAACAGTGTCTCGGGATGTGTGAGTTTCAACCCTCCTTGGTGGAGCTTGAGGCTGTGATGGAACTTGCATCTATGGGGGTGGTGGAAGCACCGAACCGGTTGTGGCAGAGGTTGTAGCAGGCATGGACGAAGAGCTCATGTTTGATTTCGAGGCCATTGAAAATAGTTGTGCAAAAAGTTTCGAAAAAAGAAAACCAAGTAAAGATTTTAACAAGGTTTTAAGTAAGAATAGCACCACTTACCCCACGGTGGGCGACAAATTGTTTTGGTCAAAAATTACCGAAGAAATTTAGTGATCAAACTAGTTTTGTGAGGTAGTGTGCTAGCTGTGTTTGTGGAAAATATGCTGGTTTAGTTGTTTGTAAAAACAGTTTTCAGGATATAGCTCAGGATACCGAGCTATACCAACAATCAAACAATGAGCAGAAATGTAAAGGTGGACACGAGATGTACGAGGAAAGCCCTTGATCAATCCCGATCTCCGGCATAAAACCTCGGGAGCTGACAATCGTCGGCTGCCTTGTTCTTCTTATTACTTCAAGATTCAGAATACAGTGCAGGATATTGTACGGATCAGCTAAGTGTTACAATGAATTTTAAGTGTGAGTGTTGGTGAATGTGTTTGCCAGTGATCGTAGCTGTTAAGAGAGTGAGTGAAGTTGTGTGTTTCTATCGATCCGTACACTCCTATTTATAGTAAAAAAGAAATAACAAACTATCCTATAAACTAGGGATACTTCGAATATTCCCTATAGAACGTTGGAGACCCCTTCTTCGGGCTTCAACGTTCTTCTCTCAACGGAATTGACCGAGTCTTTAGGAGAACAAGTCCATCTGAACGTTACGAGCTTGGTACCATAACCTGCATGTGGTTAATTCGTAACTATCAGGATACTACATTAGGATGTTACCAATATCCTGATCCGGTATCCTGGTCATAACCAAAAATAATAAGGTCAGGATATAATTTGGGATATGGGTTCAGAAAACCACCCATAACAATACCTTCCTTTAACAGTTTATCCACCTTTTCTTGGATGATGGCATTTCTTTCATTTGAGAACTTCCTGTTTTTTGGTGAATTAGCCTGAAAAATTTATCAATGCAAAGTTTGTGAGTAATAATATCTTTTGATATACCTGTCATTTCCTCATGCTTCCAAGCGAAGGTAGATTTTCTCCTTTTGAGGAAGGATACCAGATCCTGCTCAATACTGTCAAGGATCTCGGATCCTATAAAAATTTGGATTCAGGAACCTCAGGGTCCAGTGTTATCTCCTTGGCTTTGAAGCTGGCTTCATGGAGGAGGTGTAACAGTTCTTGGTGTCACACCCTGACTTTTATGGAAGCATGATTAGGTGTGACTTGCTTAATATCATTGCATTCAACCATAATAAACATCTATATGATAAAACCATGATGTTCATCCATAAATTTAGTTTCAAAACATTACAATCGTCATTGTTCAACCTCAAACCAAGACTTCAAATTCAAGTACATAACAACCCAAGTTTTAAGTTCCAATCTGGAGTTAACAAAAGACACTACTAAAAGCTAGGCTTTGAACTATGTATCTTATCCAAGATAAGACGCACAATCCAAACCCTTCGACACTGGATGACATCTTTTATTCGAAGACACAACTTGAAATCTCGAACGCCCGCCAGATCCATAATCAATTTCCTGAAATACATGTAGTTTGAAAACATCAACAAAAGTTGAGCGAGTTCATGTGTTTTGTATGTGTGCACGAACATCCTTGTAAACATTTGTATGTATGTATGTATTGGTAAACCGGTATGAAAGCAACAAGTAAACAGATCAAGTAATGTGTAGCTAATACATTAATATGTGTGTAATGGTGTATGAATGGCTCAATCCTTTATGCGTATTTCGTACCAGGCCATCCGGCGGGAACGACATAGTCACCTATGGTCCAACCCGCGGGCTCATGGGCGGGGCTCGCAACACCCAATAGATCTATCACTCATGCCCCTCAGTCCTTAAACAAGGATTAATTGTCACACCCTGGCTTTTGCGGAAGCGTGGGTTTATTTGGCGTGACCTCTTAATACCATAGCAACAATCATAACAATGCTATATGATAAAAACACACGATGTTTATCCATTAAAAAAGTTTAGAAAATACCATAACAACATTGTCTGAAAATACCAACGCCAAATTAAGTTACAAACCATTACGTGTTTAAACGAGTTCACAAGACTAAAACAAAAGTACTTAAATAAAACCCTGAGTTTTCAATTATGTATCCCGTCCAGGAAAGGAATATACCCTCTAAACTCAACAACCCTGGATAACATCTTTTATTCAACGCAGCTAGACACATGCATACCCCGCCAGATCCGCTAGTTCCCTGAAATACATGTAGTTTGAAAAATCAACAAAAAGTTGAGCGAGTTCATGTGTATGTGAGTATGTATAAACCTTTGTAAAGATTGTATGTATGTATGTCCTGGTATGATTGCAAACAAGGAAAAGATCACCAATGGTTTGCAAGGCCACTGATATGTGTGACGGTGTAGGAAGACTCATACCTAGCAAAGTTGTACCGGGCTCCCAGCTGGAAGGCATAGTCACCACTATGGGCCGCTCCGGCCTCATGGGTGTGGGCTCGCTACACCCAAATAGATCTATCACTCATGCCCCTCGGTCCTTCAACGAGGATTGATGGTCCCAAGTATCTGCCTACCCTATCACATGATCTATGGTTCTTTCCTAGGCTAATCATACCAATAGTATTGTAAGTATCCCTTTGTAACATGTATTTCACCCCCGAAGTAAGTAAACAAAACAGTTTAAGAAAAGGGGGGACATGAACTCACTGTAGTGCGTCTCGTACCGGCAACTCAAGCTCTATCAGCTACACGACAACCTACAACGTGCTAATGTCTATTAGACGAACGGGTCGTGCCTTGGATTAGAGTTTAATGTTTTTAAGTTGTGTTTCTTGTGTCTCCGAATATTATTCCAAGTTATAATTATTTGTTAAAATAATAATTATTTTAACTTTAAATTAAGTTTAATTTTGGAATAGCTGTTTAATCAATATTTTGTATTAATACTTCACAAGTATTTTAACTCCGTATTTCCTTCCCAAGGATGGGGGTATTTATACATGTATTTTGTAGCTCTGAAATATTATATTTTTAAGTCCCACTTAGAAAATATATATAACTTGTTTTTTCCAAAAATAACGTATTCCAAAATAATATATTTTCACTTCTTTAGTTTCCAAAATAATATTTACCAAAAATATATGTGTCAGAGTATTTTCTGGAATATTTTATAAGTTACGTTTTTGCGTTCGGTTTCACAATATCAAGCGTGTAACTTAAATATTTATTCCGTGAGATTTTTGGTATTATTTTGGAGTAGTAAATGTCATGGCAAATGTAAGTTATATTATTTTACCCTAAAATAATATAACTATTTCACAAAATAAACAAATATTCACACAAGTGTTTTAGTATAAAATATATATTCTAAATATATATTTATCCATTTTATTTGTAAAAATCAACCTCCAATACTTCGTATTTTTGTAACAAAACCTATGGCGAAGTTTATTTTGAAAAACAAAGTTGAAACATATTTGTAAACACTTGTTAGAAAATAATTTCTAAGTGTTGGAATTTTTAGAAAATTTCGCCATAGTTTCCTTTGTAAATGGAGGTGTCCATGCTAATAAACATATCATTTTCTTTTCCAACAATCATTCAAATCAATCAACAACCATACCCTAAACAATATTACACTTACCAAGTGTAAAAACAATGCACTTTACATAATAACATGAACTTGTGTTTTCGTAAAAACGCGTAGTAACTTGGTAATATATTTAGTAGCCTTAGTTACTTCCCAAAATATATTTACTTTTGTAAAAACCTCATTCTCGGGATTTCTTGATGTTTACAACTTGTGAATACTTTTTACAAAAATATTTATTTACAACATTTTCTTGTTTTTCTAGCCTTCCTACACTTATTTTATTTCCAAAAATAATGTAAGTGCAAGAAAAGTTATGATTTTTCAAAAACCGTCTCTTGAACTTGGTTGGTTTAGAAAAGTCATTTGTAAATCTCGGATTTGCATGATCACCAACTCACTTTGTTTACTTTTATTTCAAGAAACCATCTTTATTTAACAAGTTAATATTTTTATTAGAAGATGATTATTTTATGACAACACATAATCACCTCTTAACTTGTTAAATCATGTTTTTAATCATAAGTTAACAAGCTTCATATAATGATCAACATCATATTTCTTGTAATCAATAAGCAAGCATCAACATATACCAAACAACATCATACTAACATTATTTCTTCATGTTTCATCTTATTTAAGCTTATGTTTCATGATTCAAATGTAGGTTCTTTTAGTGTTTATATGATTTCATCATAATATAATCTTTAACCACTAAAAATGTGAAGTAACAAGAGTGTAAAGAAGTCTTACAACTAGCTTAAAGCTAGGGAAGATCACTAGTGAAAATGGAGTGGATAATAGCAAACGAAGGTGGTCCTTCAAGTTCCGTGAGCACCAAGCCTCGTTGATGATCTTGTTACACCTTAATGTACACTTGGATTGGATGAGATTGAAACAAAAAGAATGATGATGGGGGGACTAGTTTCGACCGTAGCTTTTTTTTTTTTTTTTTTGTGGGGGAAAAGAGTTGTGAAAATGGTGGTGATCTTGACTTCTTATAACCACACTTCTCTAATATCCATTGGTTTTAGTGTTTAAGAAAGTACATACATAATTTCCCAAATCCAAGAGAGATCACATGGGGATATGATGAAGATTTAACTAAGTCTTGTGGTGGTGGGGGGGGGGGGGCATATGAGCCATCATTTCCGTTAAAGTGCTAAGTTATTCCGTATAGTGTTTTTTATGTACCTTTTATGTACCTTTTTGTGACACTTTTAATTCCCGGCACTTAGGAAAGAATACAAGACCATTTTGCCATATTTTTGCACACTACTAGCATGTTAAAAATGCTGAATTTTGTTAATTAATGCAGAATTCTGCACTTTGAGTGGGTTTTAGGCACTTTCCGGCACCTAAACTATCACCTAGTGACGCAGTTTTATGGTCCTTACTTCCCTACACTCCATACTAGTGTAGTACCTTTTCCCTGGCTCATACTGGGCCTCAAAACATTGTATGTCCATGTGCTGGCATTGTCAGCATGTTTCTGGGTTATCCGCTCACTCTGCTAACTGTGCTTTGTGCATCAAGTATGTCACTAAAGTTTGTATGTAATAAGTTGTGTGACAGTATGAAATGTGATGCATATGTATGTATGTAACAGAAATCAGAAAGCAGTTTAATCATCAGTTGAAATCAAGAACAGTCATTAAGCACAAATTTAATATTAATTAATTGTACGGATACCTGTAATTTTGAGGGTTGTCACATTAATGGTCTTTAGTTACTCGCCTACCCATTCACATGATCTAATAGTTCATTCCTTAGCTAACCATACCATTTGTAAATGTAATCATTTGTAACATGTATTTCACCCCCGAAGTTATAAAACTGAAAACAGTTAAAAGAAAAGGGGGACATGAACTCACTGTCTTGCGTTCTTCGGTCAAATAACTCAAAGCTTCCTTTACGTCGCACGACTACCTACAAACGTGCTACGGTTTGTTAGACGGATGGGTCGTGCCTTGGCCTTAGTCTTTGTTAGTATCTTTGAGTTACGTCTCTTTGTGTCATCAATATTATTCCAAGTTATATAATTATTTGTTAAAATAATAAATATTTTAACTTAAATTATATTTATTTAAGTTTGGAATATTAGTTAAAATAATATATTTTAACTTGTCACATAACGTATTTGTACATGTATAATTTCCCCAAGGATGGGTGTATTCATACTTGTATTCTTAACCTTGTGTATTTTTTCCAAGTATCGGTGGCGTATTCCGGTGCAATTATACGTACGAGAATACGTATTTTTCTTGTAGTCATCAAGTATTCTTATACTAAATTTTTGTACAAATTTTTTCTGGAATAATATTTCTAATAAAGATTCCACCAATATATATTCCCAAAATATATACTTTTAAGAAAGAGTTAAATGCCCGGATAGTCCCTGTGGTTTGCCATTTTTTCACCTTTAGTCCCTAACTTTCTAAAATTACAGCTGTAGTCCCCAACTTTTCAATTTTCGTTCCCGGATAGTCCCTGTGCCTAACACCAGTTAGTTTTATCAGTTAAGAAGGTGTGAAATGACATAAATACCCTTCCTTAAAACATTAAAATAAATATATTATTTATTTATTTAATCAAGTGGGGCCCACCATCCTTATCTTTGTTGGTGCATACATCTGTCGTCTTCGTCTTATATCGAGTCTCGGGTTCGTTGCGGATTTGAACAAGTGTGACATCATCAAAATGACATCATGTGACATCATATGGATGACATCATCATATTACAACATCGTGAACACAACATGCACATGGAAACAGAATTGTATATTTCATATAAGACAAAAGTTAGTTAACCGTTTGAATGTGTTATTTGTTTGAGATGGTAACCGTTTGAAGGTTGTGTCCATTTGAAAGGGGTGACCGTTTGAAGGGTGGTGTGTCACCTTCAAACGGTCAGGGTCATCTCCTATATATACCCTTCAAACTTTCATCATTTGTAACTTTCCGGCTAGAGCAACGAAGTGCTGCCGAAGTATTGTCAGGTTGTAAAACATTGTGAAATCAATTATACAAAAGTTTAAAGTGTATTGCTTGCTGAATTGAACTCGGTTTCTTAGTTTCCGCCTCTGAAACTGAGATAAACTCTTCTGAACGACTCGTTCGGGTCTGAAAACGATCCTACAAGTGGTATCAGAGCTCAGGAGGAAGAGTTCATACCAATTCAGTTGCTTTTTCTATCTTCTACACCTTCTTTTCAAAACTGAACAAGTTTTCACGGATAAAATCAGCTAAAACTTTCACAATGTGTGCGTAATTGTATTTTAACAAACCCTTGAAAGTTTCAGCTTAAAATTCGAAGTAAAAGTGGTAAAAATGGCTTGAAAACTAATGTCCGTTTGAACGAGCCCAGCACCTGACCGTTTGAAAACTGCCTGACCGTTTGAAAACTGCCTGACCGTTTGAAATTTGCGCCTGACCGTTTGAAATCTACACCTGACCGTTTGAATTTTGCACCTGACCGTTTGAAGCTGACATGACCGTTTGAAACATGGTTCCCGTTTGAAAAGTTTTGTGAAAGTTCATCGAATATTGTGTAACATTGAATTTGAGAATGTCAGTCGGTCACATCTGAGTGCTTAGTTCAAGAAATAGCATGTGATTTTGGATTGTCGATCAAGCATCATCACGTGAATTCATTGGGAGTTGGTTAGTTGCATGTGATCAGTAGGTTGAGGTCAAATAGATTTGTGTTGGGTACTTAATATGTTCGGTTTAGTGGAGTTCAAGGTCCAATAAAATCAAGTTTGTACTAAAAGTTGTCAGCAGTTTGTTGGCCAAGTGGATGTGTGTCAGTTGGTCATGTGAGTAATTTGGTCAAGGTTTAAATGTGATAAATATTTTACATCAGTCCACTACATACATTTCAAGGTCCAATCAGATTAAAAAGAGTTTGTGGTCCAATCAGCAATTTGTGTGAATATATGTTGTTTTCGGCCCAAGTCATAGTACTGTCAGCCCATGTTATTTCATCTTGGTTGTGGCCCAAAGTATTGACAGGATATTGAAGTTTGAGGCCCATTCATTCAGCGATTTCACTTCTACAACTTTGAAACAAATCCGCAAGTCTTCGACACGAGTCTTAGATTGATTTCATTCAGTTCATTTAAACTGATCGTTTGCTTATTTGTTGTCAGGTATTTTACAAGGTGATACAGCTCATTAGAGATCAGTAGTTTTTGAAACAAGAAACTTTGTATTTGTGAAGCTTTGAATTTGAAAAATGAGTGAAGATTTCTACAACGCGTTTGCTACTCCGACTACTCCGGCTTCCATTGCTCAGAACATGAATTTGGAAAACGAGACCGGAACGTTACAAAAACCCCCGAAACTGATGAGCATAGAAGAATACTACGGATGGAAGGACAGATTCAAAAACTGGGTTCAAGCTAACCATCTCAGATCTTGGGAGTGCATTCTGAAGAAATATGTTTTACCACAGACTGATCTGAAAGTTGATAAAGCAATATCTGAGTTTAGTGATGAAGAACGTAATATGTACAGAGCAGAAAAGATGATGATTAGTCTACTTCAACAAGCTATCAAAGAAGACATTTTTGTGTTACTTCAACATGACAAGACTTCAAAATCAATTTGGGATGCTCTTAGAGTCAAGTTTGAGGGTAGTGAGAATATGATCAAGAGCAAGAAAGCATTGCTCAAGAAAGAATTTGATCTGTTTACAAGTTTGCCTGGGGAAGATACGAAGAAGCTAATTGAAAGATACTGTTACTTGGTGCGATCCATGTCGATGCTTAGTATAAAAAAGGATCGTGAAGAGTGGGTAGACAAGTTGGCTGATGCGTTACCGCAAAAGGAATGGGGTACTTACTTGATGATCTTGAAAAACACTGGGGTTTATGATGGGTTAACGATTTCTCAGTTTATCGAGAAGATTGAGGGTCAAGATTTGGAACAGCAGAAGATTGCGAGGATGAACAGTCCAAGTGGTCAACAGGATGAAAAAATGTACTACAATGGCAGTGTTCCAGAAATTGAAAGAAGCCCAAAGATACAAACTGCACTTAGTGCTGGAGATTCTACTGAAAATGTTGATCAAAGTCCTAAAAGCAGTAGTGGTTTCTCTTCATACCCGAGTGTTAATCCAAAGAGCCCAACTTCAAGTTTCAGTTCTCAAAGTACTAATAGTGGAAGTGGTTATGTGATACAATGCAATATTGCCTTGAATCTTCCAGATGGTCAAAGTTTTTCTGAAGAGATTGCGAAGGATCACATGGCTTTACTTGGTTCTGTATTGTTTCTTATGAGGGTTTAGTGGCTGGACGGATCGGAAATCCTATGCTTACAAAGGAGGATTACGATCAGATAGACGCCGAAGAAATGGAGTTAATGGACATCAAATGGTGTCTAGCTAGCGTTCTTAGACGTGCTGAAAAGTTCAAGCTGATTACCGGGAGAAATGACTTTCTTGATGCACACGTTTCTACTTTAGGTTTTGATAAATCTAAAGTTACTTGTTTTCGATGCAGGGAGAAAGGCCATTTCAAATGGGAATGCAAGAACAGGGAAGCTAGTGGAGCTCAGAATCCGTTTGGAAAAGACGATTACTACCGGAAAGCCATTTACCAGCAAGTTGGTAAACAACAAGAACCACAGGTGGGTCATGGTAGAAGAATCGAGGATTCAAAAAGAGCGTGCGTGGTGGATTTTAACTGGAACAATTATATATCTCCTGATAGCAAAGCATGCATAGTCGATCAAGATGATGAGAGGTTACCTGAAGGGTTCAGCTGGGATATGTTTGCAGATGAGAATGGAAATTTTAAAGCTTTCATTGCAAAAATAGTGAAAGAACCTGATATGTTTACTGCATGGATGAAATCTATTGGTGAAACTGTAAAGTCTGTCGCATCAGATGAAAGCTCACAGAGTGCAGATGAAAGCTCACAAAGCTCAGATGACACTTCAGAAAAAGAAATTGTTTTTGATCAAACACCATCTGATTCTGGTTCATCGGATGACAATTCTGAAAAATCTGTACAGTTTGATCAGTCACCAACTGATGACAGCAGTAGTGATGATGAAGAAGAAAAACATATTAATATTGCAAAATCTCATCTATCTCCTGAAAGTTTTCATTTTTATTTTGCAGATCGCTTGGAAAAACTGAAAGAGAAACAAGTTGCAAAAGAACAAATGAAACAGAAGTCTGAAAGTGGTGATCACACAAAGGAAGCTGTTCAGAATGAAGAAGTAAAAAGTGTTGCTGAGGAGATTGCTGAACCAGAAAAGATACATGAAGCAGAAAAGGTGGTTGAAGTTGAAAAAATCATAGAAGTTGAAAAGATTGTGGAAGTCATTAAACCTTGCTTGAAGTGTTTGGAATCATGCAAGGAATGTGCAGCAAAAGAAGAGAAACTAGCTGAATTTGAGAAGATGAAGGAACAGTTATTGTTCAATCTCAACTATGTGAAAGAATCTTATGATGTCTTGAACAAAACAGTAACTGGTCTTCAAAAGACAAATTCTGAAAGAGAACAAGCGTTAACGATGATGAATGCTGTGATGATGACAAAACAGAAAGCTATAAACTTCTACATCGAAGAAAGTGCTAAGTGGAAGCAAGAATTGGAAACTGAAAAGATTGAGAATGAGAGAATCAGAAGATTATTGCAGAGTTATTCTAGTTCTGATTATCTTATTGATAGAATTTATCCGACTGTTGCAGGTATGGAAGTGCTGAAGAGGAACAGAAGAAACCTTTCTGGAGACAATCAAACCAGGAGTTTCTTGCTGAGAAGAAAAGGAATGGAACTGGAGTGTTTCATCCAAAAGAGACTCGAACCTGTTTCAAATGCAATGAAGCTGGGCACATTGCATGGAACTGTCCTAAAAATGCTAAAACAAAACAGGGAGTTTCTGAAAAACTGAAAGAAATAGTTGTTGATGTTGAACCACCCACCGAAAAATTCAAAATATTTGAAAATTCAACTTATGAGGTTGGTGAATGTTCTACAAAGAATTTTTACAAAAAGAGAGCAAAAGATAACCAAATGTGGGTTGTCAAGAAGGGTGATGTAAAAGTCGGCGATGAATCTGGTTCCACAAAGCCAGATGAGCCACAGGTTGAGAAAAAAGGTTTAGTGAATGATGATGAATTTCCATCACTGAAATTTGAAGAAATTAAAAAGAAAATTGGTAAAGTTGAAATCTCGGATCAGTTTTACTCCGGGAAAAATGAATTTGATGTCGAGAAAACATTCAATGGGAATGTTAAGAAATTTTTTGGAAAAATGCTTAATGGGAAAGTAAAAGGGGTTAAAGATTCTATGTAACTAAAAAGGCAACATATAACCCTACTGAGCAAGAATTGAAAACCCTCAACTCTGAAAAGACTTGGGTGGAAATTCTATTCCCTTGAAGTCTTAGGACTTTGCCGGAGATCCCAAGTTTGTAATCGCGGATCAGGAATCGGCATTTTTCTTAGTATTTGTTTGTGTGATTGAATCTTATAATAGTTGAATTGTTACAGGATAATTGTGAATTGCCGGAGCTTCCAGGTTGGTAAGTGCGAAGCAGGAATCGGCATCTTGATTGGTAAAATGGTTTGTGTAGATGATTTATTCCTACATGTAGTTAAACGTTTTGGTTATACTTACAAGTGGTAAGAGGTTGGATATTACAAAGTGATTCGTCAAGGTCATTAGTTTGAACTTGATGTAATCCTGATACGTATGTTTGAAGGACAATATGATGAACCAAACTCCTAACTTTACAAGTGGTAAAACTAACAAAACTTATTTTCTTGAAAAATCATTTTGGTTAAAACAAACTTAAGTGTTTTGAAATCATAATGAGAAAATAGTTTTGTGTAAGGGGGAGTTCTGATTGTTTATGCCAAGTGAATGGCGAATTGAAGCGATTTGATATCGGTTGTCAAGTTTTTGTATAGTTTATTTTCAAATTTCCTAAAATGTGTTTGCATTTTAGGGGGAGTAGAAATTTTCTAGAAAATCCAAAAACATAAGAAAATTTGAAAAATACAAAAACATGATAAAATCAAAAATGAGTTTTAGTGTCAAAGAAGAGGAAATGATAGTACATCAGTAGACAGTCACAGTATGCTAAAGAAATGTAATGTTTAAATAGCGTTAAACAGTCTCACTGATGATATGCCGATAGGTTTTCATACATTTAGTAAACTTTTTCGGGATATAAACATAAATTCAAACTTGCTTATTTCGTGGGCAACACTACTTGGATATATAGGTAACTCCTGAAATCTTGTTTAAAAGGTCCCTTTTTCTGAGATACTAGGTCTTTATGCTCAGTGATATCTGGGGTATTATCCCGGGACTTCTGATTTTGCGGAAGCAATGGCCTAGTCCCCGGAGAATACTTTCCGCTTGCTTGAAATATAGCGCCGCCCTCAGCAAATTGATGAAACAATAAAATTGATAATCATTGCTGTTGTAATTCAAAAGATCCTCTAAAGGGGACACACCCAAAAGTCGAGTCATGATCTCTCTGCTGAACGGTAGTTCTGACCTGAGCTCTCATGATTCTTCATAATTTATAACCCCTTACAGATATCATCTGTGGTATATTCACCTGTAAGACTGAATATTGGGATCTGGATATGGGAGTATATTCAAGAGGTGGGACACATGAATGAGTTTAAGTTCTTAAAACACCTAACTCATATCCTGAATCAGTTGAAATTTGTGTGAGAATTTAAGTGGATCAGTATATTGGCAATCTAAGTGAATTGTTTAATTCTTAATGTGTAACTAAGCTCAACGGTACTTGTAAGTTGTCAAAAACTGATATGATCCTCTTGCACAAACTCACAAAAAATAGTGTCTATTAATATTTCTTTACTGCATTTCATTCTATTTCCAAAACCCAAAAATATTTTTAGTGTGTTTTAGCATAAATTTTGAAAAATCCAAAAAGATTTTCGACAACTAATGTTGAAGAGCTGATTTTCAAAATCCTAAGTGCTAGACATGATGAACAAATGGTTTGGAAGAATGTGTTTTGAAAAGAAAGATGATTAATTTTTGCAAATGGTTCATCAGAATTTATCATTGATAAATCACTCTGGTTTAATTTGAGAGAAAATCTGTATTGATAAATTTGTCAAATGTTAAATTTGTGAAATTTACTTCTGGGTTAAGAATGTGCAGGTGTAGTCAGGTTTCGATCTTGAACCTGAAGATAGAGTGCAAGGTTCCGATACCTGAGGAGTTTGTGATTTTAACATGCCAGACAGCGATCCCAGCATATCAAAAGGGGAAGTCTGAAGACATTCGAGTAGAGATTGTTCGTGGGAAATCTGCTGATGATGAAAAGAGAAGAGAGAAGATTTGAGGATTCTTACAGCGTCAGACATTTCAAAGAGTTCGAGAGGACTGATAAAGACTGAAGATGCAAAGACTCGACACTTAAGACTCGTCAACATCTGAGGGGGAGTCTGTTGGTGCATACATCTGTCGTCTTCGTCTTATATCGAGTCTCGGGTTCGTTGCGGATTTGAACAAGTGTGACATCATCAAAATGACATCATGTGACATCATATGGATGACATCATCATATTACAACATTGTGAACACAACAAGCACATGGAAACATAACTGTATATTTCATATAAGACAAAAGTTAGTTGACCGTTTGAATGTGTCATTTGTTTGAGATGGTAACCGTTTGAAGGTTGTGTCCGTTTGAAAGGGGTGACCGTTTGAAGGGTGGTGTGTCACCTTCAAACGGTCAGGGTCATCTCCTATATATACCCTTCAAACTTTCATCATTTGTAACTTTCCGGCCAGAGCAACGAAGTGCTGCCGAAGTATTGTCAGGTTGTAAAACATTGTGAAATCAATTATACAACAGTTTAAAGTGCATTGCTTGCTGAATTGAACTCAGTTTCTTAGTTTCCGCCTCTGAAATTGAGATAAACTCTTCTGAACGACTCGTTCGGGTCTGAAAACGATCCTACAATCTTCATTAACCCAACCCACCAACTTCATCTTCTTTTGGATTCTGTATGCCCAAGACACATATTAAATTGATGTGGCTAGTACGTTATGATCCAAGTCGAGTCATACCCAAATACAAGCTAGACAAACACTTAGAATATTTATTTGTGATACGATCAAACGAATAAATATTGACACTTATAATATTTAGAAATCGGTTTTCTAAATAATTGCATTTGACAAACTAATAAATTATATGGATAATTTATTTTGAGAGAATATTTTATTTTGTTATTTATTGGGTTAAATAACTTAATAAAAGTTGTATAAAATCTTGTGAACATATGATGTTATATTTTATAAAAGGTATAAAATAAACAAGACTTAAATTTTATAAAAGAATTGATTTTTTTTTATAAAAACAAAAGGTGGGCCGCCCCCCTTTCTCTTCCCAAGACACCATTTGTGGTCCAATTACATGACATGTAATTTGCATGTCTAGATGGTTTGTGATTGGGTCAAAAAGGTGGCAATGTCTCTCAAGGTTTTAAAATCTATTTTGTATGACAAAATGTATGAACAAGAACAAAAAAAATTAGAGAAAGCTCTCTCAAAATTTTCGGCCACAATAGTGTCAATCTTAAGAGTTTATTTTCAAGTGTAAGTACTTGTAAAACACTCTTTAATTTTCGGCTAACAAATGGTTGATCAAGAGGGTCTTTCAAGTTAGATTTTCAAGTGCAAGAACTCCATAGTCTTCTCTAGAAAATCGGCCATGGTGGTAGATTTAGAGGGAGTTTTTAGAGAGTTCATAAGTGTAGAAATCCTAGCTAAACATAAGGTGTTTGTTGGAAGGCTTGGGGTATTCAAGCTTGAGTTCATAAATTGCTTTGATAAACATGTTAAAATCCCAACAATGGCATCTAGAGCCGCTTATATGAGTGCATGCTTCATAGGATATGAAATTTCGGGTTTCGGGTTTGGGTAAAACCCTATGACCGAAATTTTTCACCATGGTTATCCCTTTGTTTTTCAAGATTATATTCTTACATGCATAAATGAATCTTGAAAAATTATTTCATTTGGATGATTATTTTGTTTGGACAAAAACCCACATTTTTCGGTTTTTCATTCTTGACCGAAAAATTGTAAGTTGTAAAAGGGAACCATTTTGCTTCTTGAATTTTAGATATATATTTTGGTGTACATAACCTAGCCATGACCTTGTGTGAATTTGTTGAATGATTGTGTTATGATTTATATTTAATTATTTCAATGGGTTGTAATAATTATATTTTTTTCTTCCATTTGTAAAAATATGTAATTTATTTATTTTCATTTGGTATGTAAGTAAATAGATTAGGTGCATTTTATTTTACTTGAAAAAATGTATTAGGATATTTTTTTTTTGTAAAACAAGATGCACACAAAAATGCGTTTTTGGTTTTGGCTATTTTCGGGCCTAAAGGACTTCACGGCTCTTAACGGGATTTTAGCCCGATAACCAAAACACATTTTTGAAATCTAAATGAGTTTGTAGCTGAATATAAAAGACATTTGGAAGCTCAAAGAAAGTGGAGAAATCACAACACAAGAAGAATACTTGAAGCATTTGGATGCGAGATCAAGTGGGAGTTCAACGACACATTTTTGTGTCTAAATTCACCCTTAGGAAGGACCTTTTGACACACTTGTTTCGGCTAACAAGTGTGGTCAAAATAGTTGGCTATGGTTATGCACCTATTGTTATGTATATTGTGCATGTATGGTTGTTTATTTATGTTGTTTGGATGATATTTTGATATGCATGCTTAACAAACTAACAATCAACAACAAGCTTAAAATTGGTTTTTTAAAAATCACTAAAATTGGTTAATAAAATGTTATTAAAAATTAATGATTTTATAATAAAATGGGTTTTATTAAAAGAACCTAGAAAATTTGTTTTCACTAAAGTACCAAGGATTTGAATGCATGCAAATGTATGGTATATAATGTTTTCTAAACTAGAATTTTGAAAACTCAAAATCCCTTTTATAAAACAAGTCAAACACCATCCTTTTATACAACACTCGAATCACTTGGGAACTCTTATTATGAGATAAAGGTCACCTAACCACATTTGAGGGAACTTGTATATTCGAGGTGGGTTTACCATGTTTGTGGGATAAAGGTCACCTAATCACTTATGTGAATAAACTTACACGTGTGTGTAAGTTGGACAACTTGATTTGGAAACCATGAACTTAGGGTCACCAAAGCATGGGGAACAAAAGGTGTTGATGGGATTAAACATGCCAACTAAACATAAAGATGTTTAACCGATCCCATATGGCTAGAAGTTGCAAAGGGTTGCAATTGTCAAACGTTGACTACCTTGTTAATTTAAATAGAGGGATAAAGGTCACCTAACCAATATTTAAATGTAACGTTGGATTCTAGATTTTAATTATTAATTGTCTATGAGACATAAAAGGGTATTAATGATTAAAATGTAATAATATCGAAGATACTAAAATTGAACCTTGTAAAATTTTGTAGATGGCCGCTAACAATATTACCTAAACCGTCCGTAACCTATCACTAAGAACAATCCCTGAAAAGGATCGTATCAATCAAAACACTTTATGGATTAATATCGAAACTTAAGAATCGTTCTCAAGTAAGAAAAGATATCCTATGTGTTGAACGATCCTAATCCCAATGAACATCTTATGGAAGATAAGGATGCCTATAACGATTGGATTAAGTATATCGAGGATACTATGTAAGCCTCTTACCTCATGTTAGGAATTATGATTCCCGAGATTCAAAAGGATTTTGAACATCATGGGCGTATGACATGATTACCCAATTGAAGGAAATGTTCCTACAACAAGCAAGGGTAGAACGCTTCGAAACGGTTCGAGCGCTTCATGCATGTCGAATGGAGGAAACCCAATCGATAAGATTAAAAAAAACACATTGATCGCCTCGAAAGGCTCAATATGGGTAAAAGGGCTTTATCCATTCTAACGATCAATGAGCATGGCAACAAGAAAACGCATCACCCCGACACCAAAGCAAATGTTGCAAATGGTAACGGGAAACTCAAAGGGAAAAAGGAAAGAAAGACTAAAGCGAAACCACCAAAACCAAAAGAGAAGAAGGCAAAGGTTGCCAAGAACGATCCATGCTTTGAGTAGGATCGTTTTACCGACCGAAACGAGTCGTTCAGAGGTGTTCTACTCAATATGAAAGGCGGAAACAGACATATCGAGTTCGATTCAGCTAGATATTCACTTTAAATGTCTTTCTAATTGATTTGACAAAGGTTTACAGCGAATAGACACTTCGGCAGCACTTCGGCTCCGGAATCACACATACATGAATGACTCAAACGAAATAACAAGACTCCTATTTATAGGCTGCCTAATTTCGCATGAATGGTCTCAAGCGAAATTACATACAAACGAAATTACCATGTCAAGCGAAATTACCTAATTTCATACGAAATTACCAGTTGGTAATTTCGTGCGAAATTATCCTTTTTACAGATTCCTCGAAATTCGTGCCCTGGTCTATCTATACAAAAACAAGACTCGATACAAGACGAAGTCGACAGACGTATGCACCAACAGACTCCCCCTCGGATGTTGACGAGTCTTCAGTGTCGAGTCTTCAACGTCTTCAGTCTTTATCAGTCTTTTACTCTTCCTGACGTATATGACAATGTAAAACATCCTCAGTCTTCTCTCTTCTTTTTTTCATCAACACCAACATATAACCTCCTCTCGTATGCTGATTCTCTTCTTCAATCTTTTTCATGATATGCAGCCTTCACAGATTCAGAATTGCAACCTGGTTCTCTAACACTCAGAATCAAAATCTAGAACCTGGCTATCCTGCACATTCTCTACCTCACAATAAATTTCACAAATTTAACATTTGACAAATTTATATATCACTTGCAGGTATTCATCAATCAATAAATGATTTCACAAAGTTAATATTTGATGAACCACTTGAAGACAAAACATTTATTTTTTATTCATTATAAACAAACTCCCCCTCATGAAATGTTCATCATATTCAGCACTTGGAATTTTGAAATTCAGCTCTTCAACATCAGTTGTCAAAAATATTTTTGGATTTTTCAAAGGTTTATGCTAAAACACACTGAAAATCTTTTTGAAATCATGATTAAAAAGAAATGCAGTAAAGAAGTATATATACACAATATTTTTGTGAGTTTGCGTAAGAGGATCATATCAGTTTATGAGACAAATCACTAACACCGTTAAGCTTTAAACATTTTAAGTTCTAAACGATTCACTTAGATTGTCGGTATACTGATCCACTTAAATTTTCACACAAAGTTCAACTGTTTCGAGATACGAGATTAATGTTTTAGACACTTAAACTTATTCGCGTGTCCCACCTCAGAATATACTCCCGTATCCAGATCCCAATATTCAGTCTTACAGGTGAGTATACCTAGATGATATCTGTAAAGGGTTAAATGCGAGGGCAGTGAGAGCTCAGGCTATTGCTTCCGCAAAATCAGAGAGATGACGGCTTCGACTTTTGGTGGGTTCCCTTTAGAGAATCTTTTCTTCAACAGCACATGATTAGCATTTTGCAATGTTACAACATTTTTTATGCTGAGGGTGGGCTATATTTCAAGCAAGCGTAAAGTATTCTCCGGGGACTAGGCCATTGCTTCCGCAAAATCAGAAGTCCCGGGATAATACCCCAGATATCACTAAGCATAAAGACCTAGTATCTCAGAAAGAGGGACCTTTCAAACAAGATTTCGGGGGTTACCCATATATCCGAGAGATGTTCCCCACGAGATAAGTAAGTTTGAAATTTAGGTTTATATCTCGACACAATTTACTAAATGTGCAAAAACCTACTGGCACATCATCAGTGAGACCGTTTATCACAATTTGACTTACCAATTCTTTAGCGTGCTGTGATTGTCCACTGATGTACTATCATTTCCTCTTTTTCACAACAAAACTCATTTTTGATTTTATCATGTTTTTGGATTTTTCAAATTTTCTAATGTTTTTGGATTTTCTGAAATGTCTTACACCCCCTAAAATTCAAAAACATTTAAAGAAACTTTGAAAACAAACTATACATGGTAAAGTGACAACTGTTGTGAATTGCTTCAATTCGCCATCCACTTGGCATAAACAATCAGAACTCCCCCTGACAACAAACTATTTTCCCATTATGATTTCAAAACACTTAAGTTTGTTTTAATCAAATGGTTTTTCCGGAAAATAAGTTTTGTTGATTTTACCACTTGTAAAAATGGGGTTTGGTTCATCATATTGTTTTATCAACCATTTGATGACAGTTAAGGCAAGTTCAACTTAATGACCTTGATTAACCACTTGTAGGTTCAACTTTACCAGATGTAAAATGACATATGACAATTTTAAGAACAACTACCACTTCCAAACTGAAATTCCATTTGTAAGAAAGATGCCGATTCCTACTCCACACTTACCAACCTGGAAGTTCCGGTAAATCCATTACCTGTAGAATTTAACAATTTTAGAATGTTTCAAGTACAAAAATTTTAAGAATGATGCCGATTCATGCTCCAC
This sequence comes from Helianthus tuberosus, assembly GCA_030545235.1. Classification (NCBI taxonomy): domain Eukaryota; kingdom Viridiplantae; phylum Streptophyta; class Magnoliopsida; order Asterales; family Asteraceae; genus Helianthus; species Helianthus tuberosus. The sequence continues at coordinate 61,715,840 of CM060441.1, forward strand.
GATTACCAACTTGGGAGCTCCGGCAAGTCAGGATTTTTAAGTAAAGAACACAGACACCCAAGCCTGACCAGCTTTAGGTGTAACCTTCTCAACTTCACATGGGGTTTGAACATTTATGTTTTTTTATAAAATTCTTTCACCCCTTTCCCATTAAATGCTTTCTCAACATCAAATTCTTTCTTTTCAGAATAGAATCGATTCGAGATTTCAACTTTGCCAACCTTTTGTTTGAAATTTTCTGTCCTCAATGGTGGAAAGTTCTCATCATCCATTGGAGGAACTGATTTCTCATTTTTTACCTCAACTTTTGGCTCATATGATTTTGTGGAATCAGATTCATCGCCAGATTTCACCTCAGATTTCTTAACAACCCACATTTGGTTGTCAAGATTAACTCTTCTTTTGTAAAATCTTTTCTTCGAACATTCACCAACTTCATATGTTGAATTTTTTAAAAACTTTGAATTTTTCAGTTGGTGGTTCATTTTTCTCAACAATCTTTTCTTTAAGTTTAGAAACAACTTCGTGTTTGATGTTGGTTGCTTTAGGACAATTTCAAGCAATATGACCAACTTCTTGACATCTGTAACAGGTTCTTGTTTCCTTTCTTTGATAAACTTCATTCTTCATTCCCTCTTGCTTTTTAGCAAGGAATTCTTTATTTGATTGCTTCCAGAATGAGCTCTTTTCTTCCTCTTCTGAGCTTGCTCCTGAAACAAATACAGTTTTTGGTATATAAGTTTTCTCATTTTTATGATTTTTCGGTGGAATAAAACAAAGACCTTTCTTTTTGAAATTACTGTTATGGTTTGGTTTCTTTCGATAACCTGAACCAGAACTATAACCTTTTTTCTTGTTTAATCTTTGTTGAACTCTTGAGATGTAAGGTTTAGGTTTTTCAGAAAGATTTACATCATTTATTTCAGAAATATTAATTTCTGTTAGTTTAAAAACCTTTTTAATCATTTCAGTTTTAACACCTCTTATTGGAAATTCCTCATCATAATATAATTTGTCTGAATCATTCAAAGTATATGCCACTTTGATTGGTTCATCATTCAAATTAGATTTTGATAACAGGAATTCTTTATTGTAAACCCGTTTAACCGACGACTTTGGACTGTCAACTGATGAACTTGAACTCTTGGATTCGGACTTTGACTCTGACTCCTCATCTTTATCCAACACCTGATCGACCACCTTTTTTATTAACTCAGACTCATGATCAGTGTCAGACGATGTGAATGTGACATCAATGTTTTCTGGTAACTCATCAGTTGTTTCGGATTTTAACTTTATATTAACAGCCTTTTTGACTTGCTCCTCATTTGGTTTTCTAGGAGAATAACCTTCCCAGTTCGGAGGCGGACACTTGTTATAATTTGCACTATGTTTCTTACCACTATCCTTCTCTTTTGGCTTCTCATCTTGAAAGGCTTCAAGACCTGCAACAGTTGGATAAATTCTGTCAATCAAATAATCAGAACTAGAATAACCTTGTAATAACCGTCTGATTCTTTCATTTTCGATCTTTTCTGTCTCCAACTCTTGCTTCCACTTTGCACTTTCTTCAATGTAGTAATTGATAGCTTTCTGCTTTGACATCATTACAGCATTCATCATTGTCAACGCATCTTCTCTTTCAGAATTTGTCTTTTGCAGACCAGTTACTGTTCTGTTCAACACATCATACGATTCCTTCACATAATTGAGATCGAACAATAATTTTTCTTTCATCTTATCTTGCTCACTCAACTTTTCATCTTTTTCTTCACACTGCTTACAAGATTCCAAACACTTTAAACACGGTTTAATCACCTCCACAACCTTTTCAATTTCTACTATCTTTTCAACTTCAACAACTTTCTCTGATTCAATTATCTCCTCAGTGACTTTAACTTCTTCACTTTGTTCAGTCTTTACTTCTTGAGCAACACTTTCAGATTTCATCTTCCTCTGTTCTTTAGCTGCTCGTCTCTCCTTCAGCTTCTCCAATCTATCTGCAAAATAAAATTGAAAACTTTCAGGAGATAACATAGATTTTCCAATATTTATTTGTGTCTCCTCTTCATCATCACTATCATCAGACGATGATTGATCAAAAACCGACTCTTGGATGATTTGTGCAGTGAGAGCTACCACTTTTGAATCAGGTGGAATGTATTTATCCCAACTGAAACCCTCTGCCACTTTTTCATCATCTTGATCGATTATGCCAAAGTAAGCTTTCTTATTTGCTTCTACTATCATTTTGGCATGAGCAGTTTGTGGCTCTTTTGTTTGTACGGTTGATCAGCAACTTGTTGGTATATGACTTATCGATAATAATCATCTTTTCCAAACGGATTCTGTGCTCCACTTGCTTCTCGATTTTTACATTCCCTCTTGAAATGTCCTTTCTCCCTACATCGAAAACAAGTAACTTTAGATTTATCAAAACCCAAAGTAGAAACATTTGCATCCAGAAAATCATCTCTTCCTGTAATCATTTTGAACTTTTCAGCTCTCCTCAATACGCTAGCTAAACACCATTTGATGTCCATAAGCTCCATATCTTCAGCATCTATCTGATCTTAATCCTCTTTCGTCAGCATAGGATTTTCGATTCTGGCAGCAACCAATCCTTCATAAGATTCTAACACTGTAGCAAGTAATGACATGTGACTTTTAGCAATCTCTTCAGAAAAATTTTGACCATTTTGAAGATGCAATGCGATGTTGCAATGTAGCACTTGACCAATACTACTGTTTGAGCTTTGAAATTGATGACTTGAAGTTGAACTCTTTGGATTAAAACTCGGATATGAAGATAATCCACTACAGCTGTTTGGACTTTGATTGACTGAACCAGAAGAATTTTCAGCACTAAAAGCATTTTGGACTTTCGGACTTGCTTCAACCTCTTGAACACTTCCTTTGTAATACATTTTGACATCTTGTTGGCAACTCGGACTGTTCATTCTAGCAATCTTTTGTTGTTCCATATCTTGACCTTCAATCTTTTCAATGAACTGTGAAATAGTCAACTTGTCATATTCACCTGTATTCTTTAAAATCATCAAGTATATACCCCACTCTTTCTGAGGTAATGCATCAGCTAACTTATAGACCCATTCTTCTTGATCTTTGACAATTTCTAACAAAGACATAGATCGCACTAAGTGGCAATATCTTTCAATCAGCTTCTTTGACGATTCTCCTGGCAAGCTTGAAAACAAGTCAAATTCTTTCTTAAGCAATGCTTTCTTGCTCCTAATCATCTTCTAACTACCCTCAAACTTAATCTTAAGCGCATCCCAGATCGATCGTGAAGTATTGTCGTGCTGAAGCAATATGAAGATGTCTTCTTTTATAGCTTGCTGTAACAAACTGATCATCATCTTTTCTGCTTTGTACATGTCACGTTCTTTTTCCGTCATTTCAGAAATTGTTTTTATTACACCCAAATCCGTACGAGGTTTGACATACTAATTCTCAATACATTCCCAAGATCTCAAATGGTTAGCTTGAACCCAGTTTTCAAATTGGTCTTTTCAACCATAATACTCCTTAATTCCCATAAGTTTCGGGGGGTTTTTGTAAAGTTCCAGTTTCGTTTTCCATGTTCATGCTTTGAGCAATAGCAGCCGGAGTAGTCGGAGCTGTAGCAAACGCGTTATAGAATTCCTCTTCCATGATTCGGTAACAATTTTCAAATTCAGAAACTTTCAAACAAAATTTGCACCTTCAAACAAAAAGTCTCAAACGAAATAGCTTATCAAGCGAAATTACCTGCACAAACGAAATGACTTGCACAACTGTTTCAAGCGAAATAACAATTCAAACGAAATTAGAATCTTCAAACGAAATTAGGTATTTCGTTTGAACCGACCAAACGAAATTTAATTTCGTACGGAATTACACACAGTTTCAAACGAATTCACAACTTTGAAACAAAATAGTAATTCCGTATGGAATATCTCAAGCGAAATTATAATTCCGTGCGAAATTAGGTGCAATTTCAAACGAAATTATGCTGATGTCATCATTTCGGTCGAACTTTTGTCAAATTGATCAGGTTTTAGCTCGATTTTAGGTCCAATTTTCTCAAGGCTTTGTTAAAACACTGTTTCGCATGTAATATGTGAAATTTAAACCATTTTAACCGTGAAAACTTGTTTAATTTTGAAAAGAAGGTGTAGAAGTTAGAAAATCTGATGAAATCAAGCTGAATACAGTAGAACTCCTCCTCCTGAGCTCTGATACCACTTATAGGATCGTTTTACCGACCGAAACGAGTCGTTCAGAGGTGTTCTACTCAATATGAAAGGTGGAAACAGACATATCGAGTTCTATTCAGCTAGATATTCACTTTAAATGTCTTTCTGATTGATTTGACAAAGGTTTACAGCGAATAGACACTTCAGCAGCACTTCGGCTCCAGAATCACACATACATGAATGACTCAAACGAAATAACAAGACTCCTATTTATAGGCTGCCTAATTTCGCATGAATGGTCTTAAGCGAAATTACATACAAACGAAATTACCATGTCAAGCAAAATTACCTAATTTCGTACGAAATTACCAGATGGTAATTTTGTGCGAAATTATCCTTTTGACAGATTCCTCGAAATTTGTGCCCTGATCTATCTATACAAAAACAAGACTCGATACAAGACGAAGTCGACAGACGTATGCACCAACAGATGCAAGGCAAACCTCTGGTACAATCTTTATGATACATATTGACCTTAATGTTATTTCTTCAAACACATGGGTACTAGATACCGGATGTGGAACTTATGTTTGCAATTTATTGCAAAAGGTTCAAAAGAAATAAGCATTACAAGAAAGGAGATTATGTTTTGAAACTTCCAAATGGTTTAGAAATTGTTTTAAAATGTTTTGAATGCTCCTAGTTTGACTAGGAACATTATTCAAGTTTCCCTTATAAGACAATATGGTTTTGTTTTAAAGTTTGTAAACAATGACATTTATATTTCGATGAATGACATGTTTTACTTTAAAACTATGCTTTCAAATGGTATTTTTGAATTGGTTCATAATAATACATCATTTGATAGTTCAATGTACCAAGCAATCACCATGAAACTCAAAATAGATTTTAGTAAGACCTATCTTTGGCATTATCTCCTTAGTCATATAAACAGATGTCGCATGTAAACACTTCGAAAGAATGGTCTTTTGGAGACAAATGAAGTTGGTTCATTTGATACATGTGAATCTTGTTTACAAGGTAAGATGACTAAGAAACCCTTTAATAGGTCAAAAGATTTATTAGGTATCATACATTCGGATGTATGTGATCCTTTTAAGCCAATGACTTGGAATGGTGAAAGATACTTCATTACTTTACCAACAACTATAGTAGTTATGGTTATGTGTACTTGCTAAGACACAAAGTTGAATTTTTTGAAACGTTCAAAATCTTCAAAGTGAAGTTGAAAATCAACTCAATTAAAGTTCTTCGTTCCGATAGAGGAGGAATCGGACTCTACTAGATATGGTTCGATCTATGATGGCTAGGAGTGCATTATCTCTATCATTTTGGGGTTACGCTTTGCTCTCCGTGGTTCGTATATTAAATATCACTACTACAAAATTGGGCAATTGCGACCAAAATTTGCCACCGAGAGAACAAGTGGCAAAATTAGCAACCGATTTGCCACCAAAATTTAAAAAGGTCACGTACAACCCGTATTCAGTAACAAAATGGTGGCAAATTTTGCTACCTTAAATTTTCGGTAGCAAATTAGTGGGAAACATGATAAAAACCAATAAAAACAATTAATTAAATGAAAAACACATTAAATTGTGACCGTATTTGTGGTAGCAACTTGAAAATCTAATTTGGCAGGCCAATTTTACGAATCCCTGCATCTCAAATATTAGGGTTTTTATAAAGATAACTTCTCTCTTCAACATTTACTGCCCTACATCGTACAGCTCCGATCTCTTTTGATCGTCATGGTTACAGGTTCATCAAAATATCTAACGCTAAACTCACTCCTAATCCCGCTTCATCAAAATCTCTCTCCACCCCACCATCAGATGAACCAGCCCCTCTACCACTGTTCGACTCGTTGCCATTGACCAACCAATGGACTACTACAGGTGCTACAATGTACCATTGGCCAAGCTACTACTCTCTGCAGTTGCAATTTGAAGTTATGCCACTTTGAAGGTATTTTTTTACTCTGCATTCCAACCTTTGTGTTTTACCATGAGTGCTAGAATTTATGATGAATCTTGATATGTGCTTTAATTTTGGGGTTTCGTTTAAGATAATGTATGTAATATTGTAATTATTGATGTTTAGATTAAATGCCTACCAAGTGTTTGATGAAATGTATGTGTTAGTTTTTACCTCTAGTTTTATTCACCATTGTGCAGATAACTTGGTTATTATCTGTAGTTGATGATAACATGTTTGGTGATGGTTTTTCCCCACAAAAATAAAACATAAATTGAATCGACCCATTTGTATATAAAGGGGTCAATGTCAAAGTTGCCAAAAAGCATGTATGAGATAACATCTTTTTATTTGTAAATTTTCTCTAACTGCATTTTGTTTGTATCAAGGTTAGGATCTGGTAATTTTAGAGTTGTGAGATTAATGAAGAACAAGGTTACCACTTACCAAAAAGCTTGTTGCTATGGTATACATGATTTTCTCTGTATCTTTTGTCTTAATTTTAACAATTTCGGTGTTCATATTACAATATATTGTTACAGAACTATATGCATTGTACAACCTAAATGCTCATGTTTCTACATTAGATTTTATTCATCTGAAACTTAAGTTGTGGGCTTAATTGTAATCATGGTATTTTTTTTGCTTGTAGATTCATAGTTGTTAATAACGGCTATAGAGACCGCTATAGCGCGCTATGTAGCCATGCGACGTAGTGTCGCTATATGGGTCATAGCAACAAATAGCGATTGTTTTTTTATGTAAATAGCAATTAGATATAGCCATAAAATAGCTGGATTTATAGGTTTTTGTTAGTGAGCTCGGCTCGTCATGTTTCTCTGAAGCTCGACTTGAGCTCGTTTTAGTATTTTTAGAGTTTTAACATCTTCATTGAACTTTTACAATTGCAAACACAGGTAGACGACAAGTACCAATACTCGACTGAAAAAAAAAAGATAACCGGCTTCAGTGGCGAAGCTTGAGATTTCCGACCGAGGGTCGGAAGTCACCCGGGGGGGGGGGGGGGGCGGAAGTCACCGGACCTAAAATTATACCTAAAAAATTATAAAACCGGGGGTTCAAAAACGTATATACCTAAAAAATTTTGTACGAAAACTACATACCGGACACTACTGAGCAAAAAGTTTGGGGGGTCGGGCGCCCCCCTCGGATTCAACTATGCTACGCCTATGGTAATAATCATATATTTGAATCATAAATACAACTTTCATGTATCATATACAAACATTAATAAACGAAGAAAGTCGTTGGTTTGGTTCAAACATAGGTGGATTCAAGATAATTTTAGTTAGAATATCTAGTTATACTTCGGGTCAAGTAATATGTTAGCAATCTTTTTTATTTATACCTACTGTATGAGTTTTTAATATATGGTTACACCCTATTTCAGATGTTTCTGAACTCGGTTACAACAGAAGAAAGTCCCCTTTCCCTTTGGGATGATGTCAAAGAAGAGGTAAAAGTCTATGATATCTATTGCAAATTGTTAAAGGGAATTAAGTCATTATGCAATTAAGTGATTGTTTACATCAATGACATGTGGTCTATAATTAGATGCTAGTGCAAACCAATAGTTGTCCGTACCATTTCCCCAACTCCTTATATTACCCTCGTGCCTATCAACGCGGTCTAGTAACGGGCCAGCTTGTGGTTCGAGACGTGGGGTTGGCATTTGCATAATGAATCATGCTTTTTAGCTTCTGGCACTTGAATGTAGCTCACAATTGGATATTGTTATCTTTGCAATCAACTTGACCCGTTATTACTTTTTGTTAATTCTGACTTCTTGATTCAATTCATTGGTTGTTTTGTAGATTGAAAAGTTGAACTTATTATAAGGAGCTCATTAAGGAAAAGGATGAAGAAAAAGAAAGATTAAATTGGATTATTGCGTGGTTGTTAGCTGGAAAAGAAAAAGATAAGGCGGATAAAGATATTATTCTCGATAGGATGTCACAAATTGAAGCTATGTTAACAAGTACAACTAGAAGATAGGATACAAACACTTGGTTTTAAATGTTTCGATGTTTATCATATTAGGATAATTTTAGTTATCTGATGTTTTAGCTGGTATTTCTATTAGAATGTTTTATATGCTTTTGATACAGAGATGTTTTATATAATTTTGGGTTTTGGTGATCTTATTAGACTTTAATATAATTTTGTAATTTTATTGATATGTAATTTTTATAAAAAAAGTAGGGAAAAATGGAAAATCAATCTGAATCAAAAACCAGTATTCAAGCAATCACAAAATGGTAGCAAATAATCGTAGCAAATCAAGCAATCACAAAATGGTAGCAAATAATGGTAGCAAATAATTCAACACGTTCGTTAAATGCTACCGATTTTCAATGAAAATGGTGGTTAAATGGTGGCAAATGGTTAGTGGCTAAATGGTGGCAATATCAAACGGTGGCAATAAAGTGGCAAAAAAATCCGTCACAACTCGGTTGCAAACAAGGTGGACCGTAGCAAACAAAAAGCGGTGGCAAATAATTTTGACCAATTTTGTGGTGGCAAAAATAAGGTGGCAAAATATAAAAATGGTCGCTATTTGGTGGCATTAGGGCAATTGACACGGGTGTTTTTGTCACCACATTTTCGGTGGCAAAATGGTGACAACAGGAAAATTGCTACTGTTTTGTGACCAAAAGTCTCATGACAAAAACCCTCTTTTCTAGTAGTGTATGGCCCTAACCAAGAAAGTTGATAAGACACCTTTCGAAATATGGCATGGAAGGGCTCCATCATTATCATACTTAAAGGTATGGGTTGTGCAGCTTATGTGAAGCAATACACCCCAAACAAATTAGAAATACGATCCACTAAGTGTATTTTTGTAGGATATCCTAAAGATGGTATAGGATATTAATTCTACGATCCAACAGAGCAAAAGGTATTTGTTGCTCGAAAGGCTGAGTTCTTGGAGGCTAAGTTCCTTATGGAAGGAATTAGTAGAATAATGGAGCTTGATGAGTATCAAGAACCACAAGCTGATACACGTTTGGTTGATACTAGCACTCAACAAGAGGTTATTGAAAAATGATTAAGTGGTTGATCAATACACACAAAACGTTGGAAGATCTGGTAAAATTAGTAGTCCACCTGAAAGATATGGATTTTTCATGAATGGATGCTACGTGGTAGATTCGGGTGAACCAACCACATACCATGATGCAATGTCAATTATGACAAATGGCTTGAAGCCATGAATGTAGAGATGCAATCCATGTATGACAACCAAGTTTGGAATTGGTTGTGTCATCTCTTAACTCCAAAGTAGTTGGAAGTAAGTGGGTTTTCAAGAAGAAAATGGATATGCATGGTAACTTGGATACTTATAAAGCGAGACTTGTAGCAAAAGGTTTTCACCCAAACTCAAGGGGTTGATTATGATGAGACCTTTTCGCCGGTGGCGATGCTAAAGTAAATTAGGATATTATTTGCCATACCTGCATAATGTGATTATGAGATTTGGCAAATGGATGTCAAAACGGCTTTCCTTAATGGATATCTTGAGGAAGATGTCTATATGGTTAAGCCTGAAGGTTTTGACAAAGTATGCAAGTTAAAGAAATCAATCTATGGATTGAAACAAGCATCTAAGTTAGAATCACCGTTTTGATGAAGAGATTAGGGAATATGGATTCATCAAGAAAGGCGATGAAGCTTGTGTGTATAAGAAGGCTAGTGGGAGCATCTTCACTTTCTTAGTATTGTATGTCGATGACATTCTACTATTTGGAAATGACATTCCAATCATGGAAGGTGTAAAAACCTAGCTTGGAAGTTGTTCTTCCATTAAGGATTTTGATGAAGTCGCCTATATTTTGGGAATAAAGATCTATAGGGATAGATCAAGGCGCTTGATATGTTTAAGCTAAAATGCATACATTGACAAAAGTCTTGAAAAGGTTCAAGATGAGGAACTCTATGAAAGGTTTGGTACCTATTCAAGATCGGATTTTGACAATATTGAGTGCGTCTCAATGTCCAAGCTCAAAGGATGAGAAAGAAAGAATGAAAGGAATCCTATATGCGTCTGCTATAGGATCCCTTATATATGTAATGATATGTACTAGACCGGACATGTTATGCGCTTTAAAGAATGACGAGAAGATACCAGCGAAAACTAAGTAACGGTCATTGGATGACTGTTAGAAAATATATTGAAATACCTTAGAAGGACTAAGGATATATTTCTAATATATGGATCTGGTGAAAAAGAACTCGTTGTAAAAGGTTACAGGGATGCGAGTTTCGGAATTCGTTGTAAAGGGTTACATGGATACGAGTTTCCAAACTGATCGAGATGGTTCTCGATCATAATCAGGGTAGCATTGTCCACTACAGAATCAGAATACATCACCGCTTCACTGATCGAGATGATTCATGTGGATCTGTCACTTGAATTATTGCTGATCTAGGTGTAGTCCCTACCATTCAGGACCCCTAGAGATCTTTGTGATAACGACGGTGTGATTGCTCAAATCAAAGAACCTCGTACATCAAAAGACTATGCACATTGAGCGGAGTTTCAACTACATAAGGGATGAAGTTGAAAAGGGAAAGATATGTATTCACAAAGTTCAAATTGATCAAAATATTGTGGATCCACTCACGAAGCTCCTTAAACGGGCAAAGCATGAAGGGTCATACTTGTGCCTTAGGACTTCGATATTCTAGTGATTGGATTTGATCTATTTTGTATTTGGATATTGAAACAATTGTTAATTTAACTCTTTTATGGTATTTTGAGTTACGTTTCATTTTAGCATGTTTAAATCCATGAATAAGTTAATTATTCTAAATGTCCGTAGTCGACCATACTTGTGGAAACAAATATGAATGTAAGACTATTATGAATTTGGATTGGTGGATATTCATTAGATATGAATATAGAGCAAAGTGTTGCTGCCAAAGTTCATAGATATTTGTGGGATACAAATATTGGACTGACTCGCTCTCAAATATTACTGCATGGAATCATTTATGATTGATCATAAGTAAATTTGAGTAAAGGCGAATATCATAGTATCCTCTGACCTGAGATACATATTGGGTCTTGATATTCACCAAGTATTATACCTTAACCTAGTTCTTAGCTGTCTGTAGCAAGGCAGTACATAAGGCTAGGGATGGCAATGGGTCGGGTTTGGGACGGGTTTAGGTAATCCCAATCCCAAACCCAGTTAGATAAGCTTGTCCCAAACCCGTCCCAAAACCCGTCGGGTTTCTAGCGGTAAATACCCGTCGGGTTTCTAGCGGATAAATACCCATCGGGTATCGGGTATACCCGCGGGTATCGGGTATAACCGTGGGTTTCGGGTAAACCCGTTAATTTAAAAAGATTACTCATTGGGTATACTCATCTCAAAACTCATTGGGTATCTATCGGGTAACTACTAACCGGTAACATTTTGTATTGTCATTATAAAAATATATATCAAATAAATACAATGTATACGGAATAGAATACACTTATGTGTAAAAAAATGGATGTACCATATATATACATATTTAATAATATAAAATAATTTTATCGGGTATATAATCGGGTAAACGGGTAAAATTTATCGGGTAATTGGGTCGGGTAAACGGGTATATCACTAAATCCCAAACCCGTCCCAAACCAGCGAAAAAAATAAAAAACATTCCCAAACCCGTCCCAAACCCGATTAACCGGCCCCAAACCCATCCCATATGTGTCGGGTTTCGGGTTTACCCAACAGGTTCGGGTTTGATTGCCATCCCTACATAAGGCTAAACTCAGGTGTGGTACAAGGTGATTATGAGAGACGTATGTAGTCAACATGGGATTTGTTCCTCTTATTTGTTGAGAGTAAGATGTCTAAGGCCTGCTAAAGTTAAATCAACAGAGAATGATCACTCTGTGTCTCTGGATTTGACATGACATCTGTAATGAAATGATAAATGATAGATTCACCTAAATCATTTTCAAGTAAGGGACTTGAAGGGGATGATGTTATTGAATGGGACATATAGTCATACGTATTAGGGGTAGTAAACTATAGTTAGGTGGTCTTTACTACTTGCATCAATCTTCTGTGTATCTTGTGCAAGTGGGAGATTGTTGGATTCTGTATGCCCAAGACACATTAAATTGATGTGGCTAGTACGTTATGATCCAAGTCGAGTCATACCCAAATACAAGCTAGACAAACACTTAGAATATTTATTTGTGATATGATCAAACAAATAAATATTGACACTTATAATATTTAGTAATCGGTTTTCTAAATAATTGCATTTGACAAACTAATAAATTATATGGATAATTTATTTTGAGAGAATATTTTATTTTGTTATTTAATGGGTTAAATAACTTAATAAAAGTTGTATAAAGTTTTGTGAACATATGATGTTATATTTTATAAAAGGTATAAAATAAACAAGACTTAAATTTTATAAAAGAATTGAATTTTTTTTATAAAAACAAAAGGTGGGCCGCCCCCCTTTCTCTTCCCAAGACACCATTTGTGGTCCAATTACATGACATGCAATTTGCATGTCTAGATGGTTTATGATTGGGTCAAAATGGTGGCAATGTTTCTCAAGGTTTTAAAATCTATTTTCTATGACAAAATGTATGAACAAGAACTAAAAAAAATAGAGAAAGCTCTCTCAAAATTTTCGGCCACAGTAGTGTCAATCTTAAGAGTTTATTTTCAAGTGTAAGTACTTGTAAAACACTCTCTAATTTTCGGCTAACAAATGGTTGATCAAGAGGGTCTTTCAAGTTAGATTTTCAAGTGCAATAACTCCATAATCTTCTCTACAAAATCGGCCATGGTGGTAGATTTAGAGGGAGTTTTTAGAGAGGTCTTCTACACTTGAAGGCAACCATTCAAGAAGCATCATCTTCTTCATATCCTTTACTCCTTGGAAGGTAGTATTCTAAACACCCTATGGTTATGTTTTAATTTTGATAACATGCATGTTCGTATATGGATATGGGTATTGAGTTTTACATATAAAATGGGTTTTATATCTTGTAAGTAACATGTTTTAAATAATAATTTTCCGTTGCGTTTTTATTTCATTTGGATGAAATTGCTTTAATAAACATGTTAAAATCCCAACATCTTCCCCAAACATCACCACCACCATCTCCACCATTACTGTGAACAAGGATCTCCTGAATCCACAAGCTCCCATCCTTATTTTTACTTCTCCAAGTCCAAGCCCTCGTTTGTATTCATTTCAATATTTCCCCTCATCACTATCTTCAAGTGCATCGAAAATCTCACTAATGCTCAACAAAGAGATATTTATTTTGAGCAACATAGTTACAGAAGTCACTACATACGCAAAGATTACAATTACAAATTCTACTGTAACCACTTGAATGGAACAGTTCCAAGTGACCTCCCATCAACAGTTCCAAGCCGTAACGAAGATGGAATCCAGCGTATAGGTATTGACGCCATGACCAAAAAGCCAACTGTAGATTCTTGATCATGTTCTGCCATGGCAACGGTTGTGACGAGCGTCTTTAGAAGAAGAAGAAGCGGTTGCGTCACCATTTTTCTGCTTCTTGTTTGTATCTTCTCTCTCTACGGCCCAAGCAAAATCTATTCGCCGTATTAAATTCACTCTGTTATCATCATACTCAAATCTCTGCAAAAATTATATTAAATAAGAGTCAGAAAATGATTGATTGGAAAGCTTGTCGAATTATAGGTGCATACGGAGGGAATCTTTCAGCTCCGTTTTCTTCAATGACATCTAAACTTTTGACTGGGAGCTTGTGGATACAGGAGATCCTTGTTCATAGTAATGGTGGAGATGGTGATGGTAATGTTTGGGAAAGATGAAGTGGGTGGGTTGGGTTGATAAAGATAAGGATGGTGGGTCCCACTTGATTAAATAAATAACATATTTTTTTAATGTTTTAAGGAAAGGGTATTTATGTCATTTCACACCTTCTTAACTGATAAACTAACTGGTGTTAGGCACAGGGACTATCTGGGAACGAAAATTGAAAAGTTAGGGACTATAGCTGAAATTTTAGAAAGTTAGGTGTAGGTCCCTATCCCGTATGGATCGTAACAAAACTGACAATCTACCAAGGGTGCGGAATCCCCTTGATAAACCTAACAAACAGAAACAAGAACACCAGACGATTTACCAACCGATCTTCTATGATTATCCAATGAAAACGTTTACAATCACTCAAGATCTTCACGAACTCACAGCCAATATTCTGTGTATTCGAACTCTCTCTCAATTGCCTAAAAGTCTCCAAATGTCTAACCCTAAAACTCTAGATAAAGGTTGTTTATATACACACAACCATACAAATCGAACTGGGCTCAGCCCATACGAATTCTAGATACAATTCGGGCTAAACTAGATGGACTTTAACTTGATACAAACTTGGACTAGATCGGGCTTCAACAAACTCGAATTCTATTTCTCTCATAATTCTTCGCGGCCCAAAGACGTTTAATATCCAAAGACCAATCCAACGCTGTTGTCACATAACATGCACCAACAAACTCCCCCTTGACAATAGCTTGCAAAGGAAACTTTAGTCTTCAGAATCTCACAGTCTTTGGTCTTTGGATAGCGTCAGCTTCAACATGAATTCTGTCTAACTTGCTGATGTACTATCATTTCTTCTTTTTCACACAGTGATATCTCATTTTTAATTTTCTATTTTTTTTATGTTTTTGATTTTTCAATTTTTTTGTATTTTTGGATTTTTAAGAAAACAGTAAACTATTTACAAAATTCTTATGAAAAACCAGTTATTCAGGATTCCTCATCCCGTTGAGTTCGACTAAGTGTTCAAAGCGAGCTCGATCAAAAGCTTTTGTGTAAAGATCAGCAAGGTTATCTTCTGTGTCGACTCGGTGCAATTCAATTAGTCGCTTTTCAGCACAATCCCGTATAAAGTGATGACGTATGTCAATATGTTTAGTTCTACTGTGCTTTACGGGATTGTTTGTGATTGATATAGTGGCATTATTATCTATCATAATAGGAGTACGAGTGAAATCCAAACCGTAATCGCGCATCTGCTGTTGAATCCAGAGAACCTGAGAGCAACAGCTACCCGCAACAATATATTCAGCTTCACACGTAGATGTAGACACACAGGATTGCTTCTTGCATTGCCAAGACACGATCCTGCCTCCTAAGAATAGACAACCACCTGTTGTAGACTTCCTGTTTGATTTGCATCCTCCAAAGTCTGAATCAGTGTAAGCAATGAACCTCAAATCACTATCAGCTGGATACCACAACCCAAGTTTAGGTTTCCCCTTCAAGTAACGAAGAATACGCTTCACTGCTTTCATGTGTGACTCTTTCGGATTCGCCTGATATCTGGCACACAAGCATACTGCAAACATGATGTTAGGTCTTGAAGCAGTCAAGTACATTAGAGACCCAATCATCGCCCTGTATTGAGTAGGATCAACATCTTCAGTACTTTCATGATCTGGGCTGAGATTGTGATTTTCGCAAATAGGTGTGTTGAAAGTAGAGCAATCATTCATTTTGAACCGA
The DNA here is from genome assembly GCA_030545235.1 of Helianthus tuberosus. Lineage (NCBI taxonomy): Eukaryota > Viridiplantae > Streptophyta > Magnoliopsida > Asterales > Asteraceae > Helianthus > Helianthus tuberosus. Next base: position 61,731,598 of record CM060441.1, read on the forward strand.
TCCAAAATGTCATACACATACTTCGTTTGATGAATAAATATCCCATCCTCCTTCTGTTCAACTTGTAATCCCAGAAAGTAAGACAGCTCACCCATAGCACTCATTTCAAACTTACTCTTCATCACCTGCTCAAACTCTTTACACATGTGCTCGTCTGATGACCCAAAGATGATGTCATCCACGTATACCTGTACCAGCAGAAAATCTTCCTTCTTCCTCTTTATGAACAGTGTACTGTCAATCTGACCTCTCTCAAAACCATTCTTGATCAGATGTGTAGACAGTGTCTCGTACCACGCCCTGGGAGCTTGATGTAACCCATATAAAGCCTTATCAAGTTTGTACACTCGATCAGGGTAGTCTGGATCAACGAACCCATCTGGTTGTGAGACATACACCACTTCTTGGACTTTCCCGTAAAGAAATGCACTCTTCACGTCTAGTTGGAAAACTTTGAAGCCCTTGAATGAAGCGAAAGCTAGAAACAAACGAATTGCCTCCAACCTTGCCACTGGTGCAAACACTTCATTATAATCTATCCCTTCTTGCTGATTGAACCCTTTTACCACTAACCTAGCCTTGTTGCGTGTGACAATACCTCTATCATCCTTCTTGCACTTAAACACCCACTTAGTGCCAATCTCTCTTTCACCTTTAGGAAGGTCCACTAACTCCCAAACCTTCAACTTCGCAAACTGGGCCAATTCTTCTTGCATAGCTTCAACCCATGAATTGTCTTTAAGAGCCATATGAATGTTTTTCGACTCCTCTTGGGAAATAAAGCAACTGTACAAGCATTCATTCACTATCCCAGTCTTCTCAATCGACACAAATAACCCAGAATTCGCTGCTACGCTTCTTCTCGTCTGAACACCTGCAGTAGGATCTCCAAGTATCATGTCAACTGGATGATCTCTATTTGCTCGTGTAGAAGCAACTGCATCAACTTCAAGATTATCACCCAGGTTTGATCCAACCTCCCCCTGAATATTCTGATTTGCAAACGGATTAATAAACTCCTCCCCCTGAATGGGTTCAGAGTCACTATCGCTTGAATCAGGATTAGTAGCACCATGGGAAGTTTCCGGAGCATCTGACATATCAACATTCGATCTAGGCATGAATTCACCTTCATCGTCTTCACATACCACTGTTTGAATCAGCTGAGAATCATCTGCATTAGAAACCTCAGGAATATTAAATGATTTAAACACACTTTCATAATCATATAGTATAGCAGGACCACTCGTTGATTGTTGAGGTTTGTAGGAAGTAATTTCCACATTAAAAACAACCTCAATTTTACCAGTTTTGAGATTAAAAACCCTTTTATTCGGTGTGCCAGGCACGTAACCCAGAAAGTAGCCTTCGTTAGCCACCTCACCGAATTTTTGTTTATCTTTGTTTCGCACAATGGTGCAGGGTAATCCAAATGGTTCAAAGCCTGTTAAGTTTGGTTTTTCGTTAAACATCAACTCATGACAAGTTTTGTTAAAACGTTTAACAGTTAAAACTTTGTTTAGGACATAGCAAGCTGTATTCACAGCTTCTCCCCAGAAAAGAACTGGTAGCTTTGAATCTGAAAGCATCGTCCTAGCAGCTTCAATCAACGTCCTGTTTTTCCTCTCAGTGACTCCATTCTGTTGAGGTGTATAAGGAGCAGAATATTGATGTTCAATTCCTTTTCGAAGACAGTAGAGATCCAGAATCCGATTCTTGAACTCCGTGCCATTATCACTCCTTATCCTCTTGATCCTTGCATCATGGACGTTTTCCAATTTCGTAAAAAGATCTATCAGCATCCCCGTTGTCTCATCTTTTGAACCTAAAAAGAAAACCCATGAATAACGTGAATAATCATCAGTGACAACAAGACAATAGTACTTTCCACCTATGCTCCTCACATTCACTGGACCGAATAAATCCATGTGAAGTAATTCATAAGGGGCATTAATGGAATTTACTGTTTTAGACTTATGAGGTTTCTTGTGTTGTTTTCCCTTTTGACATGGAAGACATTTATCTTCCACTTGAAACCTCAGCAATGGAACCCCTTTCACTAGCTCATTTTTTATGATATAATTCATTTTGCGATAGTGAATGTGGGCCATGCGTCTGTGCCACAACATAGATTCAGCTTCAGATGCTTTTGACAGTAAACACGCCACCGCAGCAGTTGGATCCTTGGCACCCATGTCCATGACATAAGTATCATTTTTCCTCGGTGCACGCATCACTATCCAATCGTCCGGAATAACCAAACCCGGTTTCAACACCAATGCCTCAGTATTTGTAAAATGGACCGAGTGACCCTTGTCGCAGACTTGTGACACGCTCATCAGATTGTGTTTAAGCTGCTCAACATAGTTCACTTTGTCCAAAGTGATCTTCCCATTCGTCACTTTTCCTCTTCCAGTTATCCTACCACCTTTAGCACCAGCAAAATTTACATGTCCACCATCATATTCTTCAAATTCAAAAAACAACCTCGCATCCCCTGTCATGTGCCTAGAGCAGCCACTATCAATATACCATAAGTTGATAATCCTCCTTAGCAGCTCCTGCACACACCAACCAAAGGATTAGTTAGCTTGGGGGACCCAAGCCTTAATGGTCTTGGGTCGGCCAAATTCACCAACTATTTGAACGTCCATCCAACATCCATCACTCCTAAGTTGAGTCTTGGATCTTGGACCTGTTGATGGAAATTTGTTTTGATTTCCATAAGGTCTCTAGTCCTGAGGGTACCTATTTGTGTTTGGACTATGTGACCTTTGAAAACTTTGATTTTGATTCCAAGAACCTTGATTGTTGTAATTTCGAAAGCCATTGTTATAAAAATTTCGACAACCATTATTTTGGTATCGATTTTGATATTGACCTTGACTTCTGAAATTATTTGTATTTCCATTAAAATTGTTCATTCTAGGTGAACTGCTTCTAGGTCTGTCATATCTGCCTGGTGGAGATCTAGGCTGAAATCTTTGTTGATTTCTTTGAAAACGAGGAACTTGTGGAGTTCCTTTTTCAGCCTTATCTACACCAACAGCAACATTTTCTGGTTGCTTAGGAGCAGATTTCTTTGGAGAATGTGAGCCTTTCTCCTCACTATCACCTTCCTTCACTGGTAATTTCCCTCTCTGTTTTTCACTAAGTTGTGCTTCACTCTTTTTGTTAGGACAGCAGCTAGCTACATGTCCTTTGACGTGACACTTGAAGCACGATCTCTGTTTCGAAGACTTCTCAGCTGAAGCCTTTGAACTAGATTCTGGTTTAGATGATGATGCCTTAGAAGGATTTGGTTCAGATTGCTTAGTTTCAAGATTTTCTATGTTTTTGTTTTTAGCAAACTCTACATTTGATTCATTTTCTATAACAGCTGTTTCGTTTTTCATATCACTTCCTTGAACAAAATTAACCTTTTTAACAAAAGTTGGATTTTTATTCGTAGGATTTGAATTTTTCTTTTTCAAAACAGGTTTGACCTTCTTAGCATCATTATCTTCAAACACATCACCTTGACTAGATGTGAAACTACTTGGTGATGTTGACAGAAAGTCTGTGAACTCATCTTCATCAGGTAAGAAAGAATAGTCATGACTAAGAGGAGGTGGAACTTCATTGAAGCCCTTGAATCCCACACTTGTCTTGTCATTACTCTTCTTTAACCCACCCATCATGTGTTTCATAACAAAAGTAGAATCCCTGAATTGACCTAATTTCTTTTCGAGTTCAACAATTTTGAGTTGTGCATCTGACAACTCTTTGCATTTTTCAGAAATTTCTTTTGTTTTCTCGGCCATCATGTCATGAGCTAAGTCTATGACTTGAAGTTTTTCGTTTAGTTTACAGGTTAAAACTTCAATTTCAGCTTCATATCCTTTTATCTTTTTCAAATATGATGACTCATTTCTTTTTGCAAAGAAATTTGATTCTTTTACGTTAGATATTTCGCTCACCAGACTTTTGTTTTGAGTTGACAACCTGTCAACTTCACCCTGTAATTCACGACACTTTAAGCAAACAGAAGTAGCAGAGTTACTTACCTCTCCAGTCGATTTGTCTGAGTTGGCCATAAGAGCAGCAAGTTGAGCTTCCATTCTTTTGATGATTTCATCTTTCTCATCTGCTTCCTTTTCATCATCCATTTCATGCTCAGACTTTGGCTTTCCTTTTTCAGCATCTGTTGTCTGATCAGCCTTATCTACCTCAGCTTCACTTTTCTTCTCAACTTCAGCATTCATGTTAGCATCAGCTTCATCAACGGGAACAATCTCTGCCATAAATGCTTGAGTGACATTCTCATCATTTTCCAAGTGAATACTCCAGTCATATGAACCTTCTCGTGCAGTAGAGATCAACGCTCTTGAGTTAGAGTTGTTTGATGAATTTCTATTGTTTGAACTCTGACTTGAGGTTTCATGCTTTTGTTTCTGACATTCCCTAGCAAAATGACCATAACTTTGACAGTTAAAGCACCTCACTTTGGTCTTGTCAAAACCAACAGTTTTCCCTACAAATTTCCTTCCAGTTCTGTTCATGAACCTCTTCACCCTTCTAGTAATCATGGCCATTTGCCATTGCAAATCCATATCTTCAAGATCATTAGGGTCAATCTGATCGTAATCTTCATCTAAAACGGCAGGATCAGATATCTTCCCCTGAATGTAGTTTTCATAAGAAGCAACAAAAGAAGCAAGTAGAGCAAGATGTTCTTCAGCAGACTTCACACTCATTGGCATTGACTTTGAACTACTACTTTGCTTAGCAGTTGATGTTCTCTTAGCTCCAGTTGATCCTCCTGAAGCAGCTACAAAACATACATCACCATCCTCATTTACTGTGACCTGCTCAGTTTCACGCGAGAGAAAAGCAGTGGCAGAGTCGCTAGAAGCATCGTGAGATGAAGAAGATGTAAGCCCATTGTAAATCCCTGGATCTTGAACCTGATCATATCCAGTGTCCTTCTTCTTCATGCTGAGCTCATAAGCTCTTAGCTTTCCAACGACTTCTTCCAGTTCCTTTGTTTCATAATCAGCTTCTCCCTTTATCATGAGAGTGTAAATATCCCATTTAGCAGGCAGAGCATCAAGCAGCTTGTCATTTTTCTCTATGTCAGAATAGCAATCTATATCATAATTATCCAATTCTGACATCAGATGGTAGTATCGAGTAATAACGTCCTAAAGTGACTCATTTTTCATGTGCTTGAACACAGCAAACTGCTTCTTCAGTAGATCAATTTTGTTCTTCTTGACATCAGAATTCCCTTCATATCTCTTCTCCAGCGCATCCCACATTTCTTTTGAAGTAGTGTACTTCTTAAAGGTGTGTTTGATGCTATCAGGTAGGGACATCTTGATAGCTGCCAAGGCTTTCTTTTCAGCCTCATACATCCTTTTATCATTTTCTTGCATGTTCACATAGGCTGTGACACGCGGTCTGCCTTCAAAGTCATGTGTAGGGTTTGTGTACCCATCTTCAATACAAATCCACATGCGTGTGTCCTGATATTCAATAAAGGATTGAAACCTATCCTTCCATGTCAAGTAATTCTCCACCTTCATCATCTTAGGTGGTTTGTTCGTTGTGCCTACCTCGTGTTCCATCCTTAAAAGCTCGTTCAATTTAGACATGTTCGACATTTTAACTTAAGCAGACTGGTTAAACCGTACAATTTTAGTCCGAAACCTGTTTTTACCAACTTATACCGTTAGATTCGTCTCGAGATTACGATTCCAATGATATATAATGTCTAAAACCTATTTCGGGATTTTCCAGAGGTTTTTTTTTTTTTTTTTTTTTTTTGTCCTAAAAATCCAAGGAGTCCAACGGTGCAAACGGTTTGTCCAGTTGAGTTACGGATAATTATCTAAACACGAAACTGTGAAATTTTTCCTACGATTGCCTAGAAAAATTCCACCACTTTCTAATCGAGACCACACAGTCCAGTCGAAACCACTGTTGCGAGTCGAAACCACTGTTGCGAGTCAAATCAGCACCAACCGAGACCACTAGTTACGAGTCGAAACCACTGTTGCGAGTCGAAACTACTGTTGCGAGTCAAATCAGCACCAACCGAGACCACTAGTTACGAGTCGAAACCACTGTTGCGAGTCAAATCAGCACAAACCGAGACCACGGTTGCGAGTCGAGACCACTGTTGCGAGTAAAATCAGCACAAGTCGAGACTACAGTTTCGAGTCGAGACCAGCTAATTTCCAATCAAAATCCCGAAAAATCAGCACCTTTTACACCAACGAATCCTCTGATTGATAACTTTCTAACTGAAACTCCTAAAAACAAGCAAACAAATCAGATCAATAACCAAAACGAATCAAACACTCACAATTTTTTACTGTTCTTCGATGTTCTTCACACAGAATTCGAAAATCTTCAAACACGAACACAATCCTTGAATCTGTAATATCAGTTTTGAACCGTACACAAGAGCAAACGCTCTGATACCAATTGTAGGTCCCTATCCCGTATGGATCGTAACAAAACTAACAATCTACCAAGGGTGCGGAATCCCCTTGATAAACCTAACAAACAGAAACAAGAACACCAGACGATTTACCAACCGATCTTCTACGATTATCCAACGAAAACGTTTACAATCACTCAAGATCTTCACGAACTCACAGCCAATATTCTGTGTATTCGAACTCTCTCTCAATTGCCTAAAAGTCTCCAAATGTCTAACCCTAAAACTCTAGATAAAGGTTGTTTATACACACACAACCATACAAATCGAACTGGGCTCAGCCCATACGAATTCTAGATACAATTCGGGCTAAACTAGATGGACTTTAACTTGATACAAACTTGGACTAGATTGGGCTTCAACAAACTCGAATTCTATTTCTCTCATAATTCTTCGCGGCCCAAAGACGTTTAATATCCAAAGACCAATCCAACGCTGTTGTCACATAACATGCACCAACATTAGGGACTAAATGTGAAAAAATGACAAACCACAGGGACTATTCGAGCATTTAACTCTTTATGAAATCATTTGTAAAATTTTATCTATACATCTTCTTGGCAAAAATATTTATATTTTCATACAAGTCTCAAAAATAATACATTTTCAAGTTTAACTTAGAAAATATTTATAAATCCATTTTTCATCCAAAAATAATGTATTCTAAATTTGTTTGAGAAAATATATATTTTCTTCCAAAAATAATATATATCTTCTAGTAATTCAAGAAAACATATATATTTTTCTTCCCAAAAATAATATGATTTCTTCTTGTAAAAAATACCATATAATTTTGTAATAATTGTAAAAATCATACTTTTGTTCTCTTGGTATCCAAAATACCGTTTACCAATTTATACTCATGAATTTAATTCTAGAATATTTTGTGTAAGTTATATTCCTTGTTCGGTTTCCCCAATATTTTGGGTATAAATTATATATTTATTTCTTGGAATTTTTGGTAATATTTTGTATTGTATTTCTTGGTATTTTGGTGAGTTATATTATTTCAAGTCCTAAGATAATATAACTAATACACATAATATACAAATAATCACACACATGGTGACATCTAAATATATATATATTCTCCTAAATACATATTTAGTCACTTTTATTATCAAAAACCAACCTCCAATATTTTGTAATTTTTGTAACAAATATTATGGCAAACCTTATAAGAAAAATCATGTTTAAAATATACTTGTAAATATTTGTTTAAAAATATTTTTCTAAGTATTTAAATTTCTAGAATTTTTTTTGCCATAGTTTACCCTTAAAAATGGAGGTTTCCATGCTTTCAAAGCATAATATCATTTTCTTTTATAAATCAACACAATCAACAACAAACCAAACAATATTTACCGAGTGCCATAAATCAAGCATTTACTTCATGAACTTGAAAATTTATAAAAAAATGTAGTAACTTACTAGTGTATTTAGTAAGCTTAGTTACCCTTTAAAGTGTGGTTATCTATTTAAAAACATCATTCTTGAAGAATTTAGATGTTTACAACTTGTAAAATATTTTTCTAAAAATATTTCTTCCTGAGTTTGTCTTGTTAAATACATGATTCTACACTTGATTAACCACTAAAAATGTGGTTAGTTCCTTTAAAAACCAAGTTTATGTAAATCTTGTATTTTTAACTTAGTTTCTTGAAAAATTATTCTTGAAATCATATGTTTACAAGACTCACATCACACTTTGATAATGATACTTCAAGAAAACATTAAATCTTTCAAGTTCATGTTTCACATAAGGATGATCATAACATAATCATCCTCTCATCTTGCTAGATTATGTCTTTAATCACCATCTAGCAAGATCATATGATGTTTAACATCATAAACACAAGTAATCATCAATCAATACCAACACATACACTAAACAACATGTATTCTTATGATTTTTAAGCTTATGTTTAAAGTTTATGTTCTTGATCAATAGTGTTCTTCATGTTAAGTTACTTGTAACATCTTTTAACTAACTAAATAAGATGTAAAATGGAGTTTAGATGATCCTACTACTAGCTCAAGGCTAGGGATGATCACAAGATGAAGATGAGGTGGTTAAAAGCTTGTATGAGAAGTCCTTCCACTTCCAAGAGCTCCTAGCTTCCTTGTTATGCTTCTTACACCTTTGTATGTTAAGAGAATGGATGAAACAAGATTGAATGATGGTGGTGGTGTGCGTGTGGGTTACGGCCGAAGACAAGGGAAGAAGAAGAGAAAGATGGTGTTGGTGAAATGTGGTTTGTGAAAATGCTAAGTTACTTGTGGTTTATAAGAAAGACTTCCAACAATGTTAAGTCTAATGGTTCATATGTTTAGTAAAGTAGGAGACATGATCTAATAAAGAATTCAAACAAAATCAAGAAGTGGGCCATGCTTGTTGGCCGTAAATAGGAGGGGGGTATAGGTTAGGGTGTAATATTTAGTTGAGGTTAATGGTTAGATTCTAAGTGTTATAGTTAGGTGTTTAGTTATTATTATCTTATATAGTGCGTTATGATGTTCGGGGGACCATAACTAGCTCAGAAATGATAAACCAATGCTTCTAGTGAAAATTTGGTGTTTTGGGTAGTGTCCGGTTATTCGGTTGGTTACCGGTTTGTTAAGGTGCTAAACTATGCAGTTTAGTGTGCTTTATGTTACTTTTTGTTATAGTTTTGATTCAGGACACTTAGGAAAGTATTCTGAACCATTTAACCATATTTCTGCATGATATTAAGTTGTTTAAATGCTAAATATTGCTGAATTCTGTAGAATTCTGCAGTTTGTGTGAGTCTTAGGCACTTTCCGGCACTTAAACTATCACTAGGAAGACAGTTTTATGATCCTTACTTTCCTACACACTATACTAGTTTAACTCTTGGTTTCTGCCTCATTCTGTGTCTCAATACCATGTCTGTCTATGTACCGAACTCCGTCAGCATTTTTCTAATTTGTTTGATAAATGTGCCATCTTTGTTTCGTGCATTATTTGAGTCAATAGCGTATTGTATGCAATAATGGTATGACATTATGCAAGATGTGATTTACATGTATGTATATGACAATACTCAGAAAGCATTCATGTCATTAATTTAAATCAGCATAGTCATTAAGGCACTAGTTACTGTTTAATCATTGAACGGATTCGTGTAAATTTTGACAATTGTCACATTCTCCCCCCCATTAAGAAAATTTCGTCCTCGAAATTTAGATTACGTTATCTTCCTAGAGTTACGTTATGCGTAGATGGATATGAATAAGGCCAAAGTGAATAACCACGAAACCAAATCAAGACTTACTTGTATCAAGTGAATCCAAGGACATATTACAACAATAATACCCCAGCGGTTAAAAGGTCTGTGTTTTAGGAATTTGTTGTCAAAGTACAGACGTATTAACTAGTGTGACTTAGTTACCAGGGGTTCAACATAAAAAGGAGTTTCGACCAATAGAACTATGAACGATTCGTTCACAATATGCAAATGAGTTCTAGAAACAATAACACCCACTAGATGAACTTAGAAGTAACAAGCTCAAATGTAATAGTAACATGAAAATGATTCATCAACTTTCAAACAAATACACGGATAAAATAGCATGTTGACATTATTGAATTGCGAGAATAAACCGAAATGAAATACAACCGAACTTGGGGTTGTCATCGTCTTAATTCGTAGTTGCATTAAGATTGTTTAAATGACTAGTCAAACGAGAAGTATACGTAGTTTCGTATGAAACGGTTGACCATGTTTAGCATAAGCTACAAGTTTATACCGACGCCCCCAGGTGTCGTAGTGAATGAAATAACTCAATAATAGCTGTGACAACCCGTAACTTCAAGGTATAAATCATTCGTTTCGCTCCTACGAATAAATATATATTTATCTATTTTCGACGAATTAAATTTATACTCATTTAGTTATTGTGTGCAAACTTGTAGTCAAAACCAAGTCCATTTGGTGATGAACTTACCCGAACCATTTGAACCATGATATAAACCGCATAACTCGAAACTTTTGAGGCCCGAACCCTTAGCGTGAATATTTTACATTTATGTTATATAAATGTTTATTAGTTAATCTTAGGTTTATAATAATAATAATAATAATAATAATAATAATAATAATAATAATAATAATAATAATGATAAAGTACCTAAGTAACCTAACCCAAACCAAATTCCCTAACCCCCCCCCCCCCCCATGTGCATAAACATTACACCAAATATATATGTTGCTGCCTTTCCCCTGTGTAAAAATTCTGCCTAATCAACACCCTACAGCCCAATCGTATGGACTTGAGCCCAGTATGGGCCAAAAGGGGGGAACCGTCAATCTAATATTATTTATGTGCACGTATCATGCAATATCTATTATCTCATACTCAAATTTAACCCTACCTTCCCCAAGAATACATACGGCAGATGATACCCTCCTCTCTCCATTGAATTCGTTAGTTCTACCTCCTCAATTCGGGTTAGTAGGTTAACGATTCTTGAATAGTCTCCTGTTATGTGGTAATTGTGTTTCATGACTTGCATGCTAGGTTGTAACTGTTGTATGTGAATCATTGGTATTGATTGAGGATGATGTATGTAACATGATAATGACTAACTGTTGTCTTTTGGGTATTCGATGTTATGCATGCATGTGGGTTTAATCTGTAGGGTCTTGATCATATGTATATGTATTAAGGCCGGGTTAGCGTGTTGGGTAACGATCGGATGGTGTCTTATATGCGTAAAGAATGAACTCGGGTACTTGTATGTGATCGGCTATTTTACGTTTCTGCTTTAGGATATCTTTTAGATGGTTGTTAATCCTGTTGGTATGATAATAATAAGGGGATCCGCATGAGTAGGATTGTGTTGTTTATGTGATCATAAGTTGAGATTTTGGGAATTGATTGTAACAATATACTATACGGGTATGATAATCATGTGTGGGTAATATTGATAGATTAAGTTAATATGTATATTTATATCAGTGGCATGATGATCATTCAACAAAACAGTGTTGCTATCTTATAAATTGTATTGGTAGGTTTGATTAATTGTCATGTATTAAACTGGATAACTTAGGCAAGTGTTGGGCAACATTTACATTGGACAAAACATGCAACCATATAAAAGGAATTGGGCCGGGCTGGGCTGTGCGGGTGGACTAAGTAATGTTAACCGCCAGTTAGGTTGGGCTGCATTTGTCGATTAGAATAAATCACTAGGTGGGATGCTTCCTTTGGGTTTGGGGAGTATTAATGGGCCGAGTAGAGTAATTGGATATATATGTTATGTGGTTTATGTGTTAACTGTTGGGTCAACCACACACAACTAGCAATAGGAAGCTCATGTTACTGTTTATAAAATTAAGTGGTAATATCATGATCTGTTTTATGTTATAAGATACGTGCTACTTATATTATATGCTACAAGATTGAATATGAGTCTATATGACACGGTTTGGTACACGCCTAATTTGATATGATATTTATATTAGGACGTTATTGACTAAAGTGTTTTAACAAGAAAACTATATGCCGAGCAAACCAAGGTGAGTTCTCACTCTTTCTAAGGCATGGGATTTCTGGTGGTTGGGAATGGGTTAAAGAACTAAAACGGAACCTGCATATCCTCCTTGGGTAGGATATGTACCACCATCCTCCATGGGTAGGATGCCAATATTAATCCTGCGTATTCTCCTTGGGTAGAATACGTACATTCATCCTCCTTGGGTAGGACAACAACCTTAAACTTACTAGACAAAACTCTATCATTTTATATCGACTTAATCACCGAGGCCGATGGCGAGCGGGTCATTAGTTAATAGCGCTATTAGGTTTGACAAACCTCACACCGTGCCGGTCGGACGGGCGTGTACTAATGGATCATGGCAAACAGTCAATGATGATAGACATTGACTTAGGGCACAACTTACTTTCGTTAGTAGTCGATATGATAACGGTCTAGTGGTTCACATGGGGAAGCCCCCACTGATTATGGATATGGTTTGGGAAACAAAGGAACTGGATAACTCGTGGTTTACGAAACAACTTATGGTTTTCAAAACAAACTTGTAAAACTAAACAACCAACTGTGAACTCGCTCAACTTTGTTGTTGACTCGTTGTTACATGCCTTGCAGGTCGTTAGGTGCTTATGGAACTTGCCCAGGGATGAGTGATCATTGTGGGACATGGACCGTTGAGTTCCATGTTATACATTTAAACTTTATGAATTTATTACTTATGTTTGGGTTTTACATTTTATGCTTCCGCTATTAACTTAAAGTTGGTTACTTTCTTTTGGACACCAATTATATTGTGGTTGGTTTTATTTACTTAATTACGTTGTTCAATATGATTGGTGGCTTGATCCTGGTCAGTCACGCCTCCATGCGGTAATACTCCGCATGTGGATTTTGGGGGTGTGACAGATTGGTATCAGAGCCATTGGTTATAGTGAACTTGGTTTTAAAAAGGGGAAAAGCTTTTTGACAAAACCAGACTATAACCTGTACAGTGCTGAACGATCCACAACGACGCTTCATTCCACGTGCAAGACTCAACACCATAGGTGGTATGGTTAATACTTATATTGCCTGTTTATTAGTTTGCATAGTGCATTGTTTGTGGTACGCTTACTAATGTAGCAACTGTTGATTGAAACCCTGTGTGCTTACCCTTTTCTGTCATTCTTTTTCTTCCCCTTCTGCATCAATACTTTCTTTTAGTACGTTGTGAGTGTGCATAACCAGATTTTTCTTCTCCGAGACTATAACCAGATTTTAATAGAACAAAACCAAGTCTTAATGGAGCAAAATCAGAAATTACTGAAAAAGGTCGCTACCCTAGAAGGGCGAGTGGAAGCTCAGGAGAAGCAGATACAGGAACTTAATAGGAAAACAACTTATTTGAATGCAGAAGCCCTAAAAGGGCGCGAGGTACAAGGTCTGATAATGAGAGACGCTCGAGTGGATCATGAAAGGCTTAACTCGCATGTCGAAAGGCTTGGTATGATGAATTGGAGGGTCCATCAGTTGGAGGAAGCCCATTTCGCACCTGAACCCGAGCCAGCCCCAATCCCGGCACCTCCCAAGCCAGATGCAGAAGAGTCTGATGAAGAACCGGAAGAGGTTCCGGAGGAAGAGCCGGAAGAGGAGGAAGAAGAGCCCGAAGAGGTTCCGGAGGAAGAGCCGGAAGAGGAGGAAGAAGAGCCTGAAGAGGTTCCGGAGGAAGAGCCGGAAGAGGAGGAAGAAGAGCCGGAGGAGGTCCTAGATAATGACTGGGACGATGATGATGGTAGTGACCTCGGGGATGGAGACGTGGACGACTGACTCGTCTTCCACTCGTTTATCTAGTTATTTCTTTCAGTGTTTTTCGTATAAACAATCGTGGTGATTAAAAACTTTTGCGAATATCCGTTGTAGTGACTTATATGGGTTAATTTGAATGGATTTCCTTATTTTATTGTTTTAAGGATATTTCTTGTGCTGAGTTGTTACCTTACTTTTTTTTCCTTTGCATTACAAGAGTCACATCTTTAACTCTACGATAGTTACCTTAATTATGGGAAACCTCTCGCTAACCTTTGTACTAACCTGTGTTTATTGGTTGATGCAATGCCTAATTTCTACCATTGGCTTAGACCAACCCATCATTCCTTTGCCACAGTGACACTACGTCCTCGCTTCTCCATGTTGAGACTCTAATGCGAACTCACTCTAGTTTAGAGGATTTGGAAGGCTCAAATTTCCATCAACGGTGATGACTCCTTGAAACCTTGAGGATGATGATGTGTTGTTGGTACCATTATACTCTCTTGCACATGTTTTCGCGTCCTTTCTTTGGAACCTCCCGACTACACAGACGTATTTTGGATTTATTCGCACGGCCTAAGGAACTACCCCGAATTTGGTTGCTTACCGACTCTTTTGATCAACGGCATACTTTATCCTAACCATATACAACATGCGCATGACCAGCTGTACCATCGACATCAGGTAAACCCAGTTATGGGTTCTTAAATGCTTACTCATCGATTTCGACTACCCTTTCTCATGTTTCCACATCCATATGCGACATACTTCTGAACCCTACGACCGCGAACACTAGCTTGGACAGGTTACACTCCCCGAACGTTACTCGCTGAGCATTGGGCCATAAATAAGATGATACCATAAGTATTGTCCTTTGGTCTAGATACGACCGATATAACTCCTCTGACACGACATTCGAATTTAGTCTAACCTGACGAGTATGTCACTTGTTTACTCCGACGACATCCTAATCTACTTGAAGAGCTAGTAGGGATCCGGGCGACACCCACACTTTACCATGGAGCTCCTACGACACAAACAACCTTATGTTAGTTTCCAGGGAACGACTTTTGGCGTTACGAAACTTGTTTCTCGATCGAATGCACAAACCCTCATAACTCTAAAGCTTGCTCAGGAGTCTGCATTCCAACAGTTGAAGGTGAAACCCTATATTACACCCATTCTTTCGTTACCAGGAGGTACAGATGACTTCGTTGTTTATTGTGACGCGTCCATCCCAGGATTTAGTTGAGAAAGTCATCGCATGCGCATCACACCAAGTCAAGGGTCATGAAAAGGGCTACACTACCCCTGACTGGGAGTTGGGAGCAGCAGTGTTTGCACTCAAGATATGGAGACATTACTTGGATGGTACCAAGTGCACCATTTACACCAATCACAAGAGTCTCCAGCATGTCTTCGATCAGAAGGAGTTGAATATGCGACCGCGTCGATGGGTCGGACTCCTTAACGACTGCGAATGCGTAATCAAGTACCATCCGGGCAGAGCCACTGTGGTGGCTGGCACCCTCTGTCGTGAGGAAACCAAACCTAAGCTTGTACGTACGCTACATCTTACCATTCACTCCAGTCTTCGTATCCAGAATCCGCAATACCCAGGTCGAAGCATTGGAAGAAGGGAACCTTTTTGCTGAGTCCATGCGGGGCATGGAAAAGCGACTTAAACCCAGGGAAGACGATACTCACCACTTCATGGAACGTAAATGGGTTCCATCTTATGGGAACCTACAAGAGCTGGTGATGGATGAAGCATACAAGTCTCGTTACTCAGTGCATTTTGATTCTGACAAGATGTACCAAGATCTCAAGACTCTGTACTGGTGGCCCCACATGAAAGCTAACATAGCAACCTATGGTAGTAAATGTTTGACCTGTGCTAGGGTCAAGGTCGAATACCAGAAGCCATCAGGCCTACTCCAACAACCAGAGATCCCGGCATGGAAATGGGTACAAATTTCCATGGACCTTGTTACTGGCCTGCCTAGATCTCAACGCGAAAATGATACCATTTGGCTGATGGTGGATCGACTGACCAGGTCTGCACATTTTCTGGCTATCAAGGAAACGGATAAGTTTTCTACTCTAGCAGACATCTATCTAAAGGAAGTAGTATCAAGGCACGGGGTGCCAACCTCCATCATTTTTTATCGTGACTCACGTTTTACATCTGAATTATGGCAAGCTATGCACAAGTCCTTTGGCTCTCGATTAGACATGAGCACGGTGTATCATCCACAGACTGATGGGCAGTCTGAGCGCACCATCCAAACCCTTGAAGACATGCTTCGAGCATGTGTAATCGACTTTGGTAATGGCTGGGAAAAACACCTCCCGTTAGTGGAGTTTTCGTATAACAACAGTTACCACACCAGTATCCAGGCTGCCCCGTTTGAGGAATTGTACGGACGTAAGTGCCAATCACCTCTTTGTTGGGCAGAGGTTGGCGAGAATCAAATCACTGGCCCAGAACTTGTAGTAGATACAACAGAGAAGATTGCTCAGATACGACAACGAATGGCGGCAGCTCGTGACCGTCAGAAAAGCTACGCTGATAAGCGCAGGAAACCACTCGAGTTCTAGGTTGGGGATCGAGTGCTACTTAAAGTCTCACCTTGGAAGGGTGTAGTCCGTTTTGGTAAACGAGGCAAACTCAACCCGCAGTATGTCGGACCTTTCGAAATCACAGAGAAAATTGGCAAGGTGGCCTACAAGCTGAATCTATCTCCAGAACTCAGCGGAGTTCACAACGTATTCCATGTGTCGAATCTGAAGAAGTGTCTGTAAGATGAGACCCTCATTGTTCCTCTCAAGGAACTCACTATCGACGATCAGTTGCGATACGTCGAGGAACCAGTAGATATCACTGACCGAGACGTTAAGGTTATCAAGCGTACCATAATACCTCTTGTTCGAGTTCGTTGGAACTCCCGTCGTGGCCTAGAGTTTAACTGGGAACGAGAAGACCGAATGAAACACAAGTATCCCCAGTTGTTCGAAGAAACTGCAACCACTACTGAGGCTGAATCTACAACCAACGGGGGGATGATGTGACACCCCAGGAAAACCAGGAAAACCACTCAACCTATCTAGCTTCCTCAGTATCTACGTGCTAAATTTCGGGATGAAATTTCTTTCAACTTGGGGATGATGTGACAACCCGTAACTTCGAGGTATAAATCGTTCGTTTCGCTCCTACGAATAAATATATATTTATCTATTTTCGACGAATTAAATTTATACTCATTTAGTTATTGTGTGAAAACTTGTAGTCGAAACCAAGTCCATTTGGTGATGAACCTACCCGAACCATTTGAACCATGATATAAACCGCATAACTCGAAACTTTTGAGGCCCGAACCCTTAGCGTGAATATTTTACATTTATGTTATATAAATGTTTATTAGTTAATCTTAGGTTTATAATAATAATAATAATGATAAAGTACCTATGTAACCTAACCCAAACCAAATTCCCTAACCCCCCCCCCCATATGCGTACACATTACACCAAATATATATATGTTCCTGCCTTTCCCCTGTGTAAAAATTCGGCCCAATCAACACCCTACAGCCCAATCGTATGGACTTGAGCCTAGTATCGGCCAAAAGGGGGGAACCGCCAATATAATATTATTTATGTGCACGTATCATGCAATATCTATTATCTCATACTCAAATTTAACCCTACCTTCCCCAAGAATACATACGGCAGACGATACCCTCCTCTCTCCATTGAAGTCGTTAGTTCTACCTCCTCAATTCGGGTTAGTAGGTTAACGATTCTTGAATAGTCTCCTTTTATGTGGTAATTGTGTTTCATGACTTGCATGCTAGGTTGTAACTGTTGTATGTGAATCATTGGTATTGATTGAGGATGATGTATGTAACATGATAATGACTAACTGTTGTCTTTTGGGTATTCGATGTTATGGATGCATGTGGGTTTAATCAGTAGGGTCTTGATCATATGTATAAGTATTTAGGCCGGGTTAGCGTGTTGGGTAACGATCGGATGGTGTCTTATATGTGTAAAGAATGAACTCGGGTACTTGTATGTGATCGGCTATTTTACGTTTCTGATTTAGGATATCTTTTAGATGGTTGTTAATCTTGTTGGTATGATAATAATTAGGGGATCCGCATGAGTAGGATTGTGTTGTTTATGTGATCATAAGTTGAGAATTAGGGAATTGATTGTAACAATATACTATATGGGTATGATGATCATGTGTGAGTAATATTGATAGATTTAGTTAATATGTATATTTATATCAGTGGCATGATGATCATTCAACAAAACAGTGTTGCTATCTTATAAATTGTATTGGTAGGTTTGATTAATTGTCATGTATTAAACTGGATAACTTAGGAAACTGTTGGCCAACATTTACATTGGACAAAACATGCAACCATATAAAAGGAATTGGGCCAGGCTGGGCTGTGCGGGTGGACTAAGTAATGTTAACCGCCAGTTAGGTTGGGCTGCATTTGTCGATTAGAATAAATCACTAGGTGGGATGCTTCCTTTGGGTTTGGGGAGTATTAATGGGCCGAGTAGAGTAATTGGATATATATGTTATGTGGTTTATGTGTTAACTGTTGGGTCAACCACACACAACTAGCATTAGGAAGCTCATGTTTCTATTTATAAAATTAAGTGGTAATATCATGATCTGTTTTATGTTAGAAGATACGTGCTACTTATATTATATGCTAGAAGATTGAATACGAGTCTATATGACACGGTTTGTTACACGCCTAATAAGATATGATATTTATATTAGGACGTGATTGACTAAAGTGTTTTAACAAGTAAACTATCTGTCGATCAAACCAAGGTAAGTTCACACTCTTTCTAAGGCATGGGATTTCCGGTCGTTGGGAATGGGTTAAAGAACTAAAACGGTACCTGCATATCCTCCTTGGGTAGGATATGTACCGCCATCCTCCATGGGTAGGATGCCAATATTAATCCTGCGTATTCTCCTTGGGTAGAATACGTACGTTCGTCCTCCTTGGGTAGGACAACAACCTTAAACTTACTAGACAAAACTCTATCATTAAGTCCCTCATTTTATATCGACTTAATCGCCGAGGCCGATGGCGAGCGGTTCATTAGTTAATAGCGCTATTAGGTTTGACAAACCTCACACCGTGCCGGTCGGACGGGCGTGTACTAATGGATCATGGCAAACAGTAAATGATGATAGACATTGACTTAGGGCACAACTTACTTTCGTCAGTAGTCGATATGGTAACGGTCTAGTGGTTCACATGGGGAAGCCCCCACTGATTATGGATATGGTTTGGGAAACAAAGGAACTGGTTAACTCGTGGTTTACGAAACAACTTATGGTTTTCAAAACAAACTTGTAAAACTAAACAACCAACTGTGAACTCGCTCAACTTTGTTGTTGACTCGTTGTTACATGCCTTGCAGGTCGTTAGGTGCTTATGGAGCTTGCACAGGGAGTAGTGATCGTTGTGGGACATGGACTGTTGAGTTCCATGTTATACATTTAAACTTTATGAAATTATTACTTATGTTTGGGTTTTACATTTTATGCATCCGCTATTAACTTAAAGTTGGTTACTTTCTTTTGGACACCAATTATATTGTGGTTGGTTTTATTTACTTAATTAGGTTGTTCAATATGATTGGTGGCTTGATCCTGGTCAGTTACGCCTCCATGCGGTAATACTCCTCATGTGGATTTTGGGGGTGTGACAATAGCGGTGACCAAACAAGTTCACCGTGTTTGGAATCAAACGAAAGCGCAATGAAGCAAATCTGAAAATTTGATTCAAACGACATGATAGGATTTCCAATTGAATGTGGAGCACCAAAGAACTACTATTTTCCATCGAAGATGAAAAAGCAATAGATATCGCAAGGCATTCGATCGATAGTGAAAGAACCGTTAGGAGGTACACTGGAATATAAAATGAATTTTTGTACCATTGTCTTAACACACAATTGCGTTAAGACTGCTTTATCATGATAAATCTGAGCGGATTTAGAGCAAGTCAATAAATAAATGATTGAATCCATGTATGAGATGTGTAAATGAGATTAGCGCAAGCTTCAATCTAGTGAAAGCACCACCACAAGGTGTCGAAGTCAACAAACGACTTAATAGAGTCGTAGACCGAACAAGTCTACTATGACCCGGAACAAATGAAACGTTTATTAAAATGAATTTGAATATGATGCTTTCAATACATCATATGGTGTCTTGAATTGAATACGTGTAATGAACAAGTTCAAACAACCGAACTTGGTTTCAGCACAATCCGACAATAAATATATGTATCGACAAGGAAATTTCAGCATGGTTACAAAGATAACCCATGTATGTAACTGGAAAGGAAAAGAAGTTTCAAGAAAGTGTGTTGACTTGATAATAAAGGAGCCAACCATTACAATAAGGCGGGTCATTCGAATCACAAATTGATACTTAGATTTAGCGAAATAATATTCGAAACTTTGATGAGAACGATCATTCGAAAGGAAGCCACATGCGTAAAAAACGATGCCTGTGTAACGTATGAAATGATCGAGAACCGAAGCAATGTGTGTTCGCTTGAATGAAGAAAATTGTCGCGATACAGCTACCATTAAGAGGAGTAGAGATGTAAAAATCTACTCGCTAGATGCAAAAGTGGGAATTTCAATAAAAGAAATTTGAATACCTTATTTGTTTGGTTAACTAAAATAGCATGCATGACAAAATAATGGTGTTTGCCCGAGTTAATAGACGTGGTTCTTACGTGGTAACCTTTAATGAATTTCGATATAAGTTCCCGAAGGTCCTAAATGCATGTTTCATAAACCCTCAAAGTTTTGTATTCTGTGTGTAACTGTTTTGTGTACCGTGTATAAAATACAACACTAGCGCATGTCTAAAAAAACAAAATTTGACTCAGTGTTCTTCGGTATACTTTCTTCCTGAATTCGCAGTTGATGATAAACCTGTCAAAGATCAATCTTAGATTAGTAGTTGGATCCTTGCAGTTGGTCGAATAAATCATTAATCCTCGGCAAGGGATACTGACTCTTTATGGTTGACTTGTTCAGCTCTCGGTAGTCGATGCACCTTCGAAAGCTACCATCCTTCTTTTTGACGTACAACGCTAGAGCTCCCCAAGGCGAGAAGCTCGGCCTTCTGAATTCTTTGTTTGGTAACTCCTGAGGCTGCATGGATAACCCTTGCATCTTTGAAGGCGTAAGTCGATAAGGTGCCTTGGCTACAGGTGCAGCTCCTAGAACCAAGTCAATTGGAATTCGACATGTCGTTGAGGAGGTAATCCTGGCAAGTCTTCGGGGAAGACCTCAAGATATTCCCTTACGACAGGGATATCTCCAAGCTTTATTGCACAACTTCTTAACCACTTTATTCGTTTCTACTAACTTCCCGTTAGCCAATCCTATCGAATACTTGACATCTTTCTTA
The DNA here is from genome assembly GCA_030545235.1 of Helianthus tuberosus. Classification (NCBI taxonomy): domain Eukaryota; kingdom Viridiplantae; phylum Streptophyta; class Magnoliopsida; order Asterales; family Asteraceae; genus Helianthus; species Helianthus tuberosus. The sequence goes on from CM060441.1 coordinate 61,752,868, forward strand.
CTAGCAGCCAAATCAAGCATGTTCTTAAAGTCTAGAGATACGAAGCTAAAACCGGCACCAGTATTAAACCGCACAGATGCATAGCGTTGATTAAGGGGGAACGTACCGGTAACCATGTTTGGATCCTAGCGTACTTCCCTAGCTCCGATGTTATACACTCTTCCATGTGCCTGATTGTTGTTAGGGCAATACTTCCTGAAATGCCCCACATCACCACAGTTAAAACACCCTTGACCACATCCTTGATAATCACCATTTCCTCCTTGATAGTTGTTGTTGTCGTTGTTTCTTCCGTGATTTCCACTACCATCTTGACCTCCATTTCCACGTCCAGTACCATGCCAACACGTCTCCTTGGCATGCCCCACTTTGCCACAGTTGTCACATTTTCCATATCTACATCGCCCAGTATGATGACGTCGGCAATTGTCGCACTTAGGTAAGTTACCCATGTACCATTTTTCCTTTTGGCATTGTTGTTGTTATTCGCCCGAGTACCCTTCTTGAAATTGGTAAACTTCCTTTTGTTCTCCCCAGATGACTGCACATGAGTCTCCTTTTTCTTCTCAGAGATTGAAAACTTTCCCAATCTAACCGCTTCTTCAGTGAGCGCCACACTTAAGTCAATATCATCGGTAATTGTTGGAGGCTTTGATGCTATCACCATGCTCAGAATATGAGGTGCCAATCCCCAGATGAATCGTTCTATCCTCTTAAACTCTGGTTCCATCAGATATTGAACAAATCGCGATAAATCATGAAATCTCTGCACATACTCAGCTATCTTTGGACCTTCCATTTTCAAGTTCCAGAATTCAGTTTCCAACTTCTGGATTCCCACCCGAGAACAATACTTCTCACGCATTAGTTCTTTCAGTTCATCCCACGTCAAAGCATACGCAGCAGCCTCACCCAGCGTCTGGACGTGAAGATTCCACCACGACAATGCTCCATCTAGAAACAGTCCAGAAATGTATGTGACTTATTGCTATGGAGTAGATTTACTCATTTGCAAAAAAGAATCCGTCTTCTCGACCCATCTCACAAAAGCTACGGCACCCCTAGTGCCGTCGAAATTCAGGGGCTTGCAGCCCAAGAACTGCTTCTAGGTGCAGCCTGCGACATGAGCAACATCATTCACCTAAGGCGTTAGCAAAGCACACTTGGAAATGTCCAAATGTTTTGTAATGTGTTTTAAGTGACTAAACATTACCATTGGGTGGGTTATTCCCTGAGGTACCTCCGCTATGTTCGGAGCGAAGGGCCTCGTGTTGTGCGATGGCCTGTGAGATGCGCTCTTGTAATTCCGCCTCTATTGTCGGAAGAGGGTTGTTGGTATCGATGTTCCTTCGAGGTGGCATCTTCTAGGAAGAAGATCGGATAGGTCAGGTCTTATTTGTCAAGTAAGTAAATAGTCGTCCAAAGGTCGTATGTACATATATATATAAGCATTCATCATAGCAAGCAATCATGTAACAACATAATCATAGCACAACACGTAAATCAACAAAGTGTTTAGTGAGAACATGACGATTGAGCTTTCATTAATTACCGACCATAGTTTCATTGTTTACAAAGTGTATCACATCAAGAGGGACATAGGGTCACACTACCCTTGTCCAATAAGTCTGTCAATATACTAAAGTCATATAGTCAAAAAGTGGTCTTCAAAAGTCTTCACAATCTCGGCTCGATAGTAGTGCTCTCACCAAAAGTAATGCATCTGCATAAGACCAAAAACCTACTGTACTGATGGCGGAGCTGGTGGCGGGACGAAAAGCAAATTGTGAACATGTGCGAGCTCTTCCTCAAGCTCGTATATACGACAAAGTAAGTAACTGATCTGCTGCTCGATAATAAGGAAACGAGCATCAAAACCTGGAGAAGGTGTAAGAGCAGCAGGTGGGTGTGCAAAAGGAGAAGATGATGAATGCGGAGGAACAAAAGTAGACTGGCAGGGACAGGGTGGAGGACGTGGTGTTAGCTCAAGCTCCATAACTCTGCGACCCAAAACCTCAAACTGTAGCTGAAGTGACAGGAGCAACTCATCTCGTGGGTAGCCTCCATAATGTGAGGGATGATAGGGGTCTGAGATCGGCATAGTGTATGGTGGGAACCATCAGAATGGCTTGTCCAGCGGTGTGGATATGAAGGGAGAAAATGGTGTCACCTGAGGGATCGGAGGGAAAACTGCTGAAGCAAAAGGTTCATAACTAGGGGGCTGGCCTGAAGTACCTTCCCCTGGATGGGGTGCAGGGATGTCCTGAAGGAAAAACAATTGGTAACTCAATGCGGTGGACATCAGACTCTACCGGAGGGAGAGGAGCAACATCAGCGGGCGCTGGTGGAGGAATAAATGGCTCAATGACCGGGAGATCAACAGGTGCAGGTACTGGTTCGGGAATAAGGAGTGCAATATCTGGTAATTCAAACGGAACATGGTTAGGACCAAGAATCGGCTCAGGATTAATAGGTGCAAGATCAGCCTGACCAAAAGGAACAGGAGCGAGCTTAGGAGCAGGCTCTGGTTCGCGTGGAGGTGTGGGATCTCAAGCAGGTGATAGTGCGGCAGACATAGCGTTGTCGTCGTCTGAGTCAGTAGCAAAAAGCTACAAACCGGCCGCCTGTAAAGCTGAAGATGTCACAGACTCAAAGGAGTCTGAAACCGAATGTTGACTGGTGTCAGAAGATATCTCAATGACAAGAACAGCAGGAGGTGGGACAGCTACAACATCCTCATCTATCTCCCCATCACCCAGGGCGTCAACTGTACAAACAAATCGACGTCGTCATTGAACAAGTCATCGATAGGCCAAGCCTCGGGAGGAATGAGCACAAAAGTTACGGCATCGAGGATCGGAGCCACGATGTGCTCGCCATCAGGGTGACCAATGATGGGGTGATTGTGAACTGGAGCAGGAGTGTCAAAAGGATCCTCGTCAAGGAAACCATCAGCAATAGGTAAATCATCGCCAAAGTCTGGTAGCGCGAATGGCTGGAAGTCGTCCTCATCCTCGGACAGCATGTCGGGATCACTCTCAGTGTCTGACGTATATATCTCTGGCGCGGGCATAACCTCATCGTCTGATATGACTGCCATCGGGTCATGGGCATCCAACAACCCACTCTCTGAGGATGACATGTGTGCCAGCAACATCGTAATCCTAACATGTATACATATAGTAACCACTAACACTCAGTATATGCAAATAAATACAATTTATCATGTAACCAGGTATCCACATTATCCTTCATGAAACTGTTCCATCTTTCCTTGTCTACCCCGTGCAGACTAAACCACCATTGTGACCTTGCATTCGTGTTTCTTCTCTTTCCTTTTGTAAAACGTTTGTTCCATGGATCTGGGCGTTTAGTGTATGCAATGAAAAATATGTTGTAAAAATATTTTCGTGGGAGAGTCCTATTGATTGTAGTCTAGACTCAAGAAGGAATCATAGTTCGCTACAATCGAAGCTCTGATACCAAACTGTCACACCCTGACTTTTGCGGAAGTGTGATTAGGTGTGACTTGCTTAATATCATTGCATTCAACCATAACAAACATCTATATGATAAAACCATGATGTTCATCCATAAATTTAGTTTCAAAACATTACAATCGTCATTGTTCAACCTCAAACCAAGACTTCAAATTCAAGTACATAACAACCCAAGTTTTAAGTTCCAATCTGGACTTAACAAAAGACACTACTAAAAGCTAGGCTTTAAACTATGTATCTTATCCAAGATAAGATGCACAATCCAAACCCTTCGACACTGGATGACATCTTTTATTCGAAGACATAACTTGAAATCTTGAACGCCCGCCAAATCCATAATCAATTTCCTGAAATACATGTAGTTTGAAAACATCAGCAAAATTTGAGCGAGTTCATGTGTTCTGTATGTGTGCACGAACATCCTTGTAAACATTTATAAGTATGTATGTATGTATGTATGTATGTATGTATGTATGTATGTATGTATGTATGTATGTATGTATGTATGTATGTATGTATGTATTGGTAAACCCGTATGAAAGCAACAAGGAAACAGATCAATTAATGTGTAGCTAATACATTAATATGTGTGTAATGGTGTAGGAATGGCTCAATCCTTTATGCGTATTTCGTACCGGGCCATCTGGCGGGAACGACATAGTCGCCTCATGGTCTAACCCGCGAGGCTCATGGGTGGGGCTCGTAACACCCAATAGATCTATCACTCATGCCCCTCGGTCCTTTAACAAGGATTATTGGTCTTTAGTTACTCGCCTACCCATTCACATGATCTAACGGTTCATTAGTTAGCTAACCATACCATTTGTAATCGTAATCATTTGTAACATGTATTTCACCCCCGAAGTTATAAAACTGAAAACAGTTAAAAGAAAAGGGGGACATGAACGCACTGTCTTGCGTTCTTCGGTCAAATAACTCAAAGCTTCCTTTACGTCGCACAACTACCTACAAACGTGCTACGGTTTGTTAGACGGACGGGTCGTGCCTTGGCCTTAGTCTTTGTTAGTATCTTTGAGTTACGTCTCTTTGTGTCAATAATATTATTCCAAGTTATATAATTATTTGTTAAAATAATAAATATTTTAACTTAAATTATATTTATTTAATTTTGGAATATTATTTAAAATAATATATTTTAACTTGTCACATAACATATTTGTACATGTATAATTTCCCCAATGATGGGTGTATTCATACTCTTATTCTTAACCTTGTGTATTTTTGCCAAGTATCGGTGGCGTATTCCGGTGTAATTATACGTACAAGAATACGTATTTTTCTTGTAGTCATCAAGAATTCTTATAATAAATTTTTGTACAAATTTTTCCGGAATAATATTTCTAATAATGATTCCATCAATATATATTCCCAAAATATATACTTTTAAGAAATCATTTGTAAAATTTTATCTATACATCTTCTTGGCAAAAATATTTATATTTTCATATAAGTCTCAAAAATAATATATTTTCAAGTTTAACTTAGAAAATATTTATAAATCCATTTTTCATCCAAAAATAATGTATTCTAAATTTCTTTGAGAAAATATATATTTTCTTCCAAAAATAATATATCTTCTAGTAATTCAAGAAAACATATATATTTTTCTTCCCAAAAATAATATGATTTCTTCTTTGTCAAAAATACGATATAATTTTGTAATAATTATAAAAGTCATACTTTTGTTCTCTTGGTGTCCAAAATACCGTTTACCAAATTATACTCATGAATTTAATTCTGGAATATTTTGTGTAAGTTATATTCCTTGTTCGGTTTCTCCAATATTTTGGGTATAAATTATATATTTATTTCTTGGAATTTTTGGTAATATTTTGTATTGTATTTCTTGGTATTTTGGTGAGTTATATTATTTCAAGTCCTAAAATAATATAACTAATACACATAATATACAAATAATCACACACATGGTGACATCTAATATTCTCCTAAATACATATTTAGTCACTTTTATTATCAAAAACCAACGTCCAATATTTTGTAATTTTTGTAACAAATATTATGGCAAACCTTATATGAAAAATCATGGTTAAAATATACTTGTAAATATTTGTTTAAAAATACTTTTCTAAGTGTTTAAATTTCTAGAAAAAATTTGCCATAGTTTCCCCTTAAAAATGGAGGTTTCCATGCTTTCAAAGCATATCATTTTCTTTTATAAATCATCGCAATGAACAACAAACCAAACAATACTTACCGAGTGCCATAAATCAAGCATTAATCACTACTTCATGAACTTGAAAATTTATAAAAATTTGTAGTAACTTACTAGTGTATTTAGTAAGCATAGTTACCCTTTATAGTGTGGTTATCTATTTAAAAACATCATTCTTGAAGAATTAGATGTTTATAACTTGAAAAATATTTTTCTAAAAGTATTTCTTCTTGAGTTTTTCTTGTTAAATACATGATTCTACAGTTGATTAACCACTAAAAATGTGGTTAGTTCCTTTAGAAACCAAGTTTATGTAAATCTTTTATTTTTAACTTAGTTTCTTGAAAAAATATTCTTGAAATCATATGCTTACAAGACTCACATCACACTTTGATCATCATACTTCAAGAAAACATTAAATCTTTCAAGTTCATCTTACTACTAGCTCAAGGCTAGGGATGATCACAAGATGAAGATGAGGTGGTTAAAAGCTTGTATGAGAGGTCCTTCCACTTCCAAGAGCTCCTAGCTTCCTTGTTATACTTCTTACACCTTTGTATGTTAAGGGAATGGATGAAACAATATTGAATGATGGTGGTGGTGTGTGTGTGGGTTACGGTCGCAGACAAGGGAAGAAGAAGAGAAAGATGGTGTTGGTGAAATGTGGTTTGTAAAAATGCTAAGTTACTTATGGTTTATAACAAAGACTTCCAACAATATTAAGTCTAATGGTTCATATGTTTAGTAAAGTAGGTGACATGATCTAATAAAGAATTCAAACAAAATCAAGAAGTGGGCCATGCTTGTTGGCCGTAAATAGGAGGGGGGTATAGGTTAGGGTGTAATGTTTAGTTAAGGTTAATGGTTAGATTCTAAGTGTTATAGTTAGTTGTTTAGTTATTAGGATGTTATATAGTGCGTTATGATGTTTGGGGACCATAACTAGCTCAAAAATGATTAAACAATGCTTCTAGTGAAAAATTGGTGTTTCGGGTAGTGGCCGGTTGTTCGGTTGGTTACCGGTTCGTTAAGGTGCTAAACTACGCAGTTTAGTGTGCTTTATGTTACTTTTTGTTATAGTTTTGATTCCTGATACTTAGGAAAGTATTCTGAACCATTTAACTGCATCTAGGCCAGACATCATGATTGCAACATGTGTTTGTGCAAGATCCCAATCAGCCCCTAGAAAGTCAAACCTTATTGCAGCAAAAAGGATATTCAGATACCTAAAAGGTGCTCCCACACTTGGTATCTGGTATCCAGCTGATGGAAATATCAAGCTTTCAGGTTTCTCAGATAGTGACTTTGCTGGAGGGTGCTAATTCCTAGGCAATTGCTTAGTGTCTTGGCAAAGCAAAAAGCAAGCAGCTGTTTCCACATCCACTACTGAGGAAAAATATATAGCTGCTGCAAGCTGTACAGCCCAACTGCTTTGGCTTCAAAATCAATTGCTGGATTTTGGTATAACTGCCCTAAAGACACCTCTCATGTTGGATACTCAGGCAGCAGAAAATATCATCAAAAATCCAGTATCCCATTCAACCACCTAGCACATTGATATCAGACATCACTTTGTGAGGGATTGCTATGAAAAAGGTTTGATTTCTCTGCAACATGTTCCAACTAAAGATCAGCTGGCAGATCTTCTAACAAAAGCATTAGACACATCCATCCACCTTTGAAAGTTTGATCTCTAGGATTGGCATGCCGAACATGGAATAACAGGCAAAATCCTGTTTTTCTATGAATAAAAGCATTAAAATGTTTTCAGAAAATCAAAAATCCATCCTTAGAAATAGCTAAAAATGAAAATTTTCATTAAATCCTTAAAAGTATGCCATAACCACTATTTTGTTCAAACATCTGTTCTACTAAAAGCTATCCACTGCTGAAAGTCAACCCATGTTCTCTCATTTCCTTGGTAATCACTGTTGTTCAAAATCAGTGTTTTCATCCACTGATAGGCTATCCACTGATAGTAAAAATCACCCACTGCTTTCATTATAACCGTTGCAACCACTGATATTGCTCCATCAGTGGTTTCCTAAAAACACATGTCTTCCATTATTCATTAGGGGTTGGCACGTGGACAGTACATAGCGGTCAGATCTTTTGTAACCGCTGCCACGTCAGCATTCACTTTTTCCCTTTATAGAACCCTGATCAAAACCCCAAACAGGGTTTTTACTGTCGAATCGAATTCAAAATTCCTTTCTCAAAGCAGTTACTATTCTTCTCCCAAATCACTCATGTCTTCTTGCTCACCCAAAATCACCGTCTTCATCTTCTCAAAAATCCACTCAAATGGCCACCGAACCCATTGAAATTCCATACAAAGCTCCCCACAACTACTTGGATCTACTCACAAAACCCAATCATAATGAAACCTTCAATTCCATCATTGATGCTCTTTCGTCTTCAAAGTACAAAAATTTGTTGACTGCCGATGCTCCAATTTATCTGAAAACCCAGAGAGAATTTTGGAAAAAAACCACACTTGAATCTCAAAATGACACAATCATAGCCATCAATTCCTCAATAAAGGGTAAATTAGTCAAAATTACACCACAATCCATTTCAGAAGTCTTTGAACTCGATGATCTGCAAGGTAAAACTTCTTTTCCTAAAATCGAGTATCAAACTGATTTTATTGAGAGAGGGTATACTGAGAAAATGAAGAAGGACACCTTACAAAAAGGTAGTTTTCCTCTTGCAACAAAATTTTTATTCCATACCCTCTTGATGTGTGTTTCAACTAAAACCACTGCTTTTAATGAAATACCATTAAAGATCCAATACCTGGGTTATGCTATTTTACATAAAGAAAATTTTAACTACTCCTAGGAGATCTTTGATGATTTGGTAAAAAAATGTTGATAAAAATCATTTTTATTATTTCCAAGGTTCCTAAGCTTTTATTTTCAAAAGAAATTTGCAAAGGATAATGCTCATGTGCTTATCCAGGGTGAACCTTTTCAAATAAATGGCCTTACATCTGAAACATTTACTAGGCTAGCCAAAGTTTCCAAAACAAAACAGGGGTTCCTGAGCAGAATTTAGCAGCTACCACTGCTCCTTAGGTATCTGCTGCTGAGCCCACTGCTCTAGGTGATCACAGCAGCAAAACAACTGATGTGAAACCCACACCTAAAACCACCAGAAGACCAAAGCAAAAGAAAACACAAAAGCCCCCCAAACCCAAAACAAAGGCAACTCTGGAAGATGAGATCACAGAGCAACTGCCAATGACAGCACAAAAGTCACCAGAAACTACTGCTGCTACTTCCTTATAGCAGTTGGTAGAAAGATCTCAACCCATGCCTCAAACTTCTCCTGCTTCTTCTCAAAAAGAACAGTTTGTACACATAGGGACACCACAATATGATGCTCTAGAATCACTTGATTCTATCATCCACAGCCCACTGCCCGGGGCAAATTCGCTTTCTACACCCATACTCACTGCCACAATTCCCCCACAAACAAAACTTTTGTTGGATGCTCTTGATTTAAACCAGAAACAAACCAGTCCTTCTCACTCACCTGTAAATGAGAATATACCTCAACAAGTGACTGGGTCTGGTGTTTCAATCATTGCTAACCCACCAACAACACCTGAGGAGGTTACACCCGTTGAGTTACAAGTACCTCTTGGTGGTAGTTCAAGTGAAGAAGCTACTACAAGTGCTGAACCCACTAGTTTGCACTTGGACAGTGGTTTCATCAATAAGACTTCCTTGAAGGCAATTTCTTCTCTGGGAACTCTTGTGTATCCAGTATTCAATGGTTCACTAAAAAGTGTTTCTCATTTTGAAGGAAGAAGTCCCCAGTACCAAGAAAAAGGGGCATCAGTGGATGATATTTGGGATACATTCCCTGAGTCAACCACTGTTACAACCACTGAATGTGGGAAATCAGATGATCCCATTAAGTTGGGTGATGGTTTAATGTACCGCGAATTATCGTCCAGAGTTGACAAAATGGATACATCAATTGTTGAAATTAAAGACATGCTGCAACAGTTGTTGAAAATACAAAAGGTACTACCCACTGCTGCTCCAGCTCAACCATCTGTTCCAACATCTGTTCCTACTCCAAATGAGCTGTGGAGTTTGTTCCAACCTATACTCATCCAACAACAACAATTAGCTGATCAGCAGCATGAGATTCAGGTCAAAAGATTAGAAATGTCATGGAAGCTAGGTTTAAAAATACACAGGCAGATATCAAGGCTATCAAGGCCCATTTATTGAACACCACTGGCACTGCTCCTCCCTCTATCATCTTTGTGGATAACCCACCACCAGCTGATGCCAAAAAGGGGGAGAAATTGAAGCAGTTGAAGAAAAAGGGGTATGAAGATGGTCTTTACATTGCACCTGATAATTTAAGTATGCTTGCAGACATCCCCAAGCCAGATGGGTCTAAAAAGGTTGATGTGACCATAAATGCCATTGCTGATGCAAAAGAAAGGGTTAAAAAGGATATGGAGGCAAAGGATAAAGCCAGGTTTGAACAAGAGAAAAGAGTTTTTAAGAAGATGAATGAGCAGGGTACTTCTGAGCCAAAGGATAAAGAAAATCCTGAGCAGAAAAGAAAGCAGCCCACTAGAAAAGTGAGGCAACCCAAGACCACACCATCCAGATCCACAAAACATTCTTCCCAACCTTCCAAAAGCTCCACACATCAAACATCCAAACCAACAGCTGTTGTAACACCTGTTGTATCAACAACTGTTGGTATTTCAGTGGTTTCAGCAGTTGTTAACCCAACAACCACCACTTCAACTACAACCATTGCTCCCATGTCAACCACTGCCTCACTACCAAAAATATCCTCACCAAAAACAACTTCATTACCACCAACACCTCCTGCCAAAAAGCAGAATACATCAGGTGACATACCACCTGTTGTAATGACAACAGTGGTTGAAACACCAGTTGTTTCAACAGCTGTTAGTCAGCCACCTTCCACTACAATAACCACCACTTAAATCACCACCACTGAACCAACCAAAACACCACCAACGTCTCCTAAACCAAAAAGGAGAAGGGTAATTTTGGAAGATGATGATTCTCCACCACCACCACCAACATCTTCACAACCTTTGTCACTTGCTACTATTCCAAACCCTATTCCACTCTCTTCTGCACAAGTCTTTAACCCAAACATTGCCATTGTATTTGCAGCTGTCCAGTACCCTTTAAAGCTTGCCGCTGTGAGAGAAGAGATCAAATCTTTCTATTCAGAAGATGATCCTGAAAAAAGGAGCTTGCCATCTGTTCAAGGATATCCAAGGCCAAATAATATTGAAGAATATTTGAAGCTAAAGGCTCAACAGGTAGAGGATATTTCTAAAAGAAACTCACAAGGAAAATCTGATAAAGAAACTCACAAGTCAGAACTTTGGAGCAGTTTCTAAAAATCTTTGTCAGCAATTATCAGAAAGAACAGATAAATCCTTGAGAAAAGACTATCTTGATAACATCATGGCTTACAAGAAATACAAGGGAGAAAGGTACATGTACAAAGAATGGACCATTCAAGAGCTTGAAAGTGAAGCAGCCAGAATTCAAGATATGATAAAAAAAAATAAGGTAAAGCAGACTCCTCCTATCTAGGCAAAGTTTTAGAAAAATGTACCAGAAAGGACTCTGCAGCTGAAGAGGATGAAAGAAGAGCTGATTACAGCTGATTTTGGGTCAAGGAATCAAGTGTGAAGATGGACAGAGGATAAAGTGTTTGCGTCTTACAAAAGGCTGGAAGAACTAAGGAAGAAAAAACCTAATATTCCACAAAAGCCTGATTATCCTTAAGCAGAGGTTTCAGCTGAGCCTCAAAAGCAACAATTCAGGAGATCCACTGCTCCACCTGCTGCCATCCTTTACCAAAGAAGGAAACAAAAGCAGATGGATAAAGTAACAGCAGCAGATAAAGAAGCAGAGGATTACCTTGTGAAAGAAGGGGTTAAACGGATGATTGAAGAAAGACTTGAATCTGCTAAAACTTCAACCACTGCTCAGCCAGTTATTACCAGGCCACCATCTCCAAACTCATCTGCAATAAAACCTCTCCCAAGAAACCCACTGGATTCAAAAATACTAATGTGGAAATCTGACAAACAGACCTACGTATTGACTCTGATCAAATCCAGTGGTGAAGTGAAGAAAATATCAAGGGAAAAAGCATTGGGCCTGGGTGTTGAAGATCTGCAGGATCTACTTGATCTTACACTGTGCAGGGATGAGGATAACACAGACTCTTTGGACTTTGAATTACAATTTAAAGGACAAGTCAGGGAGCTGTTGATGAGGCAATAAAGTTCCACAATAATGAAGAGTTTTGGCATCATCTGTTCTAGGGGGAGATTGTTGGGATCGAACCCTATCAAAGGAACAGTTGATTAAAGCCAAAACTAGATCAGAGCAGTGGATCCAGCATAAGCACTGCTGTATAAAAGTTTCTCCCCTTGAATGTGATTCTAACAACTGATAGCCTGTATCTATTGTCTTCATACAACTGCTGTTCTACAAACAACTGATCATGTATAAAGACTGATGAAGACTAAAGCCCTGATGATCAATCTACTGTTATGGGTCAAGCACTGCTGAAGAAACAAAGTACTGCTGGAGTCACAACAGTGGAAGGAGAAAGCAGTAGTTTAGTCTTTCCTTTGTAATGTATTGTAATCAGTAGTTAGCTAAACAATGCTTGTAATAGATCAGTAGTTTCTGGTTGTTAGGAGGTTAGATGTCACTTTCATGGTCACGTCAGCCAAGATGCTTCAGTGGTTTGCTCGTGCCTATAAATAGAACAGTACCTTGTGCTGTTCTATTGGCTCTTTCACCACTTTTCATCTTGTACGAACAATCACTTGAGCTCAGGCTGAGGGGGAGTTTGTGATACATGCATGCATTGTAATTGGTGTTTGAAATAAATTCAATCATTCGGTTCTATGTTAAAATGTGTGTTCAAAGCGTTTCTCCTATTTGATTGTGTGTGAAAGTTTGTTTCCATTTACATTCCGCTGCAATTACTTGTTCATCTTCATTTTAATCAAACATAAAACATAATCAATTGAAACTCAGATCCTAACAAGTATCCAATTCTTTTTCCGTACGGAGACGATGGCTATAGGATTAACATTCCTCATAGGGATTTTAGTCCTAACACAAAAAAGACAAGACCAACTTGTACAATGAAGAAGTTTTTTTTTTTATAGAATTCAGGATAGGCACAACAAGTTTTCTTTAATTCTTAATGCAAGAAGGTTGTTTCAGCAGTTTTTAGTCGATGCCTACACAATGATCGAAAGTGAGAGGCTAAACTAAATACGTTTTCAGCAAATAAAACTAAGATCTGAGTCACTTAAAAGTCTTAAAAATGTTCAAGAGGGTGGTCAGAGTGATTTGAGTCATACAGGAAAACCTGTTATATTACCGTCATCGTTTACTGGTGGTTCTCGCTACATGATGCAAAACTACATGGATGCTATGGCTTTATGTAGGATGTATGGGTATCTCGATTTCTTTATCACAATCATATGTAATCCGAAATGGCCTGAAATTGTAAGGTTTATTGGTGACTCGTCAATTAAGGCAGAAGACAGACCTAACATACTTTGTCGATTGTTTAAGATGAAACTTGATGCACTGATAAAAGATATGAAGGAAAAAAAAATATTTGGCGATATTAATGCAGGTATGTCACTGCTGTTTATTTACACCCACCTTCAATTTATACAATTTTTTAGTGTTCCCGTACATTTTATTTACTATCTTTTACTAATCGTTAGTATTTTTTTTTTTTTGTAGTTGTTTACACTGTTGAGTTTCAAAAGCATGGTTTGCCACATGCGCATATTTGCTTATTTATGAAAGCTGATCATAAGCTTCCTACGGTTGAACACATTGGTCCCTTTATCTCAGCTGAAATTCCTGATAAAAATGAGGATCCTGAATTGTATTCTCTTGTGAGTGAATACAGAAGGTGGTATCAGAGCCTAGCCACTGGTCTAAGCCAAAGAAGTGTTCTGCTGACACTTAAATTCTAAATTTTGTGTTAGGAAATAATTTATGTGATTATGTGTTTTGTGTTATTTGACTATTTGTTAGTTTACAGTATGAGTGATCAAGGACCCTCAGACATGTGTCGTCAGTTGTCTGATTCACCTAGGAGTGAAGGTACCTCTTCACACCCTGCCCTTTCTGGGTATTCTGCTGATCAGGAAGAAGGGATGTTTGCCTTTAAAGCTCAGTCAGAAGAGCCATTCCCTCATAAGAAAAGAGGATGGTTCAGTAAGGAAGCATTTGCACGTAGGAAAAGAATGCGAAAGTTGCAACAGCAAAGAGCCCTAGCAGCTGCTAAGCGAAAGACAGATGCCCATACACAGGATATGCTTAATAAAAGCCTAGCCAATTTCCATATCCTAGCCACAACTGCTGCTGACCCAAGCCTAGAGAAAACAATAGCACCCCAACCACAATTGCAAATCCCTGACCAACCCATGGAGATAGAAAACCCTGAAAACCAAGTGGAGATGCATGACTTCAACCCAGAAGAAATCCCTAGGGTACCAGCACCAAATCCCTTAGACCCAAATTACGATCCCTGGTGGGATGACGTTAGGGACTATGTGCAACGTTACCCAATCCATAAAGACACACCTATACAGAACATAGGAGCCTATCCAGGTATGGACCCTTTAGATCCCTATTAGCATGATAACTACATTAGGGCTTACCGATTTCAGGCACTTTCACCCTCATATCAGGAACCCGCACCCCAGATTCCGAACCCAGTCCTAGAACCTGCACCCCCAATGAGTGTAGAAAACGTGCAAGAACTTAGGACTTTTGGGGTGGAAATTTTAGAAAGCAGTGAGAGAATGCGACAGGTAGGAGAGTGTCTCGTATGGAAATACGATGAGCGCAATATGGATTTTTGGATGAATCCATATCCGTGAATGAAATGGTGAGAACGGTAATAGTAATAATAATATAATATAATAAAATAAAATATGTGTGTACGGATGCCTATTACTATTAGTGTGATTCTATTTATGTTGGTATTGTAATTTTTATTTCAGTACTAGTATGTAATAGATGCATAATAGTATATGGAAAATAGAGTAAAAGTCGCAATGATCGACGTTTTTGGCTAGATTGTGTGTCATGTGATTAACTATATTAAATATTATCTTGTGATATTAATATGGGGTAAATGTTTAAAATTCAGATGGCCGACGAAGGAAATCAAGGAAATCTGAATAATGATAACCAGAGTAACATTAACGTGGTTAATGAGAATCCAAGCATCAATAACAATGGAAACCAAATGGATAATAGTGCTGTTCAACATATAGTGGCTCAAGGAATCATAGATGCAATGCCATTTATTATTCAAACAATTCAAGAAGCGAATAATAAAAGTAAGCATAGTAGTAAGCGACCCATCGAACCCGAAAACATCGTGAACAATGGACCTGTATTTCAAATGCCCATTCCCAAAAGAAGAAGAACCATGCCTTATGGTTGTTCTTATAAAGAATTCTGGTCTTGTAAACCAATGGAATTCTCGGGCAATGAAGGGGCCATTGCAACTTTACGCTGGATAGAGAAAACTGAGGCAGTCTTAAGAATAAGCAAGTGTGCTGAAGAAGATAAGATACTGTTTGCTTCTAATATGTTTAAGAATTCAGCGCTAGAATGGTGGAACACTATCCTCCAATCAAGAGGAAGTGATAGAACTTACAATATGGAATGGGAAGAATTTAAAAACAAGGTAGAAAGAAAATTCTGCCCACCAAATGAGAAGGAACAGATAGCAAACAAATTCCTAAACCTTAGGATGACTGGTGTGGATAGTAAGGGATACACTAAATTATTCTTATAATATTCTAGAATAGTGACAACTCTTGCTTCACCAGAACCAGTGATAATCTCCCGTTATACCTGGGGATTAATTGGGGAGATAAGACACGTAGTCAAGGCAGCTAGACCTCAAACCATAGAAGAAGCTGTAGAACTAGCAAATACCTTGACAGACGAATTAGTCCGTACCCGAGAAAAGGACCAAAGGAGGAACCTAACCCAGAAGCTCACACAAGAATTTCGTTCTGGAAATTTTAATCGTGGGAAAAATATAGGTTCTACCTCTGCACCTTACTGTAAGAATTGCAAAAGAAAGCATTCAGGAAGATGCTCCATATACTGTAACTTTTGCAAAATATCGGGACACAAGAAAGAAAATTGCAGGAAGAAAGCTAATAACAGGATATGTTACAACTGCCGAGAACAAGGTCATATCAAGCTTAATTGTCCGAAATTAGCTCAAGTTACAAACAACAAGAATACTCAAAATGCTAGAGCATTTGTTCTAACTGCAGATGAAGCCAAGATGATTCCAGATGTCATAGCTGGTACGTTTTTAGTTAATGATATTTTTGCTAAAGTATTATTTGACTCTAGTGCGAACCAAAGTTTTATTAATACATCCTTTTGCAAATTTCTAAATCAATCATTAACTAAACTACCACAAGAATGTTTAGTAGAGACAGCTAATGGAGAAACCGTTAGGATTTCGGAAATCTTGCAGGGAGCAAGAATAGAAATTTTAAATCAGAAGTTTATTGCAAACCTTTATCCCATGAATCTGGCAGGATTTGATGTTATTCTAGGAATGGATTGGTTAATAGCCAATAAAGCCAGTATTTTATGTGATCAAAAGTCAATTCAAGTAAATTCACCAAAAGGTAAAACGATCACAATAAAAGGAGATAAACCATCTAGATCCACAAAATTCATCTCTGTGATGAAAACTGCAAATTACATAAGAAAAGGATCATTAGTGTATTTGATTTCTATAATCACTAATACTAAAGGAAAGGATTTAAAAGATATTCCAATAGTATCTCAGTTTTCAGATGTGTTTCTAGATGAATTGCCTGGGCAACCTCCAGATAGAGAAGTTGAATTCAGAATCCATTTAATACCAGGAACAGCACTGATTGCCAAAGCACCTTACCGTTTGGCACCTGCAGAAATGCAAGAATTAAAGAAACAATTAGACGAATTGTTGGAGAAAGGATTTATACAACTAAGTTCGTCGCCATGGGGAGCGCCGATACTGTTGTTAAAAAGAAGGACGGATCAATGCGTATGTGCATTGACTACCGTGAATTGAACAAAGTCACGATTAAGAATCGGTACCCATTACCGAGAATCGATGATCTGTTCGATCAACTACAAGGAGCGCGATTTTTCTCTAAAATAGATTTAAGGTCAGGATATCATCAATTAAAGGTACATGAAGAGGACATTCCTAAAACCGTATTTAGAACAAGGTATGGCCATTATGAATTTACTTTCATGCCATTCGGTTTAACCAATGCACCAGCTGCATTTATGGACATGATGAACCGAATATGTAAGCCATATTTGGATAAATTCATAATTGTTTTTATAGATGACATTCTCATTTATTCTAAGAATAAGGAGGATCATGCAAAGCATTCGCACGCACTTTTAAGTTTATTAAGAAAGGAAAAGCTTTACGATAAATTTTCCAAGTGCGAGTTTTGGTTAGAACATGTACAATTTCTTGGACACCTAGTCAATCATGAAGGAATTCATGTGGATCCCACAAAGATCGAAGCAATTGCTAAATGGAAAACCCCTGAGTCACCAACCGAGGTTAGAAGTTTCTTAGGATTAGCCGGTTATTATAGAAGATTTATTCAAAAATTTTCTAGAATAGCCATTCCTTTAACTAAACTAACATGTAAATCTGTTAAGTTTGAATGGGGATTAAAACAAGAAGAAGCCTTTAGAATCCTTAAGCAAAAATTAACCCATGCACCCATATTAGCCTTACTAGAAGGAACAGAAGATTTTGTAATATATCATGACGCTTCTAAATTAGGTTATGGATGTGTATTGATGCAACGACAAAAGGTTATAGCTTACGCATCTAGACAACTTAAGAATCATGAAGAGAATTATTCAACCCATGATTTAGAGTTAGGAGTTATAATTTTTGCTCTTAAGATTTGGAGACATTACTTTTATGGTAGTAAGTTTACCATATTCACTGATCATAAGAGTTTAAGGTATATTTTCAAGCAAAAGGAGTTGAATATGAGACAAAGACGCTAGATGGAGATGCTCAGTGATTATGATTGTGATATCCAGTATCATGAAGGAAAAGCAAATGTAGTGGCAGATGCTTTAAGCCGAAAGTATCATGAAAAGCCAAAAAGGGTACGTTCTCTTAAATTAAATCTGCAAGTAGATTTAAATAATCAGATAAGAGAAGCACAAGAATCAGTAATCAAGGATGATACTGAAAAATTAAAAGGTATGCTAAAAGAATTAGAACAAGGAACCGATGGAATTTGGAGATTCCATGAGAAGAGAATGTGGATACCTAAATTAGGAAACCTACGTCATCGTATATTAGAAGAAGCCCATAAGTCTAAGTATACGATGCATCCAGGAAATGACAAGATGTATCAAGATTTAAGAAAGAATTTCTGGTGGATAGGAATGAAAAAGGACATAGCAGCCTATGTTTCTAAATGTTTAACTTGTTCACAAGTCAAAGCTAAACACCAGAAACCCTCAGGTTTGTTACAGCAATTAGAAATGCCAGTGTGGAAATGAGAATTGATAACAATGGATTTTGTTACCAAATTACCCAAAACAAAGAAAGGTAATGATACAATCTGGGTGATTGTAGATAGGCTAACCAAGTTAGCCCATTTCTTACCAATGAAGGAAACTTTCAGTATGGAACAGCTAGCTAAGTTATATGTAAATGAAATCGTTTCTTTACATGGAATTCCTTTATCAATTGTTTCTGATAGAGATAGTCGATTTACCTCTCATTTTTGGTCAAGTTTCCAAAAAGCAATGGGAACCAAGTTAAAACTAAGCACAGCTTATCATCCTCAAACAGACGGACAAAGCGAAAGAACAATTCAGACGATGGAAGACATGCTTAGAGCTTGTGTAATTGATTTCGGAGGTAATTGGGACGATCACTTACCTTTGATAAAATTTTCTTATAATAATAGTTATTATACAAGTATCAATGCTGCACCATTCGAAGCACTTTATAGACGAAAATGCCGAACCCCAGTCTGTTGGGCAGAAATTGGGGAAAAGCAACTGTCTGGACCTGAGATAGTGCATGAAACAACTGATAAGATTATTCAAGTCAAGAACGACTGAAAGCAGCACGTGATCGACAAAAGAGTTATGCTGATAACCGACGCAAGCCATTAGAATTTCAAGTAGGAGATAAAGTATTGTTAAAAGTCTCTCCTTGGAAAGGAGTAGTAAGATTCATCAAAAGCGGAAAGCTAAGTCCCAGGTATATTGGACCTTTTGAGATTATTAGAAGAATAGGACCTGTAGCCTATCAGCTACAACTGCCAGAGGAAATGGCAGGAATACATGACGTGTTTCATGTATCTAATCTCAAGAAATGCTTAGCCGATGAATCACTGATAGTACCTCTTAAGGATATAGAGGTAAATGAACAACTTAAGTTTGTAGAAAGGCCTCTACAGATCAAAGACAGGAAGGTCAAAAATCTCAAGCACAAGAGACTAGTTCTGGTCAAAGTGAAATGGGGCTCCAAAAGAGGACCTGAGTACACATGGGAGCTTGAATCTGAAATGCAAAGGAAATATCCGCACTTGTTCCAGTAGATCACGAGGACAAGCTCTAAAACAAGGTGGGGAGGATGTAACAACCCTCAACAAACCGACACTCTCGAATAATTTCCGACACCCTATTATATTTTAAAATGTCCCGATATGTCTTTAAATATACCCCGTATGTGAAAACTGAGCCCGAAATACAGTAGAGCATTAAAAATAAAATAAAAATCTGATTTTTTTAGTTCAGGCGGGCCGCGTAAAGGATCCTTAATCCTTACGCGGGCCGCGTCAACTTATTGAGTAGGCGGGCTCCGGTGTTGACACGTGTTGAACCTAGTCATGACCCGGATCAGCTACGCCTAGACCCCTAAGCCACGCGGGCCGCGTAAGCCCTGCCTTTGTTTTACGTGGGCCGCGAGGGAACCAGATTTCAGCACTATATAAGGAGGCCTCGGGCTTCAATAGCAAATCGTTCATTTTCTTTTCTCAATCTCGAAATCTATGATATTAGGCATAATATTCGAGTAGTATACCCCCTAATTAGAAAGGTTCTGCTCCGTTGTAAGTATTATAACCCCGGTTTCGTACTAGATACGCTGCCCGATTGATTTAGGGTTCCGTAACAACTGTCGTGGTTCTGCCCGACGTAGTTGTTGGAATGCCGTCTCGGGGAGGGTATCATTAATATTTTCAAAGGGTTATGATACTAACCTATGTAAATTTGTGTAAATTATAGATTATTCCCAGGAAACCCTTACGCGAAGTCTAAGATAGCAAAGTGAGTTTATCCTCTTTTTGTTAACCTTTTTGTAATATTTTACAAAACCTTAAATGTTTTACAATGTGATTAAGCGGTGATTGAGTCTTTGTAGTTCTTCAATTACTGTCGGTATGTTGGGGTTTTGTATACAAAATTTACTACACTGTGAGTAGTAAGTCGGGGATGACAATACGTTACCATTGGACAAAGAGTTAGCCAATGGGTAATATGACCCACAAGTCAGGATTTACAGTACTGAATGAGTAATTGTGTAGAAATAAACAATGTGATTGATAAAATGTTTCTTGATTTAAACACGTTTCAGGTAACACAATGTGACAGCCAATTAGTAAAAAGCCAGCTGGAGAGCACTGAAGGCTTGGGAAAAATGTGGCTATAAAAGTTACCTAAAAGACGATGTTTTAAATTCAATAAATTAGGGTTTGTCCCTATAAACGTATTGCAATAAGAAACTTGGGTTTTGCCCATGTAATTATTAATATTAAATATGGTGGTTTTACTCTGATAAACATTTCCTAACTACGGTCCTGAATTAATTTCCGCTGCCAAATTAACAAGCTGATACCACCGAACTCTGAGTTCGCATCCGCCCGTTCCCGGGACAGATAAGGGATCGGGGGTTGCGACAGGAACCGTTGTTCTAAGAATTTTCCAAAGAGGTTTTTGGAATCTACTTCCATTGATTCAGATGGATTTCCCGTTTATAAGCGAAGAGATTCTGGTCACACAGTTGTGAAGAAGGGTGTTACGTTGGACAACAGGAGTGCAGTTCCATACAACAAAAGACTTCTTAAAAGATATCAGGCGCACATCAACGTGGAGTGGTGCAATCAGGCTGGTTCAATTAAGAATTTGTTTAAATACATTAATAAAGGACCCGATAGAGCCACGGTTGCTGTTTTTGAATCAGACAGAGGACCCGATGAGGAGATCCCAAAAGATGAAATTAAAGAATATTACGAAGCTAGATATGTTTCCGCATGTGAAGCCAGCTGGAGAATATTTGCCAATGATGTTCATTATAGGTATCCTTCTGTTATGAGATTACCTTTTCATCTTCCAGGACAACAAAATGTTGTATTTTGTGGTGAGGACGATATTGAGGATGTCCTAAACAAACCTCAAGTAAATTCCTTAATTTTCTTAGAATGGATGAAGATGAACAATTCTAAGCTTGAAGCAAGGAAACTTACTTATGTTGAAAATATCTCACCTACCAACACCTTCAGTTCTCTTGGTTTGATGTTAAGGAAAGTCATACACAAGATCACAAAGAAAAGAGGTCGTGCGTGAATGTTGGTTATTGTGTTTCTATTAGATGATTAAGCATGAACAGTGAATGTGGTTTTTTGGTTGATTGGTTTTGACACTTGTGGATAGTACGGATGGTTGGTTAGTCAAGTCTTTTGGTAGTATGTATATGTCGTTGATATGCTGATGATGTGGTTTGTGGGTTTTGTTTACCGTCTGAACAAGTAGTAACTAAACAATGGTCTTTTGTATGAAACTTGATACTTTACTGTTAGTGTTCCTTTTAATGGATAACACAATTTTGACATTATTCATTGTGAAAACTTTATTGTTAAACGTATCGACGTCGAATGCAGTTTTTGTTATGATATCGATGCATATAATCAGCCGTACACGCTTTAAAAAATTTCGGTCAATGTCAATAAATATGTTCTTATGCTTTTTTGATGTTAATCATAGTCCACAATAAAATGTTGTTGATTATCCTTCAAATTTTGTTACATGAACCATTTTAAGAAGCATATTTGCTTTGTTAAGATTTGCTTGATGATTTGTCAAAACATGACTAGGAAACGTAAGAAAATGTACTTACTGCCATGGTTTTTAAAATTTGGTGTCGATATTTGTAACCATTTATAATTTTAGTCTTAAGTTGTTACATATTCTTTAAACCATTTAAGCTCAAAAAAAAAAAAAAAACTACATATATTTTAAAACCATGAATATACGTATTTTTTAAAGTTCTTATGATTTGACATTTACCTTAATGCTTTTTGGAATGTTCCATTACCACCTACAAATTAAAGGAAACAATTATAATTGATTTTGTACCAATATATATATATATGGAAATATGTATCGTGACTTTTATTTACTACATCATACCTATTTATATAGTTATGATTTCTTACATGATAACAAAAGTTGTCAATGTTTATATTTCTTAGTTTTCCGAATCAAACTGAAGTTATCTGTTGTTGAATGCTCTTTGCTGAGGTAAGTATTCCATTAAATAGTGTAATAACTTGAAATATTATTAGAAAAACCTTTATTATTTATTCAGTTTCTTCATTGATTTCAACTTTTTGTTCTTTGATTTCAGAACTTTGTCTATGTAGATTCGTTGATTTGTTCTTATTATGATATTTTATAATATATAATCTGAAGCGGTGTGTTTATGTAATTTGTGTCTGTAGGTTTTCAATATGCCTGAAACTTAATCAAGGTATTTTTTGTTTTTCATGTTGTCATTTGTTTCGAAGAATAACATTAACATATTATGGTTTATTAATATCTTCTTTTTTGAATCAGTATCAGAGATCCCTCCTTCTCTAGGCATATGAATCGAGCGGACGAAGTTTTACTGGTAATTAATAAATTCTGCCATGAATTATACGTTCTTTTTGTTGTTATAATGAAAGAAAATTTATTATTATTGTATTGTTTATATATTTTAATTATAATTTTAAATCATTTTGGATTCTTTGCTTTATCAGGCGATTCCTTTTGACGCTGCGTGCAAATTGTGGGGTACAGATAAAGCGCCTACAAATGTTCCGATACAAAGTGAGGATGACCGAACATTTAATGTTTCTTTAAGTGAAGCAAAAGGAAAACATTTCTTTTTCCACGGTTGGTCGAATGTTGTCATACATTTACGACTGAAAAAAATGATGTTTGGTAATCTTCAATCTTGTAGATTGTACTACATTCAAACTAACATATTTCAGTGATGGTGTGAGTCGTAGCTCTTTCTGGACATATCTGGTATCTACAACATCTCACTTTTGTGTAAGATTATTTTTTACCTTTTGTTTATTTATGTTAATATATTTACGTTTTCTGAACTGATTACAAAACTAACATTTTTATTATTTTTGTTATTATTCCTACAGGTCATTCCCGAGTGTATCCTGCCCAAGTGCTATGATTATACAACAAATGATATAATTTCCACTATATATATAGGCAACAAAACGTTTCACGTTAAGATTGAAATGGTTGATGGTAAAGTCGGTTTTACCAATGCTATTGATGTAATTGTTAGTCTGTTTCAATTGGAGGCCGGTTGTTATTTGTTATTTACAAAATGTTTTGGGAATTATTTCCATGTAACAATTTTTGGTAAAAACAGTGTTGAAAAGAATTTTGCTGATGTAAATGTCGATGAGGTAAGTATACATTTGGTTGTTTCTTTATATATTTTATTACTATATTGTTAGTCTAATAAATGTTATATGTAATTTGCAGGCTGTAGTTACACCTATTGATTCAGTTGCAGCGCCTGCTGTTGCTGAACAACCACATGGTCGTCGTTATAATTTTGTTCGTATGGCTGCTACATATTTCGTAAGTTTTAATATTATTTATGAAACTACTAAATATTAAATATTACATAATTTTTATTGACATAAAAATACATTATTCTTTTTATATTCATCTCCTTATTAATTTTATTTTTAAAACAATACAGAGGCTGCCTGATAATGTTTCAAGGATGGTTAAACTTGATTTTGGTTTAAAACCTATGACGGTCAGACTTCTGCATCAGGAGAAGATGGAGTTTACTAACAGCACCAGACGTGAAAAGAGAAAGATGATGGTTTTCGTTATGCGTTAACCAAATGGTCGAGATTCATGAAATATGTTGGCATTAAGGTGGGTAACACGGTTCACTATTCGTTTGATGAAATTGACCAATTCTTGAGTGTTGAATTGGTTGTACCTCACATGAGGCGTACTGATTAGTTCTTTGACATTTAGGTTTGGATTTTTGTTTTTCATATGATATACATTAACTTTGTTATGGTTATTAGTTTTTAACATGGTTAATGGTTTTGAATTTTAAGTTATTACATCTTATCATATCTTACTTTACTATTAGTGTTCCTTTTAATGGATAACACAATTTTGACATTATTCACTATGCAAACTTTATCGTTGATTGTTTCGACTTCGAATGCAGTTTTTGTTATGATATCGATTCATATAATCAGCCACAAACGTTTTTATCATTTATTCATCCACCTTATTCATCATGCAATTTTTCGTTTATTAATATATATGTATATATTTATTTGTTTAGAAAGATAGATTAACAACCTGTGAGTATTCACGGGTTATAACCTAGTTCTCCATAAAGGAATCTGTCTTCTGTTATATGGCAGTAAAAGAAAATTTGTAAACCCAAATCCATAACTTATAGAGGGAAAGTTCAACCATTTTATGTAAGAAAAGGACAAAGGTAACTTGCGGTTATATTATGTTCTTTCTTAGGGGGTAGGGGTGGTCATCACTCATCACTTACTCACAACTTCCAATCAAGTTCCGCCATGTTATCAACCATTATTCCATCACTAGTGATGGATTTTAATTGAAATGCCCATCACTCAGAACACTCAATAACGTCCCACAATATCATCACTCACATCATCTTCACGTGTGATAAACATCACGCGTTGTTAGCTTAACGCGTTATATAGTTTGGTGGCGATGGTGTTTGGGATTGTATAACTCGTTATATATTTCCTTCACGGGGTAAAAGTATGCCACCCTGGTCCTCTTAGGTCACAGCGGATAACATGCAGAAAAATATACATGGTTAATATCACAAAACCTACCATTGAAGCTAAAGCTGCTTTTTATCAATAGTTTGAAGTAATATGTATAAAGGTGGAAGCATCTTTCACTCCACAGTTGACTTGCATTGATAATGTATCCAAAAGCCAGCCCTCTCATATTATATTTGGTCATACAGTTAGTGTACCATAAAGCATCATCGATTCCACATGCTCATAAGAATCAAAAACATCCCATTGACCAACCAATTTTGTCTTAACTCTTCCATCTAGTGGAGGAGGGGGTTGACTTTTGACGTCTTGCTATATTGTTGGAACATAACTGATGACACACTCCACCTCTTCATGACAGTACTATCATAACTAAAAGGAAGTGCATGCCTTCTTTGATTATTAGTGCATGCCTATTAGGGCTTGTTCTATTGGAATCTTAGAAAAGTTTTATCCTGATGAATATTGCGCCTTTTAGCATTTCATCACTAGTGTACCATAAAGCCAGCCATCTCATATTAGACCATGGGTATGGTGGGGCAGGGGTTTAGGACATGAGTTGACACGTGGAGTTCGAGGCTCCCCACCGGTGAGTGACGTGTCCGTGAGGTATGACGGGGCGTGGGTGAACCACGTGGCTTGGCAGTTTATTAAAAAAAATACAAAAAAATTAAAAAAATACACACAACATTAAAAAAAAAAAAACTAAAATTATCCTATATATTAAAAAACAAAGCTTATGAATAGTAATGAATAGTAAATATACATAACTTCAGCCATCTTTTGTTGACTTCTTTCCCCTCTACCCTTTTTAAATGTGTATATATATCCATTTTCTTCAAAGTTAGTTAGATTATTCATCATGGTGGAGTGGTTTTGTGGTTGTATGTGTTTTAAAGAGACTTAAGTTCAAATCATGGGGTCTTCTTCTTTTTTCTTTTTTTTCCATTTATGCTTACATAACTTCACGTCATCTTTATTTTTCTCCTCTTTCACACGTTTTTCTGATTGTATTTATACAATTCTTATTCCTTATTTGTTGGGTTATTGGATGCTTAGGCATCGCAATAGTCGCCATCGCCAGGAGTTACTAACTCGCTTGCTACCAACGACTCTGTTGTATGAAAACTCCACTTGTCAACTTAAAAATAAGACACTAAATAGCACAGCTTTAATAACAACCAAGTATTTAGTCGCAATAAATAGTTTTACAATGACTTAGTTTTGTCGAGCCGCAACGCGGCGCGCAGCATTAAAACCTAGTTTTATTAAATTCTTAAAAATTACATAATTCCTAAAAATTACAAAAAAAACCTAAAAACGATTACAAAATAAAAAAACAACGTAGAGCGTTAGGTAAATTTCAAAAAGCGCGAGCTTGTCGAACGGCTTTCGCTCCTTGCCCCGAAACTCAATGTTCGCCACCGCCACCCGGTCCTCGTGGCTTAACTCACCGCTCGGAACGGCTTCGTAGTAGGCTTTGAAACGATCAAGCTTCGGCCGTAGCTCGCGCCATTTATGTTGGCACGCGTTTATGTTGTGCCGGTCGTTTCCGACGTTATGTCGGTAGCTTGCAAAGGCTTCCGGCCAATATCGCGTTTCACCGGGTTGTCGCCTCTTCATTGCGTCAACGACGCTCGTGACGAGAGCTAGCTCTTCTTTGTGTGTCCAAAAGGCCATCGATCAAGTGGGTTGGGGTAGCGGGTTCGATCAAGTTGGTTGGGGTAGCGGTGGACAGCCAACAAGTTTGTTTGGAGTGGGGTAGCCGGTGGGGTTGGGTTTATATATATATAGTCGGGTGGGTGACTGTTGGGTTGGGTGAACCGCTTGGCTTGGCCAAACGGTTAGATTTTGAATTTTAAAATGCGCCTCTATGACCTAGCCAACAAGCGAATAGGAGCCGGCCACATAGGATCGCTAGCCCGCCCCACGCCCGGCTTTAAACTCCCGCCCATTGGGCCACGCCCAAACCCAAGCCCACCCGAGGTGGTGGCTTGGGCGTTTTCAGCCAACCCGCGCCCAACCCAAGCCCCATACCCCACAATCTTACTAAACCTCTGTTTGGTAGAATGGTAGATGAAATCAATACATAATTGTCACATTGTTAGCATTGTTTAATACATAAAGTTCAAACAAATTTGATAACCTGTTATTTAACTCAATTAAACACAAGACCCAAACAGATAAATATGAGCCTGTGGATCTTGTTTTATACACATTAGTTTGCTAGTTTAATTGCAAACCCCAAATTGATCATGTTTTAAAATTGAGAAAAAAGTCATTTTATTCGGTCAATATCTTGGAAGCTATGTTCCTTATTCTCTTACACATCTTTATTACACTTGGTAATTATACGAAGAATACGAGTAACATGATGAAGAAAAATCTATCTCTTGCACACGACCCCTCGTCCGCTCAAACCACTTTGACACATCAGGCTTGGCAATTCCAAGTTCAAAGAGGAACTGTTTTCACGGCTGCTGCCCTTAAACTTAGCGACAGAACAATCAGTCGCAAACGAATTTGCACTCACAAACTTGTTATCCCCACCCATCACAGGCATTAACACGCCCATTTTCACCTTGCTCACATAGTCACTCCTGTAAGTCTGTCCCAACACCCCATCCACTTCATCACTTAATGAAAAGAACTTGAACTTGAGATCAAGATGCGCAAAGCAGTCATCATCGGTTATACCATAGTTATGGATCCTTGATTCTTCCGTTGTTATTGGAACCACTTTAGCAGTGATCTTGAACAGGTTTTCAACTTCAACAACGATGTTGTTGGTATCTTGAATCCGAGTGATTGAAGTTGAGGAAGACTGCCATTTGGAACCTTCGGTTTTAGGTAGAAGGATAGTTTCCCCATCAAATGTGATGGAGATACCATCATTGTCGTCATTCCAGTTGGAGGTTTTTTGAGCATTGATTTGTAG
This sequence comes from Helianthus tuberosus, assembly GCA_030545235.1. NCBI lineage: Eukaryota > Viridiplantae > Streptophyta > Magnoliopsida > Asterales > Asteraceae > Helianthus > Helianthus tuberosus. The sequence continues at coordinate 61,780,764 of CM060441.1, forward strand.
TTTGTGGTTGTCAAAAAGAACCCCAATGGATTGAACCCAGGTAAAATCCCGGCCCATGTTTTTGTTTCGCTTGCCAATGAAGTGGCCATTAATGTGGAGATTGTTATCGGCAACAAGGCAAAAATCTTTATCCTTCTTTCCATGGAAATAGAAAGTGATGCCATCAGCACCAATGAAACGAGGATCCTGGCAAACTGCTCCAGGCATGTCGCAAGCTGCAAATTTAGATACATATTTAGGTGGCTATGCGTATATAATTTTGACTCAAATGTAACTGAATTATTATTAAAATCCAAGGTGGTTAATATACATGAAAAAAAAGATATATTATATTTTATAAATAAACTGAAGAAAATAGAGTTGTGAAGAACGTACTACAAACTGGCTTGCATGTAACACAATCAACGGTACATTGATTAGGACAAGAAGCAGGGCAAACATGCTCAGTGGCATAACATTGGGGATAGTTGTTGTTTTTGCACTTGGCTTTGTTTGGTTGAGGTGGTGGAGTAGGGAACCATGTAGGAGATGATGGAGAAGGTGCGGGGGTAGGCGGTGATGGAGGAGTTGATGGGGATGGTGTCGGTGGTGAAGGGGTGTTGGGAGATGGTGAGGACGGTGTTGGAGGAGTGGACTCTGTTGGTGGAGAAGGGGTGGTAGAAGGTGGTGAGGAAGGAGTTGGTGGTGTTGAATCTGTTGGAGGTGTAGGGGTGGTAGGAGGTGGTGAGGATGGGGTTGGTGGTGTTGAATCTGTTGGTGGTGAAGGGGTGGTGGGAGGTGGTGAGGATGGGGTTGGGGTTGGTGGTGTTGAGTCTGTTGGGGGTGAAGGGGTGGTAGGAGGTGGTGATGACGGTGTTGGAGGTGAAGGGACGATTGGAGGTGGTGATGCAGGAGTTGGAGGTGAAGGAGTGGTGGGAGGTGGTGATGACGGAGTGGGCGGTGAAGGAGTGGTGGGAGGTGGTGAGTAAGGAGGCGGTGAGTAAGCATGTGTTGATGGTGTTGGAGTGGTTGGAGATGGCGGAGTAATGGCGGGAGGTGAAGATGGTGGGGGTTCTAATTCAGGCGGTGATGGTGTAGTGGAGCCAATACAAATAGGTTTGCATGACTGACAGTGAACGGTACACCCATTATCACAAAACTTAGGACAAACATGCACCAAGTTGTAACATTGTTTGTACGACGGGTCTTTACAAGTTGCTTGGCTTGGGTTGTTAGCAATTCCCGGTGGGGTTGCCGCCTCACCAACTGCCAACAATATCACCACCACAAACAATGTAACATGACAAACGATTGACCGAGCCATTACAGCCCAGACTTGAATATACTCTCAAAATTTAGAATTAATTTGTAGCAGTAAAGGTATACTCAATTGTTTATGTGTATTGAATTGGTGCTTATTGGGACTCATAGCCTGCATACTTATAGGCAAATGAAATGCATGCATGAACCTGAACAAATAATCAAGTAACAATGAAGTACCTTCGATTCGAGGCGTCTTTCAAACACTTTTTTGTTAGCTTTAGGTATAAATTTGGAATCCCTTGATTAGTAAGGTATATCCTACCTTTACCCAAAAAGGAATCTACCTTCTGTTATATGGCAGTTAATGAACAATTTGGGAACCCAAATCCATATATTTAAGAGGGAATGGGTAAAAAGAAGTTAATATTCTAACACATCTAATTGGTAAACATAGATTTTTTTCATATAAATGATTAAATAATTAAATGTGGTATGAATTTACATCGAGATAGTTAGTAAACGGCCAACAAGCTGCGCCGCTACCCATTTTTTAATAGCAAATCTAACTCTTTTAAAAACTACGTCCACAAATCTTAGGGTCATAACATTATTATACATGACCCTTTGAACTCGACTAAGTAGGCCCACAGCCTCTGGCGCTAGAAAACCAAAAGTATCAAAAGCAAATGAGATAAATACGTGCTGGTTGTCAAGGCACGCGTTTTCGTGTTTAGTCACTTTACCCGAAACAGCCTTTAAAGCAGAATGACCCACCGTGAAAGCACTACCTCCTAAACCCACAAGGGGGGAAACCTCTGTTAGATCCGCACAGGCACGTTTTCCTCCTACCCATCCAAAGACCATAATGTCGGCTGGTCGAAGGGTGAATCACCTTTCCAACAGGTCAGTTAAGAAATTAACGGGTATCTCTTTCTTATCAGAAATACCAGCGCGCCTGAATATGTCAAAAAGGACATCCCTAATCAAATCATGTCAGTATTTGAACACCGGGAGCTCTCTAAATTGAACTGCTTGCTTCCCAAAAGAATTCAAAAGGGTCTACATATTCACACACCCTAGTCCCTATTTACACACCCTTATATATGTCTCGTATAGGTCTATACGCCACGTATAACATTTTTCAATTTCCAAGAGAATCTCTGATTATGTCATATTTTGTCTTATATGCCCCGTATATGCCTCGTATAGGCCTATATGAGACGTATAGATGAAAAAGACTATTTTACCCCTGAGTTAGGCCTAGACTGGGGGTAAATTGGTCTTTTTTGCCTCTCTTATATGCCTAGTATAGGCCTGTATGTGGCGTATGTATATAATGCAAATTACCATTTTAGCCCTGAGTTAGGCTTAGACTGGGGGCAAAACAGGGCTATAATGGTCTTTTGGACCACACTATATGCCCAGTCTAGCCCTATATACGATATATATTTTTAATTTTTTTGTTTTCTCTTTTTAATATCCATAACACTAATATTAATTATAAAAAACTCATATTAATATCAACAACACTAATATTAGTTATAAAAAAACTCATATTAATTATAATAACTCTAATATTAATTATAATAACTCCAATATTAATTATAAGAAAACTCATATTAATTATAATAATTCGTATAGACCTGTAGGTGGAGTATAAGTCTTGCATAGGGCTATAGGTGTGGTTTAGTTCTCGTATAGGCCTATACAGATGTTGCATCCTATCATGTACTTGTTATTTTTATTTATTTAAAATAGATAACTTATTTTTGTATAAAAGTTTGCTAAAACGATTAATATTGTATAAAATGTTTGTTAAAAAATATATACCCCCCATATAGGCCTATACGTGGCATATATGGGGCATGAGTCATATATGAGACCTATACGAGGGGTCTTATACGCACTGTATAGGTCTATACGAGGCATATAGGAGCAGTCAAACCAGAAATGACATGAGTCAGACACTGAGTTTGATATAACCCTATACGCCTCGTATAGGCCTATACGAGGCATATACGAGGCAAAGGGTGTGCAAATAGACATATATGGTGTGTGCCTGTGTGGATAGTTTGAGCCATTCAAAAACGCCTTATAACAAACAGGGCATACCTGGAAATAATGGAATCATGAGCCTATAATTACGGATAGTACGGTAATGACATTGTAGACCCTTTTAAGTAATCTGTAATATTGTCTCCAAATTACCAGCCATCTCATATATATTATATTTGACGTAAACATAAAGTAAGTTCAGTTTAAAGCATCTTTGAGTCCACATGCTTATCAAAGTCAAAAACATCCCATTCGCTTGGCTTACTTCTAGTGCAGCGTTGTGTTTTCACATCTGTCAATTCCCATATGGTTGGCATATAGCTTGTGAGACATTCATGACACTGAAAAGGTAACCACCATTTCATTGCTAGTGCATACCTATTAGCTGATCTAAACCTAAAAACCACAGACAATTAGGGGAAAAATACAAAAACGAAGAAGAAAGAAAAAATCCTTGCATAAATTAAGAGGTTTTGTTGCTTGAAACAATGAATAAATGAGATTTATAACTGTATAGCTTACTGAGACGAGAATGAACAAAAACAAATGAAGCAATATTACTCAATACAAATCGTATCGTATATTGAAATAAAATACAAAGGGGCAAACTAACATTGTAAATACAAACTCACCTTGAAAGTAAATAATAGAAGTTAAAGTATTAAAATGTATTTTTCTTAGTAGGGGTGTGTTTTTAAATCTACATAAAAACCATTTCTGAAAGTAAAAATATATTAAAATGTATTATTCTAAGTACGGGTGTGTTTTTTAATCTACATAAAAATCAATTATATTTATACATAATCAACATAAAGTCTAGATCCCCTATCATGTGTTTTGTTTTTTGTTTTTTTTTTTGTGAACAGGATGTTTTATTTCGTTGTCTCATTGGTTTTTTGAGCGACCAAAAAGGTTCTGTTCAGTTGATACGGTTTTTTTAACAGCAACTTTCTTAGTCTTTGTTGTCTGTTAGACTGGAACTTGAGACATTCACCTCCTAAATCCAGGTGTTTAAAGTCTTTGCTTTTATCAATGGACAACAACCCCATTACGTTTTCTTTTTAGTTTTATACGATCATTGATAAGGTTTGGGTCTGTCTTTATTTTAATTGATGTGTTTTAGGTTAATATATGGGTTTAATGCATTGGTTTGAACGGAATATAATATTAAGAGTGTTTTTATTTGACATCTTGTTTTTTTTTTAATTTAATAATTATCATGTTAAGTTAATTTGTAAACTATGCATTGCAACTTGAATTCAGAAACTCGTATATCGATTACCCGACACAAATAAAACCGAATCTTATTTGGGTCAGGTTACGGATAGGATTCCTATAACAGAAAACCCAGAATAACCCGGCCAGGATAACTAGAACCCTAACTAATAAAACTCGCACAACACCCTAATTATAATGAAATAAAAATGAAAGCAATAATTATACACTATAATCATGAAAATCAGTTTTTAATACTATTTTTATAACAAGTACTTAATTTTTTCGTCATTCATAAAGTCAAGTGTTAAGTCTATCTTTTTGTTAAATAATGTATTGACTTAATTAAAATAATTATAAAACTTGATTAATTAATAATCTCTCAAAGTTACATATTATTTTATTTCAAGATTAAAAATTAAAGCATAATCAAAATAAACCAAGTTTCATAACTATTTAATAAGGTTCTATATTGGGACACCTTAAACTCTTATTTTGAGACCCTATATACATATGACATATATAGATTTAAACGAATCGTATAGGGTAATTACAAATTCCAACTTCAGACAAGGTCTACTAAAGGTATCACATGCAAACATTATACGACTCATATATGGTACGATGTCTTCAGTGACACAAAGCTAATGGATGTGATGCTTACGTCAGTCCTTTATGACTCGTATAGAGCTAACAAGTCGTATAGTGGTATAGTGAATGATTGATTTTGCCATGCATTCTGCCTTTATAAACGAAGGAAAAATGTTCATTCATCGGTCAATTTTTTTCAAACGATTACACTATCTCATATTTAATCTTCCTTCTCCAATTGCGGCACAAGCATCTTAGTGATGTCTTGGTGGGACAACAACTATTTTTTGGCGAATCAGCATCCCCCACAAGCACGTGTCTTCTAGAGAGCAGTTTGGTATACTATTTATTCACTTGTTTTATTGTGTTATTTATGAAATACTTACCACACCGTTATTTTAGGAGGGGTTTGTCATTCTTGATTCTTAAGAAGGGAAAGCGAATGATAATCACGTGAAGGAGGTCGTGTACGTCGTTTGTTCTTATTCCAAGGAACTGTTATTGCCAAACTTAAACACGGTAAGCATTTATATAGTTATTCGAATTAGGTGTTAGATTACCGTCACCATTTAACCATTAACATGTTTCAATTGTTGTCCCTAACGGTGAATATGATCACGGACATCCGGGTTACGAATACGGGTGTGAAGCTTCGTGCGGACAACAAAACTACGACAACAACAAATACGGTGGTGAACCTTCTTACACCCAGGAGTCATTAATTGACAAGCAACCCCCTTACCCACAAGTTTCGTACGAAACTAAGCAGGTATGACAATTCTTCATTATTGTCTTTTTCGATTAATATAAGATTAACTGTGGCGTTGTTTAGGATTTTTATGTCCCACGATGAGGTGCACGAATGGGTAAAAAAGGGACTTGATAACGATTACGTCATTGTTACAAGACGGCCGAAGAAACGGGATGATAAGGACGTGAGGACATGGATTCATTACAGTCGTATCGAACAATATACAAGTACAGACACACTTAGGAAAACTAGCAAAAAATATGGCTGTCGTTTTTTGTTGATAGGGTTTTACGACATAACGCAAATCATGCTCGGAGGATAGAGGTGAGGAACCCGGAACATAACCACGAACCTACTCAACATATAGAGGGTTATTCGTATGCTAGGAGACTCTCTAAGAGTAAGTTCAAATTGGTGGAGCAGCTGTCAGCACAAGACATGGAGGCGCGGAAAATATGGAAAACCCTAAGCGAACATAACCCCGATAACAAGTCTGTTCCAAAAGACATACACAACGCTCGCAAGAAGATAAATGTCGGAAAGTTTAATCAACAAACGTCTGCCATGTAGAAACTGGAACATTTTCCTGTCGAGAGAACATTTCACCTAATACATTCAGTAGGATCCCTCCACAAATGTCAAAGAGGATATTTTCTTTGTTCTTATTTTTCCTTCGAAATGTGGCACCCATTCCCGCATGTGCTGATATTAACATGGCTTGCAAAACCAACATGTTTCCATTTGTGCAAGTTGTGAGTATGACGTCGACAAACCAGACCTTTTGTGTCGTGCATGCTTATCTTTTAAACGGGCAGGTTAATTTGAAATTTTAAATGTATGTTGAATGTATAATGATACAATACAACACGTAATGATACAATTGGATTCAACACAAAACGATACATAATTATACAATACCATACGACACGTAATGATATAGTTGGATTCAATACAGAATGACACATAATCATACGATACCATACCATACGTAACTGACAACACCGATATAACACGTATACATCACAAAACGACACATCATAAAAAATACGTCAAAATATGACATGTATACATCACGTATAGCAAAAACCTAATTTAAACAAAAATTGGTTTTACTTCAAATGATGCGTATCAGCCTAATACAAACCCTCTATGACTCGTGTAGCTCTATATGAGTCGTATAGGGGTTGTATAAGGCTGATACGCATCAGACTTATCCTCATATGAACGAAAACAACACACACACACTAAACACACACATATGGTGTGATTCGAGTTCAATCAACGCTCCCATTTCGAGTTTTTTTCACGGTAAAGATTAGTTATTTTTCTCCCAATCATGAATATGTATTTTTGTTTTAGATTTCGTCCGTTAAATTATGTGTTTTAGATTTGGGAAAATATTTGAATTTCGTTTTCAAAAATTGTTGAGTCGATACGATGCATATAAGTCTATACGCATTGTATCAATTCAGAAAACTAGAATTTTGATGATGATGATGGATGTATACGCATCGTATTGGGGCTATATGATGCTTATACGACCCAATTTTTTTTAATTTTTATAAATTAAGATGTTTATTAATTATAATTAATTTGTTAAAATATATACTATTTTTTTGTTAAAATAATAAATGTTATATATTTAAATAAGATATATAATAAATTTGTTAATATATATTTAAATTTATTAAATAAAAAATAATTAATTATAATAAAAAAGTTTATTGTTAAATATAATTAATTAATAAAAATATATTTTAATTTTGGTTTGAAATTTAAAAAGTTTATTAAATGTTATATATATTTTTTAAGTATTACAGTTTGATTATGGATGTTCTAGATCCTGCTCCGGGGTGTGGAAGGGGTCTGGGTCAGGGGTATAGTCGTGGTCTTTGTCGTGGGCGCAGTGTCCCTACTATTGACTAGTTGCCCAAGCACCCATATTTAGTGCCCAAGCACCCGTATTTAGTGTTTGAGCCGGATAGTTATGTTTTTCAACGTTGTTAGAAGCTACATCGGATGATCGTTGCCCATGCAACGATCTATTAGTCGGCGTTGGAGGAGGTTCAGGACGCAGAGAAAGCCTGGGATATCATCAAATACGATACCCCGTGGGAGTGGTTGTTCGAGATGGCGTACTAGCCGACATTTTGCGAGAGGAGTTGGATGACTCGGACTACCCGTAGATCGAGGTTAGTTTTTGTTTGGTAAACAAGACCTTCCGGATGTCTTTGCGTAGTTTTGCTTGGATCTCCGGCTTATATTATGAGTTAGAGAAAGCGACCCCACTTTACATTGACTCAATACAATTGCGTCGCGATCCACTCTCATCAGTTTCTGGGGAGTGATTGGCACTTAGCCTTAGGCAATACCAAAGGCAGGGTCACCGCTATTACAAACCCCTTGTACCGATATTTGTATAGACTTATCAGTACGTTTATTACACCACGCGAGATGAGTCGTGAGTGGTGCAACCGGGGGACCTTTTTTTATCTGTATACTTTATTGTATAGAGTACTATGCACCCCAACACTATTGTCTCGTCGAGTGGTTCGTGTCAGCGCATCACCGGCATGAGCGGTAGGCGTTATACGGTGCAGCTTACATCACCATGATTGCCCACCACTTGGGCCTCCATCCAGACGCCAGCGACCTTTTGGCCGACCTGATCCTTCCGACGAGATTATGTCGGAAGTCGCTGATCGGCTGTGCATCACGTACGACTATCTAAGGATTGGCCTTCACTTTCTTGACCACGATTGCAAGATTTTTGACCCAGGGTAGTTGCCGAAGGTCGTACCTCAAGTTGTAGAAGGGGTCGAGCCCGTCGATAAGCATGACGCTCAGGATGACCCTCCGGTCGACGTTCATCTTCTACCACCGCCACCGACATTGTCGCCGCAGCCATAGGGGGTGCCTCGGTACCCCAGCATGTTTACGTTAATTTGCCTCTAGCTATCGCGGTGGGGTTACGTGGGATGGAGCAGCAATTACAACGCCTAATAAACCTCCACCATGCCCATACTGAGGAGCTTTCTATACGAATTATTCGGGGGATATCGATGCGGCGGGTTTTGCTGGTCGCCAGGCCCGTCAGATTCCAGTGCACCTAGTGTATCTGGATGATAGCGTCCGCCGGCGGGGGCCAAGATCTGCAGCCATCATGCTCAAGTTAGGATCTACTGGTTTAGGATAGTTTTTTTGTCGTTTTTTGTATTTTTCATAATTTGATGTATTTGGATTTTTTTATGTATGAACAAACTTATTGTCTAGTTAAATTTACAGTTTTAGCTTATTTATATCTGTGATATTTATTTACAATGTTTGGAATGGTTGGTTGGTTATGTATAATGTATAATACGACACGACACAACACAACATGACACGGCACAGCACGACACAATACGAAACATAATGATAAAATATGGCACGTAATGATACAATGCAATACGTATGAAATGTTTAGAATTAATATTGAAAAAATATACGATACATAACAATAAGACACTTTACGATACCACACAATACGATACAATACAACATGACATGACACGATACGATAAGATACAAAACATATAAAATTAATATTTAAAAAAACAATTAAACACCTACATTTGCCATATTTGAACAAAAAAAATCATATGGGTCGTATACAACTCGTATAGCTCTATACGGGTCATATACAGCTAGCCGTCAGACACAGACTCACAGTGGCAGCCTATGTTATTTAAAGATAACCCTATGCAACCTGTATAAGTCTATACAAGTCGTATAAGGGAGGTTAAGTGTCCAAATAGACACTTGGGTGTCAAAATAGATTAAGCCTTTAATAAATGATTTAATTTTGTCAAAGATATATCTGCTGGTGAAATAGTATTAAAACGGGAATGGTTTTATAAATGATTAATTAATAGTGTAAAAAGTAGGGTTATAGCCCATGTTCATGTCCGTTCGTTAAGGATATAATGCGTTCACGAAGGGTTCATTAACACCTGCCGAACGAGATTTTATGTTCGTGTTCATTTGTTAAGGAAAGGAAGGTGTTCATGAAAGGTTTACGAATACATATAAAATCGGCAAAGACGTCGGTGGCTAGAGGTGGATGGTGAGAATGAGCTGCGCTAAACCTTGAAGCCCTAATTGTTGAATGAAGGCCGATAGTATTTTTGATGTGAACAATGAGAAGGAAAGTGGAACAGTGCATAAACAAGGTGGAGAAATGGTTTCTATTTTATTTGTTTGGGTAACGAGATAAATAAGAATTAAAGAATATAAAAATTTTAGATAAAAAAATAAATGCTAAAAAATAACACATTACCGAATGTTTACCAACGCAAATGAACGAACGCGACATCTGTTCATGTTCGTTCATTTAATTAACCGAACGAAATTTCTTGTTTATGTTCGTTCATTAATTAAACTAATGAACATAAACATACTTCCTGCTGCCGCTTGCCGAATGTTTGGTTCATTTATATAGCCTTGGTAAAAAGTAACTTATTTCTTTATTTTATACAAAATATTTTTAATATAACTTTGGCACATTAAAGTTTTCATAATTATTAAAAAATATGAGAAGTTCTGTTAAACTAACGTAAATGTATCAAATCTTCAAAACTGCTTCAATACATTATATATAAAAAATAAATATAAAGTTATTATTTGAAACGATAATATTACATTTTGGTTAGGGCACCCATTAAGATGGTAATCGGGTTCATCTGGATGGGATAGCACACTGCCGAAAATGATTTTGGATGTAATTTTGGGATAGGAACCCAAGCTTGATCATGGATGCAACGTTCCATTTTTTTACCATTATGGAATTTTGGTTTAATTGGTAATTTTCAGAGTGCTCTTTATCATTTTGGTTCATTTAGGTAAAAAGTAAGAGAGCGTTCTTTTTTTGAAATGTACACTTCATTACAAAACCTAACAAACCCACAAAACAAAACGAGGCGGCCACACCAACACATTACATAATTACAAAACTACATCCTATGCTGAGAAGATTAAAGTCTGATGAAGCTAAGGTCTGTTGTGGATCAACAAATGATAAAGTTCAACAGAGGATCTTTAACAGATGATGATCAATAGAGTTTACTTGTATTATTAATGTAACAATGCTTAGGCTCTAGCAGATGTTAGGAGTTTGTTAGGCTGTTGGATGTCATTGTCTAGGTGACATCAGCTTAGATGCTTCAGATGTTTCGTTTGTAATATAAATAGAATAGTGCATGTATTGTTTTATTCATCACTTTCACCTTGACATTTTTGTACGAACAAAGAAGGAGTAATCATGCTGAGGGGGAGTTGTATTCTTCATGCATACGTAAACTTGTGATTATGAATTTATAAAAGCATGTTGAGGAAAGCAATATCTTCATTGTTGGGATTGAAAAGTTAATTATTCCGCTGCATATTTCATCTCTGTTTTATCTTCTTTCATTATTTTCACCTAAACTATTACAACAATCAAACTCAGATCCTAACAATTGGTATCAGAACTTGGTCAATCAAATTCGATCAAAACAATCAGTTTGATATTGTCACACCCCGATATTTCCACGTATTACCGGTGGGCCCGGCGGGGAGTATCGTGACGTAGTTGATATCGTCATGGTCAAATGTATACAGTTTAATGCACAACGGAAGTCTTGGATGAAAATAATATTACAAAACCGAAATTTAAAGTATAATTAAATATTATACAAACGGTTGTATATGGATCCACAGGCGGATCTTAAAACAGAAATATAAATATTATTCAACAGACTTTAGACGTTTAGAACTTGCAAGATTCCTTATTAACGCCCCGAGCTCCCAGCCAATTACGTACGGTACCTGTCACTTAGTCTTTTTGGAAAAATACGCCAGTTTACACTGGTAAATACAATTAACCGACTCTTTTGAAAAACATTTATAAAAATTGGTTTAAATGCACAAGGCACAAACATTTTATAACTTGGGACAATTATATTAATAACAATCTTGTATCAGATTTACATGGTGGTCCAACATTTAGGGCCGGTATAAAAGCCGAACATGATTAATCGACACACCACAAATATAAACTCACAAGAAGTTTCCTCACGAGTGAGTATATCTTTTACATACGCAACAGACAGGTGTATGCCTACACCCCTTGCTTAATTCGTGGCCATTCACGCTTTTTGAATGAGCCAAGGATATCCAGGACACGGTCGTTAACCCCCAATGTTATTTGTTATCAAGCAACACTGATTAAACGGGATTATACAATTTAAACATATTCGATTAAAAGGTTTCTACACCCGACCAAGTGGTAATAATTTACCGTATCCCAAGCCCGTATAAGGGAAAATAAGTTAAAAGTATTTACCTGAGCTAAAATGTAAATTATAGTCAGCCGTATATTCTAGTCAGCAAGTGCAAGTACTTCTACCGGGGCTCTCAATCTGGAACGAAGGTTTTATTAACCTATTAGATTCCTAACGGGTCTTATTAAGATATAACTTAGACCGGTTAGTTTTTAAGGAAGGTTTACGGTTCAAAACGCAAGATTAAGCGAGGACCGGATTAGAATGTGATTTAGACCCAAAAAGTATGAAGAGTTGTATAAAATGGGTAAACTAAATACATTTTGGATTTTGAAGTAAAAATGATAAGGTTTGACCCGTTTCGGCTAATTTATGCAAACTAGTTACATAAACCGTACCGAACCCGTATATGCATAACGGGTAACCAAATGAGTCATGTACAAGTTCCACAAGTTAATATGCTTTAAATATGATATGATATCAGTAGGATATCTTCCATTATGCCCAAAACGAATTTAAAACCAATTTAAGCCCCGTAAGGGTATTTTGGTCATTTCAAAGTTTATAATAAAGGTTTAAACATAAACTGAGGCTCTGGTCTAAAACATTCGGTAAAAATATTTATTTTATGTTGTTATATCAGCAAGATATCATACATTTGTGTTTTTAATCATTTATGGTCAAACTATGCACCGTAGGGGCATTTTGGTCATTTCACATATGCTTTTAAGGTTAAATTTGGAAATCTGAGTTCAAGACTTATACTTACTGTTAGAGTATAAAAATTTATTTTTAAAATCAGTAGGTAACAAGTCTTAGGCTAGATATGGTTTTAAACCATACTATGTGCCTAATTCGCATAAAAGTCAGTTTTTGACGATATTCGATATGTTTAAGGAAATCTGAGATTTTGATCAATCTTAACTGCTTAAAATATTTTATTTAATATATAAAATCTGTAGAAAAAGGTTTGACATGTAAATTACCGAGTCTATGCAAGAACTCATTTTATTAGCGAAAAGAGCATTATCGTCAATTACCGAGTCTATGCAAGAACTCTATGTTATGGTCAGTGTAAAATTTGATAAAATTTTTTTAAAAATCCCTAAATATTATATCTTAACAGTGGGTAAGAAGTTTGGTGCTAAAAATTGGGTTTAAATATGACCTATTTTATTATATAGCATAGATACAGAAAATGCCATTTAATCAATAAAAAGTTTCGTTTTTACGATATCTTGCATAACTTTTATTTGAGACCAGAAACGGATGTCAAATTTTTAGGACATACTTATATATCAGTAATACAGATTTTTGTCCTTTCACGTTTTCAAAAAATCTCGTTTTTATAACATAAGGGCAAAATGGTCAACTTTTAAGCATTTAACAGAAACATGTAAGTGATTCAGATTTCTGAGGGACCATGTAGTATAACTTCAGAAGGTTATATTAAAATATAATATGGTCACAAAGGAACCCTAAGGCATAACAAAACTAAGCTAATTCGGGTCAGAACTGAAAGTCAAAGCAAAAGTCTACTTTTGCGACTTTCGGTTGTGAGCCGAGCCTAATACTCAGAATTGTCGGGTTGAACATGCCTAAACATGTTCTTACATTATTTACCAAGTTATTTAAGTGATAAAAATGTAATTTATAGCACCTACATTATCAGTTGTGATTTATTTTGCAAAAATTGACTCGTTTAACTTTTCTGTTAAGCAGTTTGACCCGACAATTGACTGAGATAACGTGATAATTAGAAGGTGCCCTTTTAAGGGTTTAACACCTACTTAATTACCAACACATAGCCACTTTCAATTCGAATAATGACTGAACTGTTAGTGATTAATCACAAAGTCAAAGCGCAATTATGATATCTTTGACTTTCGGTCATTACACTAATGAAAACTTAACTACAGAGGCTAAGAACACTTACAATGGTCCTTAGCATGAAAATTTTCACTAAAAGAGCTTCCTTCTAAGTCAGGATGCTCCAGAGAAGGTGTTTGAAAGCTTTAGCAATTGAGAGTAAGAGAAATTTGAACTTGTGCAAATGAAAGAACAACTCCAAGCCCCTATTTATACTACAAGAGGCCATCACCAGATCATTACAGGTGTTAGGGCTCTTCAGAGATCATTACAGGTGTTCAAAATGGTTTTGAAAACCAGCAAAAGCCCATAGAAATCGAGTTAAGGCATGCAATGGTGAAGAAATGGCAGAACCTGCACCTGTGCATGGATTCTGTCCAGTTTAAACCATCGCGTCGCGCGAAGGCAGTGTGGTTGAGGTGTGGCACGACGCCACCACTAAGGTGACCAGCCAAACAAGTTTCAAACTTGGCAGTTTCAACCCCTGGACCTTTTAAAACATAATAACTTTCATTTCAGGCACTTTTAACCCATAATGTTTATATTTTGATGATCTTTAGGATATAACCAAATATCATTAGGTCCGGTTTCGTTAAACGATAACCGAAAACACTAGTTTTGCCTCGTTGACGCTTTTAACCCTTTATTTACGAAAGTTAACGTATTTATATCAAACGATATCGAAACCTCGTGAATTTTTCGTCACTTATTCTTGGGAGTATAATTAATCGTTACAAAGCTCCAGGTTCATTAAAAGGTCACTCAGAGGTAGTAATTTAACATGTTGACACATTCAACCCTCGCGACTTGTAAACTTTCACTTTCTTTCACGAACGGCTTCATACGTTTCACAATCCATTCGTTTAAGAGTGTAAACATCTTGTAGGGTTGTTGGAAGGAAAAATTTTCAAATGTTAATACTTTGGATCCTTCTACACACATACTTTCTCTGTTTGTCAACTTTAGTCCCTCGAGATCAATTCGTTACACGTTTAAAGTTCATGACACGTGTCTTTATCGTATTGGACATGATTTTGCGAGGAGTTACATCCTTACCCCCTTAAAAGAAATCTCGACCTCGAGATTTACTGAAATAAATGAGGGTATTTCTGTTTCATTGTGGATTCAACCTCCCACGTGTATTCTGGGCCTCTACGGGCATCCCATTTTACCTTCACAATCGGCACACTCTTTCTTCGAAGCTTTTTAACCTGTCGATCTTCGATCGACAAAGGTTTTTCGATAAACTTCAAGCTTTCATCAATCTGCACGTCCTTATGCGACATTGCTAGCGATTCATCATCTAGACATTTCTTTAAATTGCAGATGTGGAATACATTATGTATTCCACTAAGTTCTTCAGGTAGATTTAGCTTGTAGGCCACAGTTCCGACACATTCGATGATCTCGAATGGTCCTATGTATCTTGGGCTCAGCTTGCCCTTTTTGCCAAAACGCATCACCCCTTTCCAAGGTGATACCATGAGTAGCACTTTATCACCTACCTCGAATTTCAGAGGTTTGCGCCTCTTATCTGCGTAGCTTTTCTACCTATCTCTGGCAGCTTTTCTACCTATATCTGGCAGTTGGGTTTCTCTAACCTCCGCCCAACAAACTGGCGTTCTGCGCTTCCTCCCGTACAAGGCCTCAAAAGGCGCGACTTAGATACTCGAAATATAACTCTTATTGTACGAAAATTCAATCAAAGGAAGATGGTTATCCCAACGTCCTCCCAAGTCAATAACACAAGCCCTGAGCATATCCTCAAGTGTTTGAATTGTACGCTCGCTTTGGCCATCTGTCTGAGGATGATAAGCAGTGCTGAAGTTTAAACCAGTGCCTAAAGATTGCTGAAAGCTTTTCCAAAAGTGAGACGTGTATCTAGTATCCCTATTGGAGATAATAGATACCGGCACTCCGTGGAGAGATACTATCTCATCCACGTACAGCTAAGCTAGCTTATCGGAGCTGTGTGTTTCTTTAATAGGCAAGAAGTGAGCTGACTTGGTCAGCCTGTCGACTATAACCCAAATCGTATCATTCCTGTGCTTCGTCCTTCGTAACTTAGTGATAAAATCCATAGTTACCATTTCCCACTTCCAAGTGGGAAGTTCAGGCTGTTGTAGTAAACCTGACGGCTTTTGATGCTCGGCTTTAACCTTCGCGCACGTCAGACATTTAGCCACATAAGTGGCAATAGATTTCTTCAAACCTATCCACCAATAATTTGCCTTTAGATCCTGGTACATCTTATCACTGCCTGGATGTACTGAATATTTCGAACTATGAGCTTCCTAAAGGATTACGTCTCTAAGTCCTCCATGGATAGGGACCTAGATTCGTCCATTTAATCTAAGGATTCCATCCTTGCCATAAGATAATTGATCAACAGTTACGCCTAACTTTTCATTCGGAAAGTTAGTTTCCAAAAAAGTTTCCTTCTGAGCAGCTAACAACCTTTCATTCAAGCTGTTCTTTAGTTCGATGCTTTTGGCGTTGATCCTTATTGGTTTAATTCTTTCCTTTCTGCTCAAGGCATCAGCAACAACATTTGCTTTGCCTGGATGGTAGCGAATTTTGCAATCATAGTCATTCAATGTCTCCATCCAACGATGCTGCCTCATGTTAAGATCTTTCTGGTTAAATATATGTTGAAGGCTTTTATGATCAGAATAAATCACGCATTTGGTTCCATATAGATAATAACTCCGAAGTTTCAGTGCAAATACAACGACACCCAATTCCAAATCATGGGTGGTGTAGTTCTTTTCGTGCACCTTAATTTGATGTGAGGCATACGCAATAACCTTGCCTCTCTGCATGAGCACACAACCCATACCTGTGTGCGATGTGTCGCGATACACAACAAACTCTTCAATCCCTTCTGGCAATGTCAACACAGGAGCATTGCTTAATTTCTGCTTGAGGATCTCAAAAGATTCTTGTTGCTTGGGACCCCAGTCAAACTTGACATTCTTACGAGTTAACAAAGTTAGAGGTCCAGCAATCCTTGAAAAGTTTTCAATGAAACGCCTGTAGTATCCTGCTAGACCCAAGAAGCTACGAATCTCTGTAGGTGTTTTTGGTGCTTGCCAATTCACAATTGCTTCAATCTTAGCAGGATCCACCTGGATACCACGCTCACTCACTACATGTCCAAGAAATTGGACTTCTCGGAGCCAGAACTCATATTTAGAGAACTTTGCGTAAAGCTTCTCTTGTTGCAGAAGTTCAAGAATACATCAGAGATGCTTTTCATGATCAGTTTGATTCTTCGAATAAATAAGTACGTCATCAATAAAATCAATGACAAACTTATCTAGATATGGTTTGCAAACGCGATTCATGAGCTCCATGAATGCTGCTGGTGCATTAGTGAGCCCGAAGGGCATTACTAAGAACTCGTAGTGGCCGTAACGAGTCCTGAATGCAGTCTTATGCACATCTTCGGTTCTGACCTTCAGCTGATGGTAACCTGACCTCAAATCGATCTTTGAAAAATAACTTGCTCCTTGAAGTTGATCAAACAGATCATCGATCCTGGGTAATGGATATCGGTTCTTGATTGTAACTTTGTTCAGCTCGCGATAATCAATGCATAGACGCATTGAGCCATCTTTCTTCTTCATAAATAGAATCGGCGCTCCCCAAGGGGACGAGATAGGTCAAATAAAACCCTTCTCAAACAAATCATCCAACTGTGTTCTCTATTCTTTCATCTCTGTTGGTGCCAACCGATACGTTGCTCTTGCAACTGGTGCTGCTCCAGGAATGATATCGATCCTGAATTCCACTTGCTTGTCTGGAGGTAAACCAGGTAATTCTTCAGGGAAAACATCTGAATATTCAGAAATAACCGGAATATCATCAATTTTTAGTTTTGGCTCGTCTATAGTCACCTGTGCCATGTAAATGACACAACCCTTCTTCAAACACTTTGATGCCTTAAGCATGGATACTTGTTTAGGCAATCCGTACTGTAACAATCCTTAAATAACCCGACACCCTCATAATATTTCCGACACCCTAGTATATTTTAAAATGTCACAATATGTCTTTAAATACATCCCGTATGTGAAAAACCGAGCCCGAAATATAGTATAGCATTAAAAATAAAATAAAAGTTTAAATTTTGAGTTGAGGCGGGCCGCGTTGACCCACCCCAACACTCACGCGGGCGGTATGAAGGTTAGAACCTAATTCCGTCTGATTTCTTAAGTTCAAGCAGGCCGCGTGAACCCCATCTCAATCTTACGCGGGCCGCGTGAGATCAAAAAGGTGGCGCAGCCCGGTGATGACATGTGTCATCATCGTGGCGAGTCTAGGCGATGGCCCGGATCACCTAAACCCTACCCGGGCTATTACGCAGGCCGCGTAAGCCCTGTCTTTATTTTACGCCGGCCGCGAGAAACATAGAAATCAGCACTATAAGTAGCAGCCATTGGATTTCATTTCAACTCATTCATTTTCTTTTCTGTATCTCGAATTCTCTCAATAGTAGGCATAATTCTGAGTATAATACCCCCTAATTAGCAAGGTTCTGCTCCGTTGTAAGTATTATAACCCCAGTTTCGAATTAGATAAGCTGCCCGATTGATTTAGGGTTCCGTAATAATTGTCGTGGTTCTGCCCGACGTAATTGTTGGAATACCGTCTCGGGGAGGGTATCATTAATATTTTCAAAGGGTTATGATACTAACCTATGTACATTTGTGTAAATTATAGATTATATCCAGGAAACCCTTACGTGAAGTCTAAGATAGCAATGTGAGTTTATCCTCTTTTTGATAACCTTTTTGTAATATTTTACAAAACCTTAATTGTTTTACAATGTGATTAAGCGGTGATTAAGTCTTTGTAGTTCTTCAATTACTGCCGGTATGTTGGGGTTTTGTATACAAAATTTACTACTGCGAGTAGTAAGTCGGGATGACAGTACGTTACCATTGGACAACGAGTTAGCCAATGTGTAATATGACCTACAAGTCAGGATTGACAGTACTGAATGAGTAATTGTGTAGAAATAAACAATGTGATCGCTCTCAATACTGTTTTAATTAATAAAATATTTCTTGATTAAACTGGGTTTCACTCACCAGTATTTCCCGCTGACAAATGTTTTTAAAACGCGTTTCAGGTAACACAATGTGACAGCCAATTAGTAAAAAGCCAGCTAGAGAGCACTGAAGGCATGGGAAAAATGTGGCTATAAAAGTTACCTAAAAGACGACGTTTTAATTTCAATAAAATAGGGTCTATCCCTATAAATGTATTGTAATAAGAAACTTGGGTGCTGCCCATGTGATTATTAATATTAAATATGGTGGTTTTACTCTGATAAACATTTCCTAACTACGGTCCTGATGTAATTTCCGCTGCCAAATTAACCAACTGATACCACCGAAAATCTAAGTTCGCGTCCGCCCGTTCCCGGGACAGATAAGGGATCGGGGGTTGCGACACGTACTGAGTATCTCCCTGAATTGTTAATGGCTCACCATAAGGAGTCTTGATAACCACTTGCTTCTTATCACATACAATATGGGCTTGGTTACGAGACAACCAATCCATGCCTATCACTATGTCGAATCCTCCCAATTTCAATGGAAGAAAAGACAGCGGAAAAGAGTGATTCCTAATGGATATAAAACATCCATCTAAAATTTTTGAAACAGTCTCTCCATCAGCCTCTTGGGCGTTCATCTAGAAGACTCGTGCGTTTGTCTTTTTCGCCTCTTCAGGCTTCTTTGCAAGTTTTGGGCAATTGGTTTTGACATGCCCTTTCTCGTTACGGTTGTAACAAATCGCGTTCTTCAATTCCTTGCATTCTAAAGTCTTGTGACCCTTGGTCTTGCAAATCCCACAAAGTTTAGCATGTGGGTCGATCGTACACTTCCCAGAATGACGCCTTCTACAGTTTCTGCATTTGGGTCTGTTGTCAGACTGACTCGAGTTTTTCTTGAACTCGGAACCTTTCTTATGATTGGAATTTCCCTTTTTCTTCTTGTCAGATCGATGAGATCTCTCCTCTTCTCTTTTCCTTTTTCCCTCGTCAGAAGTCTTAACAGACTTATTCCTGATAGCATCTAATGTGAGAGATAAGGATAAGTCCACCACGGACCTATATGTGGTAGGCCTAGATACTTTAACATTTCCCTTAATTTCTGGTGCTAGGCATCCAATAAAACGCGCTATGCGTTTAGGTTCAGGGGTGACAAAATAGGGAACCAGGCGGGACATGGTGTTAAAACTCATCACATATGCCTGACAATCCAAATTCTTCATGACCAGAGTCAAGAAGTCTGTCTCGATTTTCTCTACATCATGCTGAGGACAAAAGTTTTCCATGATTAGTGCAACAAATTGATCCCAAGACAAGTTATAAAGCGGGACCTTCCCTGTGGCTTGGATCAATGATCTCCACCATGCCAACGCTTCTCCTTTGTATGACTGTGAAACAAACTTCACAATATCCTGCTCTGCACAACCACTGATGTCTACTACAATGTCCATCTCATCAAGCCATGTCATACAATCGATGGCTCCTTTTTCTCCTGTAAAGTCCCTCAGTTTGCAAGAGACAAAGTATTTATAAGAGCAGGTCTTAACACGTGGCTCCTGATTGAGCACAATTCGTTTGGATGGAATACTCCTCTGATTCGACGAATGATGAGAATCGTCCTTATGAGACGTATGTGTCTTGGAAGGTGGTTTTGTGTGAGGTACAGATTGGGTCCTGCAGCGAGTACCACTTGATTCTTTGAACGGTCTGTCAATGGCTCGAGTGACAGTATTATCTATCATTGCTTGTAAATCTGCACCCGTTACATTCATTCTCGTATTGTCATTCCTCATATTGGGATTACTGTTAATCTCGTCTGATTCAGGCATGCTGAAGCTTGTTTTCTATAAAACAATTGACAATAATTTTTTTCAGAAGTCTATTTTGGAATCATTATTTTTGATGATTCATTAACCATGGTATTAATAGACCATATTTGGTTAATTTGATAATCAGATTTATTTTAAACTTTTCATTAGATAATTTTGTTATAAATTATTTGGGATAATAAAACGGCACAAAAAGGCCTTGTCACAAGGAAGGTTTTGAATTTATGAGCCATGATTTTATGGGATCGAGGCATTTAAGGTTTGAACATAGTTCATTGCCTTTCTTGACATGGAGTCATAGGCTACAACTGTCATTTGTCTTTTTGGACAGTGAATATGGCCCGTAGGTACTTCATCACTAAAGGATGTTTATTATATGATCATCACATTGATGATGTAAGCCATGATTTCTAGATCATTAGGCTAGATAAGGAATTGGAAGAATCCAATATAAGGACGACTGGTGTGATTTTCTCGAACCACACCTGTCAAGAGTGCTAACACGTTCCTAGGTGTTAACAAGGATTTATTATCTTAAAAAGGTTATACCATCTTGGCCATGCCTTAAAGATACATAGGCTAGGTTATACCTTTAAGATTTTCTTTTAATATTTAATGGCGAATCAATTGTAAATTGGAATGATATTTGATTTGTTTTATATAGAATATGCATATAATGACAAATAAAAACTTTAAAATGAAACATTCCATAAATTGAAAGAAGTACATAGCTTCCCTAAACGGGACTTTTAAATAGATAACTTGTCCACCCAGGGACTAAAATAAGAAATACAAGTCCACGCAGGGACCAAATACATAAATAAAATGTACACGTAGGGACTTGATTGAAAATGAAATAACAATACAAATAATAAGGATTTCTGATAATCCCTTTTTTTCTTCCCCGTAATAAGGTTTGCCAAACCCTTTAGTAGACCGCGGCGGCTCCTACGATCCTCATCTACCCTTTGTTCCACCTCGTGCAACCTTTGGAGTATCTCTTGCTACTGCGGTAGTTGAATTTGTGGCGGCTGCGGTGGCTGCTGCTGCTGAGGTTGAGGAGGCGGTGGGTATTGATACCCATATGCAGGGTACCCAGTTGGGTACGTAGCTGGAAAGGGTCCAGGGTAGAGAGCATTGTAGTTTGCTGCCTTGAGGTACGGGTCAACGGTAGAGGCATTGTTATAATTATAACCCGAATAAGCTTGCTGCTCGAACGGGTTGTACCCAGCTGCACCTGGGTAAGAAGGAATTGGGTTATCATAACCCATTTGTGGTGCTGGTTCGACTAGTGCAGAGTCGACTTCAGAAACTGGGTTTGAAGGCCCACCCATTTGCGGGTCTTCATATAACGGTGGGTAGTTGCTGTTGCTGGAGTGTTGGGGGTGCTGAAATGGAATCCCACATGCACGGACATCCATGCACCTCTTCTTCGCCTCGGTGGTTCTGGAGGCAGTTGCTGTTCTGGTGGTGGCGGTGGCGGTGGCGTGACCGCCTGAAAATGCGGGTCCTCAGAAGGGACCTGTTGGTGTGGTGGTGAGTTGCGGTGAGGGGGAGTTTACTCCCACTTATATGAAGCCCATCTTTCAGCCCAAATTCTGGGCCCTGTAAGGCGAACCATGGAAGGATGATCCACTAGATATTTCAATGGGATGAGTCGGCGTCCTAGATGGTGGCATCTCTGGATCTGGATCATCGTCCACATCCATGTCCTGCGTCTCAGGATAATGATCAGCTGGTCCCAAAGGGTTTTGACCCTCTGGTTCTTCTATCTGGTTCATCGGGTTGAACCGGCTTTGGAAATAGGGAGTTGGGTTCTGGAAAGAACTGTGAGAACCCGAACGCTGCAACGGGATAAAAGAATGATGCGAATCATGAGGCTCCTCATCTTGATGTGGCACGAACGAATGGTGGCAGGACGGTGAGGAACTGAGTGAGACTGAGTGTCTCGCGGGCTCCAAATAGGTTCTCCAGTCTTCGTGAGGACTAGAGCTTAGTGTTGCTGATGGTGTACACCGGTGAGATGGTCCGGCTTCATGGTCGTTTCTAGTCTAAATTGGAGCTTTTCCTCTTCCTCCTCGGCCCCTCACTCTTGGCGGCATTTTGCTTTTGATCTTGTCAAAAAAAAAAAAAAAAAACAAACAAAAAGAAAACAATTAAGATTAAGATTAATCCTAAGTCATTTTCCTAGACTCGGAAGTCAAGGAATGTGCAAACTGTGTCATTGAGATTAAACACAAAAGGCTAGTGTTTAATTCACTCAATGTTGGCTCTGATACCAACCTGTCACGCCCCGATATTTCCACGTATTACCGGTGGGCCCGGCGGGGAGTATCGTGACGTAGTTGATATCGTCATAGTCAAATGTATACAGTTTAATGCACAGCAGAAGTCTTGGATGAAAATAATATTACAAAACAGAAATTTAAAGTATAATTAAATACTATACAAACGGTTGTATATGGATCCACAGGCGGATCTTAAAACAGAAATATAAATATTGTTCAACAGACTTTAGACGTTTAGAACTTGCAAGATTCCTTATTAACGCCCCGAGCTCCCAGCCAATTACGTACGGTACCTGTCACTTAGTATTTTTGGAAAAATACGTCAGTTTACACTGGTAAATACAATTAACCGACACTTTTGAAAAACATTTATAAAAATTGGTTTAAATGCACAAGGCACAAACATTTTATAACTTGGGACAATTATATTAATAACAATCTTGTATCAGATTTACATGTTTGTCCAACACTTATGGCCGGTATAAAAGCCGAACAAGATTAATCGACACACCACAAATATAAACTCACAAGAAGTTTCCTCACGAGTGAGTATATCTTTTACATACGTAACAGACAGGTGTATGCCTACACCACGTGCTTAAGTCGTGGCCATTCACGCTTTTTGAATGAGCCAAGGATATCCAGGACACGGTCGTTAACCCCCAATGTTATTTGTTATCAAGCAACACTGATTAAACGGGATTATACAATTTAAACATATTCGATTAAAACGTTTCTACACCCGACCAAGCGGTAATAATTTACCGTATCCCAAGCCCGTATAAGGGAAAATAAGTTAAAAGTATTTACCTGAGCTAAAATGTAAATTATAGTCAGCCGTATATTCTAGTCAGCAAGTGCAAGTACTTCTACCGGGGCTCTCAATCTGGAACGAAGGTTTTATTAACCTATTAGATTCCTAACGGGTCTTATTAAGTTATAACTTAGACCTGTTAGTTTTTAAGGAAGGTTTACGGTTCAAAACGCAAGATTAAGCGAGGACCGGATTAGAATGTGATTTAGACCCAACAAGTATGAAAAGTTGTATAAAATGGGTAAACTAAATACATTCTGGATTTTGAAGTAAAAATGATAAGGTTTGACCCGTTTCGGCTAATTTATGCAAACTAGTTACATAAACCGTACCGAACGCGTATATGCATAACGGATAACCAAATGAGTCATGTACAAGTTCCATAAGTTAATATGCTTTAAATATGATATGATATCAGTAGGATATCTTCCATTATGCCCAAAACGAATTTAAAACCAATTTAAGCCCCGTAAGGGTATTTTGGTCATTTTAAAGTTTATAAAAGAGGTTTAAACATAAACTGAGGATATGGTCTAAAAAATTCGGGAAAAATATTTATTTTATGTTGTTATATCAGCAAGATATCATACATGTGTTTTTAATCATTTATGGCCAAACTATGCACCGTAGGGTCATTTTGGTCATTTCACATATGCTTTTAAGGTTAAATTTGGAAATCTGAGTTCAAGACTTATACTTATTGTTAGAGTATAAAAATTTATTTTTAAAATCAATAGGTAACAAGTCTTAGGTGCTAGATATGGTTTTAAACCATACTATGTGCCTAATTCGCATAAAAGTCGGTTTTTGACGATATTCGATATGTTTAAGGAATCTAAGATTTTGATCAGTCTTAACTGATTAAAATATTTTATTTAATATATAAAATCAGTAGAAAAAGGTTTGACATGTAAATGATGTGTAAAACTCATTTTATTAGCGAAAATGGCGTTATCGTCAATTACCGAGTCTATGCAAGAACTCTATGTTATGGTCAGTATAAAATTTGACAAAAACTTCCAAAAATCCCTAAATATTATATCTTAACAGCGGGTAAGAAGTTTGGTGCTAAAAATTGGGTTTAAATATGACTTATACTGAAAATGCCATTTAATTAATAAAAAGTTTCGTTTTTACGATATCTTGCATAACTTTTATTTGAGACCAGAAACGAATGTCAAATTTTTAGGACATACTTATATATCAGTAATAAAGATTTTTGTCCTCTCACATTTTCAAAAAATCTCGTTTTTATAACATAAGGGCAAAATGGTCAACTTTTAAGCATTTAACGGAAACATGTAAATGATTCAGATTTCTGAGGGACCATGTAGTATAACCTCATAGGGTTATACTAACATATAATATGGTCACAAAGGAACCCTAAGGCATAACTAAACTAAGCTAATTCGGGTCAGAACTGAAAGTCAAAGCAAAAGTCTACTTTTGCGACTTTCGGTTGCGAACCGAGCCTAATACTCAAAATTGTCGGGTTGAACATGCCTAAACATGTTCTTACATTATTTACCAAGTTTTTTAAGTGATAAAAATGTAATTTATAGCACCTACATTATCAGTTGTTATTTATTTTACAAAAATTGACTCGTTTGACTTTTCTGTTAAGTAGTTTGACCCGACAATTGACTGAGATAACGTGATAATTAGAAGGTGCCCTTTTATGGGTTTAGCACCTACTTAATTACCAACACATAGCCACTTTCAATTCGAATAATGACTGGACCGTTAGTGATTAATCACAAAGTCAATGCGCAATTACGATATCTTTGACTTTCGGTCATTACACTAATGAAAACTTAACTACAGAGGCTAAGAACACTTACAATGGTCCTTCGCATGAAACTTTTCACTAAGAGAGCTTCCTTCTAAGTCAGGATGCTCCAGAGAAGGTGTTTGAAAGCTATAGCAATTGAGGTAAGAGAAATTTGAACTTGTGCAAATGAAAGAACAACTCCAAGCCCCTATTGATACTACAAGAGGCCATCACCAGATCATTACAGGTGTTAGGGCTCTTCAGAGATCATTACAGGTGTTCAAAATGGTTTTGAAAACCAGCAAAAGCCCATAGAAATCGAGTTAAGGCATGCAATGGTGAAGAAATGGCAGAACCTGCACCTGTGCATGGATTCTGTCCAGTTTAAACCATCGCGTCGCGCGAAGGCAGTGTGGTTGAGGTGTGGCACGACGCCACCACTAAGGTGACCAGCCAAACAAGTTTTAAACTTGGCAGTTTCACCCCCTGGACCTTTTAAAACATAATAACTTTCATTTCAGGCACTTTTAACCCATAATGATTATATTTTGATGATCTTTAGGATATAGCCAAACATCATTAGGTCCGGTTTCGTTAAACGATAACCGAAAACACTAGTTTTGCCTTGTTGACGCTTTTAACCCTTTATTTACGAAAGTTAACGTATTTATATCAAACGATATCGAAACCTCGTGAATTTTCATCACTTATTCTTGGGAGTATAATTAATCGTTACAAAGCTCCGGGTTTGTTAAAAGGTCACTGAAAGGTAGTAATTTAACATGTTGACACATTTAACCCTCACGTCTTGTAAACTTTCACTTTCTTTCACGAACGGCTTCATACGTTTCACAATCCATTCGTTTAAGAGTGTAAACATCGTGTAGGGTTGTTGGAAAGCAAAATTTTCAAATGTTAATACTTTGGATCCTTCTACACACATACTTTCTCCGTTTGTCAACTTTAGTCCCTCGAGATCAATTCGTTACACGTTTAAAGTTCATGACACGTGTCTTTATCGTATTGGACATGATTTTGTGAGGTGTTACAGATATAAACAGATTAGCTCCTACTACTGATATCGTTTGTTCGTTGGATTGAAAAACAGAGTAAAAGTTTATTTACGATCAAAAGTATTTTAAACAAAAACCTATTGGTAAACAATAAAAAATGTCTCAAAATTCTCAAGATCCACACAACACTGGTATTCTGTACAAACCTCAGATGCTTTTCAGATCCGAATATGTCGCAGCCCCCGACCCCTACCTTGGGAATGGGCGCCGGGAGATCTGATCCAGTGGTATCGGTGTTTATTAATTTGGCAGCGAAAATGAGACATCAGGACCGTAGTTAGGAAATATTTATCAGAGTTTAAAACACCAAGCTTTTATAATATTTAAATGGGATAAAACCCAAGATTCCATTACAATACATTTATAGGGATAAACCCTAATTCTTGAAAACAAAAATCTCCTTTTTAATTAGGTAACTTTTAAAGCCACTTCTTTAAGCCTTCAGTGTTCTCCAGCTGGCTTCTATTAGCTTCACATTAAGTGACCGGAAACGCGTTTTAAAAAGATTTTATCAGTAAGAAATACTAGCGAGTGCATCCCAGTTTAATCAAAACAGATTTTATAGCTTTAGAGTATTAAGAATGATTACAATGTTTATATCTACCCAATTACTCGGTCAGTACTTGTCACACGACGGATCTATGACTATGGTCATATCACACATTGGATACCCGTGCCCAATTGTGATGGTTATCAAGTACTGTATACAAACCCCGATACTGGCAGCAGTTGTAGATTACAAAAACTCCATCACTGTTAAGTATAATTTAAAACATTTGAGGTTTTGGCAAAACAGTTTGGTAGAAAAAGGGTTTACAAAAAGAGAATGTACTCACTTTGTAGACTTAGATATTACTATAGCTTCTTGATGATTCTCCTGGTTATTATCTATTAAAATTAAACAATGCACACGTGTTAATAAGATAACCCAAATCACATTAGCCATACAACACGAGACAGAACTCCAACGAACTGAGCCAGGCAGGTATGACTTACATATCCTGTTCATCATGTCCATAAATGCGGCTGGGCCATTGGTTAAACCAAATGGCATGACTGTAAATTCATAATGACCGTACCTTGTTCTGAAAGTAGTCTTAGGAATGTCCTCTTCCTATACCTTCAATTGGTGATATCCTAAGCGTAAGTCGATCTTAGAAAAGAATCGAGCTCCTTGAAGTTGATTGAATAGGTCATCGATTCTCGGTAGAGGGTACCGATTTTTAATCGTAACCTTGTTCAATTCTCGATAATTAATGCACATCCGCATTGATCCATCCTTCTTCTTGACAAACAAGACCGGAGCTCCCCATGGCGATGAACTAGGTTGTATGAAACCTTTGTCAAGTAGTTCGTCCAATTGTTCCGTCAGTTCCTGCATCTCCATCGGTGCTAGTCGGTAAGGTTCTTTGGCAATCGGTGCCGTTCCTGGTATTAGGTGAATTCTAATTTCAACCTCTCTATCTGGCGGTAATCCAGGTAACTCTTCTGGAAAAACATCTGCGAATTTAGATACTACAGGAATATCCTTTAATTTTTTTCCTTTAGTGTTAATGATTATGGAAATCATATACACTATTCCTCCTTTCCTTGCACAACTTACAGCTTTCATCACAGAGATGAATTTTGTTGACCTAGTTGGCTTGTCTCCTTTAATTTTGATCCTTTCACCCTTTGGTGTACTTATTTGCACAAACTTTTGATCACATAAAATACTGCCATGATTGGCTACCAACCAATCCATTCCTAGTACGACATCGAATCCGGCTAGATTCATTGGGTAAAGGTTAGTAGAAAAATTATGGTTTAGAATTTCTATCCTTGCTCCCTGTAGGATTTCACTTATCTTAATGGATTCTCCATTTGCTGTCTCCACCAGACAGTCTTGTTAAAGTTTAGTTAATGGTTGGTTGAGAAGTTGGTAGAAAGAAGTATTGATAAAACTTCGGTTTGCACCAGAGTCAAATAATACTTTGGTAAAAATATCATTAACTAAAAACGTACCGGCAATCACATCCAGAATCATCTTAGCTTTTTCGGCTATGAGAACGAATGCTCTGGCATTCTTCTTGGGTCCTTCAGTTGCCTTAGCTTTGCTGGTTGTCGCTAGAGCTAGTTTCGCACAGTTCGATTTGATATGACCAACTTCTCCACAATTGAAGCATAGCCTATTGCTAGCTTTCTTCCTACAGTCTTCTTCCTTATGTCCTGGGTACTTGCAAAAGTTGCAGGACACAACACACTTTCCTGAGTGCTTCTTTATTCGAGACTTGCAGTAGGGTGAAGAGGAAGAACCTGTACATTTCCCACGGTTGGAATTACCGTAGCAAAATTCTTGGGTAAGCCTTTGAGCTAGGTTCTTTCTCTGGTTTTCCTCTTGTGTACGTACCAATTCATCAGTCAGGGTGTTGGCCAGTTCTACTGCGTCTTCTATGGTTTGTGGCCTAGTTGCCTTGACTACGTGTCTGATCTCACTAATTAATCCCAAAATGTAACGGGAGATTAACACTGGCTCAGGTGAAGCTAAGGTTGGTACTATCCTAGCATATTCAAAGAATATGGTAGTGTACTCCCTGCAGTCTATTTCAATCATTTGGTGATTTAGGAACTTATTGGCAATTTGTTCCTTTTCATGAGGAGGACAAAATTTTCTTTCAACTATCTCCTTATAGTTGGTCCATTCCATATTATAAACTCTGTCACTTCCTCTAGATTGGAGAATAGTATTCCACCATTCTAAGGTTGCATTCTTAAAAAGATTAGAAGCAAACACAATTTTATCCTCATCTGCACATTTACTTATTTTTATAACTGCTTCTGTCTTTTCTATCCAGCGCAAGGCTGAAATAGCTCCTTCATTGCCTGAGAATTCTATTGGTTTACAGGCCAAGAATTCTTTATAAGAACAACCATAAGAGATGGTTCTTCTTCTTTTTGGAATTGGAGCTTGGATCAGGGGTCCGTGATTTTCGTTCACGGTATGACTTGGTTCAGTAGGTTGACATTTACTTCCAATTACAGAATTATTATTTTCTGCTTCTTTAATAGTCTTGATAATATAAGGCATAACATCTATGATTCCTTGTGCGACTATATATTCGATGGCACTTTTATTCACTTGGTTTCCATTATTATCATTATTCTGGTTTTTCTGATTTACTTCGTTGTCCATCTGAATTATAAACATTTATCAGGTATTAATATCACAGAATAAAATTTAATACAAACAATCAAGCAAACAGATTGATCAAAAACGTCAAACATTACGACTTTACTCTTTTTATATATCTATATATATGCATCAATTACAAATTACAACTGAAAATTAAACAAACTAGTAGTTATGCATCGATATCTATTTTAGTCTATCTATTTTAGTTGATATTATATATATATATACACATATTTATCAAAGTACAAAATTACATATATATATATATATTATACTAGGTGTTGTTCATCCAATACTGCATCTCACGCTCGTCATACTTCCAAACGAGTTTCACTCCTATCTAACGGATTCTTTTTCCTTCATCCACTTAAATTTTCGCCATACTGGCGAAGTTCCTGCACATATTCTCGGCTCATTGGTGGGGCTGGTAATGGTGCTAGTACTGGTTCTTCGGGAGGATATAATTCCTGATATGACCTGTGGTCATCCCACCATGGATCATATTCTAAAGGGAATGGGGTTGGGATTCTAGGGATTTCATTGGGGTCGAATGCTGGGATTGGGAATTGGTCCTCATGGTTGGGTTCTAACTCCATTTGTTGGTCGAGAAGTAAGGGTAACAGTGGTTGTTCAACTATTTGGTTCGGATTAGAGTCTATTGCTGTAGAGGATAACATGTGAAAATCTGCTAACTGCCTATCAAGTTCCTCTTCCTATAATGGCCTATTAACTGCTTCCTGGGTTTGTGCATTCACTTCCCAATTTGCTTTCGCTAATGCTCCCTGTTGTTGTAATTTCTTCATTCTTTTCCTCCTCTCATGCGCTCCTCTACTAAACCATCCTCTCTTTTTAGGAGGGAATGGTTCCTCAAACTGTGTCTTAAAGATAAAAATTCCTTCCTCAGTATCAGCAGAGTATCCTGAGGGGTTTGGCTGAGATGAGGTTCCTTCATCTTTTGGGGAATTAGCTAATTAACGATAAGCATCGGATGTACCTTGCTCACTCATACTGTAAACTAACAAATTGTCAAATAACACAAAACAATAATATACATATTTACACATAATCACATAAATTATTTCCTAACACAATTGGTTAAAAATTTAAGTATCAACAGAACACCTCAGTGGCTTAAACCAGTGGCTGTAGCTCTGATACCACTCTCTGTTGCAGCCCTCGACCCCTACCCCGGGAGCGGGTGCCGCGAGATCAGATCCAGTGGTATCGGTGTTTATTAATTTGACAGCGGAAATGAGACATCAGGACTGTAGTTAGGAAATATTTATCGGAGTTTAAAACACCAAGCTTTTATAATAATTAAATGGGATAAAACCCAAGTTTCCATTACAATACATTTATAGGAATAAACCCTAATTATTGAAAACATAAATATCCTTTTTAATTAGGTAACTTTTATAGCCACTTCGTTAAGCCTTCAGTGCTCTCCAGCTGGCTTCTAATTGCTTCACATTAAGTTACCTGAAATGCATTTTAAAAAGATTTTCTCAGCAAGAAGTACTAGCGAGTGCATTCCAGTTTAATCAAAACAAATTTTATGGCTTTACAACATTGAGAGTGATTACAATGTTTATATCTACCCAATTACTCGGTCAGTACTTGTCACTCGACGGATCTGTGACTATGGCCATATCACACATTGGATACCCATGCCCAATTGTGAAGATTATCTAGTACTGTATACAAACCCCATAATACTTGCAGCAATTGTAGATTACAAAAACCCAATCACTGTTAAGTATAATTTAAAACATTTGAGGTTTTGGCAAAACAGTTTGGTAGAAAAAGGGTTTACAAAAAGAGAATGTACTCAGTTTGTAGACTTAGATATTACTGTAGCTTCCTGATGATTCTCCTGGTTATTATCTATTAAAATTAAACAATGCATACGTGTTAGTAAGATAACCCAAATCACATTAGCCATACAACACGAGACAGAACTCCAACGAACTGAGTTAGGCAGAGCCTTGACATGCATTACGAAGTCCTAGATCAATCGGATAGGGTAACAAATATGTGATCGGGGGTTATAATACTTACAACGAGGCAAAGCTTCGCTTTTTAGGGGGTATAATATCCGAGTATTTCGCCTACTAGAGATTTGAGAGAGAAAAAGAAATTGAGCGACGAAAGAATGAGGCAGGGGCCTCCTTTTATAGGCTGGTCGAGAGGCGGCTCGCGCCCCGCGAGTCCCTCCTCCTTATCCTTCGCTGTCCACGAGCCATATAGGCTAGGGCCTAGGCTTGGCGAATTAGCTCCGTAGCTTCAACACGCAGGTGGACACGTGGCGGCCTGAGGGATCGCCTGGTGTAACTCCGTCGCGCCCCGCGAACCGGCCAACTAACCTGGTCGCGGCCCGCGAGTGGCCAATAATATTTGTTTTATTTGATGTTTATTAATATATATGTTACTTATGGACGTTTCTAATATATGGGGTATATTTTAGGACGTTTAGGGTGTTTTAGGAGGGTTGTTATCGAATACAATATCTAGCAACATCGGATGGGTCACATACTTGCTCAACAGAACACGAGTTGTTGGAAATAGGTTATCTTCGGACCACATGTTCCGATGGTGCCGAGTGCTGAAGACCCCAAGGTTCAAGTACCAAAGAAGCTGGAAAACTACTCCGAGCAGGATTTTCAGAAAATCAAGCTAGATGCCAAAGCATTTAGCATTGCTGTTATGGCTCTGCCGAATGATATCTATGTTGGCTTGTTGCATTACAATAGTGCTAGGAGTTGTGGGATGCTTTAAAAGAGCAGTTTGGTAGCACAAAGGAAGTTATCGAAAACAACCGATAAGTTCTAAACCAACAGTATGAAACATTCTGTCACGTTAAAGGAGAATCATTAACTCAACAATTCTAGAGGTTTAGTTGTCTAATAAGTGAACTAAAACTGGTAAATGTTGATTTTCCTAATTCAACCTTGAATAGCCGATTTCTAAGATCATTACCAGATAAATGGGACACTATTTCTTTCGTAACAAGAAACTTTGTCGGTTTCAAAGAGATGAGTTTGACTCAGCTTCATGGTAGGCTCCTAACTTATGAGAGAGAGCTTAACTAGAAAAGGAAGCTTCAAGAGTCAGGAAAAGTTGCTGATGACTATGCCTTTGGTAGTACAACACTTTTCGGTTAAGAGGAAACCTCTGGTGGATGTAAGGATCAGGGTTATGATCATTTTATTGACATAACTTCTGGTGGAGGATTTAACTCTGACTCTTACTCACCCAATTATGCTTTTGCAGTAAATGGGGAAAACCAAGTTTCTGCCAACTTATCTTTTGAGTTAAATGATCTTCAATACGTTGACCCCATTGATTTGCAAGAAATGGACATCTTGCACCAACTTGCTTTGTTAAGTGTTAAAACTAGCAAATTTTACAAAAGAACTGGCATAAAATTTCCAAGGTTGTATGGGGGGTTTAAAGTTGGGTTGGATAAATCTAAAATCAAGTGTTACAAGTGTAATAGGTTAGGCCATTTTGCTAGAGAGTGTAGGAGCCAAACAAGTGGTCCTATTGTCACACATCCAAGTCCTAGACCTCAAAACACTCAAAACGCTATCCATTATACCCAATATACCTCTGCTCCACACATGCAAAGCACTGCTCACTTTGCACACCCTGCAACCACTGTTCTAGTATATATAGTATGTCCAAACCACCATTCCTCAGATACAGGATGTTCAAAACTCAGTCCCTTAGGTTCAAGTGCAACCAGCACCATAAGCTACACAAACATCTTCTCAGGCAGAAAACAGTCAACAGAGCTTTTTCACACAAACCTTTGTTGATTGGAGCAACTTACCTGATGAACTTACAGATGAAAATTTTTCCCTAGTTGCCAATTTTGAAAAAAAAAACATGATGATTTTCGTTTTATGGCACTAGAGACAATATTGGAAGGGGTTGAGTCTTAGGAAGTGGTGTCCAATTCTAATGTGGTTTGTGTTAATGTTGAAACAAATATTTCAGAAGAAAAGGTTAGTGAAGAAATGGTGAATCCTCATACAGACCCATGGGAGTCTAGTGTTTGTGAAGGAAAGTGTGATTGTGCCATGATGGCTACTTCCAAGGTATCACCTCAAGTCCTTAAAGACTTGTGTTCTGACAAATGTGTCATTGCTTTTACAAATATTAAAGAGGTGAATGAAAACCTTAGGAATAAGATCTTAGATGATGAAATTTAGTTTGAAAAACTTGTTAAAGAGTTAAAATTAAAATTTTTTGAAAAAGAAGGTGAAATCAGCAGTCTCAAACATGAATCAAGCATAACCAAGGATCAACTCCAAACAATGATAGAAAAATAGTAGTAAAAAGGAGCTTGAATCTACCCAGATCACATGTGAAAAATGGGTAGAGTCCTGCAAAGGTTATGAGTTGATGTTAGAAAAACAGATCAAAAGTAATGTAAAATTTGGCATAGGCTTTCGCAAACATGACCATGTTTCTCAAAACATTGTTGTAAATGATTCTGGTTGGTTGAAATCATTCCTACCAACATGGCTGGTCAAGAAATTAAAGTCACAGAACCAAATGGAAAGAAAATTGTTTTGAAAAGACCTGAAGGATCCTCAACTTTTGAGGAAATTGAAAAATACCAATTCAAACCAACATGGTAAGATGAATGTGACATTCCTGAGAACTTTAAGCCAATGGACTTCTCAACCATTGAGGGTGTGAAAGCACCTAAAGCAAAAATCATTCCCTTAAAAGACCTTCCAGCAGATGTTACAACATCTGTTGACAAAAAGGTTGAAAAAGGGAAGAAGAAAGAGAAGATATCAAACTTGTTTTGTGATTTTTGCGAAAAGAAAACCCATGTTACTAAAAACTATTTTCTCTTAAAATCATACGACATAAACAAGACGAATGTGATTGTTGCTGCTCCTCATTGCACTATCGGTGGCAGAAAAAATCACAAAACTCAAGAGTGTATTTATCTAAAAAATTTTGATGTCAAAAAAATTGACTATATATCAAAAAAACTTGAGAGTCCATGAGCTAGTACTGAAAAAGGAAAGTCCAAACGTCCGTTACCAAACAGCTTAATGCAACATCTGCTCCTAGAGAGGTTCAGGTAACAGATGCACCACCAGCAAACAAATTTCCAAGAGGATATGGCCAACTACTTTATCAAAGAGTACCACATGGTTATAAGGTCTACAAAAGACCTTCAAAACCAAGAGTGAACAAGCATCCTCATGGTTACAACCACTTGACTGGAAATTATCCATAGTAGATGTTTCAAAAATCTGCTCAAAACTCTAGCCATTCTCCTGGACTTGAAGCTGGAATGTCTATGACCCCATCCAAAGCCATTTTGGCTTTGGACACTCACCAAAACTAATCTGTTACTAATGTTCAGGGAGCTTCTAGTTGCTTCACTAGTTTATGGTATGTAGATAGTGGAGGCTCCAGGCACATGACAGGATGTAGAGCCCTTCTCAAAGATTTTCTAGCACATGGAGGGGGTGATATATCCTTTGGTAACAACTCAAAAGGAAAGGTGTTAGGATCAAGGACAATCCAAGCAGGGAAATAGTTTGAACATGTCAGCCTTATCGACAATCTGAAATTTAACCTTTTTAGTGTGTCACAAATGAGTGACAAAGGCTATGGTTCATTCTTCACTAAGAAAACTTGTAAGATTGTTAGGCCAGATGTGGTGAAAAAGGTTGAAGAAATCAAAGCCGGGAGCAAAACATAGCTTGTTGCTCACAGGAGTGGCAATGTGTATGTGGTAGATATGTTGAAAGATAATCCAATGTCTAATGCTTGTCTGTCCTCAGTTGCCTCTACCAAAGATACAGAACTATGGCATAGAAGACTTGGTCACACAAATCTCAAAACTATCACCACACTCTCAAAACAAGGTCTTGTAAGAGGCCTTCCACCAAAACAATTCACATGTAATGAACATTGTGTTTCCTGTCTAAAAGGTAAACAACATAAAAGTTCATTCAAATCCATTGATGAGGCCAAAAATCATCAGTGTTTACAATTGTTACACATGGACTTGTTTGGCCATGTTAAAATCATGAGTCATAAAAAGAAAAGGTATTGTCTTGTCATAATTGATGATTTTCAAGGTTTACATGGACTTACTTTTTGCATTCCAAAGATGAGACTGCAGGTATTTTGCTGGACTTTGTAAGAAAAGTTGAAAAGCAATTTGATCTGCCAGTAAAAATCTTCAGGAGTGACAATGGAACAGAGTTCAAAAATAAGGAGTTGGATGACTTCTGTGTGTCAAAAGGGATTGTAAGGCAATACAGTATCCCAAGAACACCAGAACAAAATGGGGTGGTTGAAAGAAAGGATAGGACCTTAATTGAGGCTTCCAGAACAATGCTTGTAGATTCAGGTTTACCATTGTCTTTTTGGTAAGATTCTGTAAACACTGCCTGCTATGTGCAAAACAGAGTTTTAATCAACCCAAACATCAAAATACTACTTATGAAACTCTATTTAAAATCAAACCACTAATATCTTATTTCAAAATCTTTGGTTGCCCATGTTTCATTTTAAACTTAAAATATTCAATTTCAAAATTTGCAGCCAAAGTAGATTGTGGTTATTTTCTGGGATACTCAACTACTGCCAAAGCCTACAAAGTGTTTAACACAAAGACTAGGTGTGTAGAAGAGACTTTGAATATAAAGTTTAATGAAGTTTCTTCTCTAAAAATCGCGTCAAATCCTGCTGAATTGTTTGATTTATATAAATTTACATTTGAAGATGTGTCCGTCAAGACTAACAATGCAGGTACACCATAGTCTTCCCATCAAGATTATGGATTTGATATTGCGAACCCACAATATAAAGTCACTTCCACCACCAGAGAAACAGATGTTCAAAACAGCTGTTAAAACTCTGTCACTGTTGCATCAACAATTGTTGATCCTCAAACATCTACCGCCTCATCCAGTTAATCCACTACTGACAAAAGTCCATCTTCTGTGGACAAAAGTCAACCCATTTTTACACATATTCCACCCATACCTCCATCTCCATTCTAAACATTTGTTGACTCTTCAAAATTGCCAACAGATGTTAGCTCATATGATTCACATCTGCAGCCTTCACCTCTAAATGCCATCATGGGGACAAGTGAGATCTAATCTACCATAAAAATCATCCACCAGACCAAGTTATTGGCAACATCAATGAAGGAGTACTCACAAGAAGTCAATCCCAAAACATTTGTCTTTTTACTGGTTTTCTGTCACTCACACAACCTATCAAGTACCAAGAGGCACTGAAAGACAATAGTTGGGTAGAGGCCATGCAGGAAGAGCTTCAACAGTTCAAGAGACAACAAGTATGAGAACTTGTACCATTTCCTAAAGATGTATGTCCAATTGGCACAAAATGGGTCTTTGAGAACAAAACAGATGAAATGGGCATTGTTGTCAAGAACAAAGCTAGGCCTGTGGTTCAAGGCTATAGACAAGAAGAAGGCATTGATTATGATGAAACATTTGCTCCTGTAGCAAGATTGGAAGCCATCAGATTGTTTTTAGCCTTTGCTGTCAACCACAACATCAACGTGTATCAGATGGATATCAAATGTGCATTCCTTTATGGTAAGATCCAGGGAGTGGTATATGTATCCCAACCCCCTAGTTTTGAAGATGCCTTTTATCCAAATCATGTCTACAAGCTTAATAAAGCTTTGTGTGGCTTGAAACAAGCACCAAGGGCCTGGTATGAAACTCTATCCAGTTTCTCTTATCCATGGGCTTCACAAGAGGTAAAATTGATAAAACATTGTTTTTAAAAAGGAGAGGAAAGGATTTGATGATTGTGCAGATTTATGTGGATGACATCATTTTTGGATCCACATGCACTTCCATGTGTGAAGAGTTTATGGAACTCATGACAGCAGAGTTTGAGATGAGTACCATGGGTGAACTTCAATGCTTTCTTGGTCTCCAAGTTAAGCAATTGAAAAATGGTACATTCATTCATCAAAGTAAATATGTCAAAAAACTGTTAACAAAATTTGTTATGAATGACTGTAAACCATGTAGTACACCCATGGCCACCACAAAACTGGTCACTGTAGATGATAAAGATGACTTAGTTGATCAAACACTTTACGGAAGCATGATTGGGTCGTTATTGTACCTAACTGCATCAAGGCCAGACATCATGTTTGCAACATGTGTCTGTGCAAGATCCCAGTCGGCACCTAGAAAGTCCAACTTTATAGCTGTGGAAATGATATTCAGATACATAAAAGGTGCTCCCACACTTGGTATCTGGTACCCTGCTAATAGGAATATTGAGCTTTCAGGTTACTCAGACAGTGACTTTGCTGATATCAAACTACAAGGAAGTCCACTTCAGGAGGATGCCAGTTTCTAGGCAATTGCTTGGTTTCTTGGCAAAGCAAAAACCAAGTAGCGGTTTCAACATCAATAGCAGAGGTTGAATGTTGCAAGCTATACAGCCTAACTCTTGTGGCTTCAAAATCAATTGCTGGATTTCGGTGTGACTGCTTTAAAGACTCCTCTCATGTTGGATAGTCAAGCAGCTAAAAACATCATTAAAAATCCAGTTTCTCATTGAACAACCAAGCAAATTGACATCAGACATCACTTTGTGAGGGATAGGTATGAAAAAGGTTTGATTTCTCCGCATCATGTTCCAACTAAGGATCAGCTGGCAGATGTGTTGACAAAAGCTTTAGACACATCCACCTTTGAAAGCTAAATCTCTAGGATTGGTATGTTAAACATGGATTAAATGCAAAATTTTGTTTTCAATGAATAAAATGCATTAAAATGTTTTCAGAAAAACAAAAATCCATCCTTAAAAATAGCCTTGATTGAAAAAATTTTCAAAAATCCTTAAAGTCTGTTCCAAGCCACTATTTCTAAAACCTCTGTTTCGCTAAAATTTATCCCCTGCTGAAAGGTAACCTCTTTTCTCATTCACCACTGTTCATAACCTCTGTTAAGAATACCACTGTTTATCCTAACCTCTGATGTATATCCTCTGATAGACTAAACGCAGCCACTGTTCATATCCGTTGTTCCCAACCTCTGTTGCTTTCTAACAGTGGTTATCTAACAATTGTCATCTATTACCACAAACAGAAGTTACAACATGGACAGATGTTAGCCATCAGATTTTTCAAACAGACGCTGCCACCTTAGTTTT
This sequence comes from Helianthus tuberosus, assembly GCA_030545235.1. NCBI lineage: Eukaryota > Viridiplantae > Streptophyta > Magnoliopsida > Asterales > Asteraceae > Helianthus > Helianthus tuberosus. The sequence goes on from CM060441.1 coordinate 61,819,990, forward strand.
CACTTTTTCACTTTATAAATACCCCTTTCATCCAAACAAAGCTTACACTGCAAACTTGAATTCAAAATTCATAAGAAGCGGCTTCCACTACCATCTTCAAAACTCCTCACCTCCCATCTCGGATCATGGCTCTGCAAATAAAAACTCCTCATAACTACCTCCCTTATTTCGAGAAAATCGACAAAAATCAAGCTTTCCACTCAATAATTGATGTTTTGACGTCATCAAAATACAAAACCATACTAACTGCCGATGCACCAATATACGTGGATACCCTCTGACAATTATGGGCTAATGCTGAAATCTAATCTCAAAATAAAAATCTCTTTGGTATAACGTCAAAGATCGAAGAAACCATTATTCAGATATCCCCATCTTCCATATCCATAGTATTTGCTTTGAACGACCAGGCAGGTAATAATTCTTTTGAAAAACAATACCTTCACACAGAGTTCATAGAAAGAGGGTATGAGGGTCAACTGATAGGATTTACAATTTTTAAACCTAATTTTCCTGCTGAAATGAAATATTTTCCATACCCTACTTATATGTGTCTCAGCTAAGACCACCTCATTCAATGAGATTCCACAAAAAGTTCAATACTTAGGATATGCCATTTTGACAAATTCAGATTATAATCTATCCCAGACATGGTTCTTGGACTTGGTGGCAAATGTGAATGCTGTTAAAAAGAAATCAAATAATGATTTTCTTATGTATCCCAGACTTTTAAGCTTTTACCTTCAAAAACAAGTGTCTAAAAAAGATTTTCAACAAGTTGAAGCTTTATAAATGAAAAGTCTTCCAAATAAAACTTTTACTAGAAAGCAAGAGAAAGAGTCAAAAGTTTCTAAAACACAAGCAAAGGGGAATGAGCCTATCTTAGATGAGTCCACATTTGTTGCTCAAACCTCTATTGTTGAGCCCACTGCTCCTGGTGATCATGACACAACAACTGGTGTTGTGAAACCCACACCACAAAAATCCAAAAAGAAACCCCCCACATCCAAAAAGCCCACCAAAAAGAAGCAAAATAAAAAGGCACCTCTGGAAGATGAGATCCCAGGGGATAACCTTGTGGTAACACAAAAGCCACTAGAAACCAGTGTTGTTACTTCCTCAAAACAGATGGAAAGATCTCCACCCATCCAAACTCCTCTTGAATCCTCACAAACAGATCAAGTTGTAAACACATGGACACTAAATCAAGTGGTATACATTTCAATTGAAAGTCTGTTTCTAAGCCCATCTCCTAGGCTTGTCTCTCTTTCAACTCCACAACCCTCCACTCTAATTCCACCAACATTCATACCTCTGTTTGATGCAATTGATACAACTCAGACACAAATCAGTTCCTCTCAATCAACAACTAAAGAGAGCAAACTTCCACAAGTGACTGAGTCTGAGAAAAAACAATTTGCTAGCCCACAAACAGTTGAGGAGGCTACACCCCTTGAGTTACATGTAACTCTTGGTGGTAGTTCAAGTGAAGCAGCCACTACAACTGGTGAAACAACAGTTTGCAGTTGGATAGTGGTTTAATATATAAGACTTCCTTGAAGGCAACACCTGTTGAGGATATAATTGTAACCTCTGTTTCAGTTGTAAGTCCCCAGTACCAAGAAAAATGGGCATTTGGTTCTGATAATTTGGAGTCTTCTCCTGTTATGGAACCAAATCCAACTACCTCTAGTAGGAATTCAGATGATCCTATTAAGTTAGGTGATGTATTAAGATACAAGGAATTGATGGAAAGAATGACATCTTTGGAATCCTCAATGGAAGACATGAAAAGCTTGATGAAACAGATGTTGAAGAATTCTGAAAGTCAACCTTCATATGACAACCCATACTTCCAAGGTTAGCACCGTTTACATTTGTGATTTTTAAATTGATGTGACAACCCGTACTTCCAAGGTTAGCACCGTTTAGTTTCGTGATTTTTAAATTACATTTTGCTTTGTTTTACTTTCTCACGTCACACGGTTAGTTTAATTTAACTTTTTAAATAAAAAAAAATCTAAACTAACAACTATATGTTTCAATGCCCGAACCCACACTTTTGCACCCACATTTTTGCGGCTCAATTACGGCTCAACTCGAGGCCCTAGTTGTTTAACCCTTTGTTTGCGGCCCAATAAACAAACCTAAACCGCCACCAAATTACCCTACCCTTTTAGGTAATTACGACCCAAGAACCAGCCCACACTCCCCTTATGATATCCCTACTAAACAATACGTATACTGCAAGTTCTTTTTATAACTCCTCAACCCTAATTCTACTAACCTGCGACCTCTCTTCCCTCCCCTACTGTCGACATAAATCAGGAGCTTCAAAGCTTCAAGCTAGGTATCACATCTTGTTACTCGTTTGTAGTTCTAGAAGTTTATACATGTTTTTCGGATGTTAAATCAGGTTAACATGGTTGGGTATGTGTATATCTGTGATGATTTTGATATTTACTTATGGTCTACGGTTGCTAGGATGTATGTGTGTTCGGTATTATGATCGTTTACGGGTTGTATGATTTATAGGGTTTGAGTCTTATATGGTTTTGGGTTGAACCTTGTTAGTTTTGTTGATATTTGATGAATTAGATGATGAATAATGATGTATAACCTGATTTATAATGATTACCTGTTGTATATGATGCATATGGGTCGTTTTGTTTGCTAGAAATCGTTTATGGAAGTCGGGTAACAAAACAAGTTCTGTCCAGAAAGTTACAGCCGACTTTAATCAGCTGTGACGGGGTTCAAACTTAACAAAAACGTTCTCAACCTATTATGTGCTTCCAGGAAATATCTTTCAAACCCCACTGGAATTGCATTTTTTAAACTAAAATTGAATGTTTTTTAAATTTTTCCGTATCGAAGGTTCAAGCAGTGTTTTCTGGCAGAATTTGCAGCCCATTACGAATGTCATAAATCAATTTAGGAATTGATTTATGATCTCAAATTTTTACTGTAGGTAGCTTCAGGAGGTCATGAATATCTCCAATTGGAGTACATCAATCGGATAAACGAGGATTTTTAAATGAATTTTTCCTTGAGCTCCAGTCAGAAAGTGACGAATCTGATTGCAACTTAGTAAATGATTTTTTAAAATTTTTTAGTAAGGATTTAGACTCTAAATAATTAACACAAGACCAACCCCTCCGAGGGGCACGTCACATAAAAAGATCGTAATTTTTTCAACCTCGTACGTGTGGTAAACGGACGCCCCAAATCAGCCTATTTTCAGCTAGTTAAGTTATGCATGCTTGTAAGTTTATAAAGTGTCGAATCTGCTATTTTAGTACTCATACATGCATAATGATTGTATAAATGGTGTATTGCGTGTCGTAGTGTATATTACGAACATGTGCTTAACAACTACTCAGTAACATAGTTGTGACAACTTGTATGCATGTCAATTGTTAGATGCGTGTAAGATTTACGCGAATTACATAAACGACCACTAATGTTCTTGGTAACCATAATAGGACGTCGTTGACCATACTAGCTCGCATAACTTAATCTGCCGAGCTAATCTAAGGTGAGTTCACACGTTTACTAAAAGCATGTACTCCCAGTGGTTGAGAACCTCACTTTCCGTAGTTTTGGATTGCCTAGTATTCCTGGTTTGGAATACTGTTAACTTCACTTTCCCTGGTTTGGGATTGCTTAGTATTCCTGGTTTGGAATACTGTTAAATTCTAGGTATACTACATGTCTTTAGAGGACTAAACGAACTCTATCTAAAAGTCCCTACACATTATACCGATTAATCGCCGGGGCCTGGCGAACGGGATATTAGTTGATAGCGTTATTAGGTTTGACAAACCTCACACCGTGTCTGGGAGGACGGGCGTGAACTTTTATGCCATGGCAACTCGTCAATGATGATAGACATTGACCTGGGGCACAAACAACTTAAACAGTCAAAGTTTCAGTACCACACAGTTTAGTAGCTTAAAGACGGGGTAGCTCCCCATGACATGTTTTATAAACTGAGTAATTTAACAACCTATGTTTTTGAAAACAACACTGAAAAACCGTGAACTCGCCAATTTTATGTTGACACCCTACTACATGTTTTGCAGGTTGTTAGGTACAGCTATGGACGGACGTTGCAATCGACTGGAGTGTGTAGTTCGTAAAGCCTTAAACTTTGTATATTTAGTAAACTTGTGGTTTTAAGTTTAAGATGGGTTTACTTTATTTTCCGCTGCTAACTTAAACTGTATTTGTCACACCCACTAAAATCAGAGTTGGTGTGATCTGACCGGTATCTTCATTGCACAGCGGAAGTGTAAAATGCTAAGACTTCTAGAAAGTGAACGCCTACTAAGTACTTGAATCCCCATGGGTTCTCCTATTCCAACCATTCCATAATTTGTTTATGCAACCTAAGAAAGAACATGCGAAAAATCAACATAAAGTTGGCGAGTTCATAGTTTGTTTAAAAAAGATTTAAAATAAATCTTTTTGGTAACCGGTTTAAATAATGTTGAGAAAACGTAATAAAACCATTTTTCTCGGCAATGCAATTGAAAACTTTGTGTTTGTAAAACTTTGTATGTAGTAGAATCCAGTCCTTGAGTTTTCGTGTCTCACACGAGCATAGGTGGGCCTAGCCCAAAAGAGTCTTTGTGCCTTGCACCTGTGAGAATGGGCCTAGCCCATTTGAGTCTGTAAGCAGGACCAACCCGTCCCCTTACTTGTATATAAGTTGGAAACCTCACCAAAGTTTGTAAATTCATGTGTTTGTGAGTTTTGCATCAAATGAATCCTAAAGACATTTGAAAGTTTGAGTATCGAAAGCTGGTATGTAAAGCGTCAATGAATTTAATGATCATTAATGTGTTGCTAGGACATTAATATGTGTGCAAACATAGGAGACACTCAACCCGGTAGACGATTTTATATGCCGATTACCCTCGACTGGGACACAAAAGCACTCTAAGTGGTCTCACAAGGACCCGTGAGTGGGGCTCACCCATACCCGATAGATCTACCCATTTTGTTCCTTGGTCCTTAACAGGATTAACGGTGCCTAAGTTTTGCGCCTATTCGCACATGATCCGATATTTCATTCCATAGATTAACCATACCATAGTTAACATGTATTTCCCCCCGAGAGTTATAAAACTGAAAAGGTTTAAAAGAAACGGGGGACATGAATTCACTGGGTTCTCTTGTAGTTCGTATGCAGACCAACCCAGCCCCATTGTTGTAACTAGGACAATCCCGTTACTAGTCATGAAAATCTTGCGCATTTCGAAAATACGCGTGTGTTTTGTAAAACCGGTATGTTTAGCTTAAACCTTTCGCAAACCATTTAAGTTCCTTGAAATCCATTTGCAACATGGTTTAGAAATGTGAGTCTTCGTTCATCGAAATATTGTTTACTTTTGCAAAACTTGCATGTCTTTCCACCCCCGAAAACATTTATAAAAATGTAAAACCGTAAAAAGTGGGGGTTATGAACTCACCTCGATATCCTTATGCAAAGCTAGTTTAATGTGATTCGGTAATGTTGTTCCAAGAACGTGAACTCGCTAGCACGCAATGTATGACATTCCTATCAAGGAATAAACTTATAAGTTTCAACTAGCAAAGTAGCTAACTACGTGTCACCGAGCTCTACCGAATCGTTAACCATACGATTCTATGAAGGCGTTATTATCTTGATTTGAATAACTAATTTGGTTTCATTTATAGACGGGATAATACTAATTCTTGGAAACAACTCAGTTTCCGAGAGATTAAGGATATATATATATATATATATTTATATATATAAATATAAATATAAATATATATATATGAAACCGTATTAGTCGTCTCGAAAGGTAGTACGCGTATGTAACGTATATTGAAAATAATACTTTGTAAACTCGTATAATGTTTTCATGCATTTCCCGAATAGTTGTTATGTACGTTGACGTATAATATACGACTCGTCGTAGTGTTTCGTAATATGTAGACATATATATATATAGGCGACTGCTAAAATGAAAACCACATCCAGTTGTAAGAACCATGGGAACTACACCGTACGATTGGTGACCGATTGGAGGCGTGACATGACTAGGATCGAGCCACCAATCATATTGAACAACACAATTAAGTAATTAAAACCAACCACAATACGATTGGTGACCAAAAGAAAGTAAGCCATCTTTAGGTTAAAAGTGGAAGCGTAATACGTAAAGTCCAAAACATAAGTTCATAGTTCATATGTTTAAAGTCCAAAACGTAGGTTTAATAAGTTCATAAGGATTAAATGTTTAGCACGGGACTTAACATCCATATTCCACAACAACCTCCTCCTCGTGCAAGCTCCATAAGCATCTAGCGACCTGTAAGGCATGTAACTACGAGTCAACAACAAAGTTGAGTGAGTTCACGTTTGGTTGTTTAGTTTTAAGTTGTTTCTGAAAAACGTGGTTTGACTTTCGTTGGCTTATTTACCGTGGGGGTTACCCCATAGTTGAAAGTATGTTTAACCAGTTCCTTTTATTACCCAAACCATATCCATATATCAGTGGGGGCTTCCCCATGTGAACTACTAGACTGTATGATATCGACTACTACGAACAATAGTTGTGCCCTACATCAGTGTTTGTCATCACTGACAGTTTGCCATAGTCCATTAGTACACGCCCGTCCGAACGACATGGTGTGAGGTATGTTAAACCTAATAGCGCTATTAACTAATGACCCGCTCGCCATCGGCCTCGGCGATTAAGTCGATATATAATGAGGGACTTAATGATCGAGTTTCGTCTAGTAAGTTTTAAGGGTGTTGTCCTACCCAAGGAGGACGAACGTACGTATTCTACCCAAGGAGAATACGCGGGATTAGTATTGGCATCCTACCCAAGGAGGATGGCCGTACATATCCCACCTAAGTAGGATATGTAGATTTCATTTTAATTCTTTAACCCATTCCCAAACCACGGGGAATCCCATGCCTTAGAAAGTGTGTGAACTCACCTCGGTTTGCTCGGTTAGATTAATTACTCTAGAAATCAGGAAATCAAGCACGTCCTAAATAAACAAGTATCCACATAAGTGTTCTAGTGTAAGATATATATTCTAAATATATATTTACCCATTTTATTTATAAAATCAACCTCCGGCACTTTGTATTTTCGTAAATAAAAATCATGGCGAAGTTTACTTTGAAAACAAGGTTAAAAATAAAATTGTAACACTTGCTAGAAAAATATTTTCTAAGTGTTGGATTTTTACGAAAATTTCGCCAGAGTTTCCTTTGTAAATGGAGGCATCCACGCTTACTAGCGTATCATTTTCTTTTGTAAAATCATTCAATCAATTCTCAATCCTCAACATACAACCTCTATTTACCAAACTAGCCAAAAACAAGCATAATCATAGACTTATGAACTTGAAGGTTTATAAAAACATGTAGTAACTTCCTAGCACACTTAGTAAGTCTTGTTATCTTTAAAAAATGTGATTAGTTTCTTAAAAACATTATTTTTTAAAGAGTTTGAACATTTACAACTTCTAGTAACATTTTCTAAAAATATTTCTTTGTGAAATTTTCTTTTTACACAAGTGTTTCTACACTTGTTTATTCACTAAAAATACGATTAGTTTATGTAAGATCAAACTTTTAACAGAACTCATGCTCTTCACTTGGTTCTTTCGAAAAACCACTCATAGATCTTTAGATCTATGAGACTACAACCCATTTTGATCTTTATTTTTCATGAAAACATGTATTTAATCAAATCCATAGTTATGTATGGATGATATCATCATCCTACACATTTTTAACCTTCACATCTTGCTAGTTCATGTCTTTAAACATGATCTAGCAAGCCTATGTGATGAACCATAACATTTTTACTAACAAACATCATACTACAAGCATAACAACATAAGAACAACATGATTTCTTCATCAATATAACACTACTTCATTTCTAGTTAGTTTATACTTCAAGACTTGTTTATGTTCTTTAGGGTTCTTAGTATTTCACCATTCTTTTCACTATTAACCAACAAAATTATGAACTAGATGAAGATCTAAGGCACTTACTACTAGCACAAGGCTAGGGGAGTTTCAAAGCATAAAAGTGATGGATAAAAGAAAATGAGAGAGGTCCTTGAGATTCCGAACACACCAAGCTTGCTTGTATGATCACTTACACCTTTGGATGTATGTAGAGTGCTTGGAATGAAACTTGAAGGTGATGATGGTGGTGGTGGAGCTCTCGGCCGAGCAAGAGGGGGAGAGGGAGAGTTTTGGTGTGTTGTTGAAAGTTGAATGATGATAATGTGTATAGTCTAGTGTGTTTTTATAAGTGAACTCCAACATCTTATGAACCATGAGTTAATATGTCTCTTGAGTACTTAACAATATCACTAAACAATTTAAGAAAATCAAGTGGGTGTGTCCCACTTCACAACCGGTTATGGGGGGGGGGGGGGGTTTAGTTGTGATGCAACTTTCTAGTTAGTAATCTAGTTAGGAGATTAAGTATTTAGTTAGTGGTTTGTGTGTGTTAAGTAATATATAGTGTGTTAGGGTGTTCGGGGACCCTAACTAGCTTAGAAAAATAAAAACAATGCTTCTAGCATTATTTTGGTGTTCCGGGTAATGTCCAGTCGTTCGGTTTGATACTGTCCCGTTAAAGTGCTTAATTAATCCATAAAGTGTCCTATATATATATTTTTGTAACATTTTTAATTTTCAACACTCAGGAAAGCATACCGGACTATTTCGTAACTTTTCTGTATACTACTAGTATGTTAACAAGCGCATGTAAGTAAGACACAGTAATCAGAAGACAGTTAAGTAATTTAGCACATACATCAAGCACTTTAATTATCATTAATAAATTGTACGGTTACATGTAATTTGAGGGTTGTCACATTCTCCCCCTGTTAAGAGAATTTCTTCCCGAAATTTAGCACCTGGTTACTGAGGAAGCTAGTAAAGTTGCGTTGGTTTCCTGGGGTGTCACATCATCCCCCCCCCCCCTGTTGATTTGGAATTTCGTCCCGAAATTCTGTAGTAGCTTCAGCCTCAGTAGTGGTTGCACTTTTCTTAAACAGCTGGGGTACTTGAGTTTCATTTGGTCTTCTCGTTCCCAGGTGTACTCTGGGCCACGACGGGAATCCCAACGGACTCGGACAAGAGGTATTCTGGTTCGTTTGAGAATCTTAACATCTCGATCAGTAATCTCTACTGGTTCCTCGACGAATCGCAGCTGGTCGTCGATAGTGAGCTCCTTTAAGGGAACTATGAGGGTCTCATCTGACAGACACTTCTTCATATTTGATACGTGGAATACGTTGTGAACTCCGCTGAGTTCTGTCAGTAGATTCAGCCTGTAGGCCACCTTTCCAATCTTCTCAATGATTTCAAAGGGTCCAATGTATCGCGGGTTAAGTTTGCCTCGTTTGCCAAAACGAACTACACCTTTCCAAGGTGAGACTTTAAGTAGCACTCGATCTCCAACCTGGAACTCGAGTGGTTTCCTTCGCTTATCAGCATAGCTTTTCTGACGGTCACGAGCTGCCGCCATTCGCTGTCGTATCTGAGCAATCCTCTCAGTCGTGTTTACCACGAGTTCTGGGCCTGTGATTTGGCTGTCACCAACTTCTGCCCAACAAAGAGGCGATCGGCACTTCCGTCCATACAATGCCTCGAACGGAGCGGCTTGGATACTGGTGTGGTAACTGTTGTTATACGAGAACTCTACTAGCGGAAGGTGCTTTTCCCAGCCATTACCAAAATCGATTACACATGCCCTAAGCATGTCTTCAAGGGTTTGGATGGTGCGTTCAGATTGCCCATCAGTCTGTGGGTGATAAGCGGTGCTCATATCTAAACGTGAGCCAAAAGACCTGTGCATAGCTTGCCACAGTTCCGAAGTAAAACGCACGTCACGATCATAAATGATGGAGGTTGGCACTTCGTGCCTTGATACTACTTCCTTTAGGTAAATGTCTGCTAGAGTAGAAAACTTATCCGTTTCCTTGATAGCCAGAAAATGTGCAGACTTGGTCAGTCGATCCACGATCACCCAGATGGTATCATTTCTGCGTTGAGATCTAGGCAGGCCAGTAACGAAATCCATGGAAATTTGCTCCCACTTCCATTTCGGGATCTCTGGCTGTTGAAGTAGGCCTGATGGTTTCTGATATTCGGTCTTGACTCTCGCACAAGTCAAACATTTGCTAACGTAGGTTGCTATGTGAGCTTTCATGCTAGGCCACCAATATGTAGTCTTGAGATCATGGTACATTTTATCCGAACCAGGATGTACTGAATAACGAGACTTATGTGCTTCATCCATCACATGCTCGCGTAAGTTTCCATAAAGTGGAACCCAGATGGGTCCGTTAACATAGTAGGCACCGTCTCCCTTTTGTTCTAGCCGCTGCCTCGATCCTCGCAAGGACTCAGCCCTGATGTTTTCTGTTTTCAATGCTTCAACCTGAGCATCACGAATCTGAGCGGTAAGGTTGGATTGGATGGTAAGCTGTAAAGCACGTACACGCTTAGGTATAGTATCCTTTCGACTGAGGGCGTCGGCCACCACATTGGCCTTGCCCGGATGATACTTGATCGCACATTCGTAATCGTTCAAGAGCTCAACCCATCGGCATTGACGCATGTTTAACTACTTTTGCTTGAAGATATGCTCGAGACTCCTGTGATCGGTGTAAATGGTGAACTTGGTACCGTACAGGTAATGTCTCCATATCTTAAGCGCGAAAACAACTGCTCCCAGCTCCAAGTCGTGCGTAGTGTAGTTCCTTTCGTGAACTTTAAGTTGGTGTGACGCATAGGCAATGACCTTGTCACGTTGCATCAACACGCAACCAAGTCCTTGGATGGAAGCGTCGCAACAGACCACAAAATCATCTGTGCCCTCAGGCAATGAAAGAATAGGTGCGCTACAAAGCCTCTCCTTTAAGTGCTGGAATGCAGATTCCTGTGCGCCACCCCAATGATAGGTGACACCCTTCTGAGTCAGTGAGGTGAGAGGTTGCGCAATCTTAGAGAAATCCTTGATAAATCTTCTGTAGTAGCCTACCAAACCCAAGAATTGGCGGATTTCTGTTGGAGTACGGGGTGCAGGCCAGTTCTTGATCGAGTCAACCTTGGATGGATCCACATGAATTCCATCCTTGTTTACCACATGGCCTAGAAAGTGGACTTCGCGAAGCCAGAAGTCACATTTTGAAAATTTAGCATACAGTTGCTCTGCTCGAAGAAGTTCCAGCATAAGCCTCAGGTGTTGCTCGTGTTCTTCCTGACTCTTAGAATAGATCAGGATGTCGTCGATGAAGACTATGACAAATTATCCAGGTAAGGCTTGCACACTCGGTTCATGAGATCCATGAAGACCGCAGGTGCATTCGTCAATCCGAAAGGCATAACCAGAAACTCGTAGTGTCCATAACGAGTTCTGAATGCTGTTTTGGAGACGTCCTCCTCTCGGACTCTCAGCTGATGGTATCCCGATCTCAAATCAATCTTAGAGTAATAGCTCGACCCTTGCAACTGGTCGAACAAGTCATCAATACGTGGGAGAGGATAACGATTCTTCACGGTCACCTTGTTGAGTTCGCGGTAGTCAATACACATTCTGAAGGTACCGTCTTTCTTTTTCACAAACAAGACTGGAGCTCCCCAGGGCGAAGAGCTAGGACGTATAAAACCCTTTTCCAAGAGTTCTTGTAATTGCGTGGACAGTTCTTCGAGTTCTGATGGAGCTAGACGATATGGTGCTCGAGCTATGGGCGCTGCTCCAGGAGCGAGCTCGATTTGAAACTCGACTTGACGATGAGGCGGAAGGCCAGGAAATTCCTCAGGAAATACCTCGGGAAAGTCACGTACAATAGGAATGTCTTCAATTCTCTTCTCTTCCATTGATGTGTCAGTAACGAGTGCTAGAATGGCAGTGTGGCCCTTTCGCAAACACTTCTGGGCCTTAAGGAAAGAGATAATGCCTACGACAGCACCACTCTTGTCGCCATGAATCGCGAGGGGTTCTTCACCAGAACGAGGGATGCAGACAATTTTCTCCTTGCAAACAATCTCCGCTTGATGATGAGATAGCCAATCCATTCCAATAACAACGTCGAAACTACCAAGTGTGATAGGAATAAGATCGATAGAGAAAGTCTGACCAGCTAAGACGAGGTTACAACCTTTAACTACGTGTGTGGCTTCAAGACTTTTACCGTTTGCTAGTTCTGCCGTGTGTTTGGTGTTCAAAAGTGTTGGTGTGCGCTTAAGCATTTGGCTAGCTTTTAAGGACACATAACTAGTATCGGCACCCGAATCAAATAAAACAGTAACAAAGAAGTCGTCCAGAAGAAACTTACCCATCACAACGTTGGGATCGTTCCTTGCATCACCCTGACCTAGCACGAAAACACATCCTCTGGCACCGTTGCCATTATTGTTACCCCCGTTGTTGCCTCCATTGTTGCCTCCATTGTTGTTCCCATTTCCTTGGTTGTTGTTGTTCTGATTCTGGTTCAGCTGAGGCCAGTTCCTCTTAAAGTGGCCTTCAGTGCCACACTGAAAGCATCCTTTATTACCCTGCTGCTGTTGCTGTTGGTGGTTCTGTGGAGCTTTTTGTTGTTGTTGGCGATTCTGATTTACTGGTCGTGCGCTCCTGCAATCCTTTGCTTCATGACCAAACTTGTTACACCTCAGGCAACGACCCTTGTTGCACTGCCCGCAGTGATGCTTGTTGCACCGGTTGCACTTGGGGTGGTTCCCTCGGTATCCACCCTGTCCTTGACTACCGGAAGATTGCTGACCAGGACTCTGGTGGTCATCAGTCTTTCGCTGCTGAGACTGAACTGAAGTTGAACCCTTACTGGAATTCCCATCCCATTTTTGCTTGTTTTCATTTGGAGCGTCAGTAGTAGCAGCACCGATACACTTGGGCAGTTTATTTTGTTCAACTGCTTGATCGGTGAGACGATGGGCCAACTTAATGATTTGCTGAATGGTACCCAGGTTAGCTGCAGTCACGTGACTCTGAATCTCGGGTACAAGACCCTTGAGGTACAGCTCAATACGTTTGATGGGAGGGTCTACCATAGTAGGGCACAAGATGGCCAGCTCGTTTGACCTCTTCGTATACGCCTCAATCTCAGACCCCGTCATCTTCAGGTTGAAAAATTCCACCTCTAGCCTGTGGATATCGTCACGACTACAGTATTCTTCTTTGATCAGTTCTTTGAAACCATTCCATGGGGTGGCGTTAGCAACCGCCATCCCTAGTAGTTCAACCCGTGCTTTCCACCAGGTTAACGCGGCACCTTCTAGTGTTCCAGTAGCATATTTCACCCTACGATCTTCAGGGCATTCACACATCTCAAAGACAGACTCAAGCTTCTCGAACCAGTGTAGAAGGCCTACAGCTCCTTCTGTGCCACAGAAAATAGTAGGTCGGCAGTCCATGAACGTTTTGAACGTACATACGGGAGGCTGAGCATGTTGACCTGTTGCGCGAGAATAAAAGACAAGGTTAAGCATGAGGGTTGGTTTGCGAAGGTAGGATCTCAACGTCCTAAGGTGGGTTAATATGGCAGGTTATACCTCCTGCTGGATTTGCTGTGAGTGCCTCAGCAACTCGTTCGTTGATTAAAGCCGTCAGCTGGGCTTGAGTTGGGTTGATACGTCCTCCGCGTCCGTTCATGATCTTCACAACGAAGCAACGTAAGTGAGAAAAGTTTCGCGAAAGTGTGTAAGTGTGGGACGACAGTAGAGAGTAAGCACACAAGGTTCAAATAGCAATTATCACGTTAATTAATGCACAGTGTGAACTATCTAACCGACAATATAACATAAATCATACCACCTATGGTGTCAAGTCTTGCACGTGGAGCAAAGCGTCGTTGTGGATCGTTGAGCACTGTACAGGTTATAGTCTGGTTTTGTCAAAAAGCTTTTCCCTTTTTAAAACCAAGTTCACTATAACCAATGGCTCTGATACCAATCTATCACACCCCCAAAATCCACCATGCGGGGTATCACCGCTTGGAGGCATGACATGACCAGGATCGAGCCACCAATCATATTGAATAACACAATTAAGTAATTAAAACCAACCACAATACGATTGGTGACCAAAAGAAAGTAAATCGTCTTTAGGTTAACAGCGGAAGCGTAATACGTAAAGTCCAAAACATAAGTTCATAGTTCATAAGTTTAAAGTCCAAAACGTAGGTTTAATAAGTTCATAAGGATTAAATGTTTAGCACGGGACTTAACATCCATATTCCACAACAACCTCCTCCTCGTGCAAGCTCCATAAGCATCTAGCGACTTGTAAGGCATGTAACAACGAGTCAACAACAAAGTTGAGTGAGTTCACGTTTGGTTGTTCAGTTTTAAGTTGTTTATGAAAAAACGTGGTTTGACTTTCGTTGGCTTATTTGCCGTGGGGGTTACCCCATAGTTGAAAGTATGCTTAACCAGTTCCTTTTATTACCCAAACCATATCCATATATCAGTGGGGGCTTCCCCATGTGAACTACTAGACTGTATGATATCGACTACTACGAACAATAATTGTGCCCTACATCAGTGTCTATCATCACTGACAGTTTGCCATAGTCCATTAGTACACGCCCGTCCGAACGGCACGGTGTGAGGTTTGTTAAACCTAATAGCGCTATTAACTAATGACCCGCTCGCCATCGGCCTCGGCGATTAAGTCGATATATAATGAGGGACTTAATGATAGAGTTTCGTCTAGTAAGTTTTAAGGGTGTTGTCCTACCCAAGGAGGACAAACGTACGTATTCTACCCAAGGAGAATACGCAGGATTAATATTGGCATCCTACCCAAGGAGGATGGCCGTATATATCCCACCTAAGTAGGATATGTATATATCGTTTTAATTCTTTAACCCATTCCCAAACCACCGGGAATCCCATGCCTTAGAAAGTGTGTGAACTCACCTCGGTTTGCTCGGTTAGATTAATTACTCTAGAAATCAGGAAATCAAGCACGTCCTAATAAGGTACAGATAACAATCAGTTTCCCATGCACGACACGTATCCTACGTACAGTTTACCTACTCATTACTTCTATCACAAACCACATAATTCAAACGTCAAGGTACTTTGTTAAGTTATATTATTTTACCCTAAAGTAATATAACTATCACACAAAATAAACAAGTATCCACATAAGTGTTCTAGTGTAAGATATATATTCTAAATATATATTTACCCATTTTATTTATAAAATCAACCTCCGGCACTTTGTATTTTCGTAAATAAAAATCATGGCGAAGTTTACTTTGAAAACAAGATTAAAAATAAAATTGTAACACTTGCTAGAAAAATATTTTCTAAGTGTTGGATTTTTAGGAAAATTTCGCCAGAGTTTCCTTTGTAAATGGAGGCGTCCACGCTTACTAGCGTATCATTTTCTTTTGTAAAATCATTTAATCAATTCTCAATCCTCAACTTACAACCTCTATTTACCAAACTAGCCAAAAACAAGCATAATCATAGACTTATGAACTTGAAGGTTTATAAAAACATGTAGTAACTTACTAGCACACTTAGTAAGTCTTGTTATCTTTAAAAAATGTGATTAGTTTCTTAAAAACTTTATTTTTTTAAAGAGTTTGAACAGTTACAACTTCTAGTAACATTTTCTAAAAATATTTCTTTGTGAAATTTTCTTTTTACACAAGTGTTTCTACACTTGTTTATTCACTAAAAAGATTAGTTTATGTAAGATCAAACTTTTAACAAAACTCATGCTCTTCACTTGGTTCTTTCGAAAAACCACTCATAGATCTTTAGATCTATGAGATTACAACCCATTTTGATCTTTATTTTTCATGAAAACATGTATTTAATCAAGTCCATAGTTATGTATGGATGATATCATCATCCTACACACTTTTAACCTTCACATCTTGCTAGTTCATGTCTTTAAACATGATCTAGCAAGGCTATGTGATGAACCATAACATTTTTACTAACAAACATCATACAACAAGCATAACAACATAAGAACAATATTGTTTCTTCATCAATATAACACTACTTCATCTCTAGTTAGTTTATACTTCAAGACTTGTTTATGTTCTTTAGGGTTCTTAGTATTTCACCATTCTTTTCACTATTAACCAACAAAATTATAAACAAGATGAAGATCTAAGGCACTTACTACTAGCACAAGGCTAGGGGAGTTTCAAAGCGTAAAAGTGATGGATAAAAGAAAACGAGAGAGGTCCTTGAGCTTCCGATCACACCAAGGTTGCTTGTATGATCACTTACACCTTTGGATGTATGTAGAGTGCTTGGAATGAAACTTGAAGGTGATGATGGTGGTGGTGGAGCTCTCGGCCGAGCAAGAGGGAGAGAAAAAGAGTTTTGGTGTGTTGTTGAAAGTTGAATGATGATAATGTGTATAGTCTAATGTGTTTTTATAAGTGAACACAACATCTTATGAACAATGAGTTAATATGTCTCTTGAGTACTTAACAATATCACTAAACAATTCAAGAAAATCAAGTGGGTGTGTCCCACTTCACAACCGGTTATTGGGGGGGGGGGGTTGGTTTAGTTGTGATGCAACTTTCTAGTTAGTAATCTAGTTAGGAGATTAAGTATTTAGTTAGTGGTTTGTGTGTGTTAAGTAATATATAGTGTGTTAGGGTGTTCGGGGACCCTAACTAGCTTAGAAAAATAAAAACAATGCTTCTAGCATTATTTTGGTGTTCCGGGTAATGTCCGGTTGTTCGGTTTGATATTGTCCCGTTAAAGTGCTTAATTAATCCATAAAGTGTCCTATATATATATTTTTGTAACATTTTTAATTTTCAACACTCAGGAAAGCATACCGGACTATTTCGTAACTTTTCTGTATACTACTAGTAAGTTAACAAGCGCATGTAAGTAAGACACAGTAATCAGAAGACAGTTAAGTAATTTAGCACATACATCAAGCACTCTAATTATCATTAATAAATTGTACGGTTACATGTAATTTGAAGATTGTCACAGTTATGCCCTAGAAGTGTGAGACTAATGCATCAAATATACGTAATGGGCTATGGTTGCGAATTGGGCTTTAACAGATTAGTTTATATTAGGTTTGGACCTTGTATAGGTCATTTGGGCCATGCCTAAGGCCATGTGGGCTAGGCGGGCCCATGGGGAGCCCATGTACGGAAGTGGGCTTACCTAGGGTACATAAACTAGTTTTATATTGTTTCTAGAGAGAGACCTCCATGTTACAGAAGTTCTAGAGAATCAAAGAGGGAGGCGATGTGGTTTTGTTCATCTTGTACTAGACGGTTTTGCTTATCAAAGTAATAGAATCGTGTGCAAGGTGTTAAAGTGATCTCGGTTTTGTTCTTCGTGTTTCTTGGTTTTCGGTTTTCTTGAATCTCACCAAGTTTGGATTATGCCCATCCTTGGTGATTGTGTGATATCATTGTTTGATCCGGTTATTTGGGACTTACATGTACACGATGACCATTCGCATATGAAATTCTTGTGGCTCCTGCCTGGATAAACAATTGCTTTGTTTTGCACTAGACTTTGTTTTCTGATTCTTATTAACTGGTAAATTTTGACCACTGGCGTTGATTTTGTGAAACATTTATTATATTTGAATTGTTTGTCGTTTATAAAGCGTATTAGCGATTTTCTTGCATCGTTAGCGGGTTGGTAAATTGGTGGGTAATTGGTATAATCAAACGGGTTATTAGGTTGTTATAGTGAGTCTTAAAAACTATCCCTTATAATTAATCAAAATCATTAATTCCAAGGCCATGTCTATGTGGTGTTATGAATCGGTAAATGGGATTTTATGCTAAAAAGGGTAATCGGGATTCGGGTGGAGGTTACTTTTTCTCATCTTGAAAACAACTTTCTTAATCAGTTTTTATGTCTTTGAAGTCAATTAATCAAACCCCCAATTAGATAATTTTAGTTCCTAGTTAAAGACTTCTACACTGACTACATATTCCCCGTGGATACGATACCCTACTTACGTTATCTACTTAGTTTAATTAGGTTTTTGCATGACTCTTACAACAGTCATCAAAATGGTGCTATTGTCGTGGAATTACGCTTGGGTGTCCTGTTTTTTTTCTTTCTAAAAAAATAAAAAAATGAAAATAAAAATCAAAACAAAACAAAAATCCAAAAACTTTTTTTTTCTATTTTATTTTATTTTTTGTTTATTTCGCATTACGCTTGGGTGTCCTGTTTGAGTTTGTACATGTGAATTCTTCGAAACATGGATAGAGCTTATCATACGCCGTTCAGAATTCAATCAGAAGTGTCCATACTCAATCTCCATTTGGACACAGGGATGATCTGAACACTACTTGTAGAGAGCGAACCGAGTCTTTGCTAAACCCGGCCGCAAATGATATGTTATACGGTCATTATGGAACACGACTTATGAGGATTCTACCACTTTAAACCAGGGGAGTATGTTCCATTTTATGTTATTGTTGTATTTTTTTTTAGTTTTTTCAGTAGGTAGTTTCTCGCTCTATTGAGGACAATGTAGAATTTAAGTGTGGGGAGGGCAAACTAGCGTCTAGTTGTGTCATGGTCAGTGTGATATCCGGGTCACTAAAAAAAATTAAAAAAAAATCAAGAAATAAAACACCAAAAAAATCCATAAAATAAAAAAAAATTGAAAATGTTGTGTAAAGGTTTTTGCACAAAATGGAAGATGATAGGTATAATCAGATCATTGGTTTTCAATTACTATATATAAGATAATTACAAGATCTAAAATGCGTCTGACTTAGGATATGTGGGTAGGCCCAACCTGTGACAACTGTTAAATTACGGGTTATAATTACGTTATAACGAACATTAAGACAATTATAAGTATTGTTTTAAGGCACAACTTAACTTAATTAGGACTTTGGTATGCCTAGGAACGTCTATCCGGCTTTGCAGTACGCGCATGGTGATTTGCGGGAAAACTGCCGAACGTTAAACGATAACGAACTAACACCAAACAAAATACTGACAACGACGACACATATGAGTTTTATATGTATATTCTAAACACATAAATTGGTTTGGCGAAATTATCCTTCTTTCGAGCGTCACAAAACGCTTAGGTGAACAAAAAACGCGACCGTAGGAACGCACCGACAACGAAATGGAAGCATCGGACTCATGTATTACCTTAAAAACTGAAATATCATGATATATTTAGCTTCGTAATCGAATTTTAATATTCGCAGTTTAAATCGGATCGAAAAAAGGACTAGAAACGACCACCAAAGCGTTTTATGCAATTTTAACGCAACTAACGAACGATATTATAAAACATCTACTTTCGACACTATTTACATACTTTTGATCTTAAAATGACATTTTATGACATTCCACGAAGTTTGGGTTCGAAAACGGGCCTTCGAAGCGCTTTCGGGCCGCACAAACGACTAGAAACGCGATAACGGGCCTTAGGCCCAACCTAGCTAAAAGCCCAACCCACACCCTAAACCCTAACTACAAAAGGTAGCCTACACACACTCACACCATTTCTCCACACACACACTCTCTCTTCACTCCCACATGCCACCTACTCTCTCTCTCTAGAACTCCAGCCGGAGCACGACGGCGACGACGACAAAGCACGGTGGAGCCAGCAGCGGAAGAGGGCAGCGATCCCGCCGCATACGGCGAAGACGATGGATTTTTCCGGCGGACCAACGGTGGCCCCCTAAATCGTGCCATCCGAACACATCCCCGGCATCGGTTTCTCCGTTTGAGCGACGGTGTTGGCAGGTTCACACCCCGGCAGCCGCGGTTCGAGGATTTTCTCTCCGCTAAGCTCACATTGTCCTCTTCTCCCTCTATATCGGTGGATCTACTTCTTGATAAGCTTCTCTTCTGTTGGTGCACTAAATGTCTGCTGATTATGTCATTATCAAGTCTTGTGTCTAGGATTGTTTGAATGATCACACAATAGGGTTTAAGTTAGGGTTTTTATGTGTTAAACACAAGATTTCGCTTGAGAGGGTATGTTTATGCTTGAAGCGAAATCAACAACACATGATTTCGCTTCAACAAGTCTCAAGCGAAATCATGTTCTCTATATATAGGTGGTTAGGTCATTTGAAGCGTGATCAGTTGTCATTGTATGTGAATCAAGGTGCTGCTGAATTTTTGTCAGAAAATCATTGTAAAGACTCAGAAGGCATTAATAGAAGAAAAATTAAGAGGAACAAAGCTGTTATAACTTTGTATACATTGATTCCGCCTTTGTATTCAAAGATGAACACCTTAACTGACTTTTAGAGGTCGTACAACGGTCCAACAAGTGGTATCAGAGCTCAGGACGAGGAGTTCATACCATAGCAGCGGATTCTCTTCTTTCTACTCATTTCTTTTTACATTTTTCAGTTCTGAACAAGTTCCAACGGTCAAAATGTTCTGATTTTCGAGTATAACGTGTAAAACTGAGTTTTAACAAAGCGTACAAAGTTTCGGACTAAAATTCAGACTAAAACATGTTAAAATTGACCTAAAACTGGATTTCGCTTGAAAGGATTCGAAGATAACAGGTTGTTTTCGCTTCAAGTCAGACATTTTGGACTATTTCGCTTGAAATTTCTGAAGCGAACTTGATTCTGCTGGGTTTCGCTTGAACAGTTGAAGCGAAACTGTTCTTTCAGATTTCGCTTGAAGGTTCTGATAAGTTGAAGCGAAATAGTGGATTTCGCTTGAATCAGAATTGGTATTTGATTTCGCTTGAAGTTGAAGCGAAATAGTTCATATCAGATTTTGCTTGAACAGTTATTATTGAGCTGTTTCGCTTGAAGCTGATTACTTCAAGTATTTCGCTTGAATCTGTTAATTTTTTCAAAACCTAAAAATTTTCTAAGTGTTTGATTGATTTTTCAGGTACGTTTACAATGGATGATATTTTCTTGAACCCGTTTAGCGATATGTACGCATTCGCAGGAAACTCGGGAGACAATACTTCTTCAAACGATGCAAACAAAAGTCCACCGAAAGAAAGAAAGAAGGAAGCTTGGGAGTCCGAAAGTGCATTTGGAACATTTAACAAACCTCCTAAGCTGATGGCTATAGAAGATTATAGCAGGTGGGTAACAAAGTTCGAAGATTGGTTGATGGCATTTGCTTTTCCTTGCTGGAAGAGTATGAAGAATGGTTTTGCCCAAGGAAAGAAGAATGGTGAAGCATTAAGATCAGCTGAAGAGATTGAAAATTTTGTGGCTGAGCAAAAATGTGTGGCATTATTGTTTCAATCGGTGCGTGAAGACATCATTTCGCTGATAGATTACTCCAATTCTAAAGACTTATGGGAATAACTTGAAAAGAAGTGTCTTGGAAGCAAAGAGATTGTAAAAAATAAAAAGAAACTTCTTAGGAAAGAATTTGATATGTTTAGTTGTATGAAAAATGAATCGGTGTGTAAAATGATTGAAAGGTTCGGTCATCTGAAGTTAGAATTAGCAAGACATGATATCAGATATTCTGATGATGAGCAAGTAGACAAGTTGTTCGATTCATTGCCAGATGAGATGGAGTGGAGATATTATGCTCTCATGCTTAAGAACACTATTCCTTCTGATTTGTTGAAACCAGATTTGGTGATTGAGAAACTTGAAAGTCATGAACTGGAATTGAAGAAGACGTACAAAGTTAATCATTCATCTTATCAACAGAATCTGGATCTATACTATCCAAAGAGCATGATGCCGAAAGCTACTTCTCCAAAGACTGCATTTTCTGCTGAAAATGTTTCTACAGCCGGAAAAGAAAGTCAAAGTGGTCAAAGTAGTGGAAGTCACAGTGGTTATCACAGTGGATCTTCATTTTCTGGAAATCATTCTGATGCAAAGAATTGTTTTCAATGCAACATCGCAATAGACTTGAAGAATGCTCAGAACTTTGATGAGGAATCGGCCAAGCAGCAGATGATCTTTCTAGCATCAGTGTTGGAATCGTATGAAGGATTAGTAGCTGGGAAGATTGGAAATACAAATCTGACGAAAGAAGATTACGATCAGATTGATCCGGAGGAAATGGAACTGATCGATATTCGTTGGGCTATGGCAAGTGCTGTTCGTCGTGCACAAAGATTCATGGAAATCACTGGCAGAAAAACAATTGGTGGTGCTTCTACCAAGCTGGGGTTCGATAAATCGAATGTGACTTGTTTCAAGTGTAAGCAGAAGGGTCACTTCAAACGAGAATGCCGAAACGCTTATGCTGATGAGTCGGAGAACCCTTTCAGAGATGATTATTACAAAAAGGCAATCTACCACCAGAATAAATCCGAGCCGCCTAGATTGAAGCAGGTTGAAGATAACAGAGACAAATCAAGGGCTCTTGCTGTGATTTATGATGATGAGGGGTATGATTGGAGTAAGGAAGTTCTACCTGAAGAAGATGCGGTGGGTTACGCATTCATGGCAAGCAATGATGAACCTAAGCCATGGAAAGATGATCGTACTGAAGAACAGAAATATCAATACCGGAAGATGGTTGCTGAAACCAAGATTATCAGACTTTCTGGTATCTTTCTGGAAGCTAGAAGAGCAAACAGATGGGATCCAGATAGAGAGTGCTATCTTGATAGGTATGGAAATATTGCGATTGATGACAAAACGCTAGATATCGAAGCCATCATCAAGGAATACAAAGAAGAAGATGAGTATTGGCAACACAAATGGTGGGGAACTCCAACTTCGAAAATGATTGAAAAAGAGAAAGAGAAAGAGAGAAAGGAGAAAGAGAAGAAAGAAAAGCAGGTTGATACAGGCATAATTGATACTACGCAAGAGTTGACAGCTGAAAACCTGGGAGTGATGGCTGACAAAGTGCTAGCTGCAAAAGCACTTGAGGTAGATCCTAATTCTGTTACTGAGTCAAAGGGATCGGTCAGTCAAAGTGTGTCAACAAATGCGTCAGGTAACAAGTTTGAAGGAAATGCTGACTGCAAAAATTGCACCAAACAATGCAATTTTTGTAGCACTGTCACGTATCTTAACAATGAGAAAATTCAGAATCTGACAACAAAAGTTAGAAAGGTTGAAGGTCAGATTCTCGATCGTGACAAAAGTGTAAGAGCTTCAACTGAACGGAACAAAGAATTAACGACTCAAATTGAAAATGATAAAACTGAACGTGAGAAAATAAAATCTGAAAATGAAAAATTAATTCTTGAAAACCGTCAGATTTCTGAAAAGTTTGAGAAATTGAAAAACATTGTTAAAGATAGTGATGATCGAAATGGCAAAACATTTAAAGAAAATGAACATCTAAGAGCTGTTTTGAGGTTAAAAGAAGAATCGATTAATGAACAACTGGATCAAATTGCTAAATTGAAACTTAAAGTTCAAGAAGCTGAAATTGAGAATGAACGAATCCAGTTGAAGCTTAACAGCTATAAATCGGCAAGTTTTGTTTTGCAGCATATTGTTCCTAAACCTATAGGGAAAAACAAAGATGGCGAGGATGTGTTTTCTGATGGAACTGGTGTAGGTTTTCACAAAGTTCCACCGCCAATTTTAGACAACTACACGAAAAAGCAGTCTAGTTTGGTGGAAATTGAGGAAGAAAGTGAAGTTAAACTTCCTGAAAACATTGATGTCACGTTCACATCTTCCAATGACGAGGGTGTCCAAAGTGATGTGGTGAAAAGTGTGGTAGACAAAGTGCTTAAACCGGATTGTGACACTTCTGAGGAGGATGGGTGTTTTCTAGACAGATACATTCTGAAACAAAAGTCCAAGAACAACTTAGATGAAGAATCAAACCTTGTCATGTACAAGATGATGGGTTCGGATAAGTTGTTTTCGGATTCAGAGTTTCCAATAGAGAATGTTAACATGAACAAATTGACAAATGTTTTCAAACTTGTTGAAGTCGAGTTGTCAGCTGTGAATAATCTGAGTCGAAAGAAAGACAGGGTTTATAACAAGAAAACTGTTTATTCACCACGTTTTTATAATAACAATCGAAACAATTGGTCGGGTGGTTATCGAGGTGGTAATAGTTATCAGAAGAAGAGTTTTCAAAACAAGTGGTTTACTGAAAAGAAGGTGTTTGTGAACAGTTCAAGTTCACTTTCTGATGAGGAAAATGAAATCTTTTCAAAAACGAATGAAGAGTTCTTTGAGAAAAGAGCTTCACAGTATCAGTCTGAAGGCATGAGTCGAGTAGTTGATACTCGTACTTGTTTTAGATGTGAACAAGTTGGTCATATTGCACGAAAGTGTACATATGTGAAGCCTAGGACTGAAGCTGTGAAAGTTCAACAAAAGAAGGTTGATGTGAAGGGTAAAGCATCAATGTATGTTGAGAAGAAAGTGGTTGAGAAGCAAAACATTAAAATCAACAATGTAAAAGTAAAAAATGAACCTGTAAAGAAATTGGTAACTCAAAATGACAAGTTTTATAAACGGGTTGCATTAACTGAACAAATTTGGAAACCAAAAACTGAAATGAAAATTTCAACTTCTGAAGTGAAAAAGGCTGAAGAATCAATTTCGGTTGATTATAATGCAAATTTTCCACCTTTGAAGGCTGAAAATTTCAAAATTCAAATTGCTAGAGTCAAGGTTACACCTAAGGCTGATGAAGCCTGGGTGGACACCATGTTCGAATAAGCAGTTTGAATTGCCGGAGCTTCCTGGATTGCGAAGCATGAATCGGCATCTTTATTGAAATGTTTTTAAAATCAACTTGTGGTATGTGCAGGATCTTCCAAGAGCCATTTCAAGATGGATCATGGATAGTGGAGCATCTCGACATATGACAGGAAAAACTGCATTACTGTATGATGTAAGGAACATTAATGGTGGTTATGTGGGATTTGCTGGTCATGAAGGTGGTCGAATTGTTGGTGAAGGAACGTTATCCAATGGGATTGTGACGTTTGAGAGAGTTAACTACATCACTGAGCTGGAAAACAATCTGCTTAGTATCTCGCAGATTTGTGACAATCAGTACACTACTCACTTTACTGATAAGGAATGTTTGATTTTGAAACCTGGTTTTGTTATTCCTGAAGAATGGATTATTATGAGGGCACCTAGAGTGAACGATTTATATGTGTTAGATATGTCTGTAGCAACTACAACTACTGGTCAAGCACATTGTTTTGTGTCTAGAGCAACTGAGAAAGAATCGAGATTGTGGCACCGCAAGATGGGGCATATTCACCTAAGGAAAATGAATCACTTGGTGCACAATGATTTGGTATTGGGAGTTAATATCAAAGGTTTTCATCTGGAAGGGGAGTGCATTAGCTGTATCAAAGGCAAGCAGAAGAAAAAGTCACACCCTACAAAGCAAGTCAATTCAGTTTCGAGACCTTTGGAGAGACTTCACATGGATTTATTTGGTCCGGTGAATGTCAAAAGCATTACAGGAGATTACTATTGTTTGGTCGTTACTGATGATTATTCCAGATTTTCATGGGTTTCTTTCTTAAAGACGAAAGATGAAACATTTGACAGTTTGATGGGTCTGTTCAGGAAGATTGAGAAATTGTACCAAAGGCGTATCAAAAGAATTCAAAGTGATAATGGTACTGAATTCAAGAACAGCAAGATGGAAGAATTTTGTGATGAAAGAGGTATTTTGCATGAGTATAGTGCTCCGTACACTCCGCAGCAGAACGGACTCGCAGAACGCAAAAACCGGACGCTAATCGAGACGGCTAGAACTATGCTCGCAGATTCAAAGTTACCAATTAATTTTTGGGCTGAAGCTGTTTCTGCTGCATGCTATACGCTCAACAGGGTTCTTACTGTCAAGAAGTTCAACAGAACATGCTTTGAGCTAATCAATAACCACAAACCGAATTTGAAGTATCTAGAACCGTTCGGGTCACCTTGTACGGTTATAGAGCCTTTTGGAAAGTTTGGTCTGAAGTGCATTGAGGGAATATTTGTTGGTTATGCAAATCCATTGCGACGTGTCTTCGTTCCAAGTGAGAAGCGGATTATTGAAGCTGCAAATGTTGAATGTCAAGGTTATACTATGCCGCCGCAGAATCCTGGTGATTCATGGCGTTATCATTATGACAAACTTTGGGATTCGTTTGACATGAGAGAAGAATCAGAGGATGATGAAGATTTCTTTGATGAGTTGGATATTTTGCGTGAATATGAGTCGCAGTTAAGGTTCCCAGCTGAGTATTCAAGGAGACCACGGGAAACTTCAAATGATGCTGAAGCAGGTCCAAGTAATGCTGGTGAACATGATGATGTCCAACAGAATGAAGTTGCTCAGGATAATCAGTCGGGTCAGAATGATAATTTAGAAGCTGAAAACATGCCAGTATTTGATCATGGTGATTCAGATTCAGATTCTGAGGGGGAGCAAATTCAGATTTCAAGTCAAACAAACCAAGTTGGTGCACAAGATGCAGAGCAGAATGTTACTAATCTGGAGGGAAATGTAGATGTTCAAAGTGAAGTGATGCCGAGAACTTTTTCATATCATCCAGAGTAGTTGATCATAGGAGAATTGCAAGCTGGAGTTCGCACTCGAAATCAGATTGATAAAGGGCTTACATGTTTTTATACAAAAGTTGCTCCTTTGCAAACTGAATTTTCTTTGAGTTGTTTTATCTCGCAGGTTGAGCCAAGAACTTACAAAGAGGCACTTACTGAAGACTCTTGGGTCAATGCTATGCAGGAGGAACTTAGTCAATTTGAGAAATTGGGAGTGTGGAAGTTAGTTGATTTGCCAGATGGTCATAGGAAAATTAACACTAAGTGGGTGTTTAAGTGTAAAAGGGACGATAGAGGAGTTGTTGTAAGGAACAAAGCTCGGCTTGTTGTTCAGGGATTTAGTCAACAGGAGGGAATTGATTTTACCGAAGTCTATGCTCCTATAGCACGACTAGAGGCGATCAGAATTTTCCTAGCATTTGCGTCTTGGAAGAACTTTAAAGTATATCAGTTGGATGTTAAATCGGCGTTTCTTTACGGGAAGGTTAAAGAGGAGGTTTATGTCGGTCAGCCACCGGGCTTTACTGATCCAATCCACAAAAACAAGGTCTACCTATTGGACAAAGCGCTGTATGGTTTACATCAGGCCCCGAGAGCCTGGTACGAGACTTTGTCTCAACACCTACTAGCCAACAAGTTCATTCGTGGAAAAGTGGATGCCACTCTCTTCACTAAAGTCGTTGATGGTCATCTTCTGATAGTTCAGATTTATGTGGACGATATAATCTTTGGGTCGACAAATGAAAATCTATGCAAAGATTTTGAATCAGTGATGAAGCAGAAGTTTGAAATGTCATCAATGGGGGAGATGAAATTCTTTCTGGGATTACAAGTTGAACAACTTCCTGAGGGAATTTTCATTCATCAGTCAAAGTACGTTCATGATATTCTAGAGAAATTTGGGATGTCAAGTTCTACTCCAGCTGCTACCCCACTTGCAACGAATCATGGGATTCACCCAGATCTCACCGGAGACAGGGCTGATGAAACTTTTTATCGATCCATGATAGGTTCTTTAATGTACCTAACTGCTTCACGTCCTGATATCATGTACCCAACGTGCCTCGCAGCAAGATTTCAGTCTAACCCGAGAGCATCGCACATGATCATTGTGAAGAGGATATTGCGCTACCTGAAAGGAACTCCTTCATTGGGGTTGTGGTATCCTAGAAAAGGCGATTTTACGCTCGAAGGGTATTCCGATTCGGATTTCGGATGCTGCAAAGTCAATTCAAAATCAACAACTGCAGGATGCCAGTTCTTTGGTCCTAGATTGGTTACCTGGCAGTGTAAGAAACAAACGTCTGTGGCGTTATCTACTTGTGAAGCGGAGTATGTTTCTGCTAGCAGTTGCTGCTCTCAGATCTTGTGGATACAGCAACAGATGCGCGACTACGGTTTGCAGTTTCTTAACACACCTCTTTTTGTTGATAATGAGGCCGCTATAAATATAACTAAAAATCCAGTACATCACGCTAAAACTAAACACATAGAAATTCGTCATCACTTTATTCGTGATTGCTTTGAGAAAAAGTTGATACGAATTGAGAAAATCCACACAGACGAGCAGAAAGCTGATTTACATACCAAAGCTTTTGATAAAAATCGGTTTACATATTTGTTAAAACTGAATGGTATGATGCTTCTGTCGGTGTCGGATGGCATAATTGGCGTTGATGAGGGTACTGTTGCGGATGAAGACGAGAAACAATCTGAAATGGTTTGTCGAATTTTTACTTGTTTTGGTATTTAGGGGGAGTAGATGTTTGTACATAGTTTATTTTTTAGAAAATACAAAAACAGTAAAAATGCAAAAATACAAAAACATGATAAAAATCTGAAAAAGAGCTTGTGTATATAGGGAAAATGATAGTACATCAGCTAGACGATTACAGTATGCTAAAGATTTGGAAAGTATAAAAGAGTTAAACAATCTTACTGATGATGTGTCGATAGGTTTTCGTACATTTAGTAGATTTATTCGGGATATAAACTTAAAATTCAAACTTGTGAATTTGTGGAGAACACTACTTGGATATATAGGTAACCCCTGAAATCTCGTTTGAAAGGTCTCGTAATCTGATATACTAGGTCTTTATACTCTATGATATCTGGGGTATTATTCCGGGACTTCTGCTGAACGGTAGTTCTGACCTAGTCCCTGGCTAATACTTGCTTCAATGCTTGAAACACAGCATTAAACCCTCAGCATGCTGAAACAATAAAATTGATAAATGCTGCTGTTGTAAGCAAAAAGATCCTCTAAAGGGGACACACCGAAAAGTCGAAGCTGATATCTCTCTGCGTATACGGAAGTATCGATCTGAGATCCCTCGGCCCTCGCATACCTAAATTATATACAGATATCATTGTAGTATTCTCACCTGTAAGACTGATTATTGAGATTCTGGATACGGGAGTATATTCAAGAGGTGGGACACATGAATGATCTAAGTTCTTAATTCATCTAAATCATATCCTGAGTAAATTGAAATTTGTGTGAGAATTTAAGATGGATCAGTATATCGACAATCAAGGTAAATTGTTTAAGTCTAAGTATGATATGTAGCTTAACGGTACTTGTGATTTGTCTGAAAAGCTGATATGATTCCCTGACACGCTCATCAAAAATATGTTTGTAAATAGTTTATTTTGTTTAATTTCTGCAATCTAAGTTTTCTGTATTTCATTTCTTAGTTTGGAATATTTTGATAAAATCCAAAAAGATTTTATTTCTGCTTTATTTTCCGACAAACCAAGGTGGAAAGTTGATTGTTGGATTCTCGGTTGTTTGAAGCAGATGCAGGAGATTCTGGACTGAAGAATGAGGAGAGCTTACTTTGAAGAAGTTTGAATTGTTTGAAATGACAAAAACAAGTTCATTAACTTGATGCTTGTTATTTTCAGAAAAATGTTTGAAATTGTTGTTTTAAAATCAGTATTGATTCGTCAAAGGATCAACCAAGGTCATTAATTTGGACTTGGTAGATTAATTGAGTAATCAGGGTCATTAACTTGGACCTGAATACTTAAGTGTATTGTTATAACTGATTGAGTTTGTGAATTATTGTTGAAAAGATAGAATGGTTATGTTTGTTGGTTGAGTAACAGGATTGGACTTCATTATTCCCAACGGAAGCTATTTGTCAAAGCTTGAACCAGATTTCTCAGATTCTAGCATATCGAGAGGGGGAGTTTGTGAAAGGGGGAGTCTGGATCAACAGTCAAAGGGAAGATTGAAGTTTAAAGGTTATAGCTTGAAGATAGAGATTGATGAGAGTTTTTACAATGTGTGAAGATTGCTAAAGACAAAGACTTGAAGCCAAAGACTTCATCAACATCCAAGGGGGAGTCTGTTGGTGCACTAAATGTCTGCTGATTATGTCATTATCAAGTCTTGTGTCTAGGATTGTTTGAATGATCACACAATAGGGTTTAAGTTAGGGTTTTTATGTGTTAAACACAAGATTTCGCTTGAGAGGGTATGTTTATGCTTGAAGCGAAATCAACAACACATGATTTCGCTTCAACAAGTCTCAAGCGAAATCATGTTCTCTATATATAGGTGGTTAGGTCATTTGAAGCGTGATCAGTTGTCATTGTATGTGAGTCAAGGTGCTGCTGAATTTTTGTCAGAAAATCATTGTAAAGACTCAGAAGGCATTAATAGAAGAAAAATTAAGAGGAACAAAGCTGTTATAACTTTGTATACATTGATTCCGCCTTTGTATTCAAAGATGAACACCTTAACTGACTTTTAGAGGTCGTACAACGGTCCAACATCTTCTTTTCTTTTAAGGGTGATTGAGTGGGTATCATTGGTAGTCGTCTTCGAAGGAGGCCATTAGTCGGTGAAGGTGGACACGAGTGGAGA
The DNA here is from genome assembly GCA_030545235.1 of Helianthus tuberosus. Classification (NCBI taxonomy): domain Eukaryota; kingdom Viridiplantae; phylum Streptophyta; class Magnoliopsida; order Asterales; family Asteraceae; genus Helianthus; species Helianthus tuberosus. Next base: position 61,850,368 of record CM060441.1, read on the forward strand.
CGACAGCAATAACGTCGGCGGCGACGAGGTGGTGAGATGACGGTAGTCACCGGCGGACAACGGAGCCGCCGTGTGGCGGCAGCCGGCGGCGGCAGTGGTGGTGGTTATTCTTGGTTTAGTTTTCGGGGATCGGGACCATTCGGGTTTGTGTTGCCGGGTTCGGGTTACAAAGAAATGATTGGGTGCGGTCCTCTGTCCGTTTCGGGTTTTGGTTCGGGTTTTGTTCGTGTTCGGTACAAATTAGATTCGGGTTCACAAGAGAAACACACGGGTCAACGCGGTTCAAGTTCGGGTCAACACGGGTCAACGCGGTTCAAGTCCGGGTCAACACGGGTCAACCGATCAGATTTAGGTTCAGGTTAAACCCAGTCAACTCAGTCAACACAAGTAAACCTGGTCAACTCAGTCAACACAAGTCAACCCCGTTAACTCAGTCAACACGGTCAACTACGTTTCAGCTCGGTCAACGAGTCGACACGAGGCTTGGTAAAGTTTTAACGGCGCAAAATATAATATATTGTTTAGATAAATATTGTTTCAAACGTGAAACCGAGCTCTAAACCGAACCGATTAGTAAAAACGTCATAATAAAAATTACTCGTACTCGTGCAATGGATTTCATATATAAATCGTGTATATAATAGTTAAAAACAAACCGACGTATCGGGACATAATATATATATATATATATCAATACATATATTAGGCTCGTATCCGATAAAAATTGATGTTTTGAACACGACGGAAAGTTATATATATTGTTGTTACATTGTTTGTTGTGTTTTGAAAATTTATCGACAACTTATATTGTCGGGATCGTTCCAAAAACAGAGGAAACTCTGCCCGATTTTCATTAAGATGTATATATATATATATATATATATATATATATATATATGTAGGGAAAAGATCATGCGAGATCCACCTCTTATTGCGAGAACCGCGAGAACCAATGTGAACACAACCAAAAATGCCTAAAAATAGCTAAAATTCACACAAAAAAAAGTTTTTTTTTTAATATTTTTTATATAAAAATCGCTACTTTTGGAAGCCAAAAAAAAATTAAAAAAAATATATTTCTTTGAAAAAAAAAATTTAGATTTTTTTTTTATTTTTTTAGTTTTTTTTTAGATTTTTTTAGGTTTGTTAGGGGTTTAGTTTTTAGCATTTTAGCTTAGGGGGGGGTTAGGTTTTTGGGGGGTGGGGGAGGGGGGTTTAGGTTTTTTTTTTTTTTGGGGGGGGGGGGGTGGGGTTAGGTTTTTTTAGCTATTTTAGGTTGTGTTCATATTGGTTCTCGCAATAAATGGAGTTCTCGCATGAGCCCCTCCCTATATATGTATATATATGTATACATATGTATATATATATATATATATATATATATTCATATATAGGGGAAGTTTCAAATGAAAACCACTAGTTATTGGGAAAACTCAAAAACTAATTAAAAAAGCCAAAAAAACGTACCAATTTTTTTTTTTTGTATACCAATTTTCGCAGGTTTTTTTATATAAAAAAATTTAAAAAAAAAATAATTTATAGTGCACATGTGTAATAATACACATGTGTTATGTGTATGTGTACTAAACATGTGTATTATTACACATGTGTACTACAAAATTTTTATTTTATTTTTTTGAAAAAAAGTTTTTTTTATATATAAAAACCTGCGATTTTTATAAAAAAATGAAAAAAAAAATTTGGTGTGTTTTTTAGGCTTTTTTTAGTTAGTTTTCGAGTTTTCACAATAAAAGTGGTTTTCATTTGAACCATCCCCCATGTATATATATACACATATATATATATGTATATAGAGTGGGGATCCTACGGAAAGTGTGTTTTTCCTAGAAAGTCTAGGAAGCGATCTGGGCCATCCGATGGGTGTGTTTAATGGTTGAGATCATCTTAGTGTCATTTTGGTAATCTGTATGTGATAATAATTAATTGATTTAATAGACCGGGGGTATTTTGGTCATTCAACATGTTATAAATCAATTAACAAACCGTCAAACATTAACCCATGTCCTACATTCACGCGATTTTCCCTCTCTCTAAAACACCCAATTCCAAAAACCCTAATCCATACCAAAATTCGCTAGTTTCATGGATTAAGATAACAAATTCAAAATAAAATACAAGCGTTAGTTGCTATTTAACTTGTTGATTGTATCTGCGTATTTTTTTCTGGTAATTTTGATTGTAGGCAAGAGATTCAAGAAGATTGAAACAACAAAGAAGATTAATATTCCGACGTGTTCCAAAAAACGTTCCAATCAGTCATCGTGGACCAAAGGTGTGTTTTTTATGTATTTTTCAAAACTAGGGTTTCAAAATTGTGTTGATTGTAATCGATCATAGCTAGCTGTTGATACCAGTGTGTTATATGGAAATATGAATTGTGTGTTTGACAATGGATTTTAGTTAAAAGGACGTTCTCTTTTACATTATTGATTTATGGAATGTTGTCTTAGGGCTAGTTTTTTTTTCATCGGACTATGATTCATAACAGTGTGTTTTATAACTTGCTTGAATGTATTGCTGGCTGTTGATACCAATGTGTTATATGGAAATATGAATTGTGTGTTTGATAATAGATCTTAGTTAAAAGGACGTTCTCTTTTACGTTATTGATTTATGGAATGTTGTCTTAGGGCTAGTTTTTTTTTTCATCGGACTATGATTCATAACAGTGTGTTTTATAACTTGCTTGAATGTATTGCTAAGTTTCACTGTGTTTTATACAGTGTGTTATATCTGCTGTTATTGATTAGGCAAGGGTTAAATATACTCATGATGCTTGTTTCAGATGTAAGGTTGACAGGTTCAAATTGTGTTACCGTATGATAAGTTCCTTAGTTTTAATATGTGCTGTAACATAGTTTTCAGCTTGGGGTAGTATGTGGTATGTGACAACGCTCTTTATTATTTAGATTATTTCACACTAAAACACAATTGTTCATATTCAGTTGCACATGACACAGAAAAAAATCTTTGTAATACCTCACAATATAACACATTAGGCTAAAACTGTAGATTAGTGCCAACTGTGATGTATATTGATGTACAAAAACTGTGGATTGAATACATATTAGTGTAAAACACAGTTGGCTAAAACTGTATGTAAACTTCTTGTTTGGTCAGCATGTATGGTGGGTGAAACATTGTTTACATGGTAAAACACACTGGGTGAACACAGTTGGGTAACATGAAGTATAAAACAACTATGGGCAGTATGTATGGGTAAAACACATTCTACCCCTGCATAAGAAACAAAAAAAATCTACACATGAAGAATAAAGCACATTAGGCCAGCATGTATTGATATTTACTTTATTGTTGAATGAAGAGGGATGCCTTGTCAGCGTATTTGGAGTATGCTAATCATCCAACCGCGGAAAATGGTCAAACGGACAGTGCCGATAAGATTGGAGATGCCTTGGCATACAAAACATAATGTCATTGGTTGTGGCGTATTCTTGAAGCGCCATATGGAAACGTACAAAGGCACGAGTGTGAAAACTTGGGAATGTGGTTTGTCGAAAGAATGTAATGATGTCGGTGAAAGTAACATACAAACATCATAAAGAGCTTGATGATCTTAACCATAAATATATCGCGAAGATCTTACTATGTGATAAAAATAAGGTAAGACCGTTTGTGGAGGCTGATTTTGCAAGGTATAAGAAGTTAATTGAAGACAAAAAGAAGAGGCTAGATGCAGCTACATTTGAAGCTATCCTTGCAAGGTTGGACTCCAAATAGGTGTTTCATGAACGCCTTCAATGTGGGTTTTAGATTTTAAGGTGTTTTGGATAGTTTTTTTTATGTTTGGTTATGTTTGAACATTATTCGTAGATGGTTGACGTGTTATCAATTTGAACAGTTACAAACTTATTTATGTATGTCTATGTAAAACACATTCTATACTGCATGAAAATGAATAGAAGAGAACATGAAGAATAAAACACATTTGCGTAAAATTCTAAAATGAAATAGATACATTTATGTATGTCTGCGTAAAACACATTCTACACTGCATAAAAAAGGCTAACATGAAATAGATGAACATTTGGGTAGTAGTTAACATAGAAAAAATAAAACACTTTAATCCTGAAAAAAATCCTCCAACAAATCGAAAAATAAAACACATCATCCTCGTCCGCTGACCCGTGACCATTGTCTTAATCCATCGTCAACGCACCATCAGTCTTCTTTGAACTGCATGCATCCTTTAATATCATATTGTATTTTCCACAAGTACGATGTTGAATTTGGGGCATATTTCTTAGTCCAACCACCCGCAAGTGCATATGTTTTATAGAAGTTGTATGCATCTACTGTGTCAAATAACATGCCAACAACTAGAGTCATCGAAGATGATGAGTTTGGAGTGTATGTCTTTTTACCTGAATTAGGAGAAACATGTTCTACACCCCGTGGTTGGTATGTGGGGCCATCTATAAAAAACACAAACTAAAAACAAAAAAAAAAACACCCCATTCATTACTTCATTACTGACCAGCAAAAATGATTAAAACACACATTGAACGTAATGTGACTGTAAAACACACCATAACTAATGAAAAAAATACACCTGCCATAACAATACACTACATATGATACATGTTTAAAACACATCGAAATAGATGTGACTATAAATCAACCCATAATAATACACATGAACATGTTAAAACACATAAATGATATAAACACAAATGTTAAACAAAAATTAACAATACACGGATGAGGGAAAAATCTACAAACACACAGTAACATAAAACACATGTCATAACAATACACTACACGAGATATATATTTAAAACACAAACCATAAATTCAATTCAATGTTAAATGTATTCGAACAAGAAAAACACATGTTACGGTGTGAATGTTTAAAACACAACGACAAAAATCCTCTAATTAATCCGATGATAAACTATTAAAACACAATGGTATTAGTCTGTTTGCTGGTAAAACACAATGTCAAGAAATCCTCCAACAAATAAAAACAAAAAATCAAGTTAATACTCAATGGTAATAGTCTGTTTGCTGGTAAAACACAATGTCAAGAAATCCTCCAGCAAATCAAACAAAAAATCAAGTTTAATACTCAATGGTATTAGTCTGTTTGCTGGTAAAACACAATGTCAAGAAATCAAGAAATCCTCCAGCAAAAATCATTGTTACATACATCATACAATCGCTACAACAAATCAAAAAAAAATCAAGTTTATGCAATATCATATAAACACTACCATCACCGTAATCAACTATAGCATTTGACGCCATGATTTTTATCAGTAAAAGATGTTGGGAAAGACCATATTTACGAATTCCCTGTGAATATGTTGTATGTATTGTATGATTTAAATTAAAACTGTCGATTTGAATTAAATGAGATATTTAGTTTCCATAATATCCTGATTAGTTAGTTATCCTAATAATATAATCCATAATTAAACTAATATTCAAATTACACAAATGCCCTTTTTATTAAAAACCCTCCATGCCACATGTCACCTCCCTATTGCTTCCTACACTTTGTAGGAAACTTAAGCTTTCTAGCAAACTCCCACTCTATGTATATATACATATATAATCTTAACACCAACGAAAATGCATCAGGACTCAAATGAAATTTTGTACAAATAAATGTATATTTATTTTGGATGATTTATACATTTCAAAAAACGAGTTTATAAGGTTTCGACAAATGCGGTTTACAAGATAACGGAACTCGAAACCTTATATCGTATAAATATAATTACTTATATTTAATTCAAACGCCTATTATTCCATGATTATGTAAAATAAATATAATTAGTTATATATATTTCCAACGTCTACGCTTCGAAAACATTATAAAATAAGTATAATTATTTATATTTAATTTAAGCGTCTAAACGAAATATGACGCGTCACCGTACGATCTTAACATATAATATTATCCGAACTGTTCCGGTAACGAACAAATGAGAGTCAATTATAACAAGCGTACACCTATATAATTATTTTGATAATTACCCATGAGACACGGGATTATTATTTCGGCTACACGACGTTTATATACATATATATATTTACATTTACATATGTCTATCTACATACATGACGACTACTCGGAAACCATACAAATGCTTTATACAAGTTTACGACGTGTATTGTTTTCGTATAAACAATTGGTTACATACACGCACGACCATTCGGGACTGCTAATGACATGTTTCGGTGTGAGTGTATTTTTTGTTATATTTTTAGCTCTTTTTACTCGCCGATTCAAGTTTTAAATTTATAAAACAAGATATTCCACTATCACTCTACAGACACACTAGGGCAAGTGCACCCATCGGGGATGTAGTATAGTGATGGCAAGATACCAAGGTTGAACCAGGTTCTCGCAGGATCTATACACTAAACGAGACATAAAATTTACCCAACCACCCTTCTAACCCCCTTCTAGGAAATTAACGCGCTTTATATAGACTGTAAAGACACGAATATGTGAATCAACAACATATGAAGAATGATTAGATAAATTTGCCTTCAATATAAAAAACTAGTTATTAAAGTCATTAATATATACCCAATTAAAAAGTTGCCAAAGATTGGAAATCATAAAAGAAATACATAAAAGATTTGTCTTCACCAAGTGATGTAAGAGTTTAACCAAGCATAACCTTTGTTTGACAAAGACTCTTACTATCGATCTTGGATCCCGAGACTACTATACACACTTTTAATGATGGAAAATGGATGATGGTGGTGGATGATGGTGTTGTAGATGTGGTGGAGTGGTGGCAAGTAAGAGAGAGAAGTGGTTTGCCAAGGGATGGTTTGGAATGGAACCAAACACATCTATTTATAGCTGAAATCAGGGGCTTCACCATGGCCCGTGCCCTCCTGGCACAACCCCGTGGTCATCTCTCTCTCTTCCTCATTAACTGCTTATCAGATCTTGTACTAACACGACCCCGTGTGTCAACGGCACAGCCCATGGCCAATGTACTTGCTGTACTATCGCAGATTCTGAAAATCTTTGAATTGACCATGCCCCGTGTTGGCTTAGCACGGCCCCGTGTTGGCTGTCAGTTTTGTCCTTTGCTGTTGTCTTTTCTTATGCACAGCATCCAGTCTCGGACACGACCCGTGTCTGGTGGACACGACCCCGTGTCAGGTCTTCTGATCTTGCAATTCTTGTGGTTTGGATGTGAATTGGGGCTTGGCGAGTTGCGTCAATTCCTCCTTTGTATTAATGTTGGTTTTTGTTGTCTTTTTGCTCCTTTTGCACATTTAAGCTCTTTTGACCCTGTAAATTAAAAAGGAACAGAAAAACAAGCTTTTTCTAACATTAGTACTGAAAAAGGGTTGATTTTACGTCGTATTTGATATAATTTATATTTTGTATTTTAAGCACATCAAATACCCCCACACTTGAATCTTTGCTTGTCCTCAAGAAAAACTCTATTACGTGGCTTACACACCGAAACATAATAGGTAGAAGAGAAGGTTTTGGTCTCATCTTTAGAGTGTCAGGAATCCAACTTCTAAATTTATTTTGTTTTTATTTTATTCACAATCTTATTCGTCATGATTTATTTAAAACACAAGTTAAGAATTTTTTTTACTTTGGGCATAACATGCCTTTATAAAATTCCATTTAGTTATATACAAATTTACACACCTCACAAGTGGTCACTCAACACTCGGCCAATGATGTATTAAGTGAAAACGCTCGTGCCCGGTTTTGGAACTTACTCCTACCATAGGCTTGACAATTAATCAAACCTCCTTCTTTTGACATTAAATCCTTGTAAATATCAAGAGGGATTTAAAGGGTAGGTGGTGGTTCGGGTTTGGTATGTTTTATTGAAATGGCGAAAAAACGTAAAGTATCGGTTTTTCTATTGCTTTGTGGCTTAGAAAAAAAATACTTTGGCAAATTCTTCGGATTTTTTATTTGGTTTCCAAAGTTGAAACTGAGCCATAATAGTAATTTCATAACAGATAGGTTTACAAAAATGAAAGATGAAAAATGAAAAGGTTTGTTTTTGTGGGTTTGGAAATGATAAGGTTTTTAAGGTTCAAAGGTTTTAACTAGGGGGAAGTTTTTGGGTAAAGCAAAGAAAAATAAAGGTTTTGATTTGAAAAATGGGTTGATCCTAATGCCTCCATCATTTACTTACTTGGATATTTGTCGGTAAGGACTTGGAACATATCGCATTGTCAAGTTCTAGATTCGTGAGAACCAAACGGGCTATTCACACAAGAAACGAAAATTGAGTAATTAGTATTGATGTATATTCATATGCTTGGTAATGGCTCAAAACTCACTTTTTGTGGGAAAAAGGGTTGTAGTGTAAAAATGTATGTATAATCAAATTTTACCAAGATTTGTCATGCCTGTTTTCGTAATTTTCTTAAATTGGTTCTTTTTATCACGACGTTAACAGTTGTAAATTCGTAAAAACAAACTTTTTAGAACTTATTTTACCCAACTACACCAAGATAAGTAAAAGAAAATAATAAAAAAAAATTTGAAAAAGTTTGGGGTGATTAGCGGTTCCAAGGCGAGTTTTGTGTAAGGCTTGATTTAGGACAAACGATTCAAGGTATTTATCACTCCCCCACACTTAAATTACACATTGCCCTCAATGTGTCCCAAATTGAATTTATTTAGATAAAATGTGTAAAAAGTGTGAAAATAGCAAAAAAAAAAAAAAATGGTTACTGGCACTTGCAGCATGGGGGCGTGCTATGGGGACACGGCCCCGTGTCCAAAGTGCCAGTAACAAACTTTAAACATAAGAATTACAGTGGGGTGGCCATGGGGGCGTGCTGGGAGAGCACGGCCCATTCCACCTTCTGGGCAGAAGTTTTTTGACATCAGTAAGTTGGGCACGGGGGCGTGCTGGGTGAGCACGGCCCAGTGCTACAGCCACTGTTTTTTTGCAGTTTTTGATTCGGGAGGCCTCTGATTTATGTGCATGGGTTCCATTTTTTCATCATCCATCATCCTCTGTTGTGCGTGCCTTATTCCTACAAAGCTAATACTTAAAAGAAAACATTAAACTAAAGATTAGACTAAGATTAAACTACTAAGCTAATGGATAGTCCATGGAATGCCTCCATGGTGCGCCACGTTTATAAGGGTCCTTGGCTAGACCCAAAGCCGGTCAAATGTTACCCGTGCGGGATGACTCACATCCCAAGTTGTATCGTTGTAATGTGTCATCTAGGCTTGAGTCAATCGCGTTGAGGTATTTGACCGTATCATCCTCCGCTTGTTGCCCCACTTCAAACTTGATCTCATTTTCACCAACCCTCAATGTTAGTTTTCCATCACTCATGTCCACCATAGCTCATGTGGAGGCAAGGAAGGGTCGTCCTAGTATGAGTGGAGTTTCGGTGTCTTCTTCCATGTCTAGGATAACAAAATCGGCCGGAAAAACAAATTCTCCCACCTTTACCAATAAGTTCTCTATGACACCTTAAGGTACTTTAGCGACCTATCCGCAAGTTGTATGCTCATCTTTGTAGGATGTGGCTTACCTAATCCTAGTCGGTTGAACATAGAGGCTGACATTAAATTAATGCTAGCCCCCAAGTCGGCTAGTGCATTGCTTATTGGTGATCCACCAATAGAGCAAGGAATGGTGAAGCTTCCGGGATCAATCTTCTTTTGGGGTAACTTGTTGAGGAGTGCCACCGAGCATTCTTCACTAACGGTGACTTGTTGAATGGTTTCAATCTTTCTTTTGTGAGTGAGGAAGTCTCTCATGAACTTGGAATATTTTGACATCTGAGTGAGGACTTCCACAAAAGGAAGATTGATGTGAAGTTGTTTAAGCAAGCTCACAAGCTTAGTGAATTGCTCGTCGGTCTATTGCCGAAGTAAATGACCGGGGTAAGGGACCGGGGGTGGTTTGGTTGTGTCGGTATTTTGGGGTTGAGTATTTTCTTGGTTATTGGAGTTGGGTGTTTTAGTGGGGATTGGATCGGGTTGTTGCAGTGTTGGTTCAATCTTGGGTCCTACCTTCCGGCTTATTAAGTTGATTACATTTACTTGGACTTTTGGATTTGTTTCAGTGTTACTTGGTAAGGCTCCTTGCGGTCTCTCGGCAAAGTTTTAGGCTAGTTGGCTTAATTGTTTTTCTATATTTTGAACAGTAGCCCTTTGGTTTTGAAATTCTGCTTCGGTTTGTAAGAACCTTTCCGAGTATCTTTTGTCGGATTCGGAGAAGAGGCGAGTGATGATATCCTCAAGCCTTTCTCTTCCTCCTTTTTGTTGTGGTTGAAAACCTTGTTGCTCATTTCGTGGTTGTTGTTGAAAGTTAGATCATTGATTTTGATTTTGTTGGTTATTACCCCCCTGATTCCCTCCAACTAAAGTTGGGATGATTACGCCACTCGGGAGTAAAAGTGTTACTTTGAACTCCCAGTGGTTGTGGCTGGTTGTTTAGGTAATTTACCACTTCCGTTTGATTTTCTAAGTCTTTCATACAACTCCAGTTTTCATGGGGGCCGCCGCACCCTTTGCAAGCCATAACAAAGTCGTTTTGTTCAATTCAAGTTTCTTTATTTTATGAGTTAAGGCTTCAATTTGGGCTTGCAAAGAAGTGGATTCATCCACTTTGTGGGCGCCCGGGACTATAGATTTTGAGCCCCTAGGAGTGCGCCATTGAAAACTGTTTTGAGCAAGTTCTTCAATTCAATTATAAATTTCCTCGGGTCGCCGGTTCCCAAGGAGTCCCCCGAAGCCTGAATGAAGGATTTGCCTTGTGTGTGGCAAGAGTCCGTTGTAGAAGGTGGACACTTGTTACCATCGTTCAAGACCGTGATGTGGGCATTTCCTTAATAGCTCCTTGAACCTTTCCTATGTCTCGTATAATGATTCCCCGTCTTCTTGAGAGTAGGTGTTAATCTCGGTCATGAGTTTGGTGGTTTTAGCGGGAGGGAAATATTTGTAGAGAAATTTTTGGGAAAGTTCATCCCAAGTGTGTGCGGTACCACTTGGGAGGGTGTTTAACCAAGCTTTCGCTCGGTCTTTGAGGGAAAAGGGAACATACGAAACCGAACAACATCACTAGAGGCTCCGTTGATCCAAGGTGTCACATATTTCCAAAAAGTTGGTAATATGTAAATGGGGATCTTTATCGGCTAGCCCACGGAAAATGGCAGAATTTTGGAGCATTTGGATGAGGTGTGGTCGAAGCTCAAAGTTATTAGCATCGACATTAGGAGGATTAATAGCGGCTCCAAGATTGCCGACCGTAGGCCGTAGGTAATCCATGAGAGTGCGTTGATCCGCCATAGGGGGGTTTTTGGTTGAGGCTTTTTGTTGGTTTTTAGCTTTAAGTCTTTTTTCTCAAAAAGCGCTCGGGTTCATCAAGCGGTACTTTTATGTCTTTGTCGGAGGTAGAGGTCATGCACCAAACTGTATTTCCTGCGAATTATACAGAATTGTGTGATTTTCTATGAACAAAAACAAAAAGAAAGCCTGATCAGAAGGTTAACACGGCCCCGTGCTGTGGCTGGCACGGCCCGTGCTGTCCAGGAAAATTTCTTTTTTCAAGTTCCCAGATACTGGAAGTTCAACACGGCCCCGTGCTCATGTAACACGGCCCCGTGTCTATGTTCCAGTAACAAGAAAACAGCTTCTCCCAGATACTGCAGGTTTAACACGGCCCCTTGTTAATCCGGCAGAAAGTAGAATTTTTATGGGAAAAAGAGGAAAAATTGTTGGTGCACACATCTGTCGTCTTCGTCTTATATCGAGTCTTGGCGTGAAAGTTTGAAGATGGCGTGAAAGTTTGAAAGTGTCATGTCCGTTTGAAAGTGTCATGACCGTTTGAAGGGTGGCATGTCACCTTCAAAGGGTCAGGGGTCTCTCCTATAAATACCCTTCAAACTTTCATCATTTGTAACTTTCCGGCTTGTGCAACGAAGTGCTGCCGAAGTGTTGTCAGGTTGTAAAACGTTCTATAATCAATCATACAACAGTTTTAAGCGTGAATCTTGCTGAATTGAACTCTACACGTCTGTTTCCGCCTTTCGTTTAGAGATAAACTCTTCTGATCGACTCGTTTGGGTCTGAACACGATCCTAGAAGTGGTATCAGAGCTCAGGAGGAAGAGTTCATACCAATTCAGCCATAAATTCTGATTTTCTACACCTTCTTTCAAAATTTAAGAATTTTTCACGGTTAAAATTGGATCAATTTTTCACAAAATGTGTAAAAGTGCATTTTAACAAACCCTTGAAAGTTTCAGTTCAAAATTCGAAGTAAAAGTGGTTAAAATGACTTGAAAACTGGTGACCGTTTGAACGAGCCCAGCACCTGTCCGTTTGAAATTGACCATGACCGTTTGAAATCAGCACCTGTCCGTTTAAAATTGACCATGACCGTTTGAAATCAGCACCTGTCCGTTTGAAATTGACCGTGACCGTTTGAAAATGCACCTTACAGTTTGAATATGCACATGACCGTTTGAATCTACACATGACCGTTTGAAACTGGACATGACAGTTTGAACAAGGTGCCCATTTAAAAATGTTATTGTTCACGTGATCTGTTTGAGCGGTCCAATAGAATCGTTTAATTGTTGAAAGTTGTTGAACGAATTAAATGATGTGTTAATCAAAGCTTGTTCCAATCACATTATATTGAATATAGAATCTGCACAAGATATACTTGGTCCATGTGTTTACATTTAATGTTGTCGACTAAGTGGATTATGAGGCCCAATGAGATTTGAGGAGTGAACCTAGGTGTGTCGGATTGCATGTGAATGAAATCAGAACCATTTGTATGTGCACGTGTATAGTGTCGTTTTAGTGGATATAATTGGTCCATAGCTGCGGCTAAATTGATATTCTTAGTTCATCAAGTCAACATTGTCAAGCTCATTTGTACCATCAGTTCGTTTAGTGTGGTCAGGTTGCGTGATATAGTCCAGTTCGTACGGTTTGGAGTTCAAAGTGTTTAAAGGTTTGTCAGGTCGTTTGATACAAGTTTCGGTTCACGTGAAAGGATCAAGGTCGTGTCTTCGTGAACCAGGTCATTGGAAAAGGTCGTTTGATTTTGATCAAGGCCATAGCTGTTCGCACAGTGTGTCAACTTTCAGTCCGCACAGAATATTCACCGGTTCAAGTACCAGTCTTATTCTGTTATTTGATAATTCTTTAAACTGATTGTATTTTGTTTGTTTGTTGTCAGGTATTTTACAAGGTGGTACAGCTCATTAGAAAATTCGAAACATGGAGAACGAGTTCTACAATGCTTTTGCTAGTCCTATTACAATTACTCAGAGTACATTGCTTGAAAATGAAACGGGAACATCACAGAAACCGCCTAAGCTCTTGGATATTGATGATTACAATGCATGGTCTGAATGGTTTGGAAATTGGGTTGAAGCTTATCATTTGGATGCTTGGGAACACACTGAAGAACCATATGTTAGACCCACAACGAATAATGTTCAGCAAACAATTAGACAAATGAGTACTGAAGATAAAAAGAAATATAGGGATGAGAAATTGATGGTGAGTCTGCTTCAGCAAGCAATAAAAGAAGATATCTTGATACTGCTTCAACATGATGGAACTGCTTATTCAATCTGGACAGAATTGGAAGCAAAATTTGTTGGAAGTGATGATATGCTCAAAAACAAAATGTCTCTCATGAAGAAAGAGTTTGATCTGTTTCGTGGTTTGAAATCTGAAAACACCAAGCAAATAATTGATAGATATTGTCACTTGGTGAGAAATATGACAAAACTTGGTATTAAAAAGGATACTGATGAATTGATTGAAAAACTTGCAGATGCGCTACCACATGAAAGATGGGGAACTTTTCTGATGATGCTGAGATCAAATAAGAAAGATTATAAAAAGTTGACACTGGGAGACTTCATCAAACACCTGGAAGCTCAAGAGATGGAGCAGAGAAAGATTGCCAGGATGAAGAATTACGATGGAGAACAAGATATCAGCTTGTATTACAAAGGTGGTGTCAACGAAAAGTCAAATTTTTCTCCAAAAATCGAAACTGCTTACAGTGCAAAAGATTCTTCAGAAAAGAAATCATCCCAGGGATCAAGCAGCACTAGATTTTCATCATTCGATCCAAACATTTCTGCAACAAAGAATGGAAGAAAACTTCAATGCAATATTGTATTAAATCTTGAAAGTGATCAAGATTATTCTGAAGAAGTAGCTAAAAATCAAATGTCTTTGTTGGGAATGGTTCTAGAGTCTTATAGTAGTTTTGTGGCCGGAAAGATCGGTAATCCAATGCTCACGAAAGAGGATTACGATCAAATTGATGCCGAGGAAATGGAATTGATGGATATTAAATGGTGCATGGCCAGTGTAATGAGAAGAGCTGAGAAGTTTAAACAAATTACGGGAAGAAATGATTTTCTTGATGCAAGTGTTTCAAATTTAGGCTTTGATAAATCTAAAGTTACATGTTTTCGTTGCAGGGAAAAGGGGCATTTTAAAAGAAAGTGCAAAAATCGTGAAGCTACTGGAGCCCAGAATCCTTTTGGAAACAACGATTGTCACAAAAAGGCGATTTATTATCAAATTACACCACCAGCACTGCATCAGGCACAAACTGCACATGGAATGATGGAGATTAAAGATTCAAAGAAAGCTTGTCTGGGAAAGGATGGTGGATTCAGTTGGGATAAATATGTTCCAACAAACAGCAAAGTGTGTTTGGCAGAACAAGATGATGAAAAACTGGCTGAAAGTTTCAGTTGGGACAATTTTTGCCCAGATCAAGAACTTATGGCCAAAGAGATGTCCAAAAACACTTCAAATGTTAATGCTTTCATTGCAAATGCTTATGATTTGAAATGTGCTGAAAAGTGCAGAAAAGTCATGGAAGCTGCTGAAGCAAGAAGAAGAAAGCTTGAAGAAGAGGAAGAAGAGGAAGAGAGATTAAAAGCTGAAGCTAAAGCTGAGAAAAAGAGAAGAGCTGAATTTTTACAATCAAACCGAACAGTTAAAGAGGTTCCTGAATTTGAAGTCAAAGTTGATGCAGAACCTGTCAAAGTTCCTGAAAAGTGCATGAATTGTGATTCTTTAATCAAGCAGAACAATGAGTTGCTGCATAATATAAACAGATTGAAAGAATCTTATGATACAATGAACAGAGAAGTCAACAAGTATACTGATTCAAACGGTGAACAAGTTGTGGCAATGAATACACTGAAGATAGCATACCTGAGACAGCTGGATGATGTTAACTTTCACATAAAGAAATGTGCTGATCTAGAGTTGAAGTTGGCAACACAAAAGATAGAAACCGAGAGAGTCAACAAGTTATTAGAAAGTTATTCATGTTCTACTTTTGTTGTTGACAGGATTTATCCAGTTGTGGAGAATTTGAAGACGTTTGAAGAAGTGAAGACGTTCGAAGGAAAGAAATCTGTGACAAAAGATGAAGATAAAGTGAAGAATTCTGGTAAGAAACCAAGTGTGGTCTACAATAGATGTCCGCCTCCGGTCGAAAATGGATTTTCACCTCGAAATCCAAATTCTGAAAGAGTCGAAAAGGCAATAAACTTACAATGGGAGTCTGGGCCGTTGGATAACTTGCCAGAAAATATTGATGTCACATACACGTCGTCCGACACTGATCATGAGTCAAAGTTGATAAAAAGTGTGGTCGATCAGGTGTTAGATAAAGATGACAGTGAGGAGTCAAAACCGGAGTACAAATCCAAGTCAAAATCTGAGTCCGATGCGTCAAAGTCAACAGTCAAAAAGGACAAACGGGTTTATGATAAAGAGTTTTTGATATCAAAAACTAATTTAAATGATGAATCATTCAAAGTGGCATATATTTTGAAAGATTCTGACAAATTATATTCTGATGAAGCTTTTCCAATAAGAAGTGTCAGATTTGAAATGATTCAAAAGGTTTTCAAAATCACAGAAATTAATATTTCTGAAATAAAAGATTTAAATCTTTCTGGAAAACCTAAGCAATACACTTCAAGAGAACAACAACGAATTAACAAGAAAATAGGTTACAATTATGGTTATAGTTTCCAAAAGAAACCAAACCATAATCATAATTTCAAAAAGAAAGGATTAGGTTTTGTACCACCGAAAAATTATAAAAATGCAAAATTTTCTAAACCAAAAACTGTGTTTGTTTCAGGAAATTTTTTAAATGATGAGAAAGAACAAGCATTCAGAAAGCAGACAAATCAGGAATTCCTTGCCAAGAAGCAAGAAGAGTTGAAGAAGAATGTTGTTTCAAAGAAGATAGAAACCAGAACCTGTTTTCAGTGCAAGATTGCTGGTCATGTTGCTAGGAATTATCCGAAAACATTCAAACCAAAACAGGAAGTATCTGGTAAATTGAAAGAGAAAGTTGTGGAGAAAACTGAACTTACAACCAAACCATTTACTGGCTTTGAAAATTCAAACTTTGAGAAGGGAGAATGTTCAAAGAGTGTTTTGAAAGGAAAAGAAACTGTAAAAAATCAAAAATGGGTTGTGAAAGGTTCAGGTAATAATTCTGGTGATGAATCTGATTCCACAAAATCAGAGGAGCCACGTGTTGAGAAAAAGGTTGAAAAATCAGTTCCAACTATGAATGATGAAAATTTTCCACCTTTGCGTACTGAAAATTTTATGAAGAAAGTTGGGAAAGTTGAAATTTCAAATCAATTTTATTCTGATAAGAAGAAATTTAATGTTGATAAGGCTTTCAACGGAACTGTGAAACATATTTTTGGCAAAATGGTCAATGGTAAAGCCAAAGGTGTTAAAGAATTTTATGCTGCCAAAAGAGGAGTTCACAGGTCGGTTGAAAGTAAAAATGGAGAAGAAGAGGTTGTTTCACCCAAGGAAGGTCAGGCTTGGGTGGATATATTTTTCAAACAGTAAAAACCTGACTTGCCGGAGATCCCAAGTTTGTAATCGTGGATCAGGAATCGGCATCATTCTTATGATTGTTTGTTTGAAAATTGAAAATTTTTAAAAATTTATATTGCAGGAATAGCCGGAACTCCCAGGTTTGTAAGCGAGGAGTAGGAATCGGCACTTTGAGAATTCAACTAACAGATGATGTTTGGTTGAAAATGCTTGATTGGATTGATCTTATATGTGGTAAATCAGGGACATTAAGTTGTATCTGATTTTCTACAAGTGGTTGAAAAACAATGTGATGAACCAAACCCCTAACCTACAAATGGATAAAATCAATCAACAAAACTTATTTTCCGGAAAAACCATTTGATTAAAACAAACTTAAGTGTTTTGAAATCATAATGGGAAAATAGTTTGTTGTGAGGGGGAGTTCTGATTGTTTATGCCAACAAGATGGCGAATTGAGGCAATTCGATATCAGTTGTCACATTTCTTGTACAGTTTGTTTTCAAATTTCCTAAAATGTGTTTGAATTTTAGGGGGAGTAAGAAATTTTAGAAAATCCAAAAACATTTGAAAATTTGAAAAAGCCAAAAACATGATAAAACGAAAAATGAGTTTTTGTTGCATATAAGAGGAAATGATAGTACATCAGTGGACGATCACAACATGCTAAAGATTTGGTAAGATAAAAAGGTGATAAACGGTCTCACTGATGATGTGCCAGTAGATTTTTACACATTTAGTAGATTGTGACGAGATATAAACCTAAATTTCAAACTTGCTTATATTGTGGGGAAACATCTCTCGGATATATGGGTAACCCCCGAAATCTCGTTTGAAAGGTCTCATAATCTGATATACTAGGTCTTTATACTCAATGATGTCTGGGGTATTATTCCGAGACTTCTGCTGAACGATGGTTCTGACCTAGTCCTTGGATAATACTTTCCACAAATGCTTGAAACATAGCATAAACCCTCAGCATGCAGATGAAACAATAAAATTGATAGTCGCTGCTGTTGTAGCTAAAAGATCCTCTAAAGGGGATATTCCTTAAAGTCGAAGTTGACATCTCTCTGCGTATACGGAAGTATCGACCTGAGATCCCTCGGCCCTCGCATTACCTAATTTATGTACAGATATCATTTGTGTCATAATTACCTGTAAGACTGAATATTGGGATCTGGATACGGGAGTATATTCTGAGGTGGGACACGCGATTGAGTTTAAGTACTTAAAACATTAATTTCGTATCTCGAAGCAGTTGAACTTTGTGTGAAAATTTTAGTGGACCAGTATACTGACAATCTAAGTGAATTGTTTAAAACTTAAAATGTAATGAAGCTTAACGGTGTTGGTGATTTGTCTCATAAACTGATATGATCCTCTTGCACGAACTCACAAAAATATTGTCTGTAAATATTTCTTTAATGCATTTTCATTACATTCAAAAATCCAAAAAAGATTTTCAGTGTGTTTTAGCATAAATTTTGAAAAATCCAAAAAGATTTTCGACAACTGATTTTGGAGAGCTGATTTTCAAAATTCCGAGTGCTAAACATGATGAACAAATGGTTTGGGTGAAAGTATTTGAGGATTGTTGAAATGAAATGAGAAAAGGTTTTGAAATAAAAACGTTATTCCTGCAAATGGTAGATTAGATTTGAAAATTTTATCCACAAATGGTTATCAGAAAATTTATTTTTGGGTAGAGTTTATGCAGGTTGGCTAGGTTCCGAAACCTGAGTTAGAAGAGTTCCAGGTTAAGATCTAAGAACCTATGGAAAGTGAATTCCAGACTGCGATCCCAGCCTAGTGAAAGGGGGAGTTTGAAGACATCGAGAGGGAGTCTGAAGATAGTAGAGCCAGATTCAGATCCTGAAGAGTACGAGAAAGAGTAAGAGATCGATTGAGGATGCTTACAATGGAGAATTTTGAAGTAAGTGAACAGACTGATAAAGACAGAAGATGCGAAGACTCGACACTTAAGACTCGTCAACATCTGAGGGGGAGTCTGTTGGTGCACACATCTGTCGTCTTCGTCTTATATCGAGTCTTGGCCTGAAAGTTTGAAGATGGCGTGAAAGTTTGAAGATGTCGTGAAAGTTTGAAGATGGCATGAAAGTTTGAAAGTGTCCTGTCCGTTTGAAAGTGTCATAACCGTTTGAAGGGTGGCATGTCACCTTCAAACGGTCAGGGGTCTCTCCTATAAATACCCTTCAAACTTTCATCATTTGTAACTTTCCGGCTTGTGCAACGAAGTGCTGCCGAAGTGTTGTCAGGTTGTAAAACGTTCTATAATCAATCATACAACAGTTTTAAGCGTGAATCTTGCTGAATTGAACTCTACACGTCTGTTTCCGCCTTTCGTTTAGAGATAAACTCTTCTGATCGACTCGTTTGGGTCTGAACACGATCCTACAAAAATAAAAAGAAAAGATAGAAAATGATTAGGCCGTCAATTTTAAGCTTTCTTAAAATGCTCGTGTCCCCGGCAACGGCGCCAAAAACTTGAGTGTATTTTTAGTTATATTTTTAGCTCTTTTTACTCGCCGATTCGAGTCTTAAATTTATAAAACACGATATTCCACTATCACTCTACACACACGCTAGGGCAAGTGCACCCATCGCGGACGTAGTATAGTGATGGCAAGATACCGAGGTCGTCCAAGGACACATGAGCTTTTAATATCGGCTTATCGTCAACGTCTAATCGAACCAAACTTTGAAGAAAAGGTTTTTGAAACTATAAAAGATCAACTGAAAAGCAAAAATAAAATATAAGGAAAAATAGATAGACAAGAAAGAATCACTTTTTTCCGACTCATCTTTCATGTATCATTTTGATGATTTCCGCACTTTGGGCATTTTAAGAGATTATCTTAGTTATAGTAGTAGGCCCCTCTTGTGAAGGTGACGTTACCCTTAACCTAGTGGTCTGAGTCAGCAGGGATACAGTCCCACTAGGTCGGATTACTGAAAGATAATTAAGTAAGTTATTAATGCGAAAAGTGGTAGGCCCCCTTCCAGGCAGCGATCACCCTCAACCCTTTGGTCTGAGTCAGCAGGGATACAGTCCTCACAGGGTTGGTTTAAAGTTTTAATAGCAGTTTATAGATAAGGGGTTCAAGCGTTTTGCACTTCTCCCGTGGTGGGTAATGCCCGCTCCGACTCGTGAAGTGTTACTAAGCTTGAACCAGGTTCTCGCAGGATCTATACACTGAACGAGACATAAAATTATCCCAACCACCCTTCTAACCCCCTTCTAGGCAATTGACGCGCTTTATATAGACCATAAAGACACGCAACAACATATGAAGAATGATTTGATAAATTTGCCTTCAATATAAAAAAAACTAGTTACCAAAGTCATTAATACATACCCAATTAAAAAGTTGCCAAAGATTGGAAATCATAAAAGAAATACATAAAAGATTTGTCTTCACCAAGTGATGTAAGAGTTTAGCTAAGCATGGCCATTGTTTGACAAAGACTCTTACTATCGATCTTGGATCCCGAGACCACTACACACACTCTAAATAATGGAAAATGGATGATGGTGGTGGATGATGGTGTTTTAGTGGTGGTGGAGTGGTGGCAAGTGAGAGAGAAGTGGTTTGCCAATGGATGGTTTGGAATGGAACCAAGCACATCTATTTATAGCTGAAATCAGGGGCTTCACCACGGCCCGTGCCCACCTGGCACGACCCTGTGGTCATCTCATTCTCTCTCTTCCTCATTAACTGCTTGTCAGATCTTGTACTAACACGGCCCCGTGTGTTAACAGCAAAGCCCGTGGCCAATGTACTTGCTGTACTATCGCAGATTCTGAAAATCTTTGAGTTGACCACGCCCCGTGTTGGCTTAGCACGGCCACGTGTTGGCTGTCAATTTTGTCCTTTGCTGTTGTCTTTTCTTCTGCACAGCATCCAGTCTCGGACACGGCCCGTGTCTGGTCGACACGGTCCCGTGTCTGGTCTTTTGATCTTGCTATTCTTGTGGTTTGGATGTGAATTGGGGCTTGGCGAGTTACGTCAATTCCTCCTTCTTTGTATTTATGTTAGTTTTTGCTGTCTTTTTGCTCCTTCTGAACATTTAAGCTCTTTTGACCCTGTAAATTAAAAAGGAATAGAAAAACAAGTTTTTTTTCCAATATTAGTACTAAAAAATGATTGATTTTACGCCATATTTGATATAATTTATATGTTGTATTTTAAGCACATCAACTAACATGATTCTATACACACACACACATATATATATATATATATATATATATATATATATATATATATATATATATAGGGGATCGCTAAAATGAGAACCACCTCCAGTTATGAGAACCATGAGAACCACTTATTAGCCATTAGATTAACTTGATGGATGGATGAGATTAAAAGTAAGAAAAATTAATATTAAATGGTTTTTGTCTTATTATGTCTTTAATATTATAATCCAAAAGGGTAATTTAGTAAACTAACTCTTTTTTGTCTTTTTATATTTATTGCTTTTTATTAGTTTTTTTATTATTATATTACTTTCTAATTTTTAAACATAACTTTTTTATTAAAAAACATTTTAAAATTCAGATTTTTTTAAACATTTTTTATACTTTTTACAATTTAAGTTTTACGTTAAACTTTTTACATTTTTTTGACGCGCCGTTTTTACGCCAGGTTTTTTCAAGCGTCGTTATTTTAACAGGCCGTTTTTTTACGTGCCGTTTTTTACGCGACAATTTTTTAACGCCGTTTATTTACGCGCCGTTTTTTCAACGCGCCGTTTTTACGAGCCAATTTTTTAACGTCGTTTTTTACGCGCCGTTTATTAACGCCATTTTGTAACGCCGTTTTTTCAACGCGTCTTACGCCCGACTTTTTCAACGCCGTTTTTTCAACGCCGTTTTTTACGACCCGTTTTTACGACCCGTCTTACGCTCGACTTTTTCAAGCGACGTTTTTTTAACACGCCGTTTTTTTAACGCCGTTTTTTACGCGCCGTTTTTTTACGCGTCGTTTTTTAAGCGCCGTTTTTTTAACGCGCCGTTTTTTACGCGCCTATTTTTTAACGCCGTTTTTTACGCGTCGTTTTTTAACGCCATTTTTTTACGATTTACGTGCCGGTTTTTTTACGTTTTACGCACCGGTTTTGTTACGTTTTACACGTCGGTTTTTTACGTTAACGCTTTTTTACGTTTTTACGATTTACGTGCCGGTTTTTTACGTTTTACGCGCCGGTTTTTTACGTTAACGTTTTTTTACGTTTTACACGCCGGTTTTTTACGTTTTACAAAAAAAAATTTACGTTTTACGTTTTACCTAAAACTTTTTACACTTTACAAAAAACTTTTTACGGTTTACATAAAACTTTTTACGTTTTACACGTCGGTTTTTTACGTTTTACGTTAACGTTATTTTACGATTTACACGTCGGTTTTTTACGTTTTACGCCCGGTTTTTTACGTCTTACGCCCCGGTTTTTTACGTTAACGTTTTTTTTACATTTTACGCGCCAATTTTTACGTTAACGTTATTTTACGTTTTACACGTCGGTTTTTTACGTTTTACGCCCCGGTTTATTACGTTTTACGTCCCGGTTTTTTTCGTTAACGTTTTTTTTACATTTTACGCGACAATTTTTACGTAAACGTTATTTTACGTTTTACACGTTAGTTTTTTTCGTTTTTCGCCCCGGTTTTTTACGTTTTACGCGTCGGTTTTTTACGATTTACGCCCCGGTTTTTTTCGTTAACGTTTTTTTTTCGTTTTGCATTTTACGTAAAACATTTTACGTTTTACGTTAAACTTTTTATGTTTTTAAATTTTACGTTTTATGTAAAACTTTTTACGTTTGAAGTTTTACGTTAAACTTTTTACGTTTTACTTTTTTAAGTTTTAAGTTAAACTTTTTACGTTTTACGTAAAAGTTTACGGTTGAACCTTTTGAGCACAAAAACTTTTTTACACGAAACCCAACATTTACGTTTAAAGTTTACGTTTTACGTAAAACCCAACATTTACGTTTTACGTTTTACCTAAACTTTTTACGTTTTTACGTTTTACCTAAACTTTTTAGTAAAAAGTTTACGGTTTACGTCAAAAAAGTTTACGGTTTAATTTTTTTTTTACAAAAACTTTTTTACGAAACACGAACGCACATAGAAAACGCAAACTCGGTAGGTGTCTCAGATAGATTGTTATCGTCATCGACTAGGGAAAAAAAATAAAAAGCCAACAACATCAAAACAAAGCGTATCTCGAAAAAAAAGGGTTTGGCTCAGATTTTCCGATAATAAAAAAGGCTGCAAAATGGGGTTGCAGGTTCAAAAAACCTACCCTCCCGCCGTCTTTGCCGCGCCATCGTCATCAAAATCAACGTTTTTTTTTTTGCATCATCGCCCCCCAAAATCTAAACCGATCAAAACCCACATAATCAAAGAATTCAAATCAACAGAATCAAGAATTCAAATCAACCCCAATCGCAGATTCAACCGATTTTAGAACATACCACCATCAGATTCAAGAACACCCATATTCAACATCAAACCCATATTCAAACCCAGATTCAACATGAAACCCAGATTCAACATCAAACCCATATTCAAAACATCAAACCCATTTTCAAACCCAGATTCAACATCATACCCATATTCAAAACATCAAACCCATATTCAACATCAAAACCCAGATTCAACATCAAACCCACCAAAATAATCAAAAAACCCAAACTTTTTGAATCAAGGAACCCAATCAAAACAGAAACAACAAATCAAAAGAACCCAATCAAACCAACAAACAAGATCAAATTCCCCACACATGCTAAACCCAGAAAAATCAAGAACACATGGCGAAAAAAAATACCAGAGAAATCAACAACACAGGAGGAGACCGGGACCTCCGCCGCTCACGGCGGCGCTGCCGCCGGCCCACCACCCAGCCATCGAACCGCCACCACCGCTCTTGAAGTTGTAGATGCAACCCTTGAAGTTGCGGACCCAGCAACCAGATTCAACATGAAACCCAGCAACCAGACTCAACATGAAACCCAGATTCATCCACCGCCGCCGACCAACCACTAAGCCACTAACCCACCACCACCTTCGCCGGCAGAGAGACAAAGAGATGGGTGCGGTGGTTGGATGAGAGATGGTGGTTAGATGAGAGATGGAGCTTATATGAGAGATGGTTGGGTTTTTTAAAATATGGCATGGAACTTTAAAAGATTCAAGAATGTCTTCATCTTCAAAGAGAGAGAGACAAAAGAGTGTCTGCAACTTCAAATAGAGAGAGAAAGTATGAGAGATGAGATTATAAAAAGGTGGGGAGAGAATGAGGAAAGAGAGTCTGACATTTAATAAATGAGGAGAGAGGGTGACATTTGGGGTAAATGACCATACTACCCTTTGAATTGTCATATTCTGATTGGTTGAGAGTGGTTCTCATGGTTCTCATAACTGGAGGTGGTTCTCATTCTAGCGGCTCCCTATATATATATATATATATATACCCTAAACCTCTTGGAAACTAAGTTGTTTCCAAGACATAGTAATTATCATCGACTATAAATGGGATTAAAGGAGTATAACATCATCGTTTCCATCAAGTTAACAACACCTTCCCGTCGAATCATTCGGTTAGCGATTCGGTAGAGCTCGGTGACACGTAGTTTAGCTACATTTAGTAGAAACTTATGAGTTTATTCATTGATAGGAATGTTATAGATTTCATGCTAGCGAGTTTACATTTTGGAAAAGACATTACGCATTATATTATGCTAGCTTTGCACAAGGATATCGAGGTGAGTTCATAAGCCCTACTTTTTACGGTTTTACATTTTATAAATGTTTTCGGGGGTCGATGTAACACTCCGAGCGCATAAAACAACAAACCGCGGCGGAAACATCGGGGAGTCACGTTACAGGAAATTGTTTCACAACACATGGTATTTAAAGTTTTGTTTTATTGAATTAATATGTTACATTGTGTTGGATATAAAAAAAAACTAACACTACAATTGTCTTTCCAGTTTTAAAGTCACTAAGGCCCGCGTCCATCCTATGTGAAGCATGCATCAAATCATCAAACATTGGCTCCTGAAACATATGTGAAAAGACGGTCAGCATAAAAAGCCGGCGAATACATAGATTTTGTTGGGTGTCAAATTCATGGCTTTGTATACATATTGCAATACCACATCCGACTTCGAGAGTCGACGAGTGTGAAAGAAAACTTTGTAGCCATGAATCTTGACAAAACATTTCTTTTGTAAAACCGAAAAGTAAATCAATTTAAAAGAAAACATTGTATGGTTTATATCTTTAAGTGAAAAACGTTATGTGACTTGTTTAAAACCATTTGTGCAAGTGATTTGGATAACGCTACGATATGTAATATGATATCACTTATATATAGGAAGTACCAACAGCGTATCCACCATGCTTTTATCATATTACACATGTCTCGTTATCTAAATCACTTACCATAAACCAATCGTCCAATCATCCGTGTTATAAACCAATTGTCCGTGTTATAAACCAATTGTCCGTGTTATAAACCAATCATCCGTATTTTAATTGTGAAAACTGTTGTCGTTTTTTAATGAACACGTTCAAACCTGTGTTGACTAGACCACCAAAGGATCTCTTTAACTAGACCACCAAAGGGTCTCTTTAAATTGATTAACAAACCACCAAAGGGTTTATTAATCATAAACAGTTTCTGTCTTTTCCCAAACTTCCACCAAATCCAGTGGACAGTCTGGTAACGGGATTGTCAGTCCTATGGTACCATAACATACAACTGGTCGGCTCGGCCAAAGCTAATGAATGTCATTCGTGTTATGGATAACGCACCAACAAGTTGTTCACATTAGGGCAATCATATTGTTTTATATAAACCATAGACTTTGTTTTGAAAACTTGGAAAATAGTTGGGCATATATTGTGACAACCGTCACTTTTCCATACATTCCGTACATTAATTGAACAGTAATCTGTGCTTAAATAATTGTGCATGATCTAGTTTACAAGACAAATTTTTTATTACTGTTATATACATACAATGGCATTTCATGTTACAAGACTTTATTCATTGCTACATGCAACACGAGATAGTTCTAATGATACACAGAACAAAATTGGCACCATTACCAGACAAACTTAAAATGCTGACGAAGTTCAGTACATAGACAGACAGTATTTTGAGGCCCAGTATGAGCCAGAGATGACGTATTACACTAGTATAGTGTGTAGGGAAGTAAGGACCACAAAACTGCATGCCTAAGTGATAGACAAAGTGCCGGAAAGTGCCTAAAACTCACTAAAAGTGCAGAATTCTGCATTAATCAGTAAAAATCAGCATTTTAACATGTTGGTAACATGCAAAAATATGGCAAAATGGTCATGTATGCTTTTCTAAGTGTCGGGAATTAAAAGTGTCACAAAAAGTTACATAAAGAACACTAAACGGAATAACTAGACACTTTAACGAACCGGTATCTAACCGAACAACTGGACATAACCCGGAACACCAAAATATTGCTAGAAGCGTTATTTTTATTTTTTCTGAGCTAGTTATGGTTCCCGAACACTTAAATACACTACATAATACATCCTACACATAAAACACAAGACTTTTACACTTAACACCTCCACTAAATTACCTTCTTACCAACAATTTACACTTAACCCCCCCCCCCATATGCTAATCTACGGCCCAAGCATGGCCCACCCCAAGATTGTGTAATCTTCTTAAATCCCCATAAATCCTTCTATAATCTTGTGTAGGATTTGTTTGTACTTGGGGAGACATTAGGACCTTTGGTTAATAAGCTTTGGATTATAAGAACAAGCTCACTAGATCATCATCTTCAACATTTAATCAGAACACTCCTCTCTCCTCTCCCTCATTAACTCTCGGCCGAACTAACCCCCACACACCACAATTTTTTTGTTGCAATCTCAAGCATTCCAAGTGCTCTCAACGGTGTAACAAGGCGATTAACGAAGCTTGGAACTCACAAAACTTGAAGGACCTCATTCGCTTGCTTTTATCCACTTCTTTTTCTCCATTGTTCTTCCCTAGCTTCAAGCTAGTAGTAAGATCTTTATTAACCTTTATTACTTCTATTTTTTATGGATAAAAGATGTAGCATGATGTAAATCACTAAAACATTAAAAGACATAAGTTGGAATCATGAACATAAAGCCTTCATATGATGAAATCTTGTTGAAAAATGATAGAATGATGTTGTTTAGCATATGATTGATATTTGTTTGTTGATTTCTTGAGATGATGATGTTAATCATCACATGAAGCTTGCTAGATGGTGATTTAACACATAATCTAGCAAGTAGGAAGATGATTATGTAATAACATAAGATAATCATCTTCACATATGGACATGAACTTGATAAACAAAATGATTTCTTGAAAAGATATAAACAAAGTGAACTAGTAAACTTGTAGATCCAAGATTTATGAATGATTTTCCAAGAAAACCAAGTTCAAAATATGATTTTTGAAAGATCATGGTTTTCATTAAACTTACACTATTTTTAGTGATAAAACAAGTGTATAAATACTAGAGAAACAAGAAGATCTAAAAAATAAATATTTTTGTGAAAAGTGTTTACAAGTTGTAAACATCTAAAATCTTCAAGAATGAAGTTTACCAAGTAGTAAATATACTTTAGAGGGTAACTAAACCCACTAAACACCTTACCAAATTACTACGCGTTTTTGTGAAAGATCAAGTTCATGTTATATTATAAATGGAATAGTTTTTGCACTTGGTAAGTGTAAGATGTGTAGAATTGATTGTTGATCATTGTGTGATGATTTTTGAAAAGAAAATGATATGTTAAAAAGCATGGACACCTCCAATTACAAAGGAAACTATGGCGAAATTTTCTAAAAATTCCGACACTTAGAAAATATTTTCTAGACAAGTGTTTACTAGTGTATTTTAAACTATGTTTTTCAAATATAAACCTCGCCATAATTTTTGTAACAAAAATACAAAGTATCGGAGGTTGGCTTTGTACATGAAAATGGTTAAATATATATTTAGAATATATATTTGATACTAAGACACTTGTGTGAATATTTGTTTACTTTGGGGAATAGTTATATTATTTTAGGGTAAAATAATATAACTTGCAAATACCATGACATTTACAACTCCAAAATAATACCAAAAATCACAAGGAATAAAGTATATAAGTTACACACTTAAGTATTGGCAACCCAAACAAGAACGTCACTTATAAAATATTCCGGAAAATGCCATTACAAATATATTTTTGGCAAATATTGTTTTGGATACAAGAAATGAAAATATGATTTTTGAAAATATTACAAGAGTAATATTGTATTTTCGACCAAGAGAAAATATATTATTTTTGGACGTAAGAATATATTTTCTTGAAGTACATTATTTTCGAGACAAAACAAGTTTAAATATATTTTCTGAAGTAAGACTTGAAAATATATTATTTTGCAAACTACAAATACGAGAATACAAATATACATGTATGAAATACTCCCATCCTTGGGAAGGAATTACTAGAATAAATACTTGAGAAGTATTGTAACTTTGGATAATGTTAAAGACATAAAAGAAACGTAACTCGAAACATGAATACTAAGGAAAGGCACGGCCCGCTCGTCTAATAGACCCTAGCACATTGTAGGTAGTCGTGTTTGCTGACGAGATTTGAGTTACGAGTACTGAAGACACAAAACAGTGAGTTTATGCTCCCCCTTTTCTTTAACTGTTTTTGGTTTTATAACTCTCGGGGGTGGAATACATGTACAAATGCTTAAACGGTATGAAATGCCTATGAAATACTAGATCATGTGAGCATAGACTAAATATAGAAATGCCATTAATACTTAATTAGGGACGAGGGTTAGATCTAACGGGTACGGCCGAACCCCACTGATGGTCACAACTAGTACCTAGTAGTGCTTCGGATTCCCAGTCGAGGGTAATCGACACAGTCGAGGGTAATCGACACAGTCAAGGTAAATTGACACAGTCGAGGTTAATCGACACAGTCGAGGAAAATCGACAAGGGTATAAGCCATTACGAGTGCTTCCTATGTCCTCACATGCCTTAAAGTCCTTGTAAAACATTCATGTTCATACACGGATTTCATACCTGTTTACAAAGGAGTCTCTCAAAGATTTACAAGAATTACAGTACACAAACAAGACGCACGAACTCGCTAAACTTTTGTTGATGTTTTCCAAAATTACATGTATTTCAGGTAACAGGATGGTCTTGGGCGCAGGTGTCGTAACTAGAAATAGACTTCAAGTATAGATGTTATCCACTGTTGTTGGTTTATAACCTAGTCGAAGGTTGTGTTTTAAAAACTTGAATAACCAGTGTTTGTAATACTCAAATTTTATGAATGGGTGAACATCGTTTTGATCATGTAGTTATTTATTACGATTGAATGCAATGATATTAAACCAGTCACACATCATACTCTTCCGCAAAAGTCAGGGTGTGACAGTTTGGTATCAGAGCTTCGATTGTAGTGAACTAGGATTCCTTCTCGAGTCTAGACTACAATCACTAGAGTTCTCTCACAAAAACATTTTCCAAAAAGGTTTTCATTGCATTCACGTAAGCGTCAAGATCCACGAGTGAAACACTTTTCAAAAAGAGACAAGGCAAGGACATTAGTAGGGAATACCCTCAAGATAAGGTGCCAATTAAGGCATAGTCTACACGAGTTAGACTTGCCAAAGATAAAATACACTCTTGGTGATAACTAGTACCAAGTAGTGTTTTTGTGTCTCAGTCTGGAATCGACAACTAGAAAAATGACCCCCCCAAAAAACGAGAGTTATACGTGATGGGATGCATCGAAATGCCTGTTTATGCTAAGTAATATATTTGTTTATCGATACATACATACGAATAAGTGTATGGAATAAATATTGATGTGAATACATACGAATAAGTGTACGGAATAATTATTGATGTGAATAAGATACTTTCGACTCCGACTCCTATGACTGTACGTAACTCACACGATGAGGCTATCGACCTCGCGTTCATTGCAAAGCTCATAGCTAGAGTGATTACCAAACAAGATTCTGAGCTTGCTTCCGTAGGAGATGGCTGCTCTTCCCTCTCGATCGTGAAGGTGCCTGACTACGACGATGATGACGAGGCAGAGGCGGCAACCTTGAACGGATTCTAAATCAACGGGACGAGATCCCTACGGCTTATGAGAAGCTAGATTGACGACACACTTGACCAGAAAAGGAAGATGAAGCATCCATCTTAAAGGTGCCCCTCCAACTACTAGGAATTCTCTTTATTCCTATCATCGTGCCTCTACGCACGTAACGATAACGAGTGTTAGCGCGTGGACCACCGCAATGGTCCTTTCCATGACAGAGATATAAGGACAGTAGTGTCCCCTCCTTGATTGATCATCTGCTTAGACGAGGGAAAATTGGGGTAACTGTGCAAGACAATTTATTATTACGGGGGCCCACGTAATAACGACTTGTAGTGCATGGAAATCCTGGTGGACTCTGCGGGTCGAGCTAATGATCACTACACAAAAATAAACTATAGGTGTTCACACCTTCATCTGGTAGAACAATACATAGACCAGTGCTTTAGCACTTCATAAAGTAGGAAACCTGTCTTGCCTACTTCGTGCCTGACACTTCTACCCGTGTACGAGACGTTTGAGAAACGATATTTAAGCAAGAGAACATGGATAACATTCAGAAAGATTCAGTGACGTTACGCTCTACCACTTTATGAAACTTGTATGACCAGGGCGATGTAGCCTCGAATACATTATTACAAACAATAGGCCAAGTTGCCAAGCCTATATGAAGGCTCAGTAATTGTTTCCTCACTCACACATTGTTAAGTATATATGCATGTGAAATTGGGTGATTACATGATGGCTTATGGTGCTATGTACCTCATAGACAATTATGGAATGTTGTCTAACCTACTTCATACCATGTTGACAGAAGAGAATGCCGCCCAGACGAGACACAGACTCAAGTATGTTACCAAGAACAGAAGCTGAGCTGCAAGAACGCATCTCACAAGCAATTGCATGACATGAAGCCCTCCGCTCCAAACACAGTGGTGGCACTTCCGGAAATAACCCTACAACTGGCTGCACCTATAAACAGTTCCTGGACTGCAAGCCATTGAACTTTGATGGCACAGGAGGTGCCGTTGCATTTGTTCGTTGGACAGAGAAGACTGACTCCGTTCTAAGAATGAGTAACTGTTCACCCCAGCAGAGGGTTACCTTTATCTCAGGGTTATTTTTAGATGGCGCACTCTCCTGGTGGAACCTTCAAGTTCAGACCCTTGGTGCAGATGCTGCTTATGCACTGAGCTGGGACGAGCTCAAGGAAATGATGGAAAATAAATACTGTTCTAGGGCCGAAATCCAGAAGCTTGAGGTGGAGTTCTGGAATTTGAAAAAGGACGGACCAAAGATTCCTGAATACGTCCAGCGATTTCACGACTTGTCTAGAGTCGTCCCCTACTTAGTCAAACCGGAATTCAAAAGGGTTGAACGATTCATCTGGGGACTTGCACCTCAGATCAGGAGCATGGTTACTACCTCAAAGCCCTCAACCATTGCAGAGGCTATCGATTTGAGTGTCACTCTTACTGAAGAAGCTCTACGCATGGGGAAATTTTCATAATCTAAGAATAACAAGAAAGAGACTCATGTGGAGTTATCAGGCAACAAGAAAAGGAAGTCTTCAAACCTAAAGATGGGCACCCAAGTCAGCTATGAAAGCTCTAAAGCAAACAAACGAAAGAAAGTGAATCCGCCGCATGGCAGGAAAACTGATGGAGCCACTAATAAGGCCGGTGGTAGAGTTTACTCGGGGACTAAGCCGAGGTGCGGGGAATGAAATTTTCACCATGAAGGTTGATGTCTGAGGCCTAAGTGCGGAAAGTGTGGAAAGGAAGGACACAGCAAAGATGCCTGTTGGGCGAAGGATCCAGACAAAAGAAATAAAGGTAGAGTACCAGGTTGCTACAAATGTGGTGAAGCATGGCACTTTAGGAAAGAATGCCCTAGGAAGAAACAAGCAAGGAAGGGTTTTCACGATCGAAACTCGTGTAGCACGCCAGGATCCAGATGCGGTTACGGGTACGTTCCCTATTAACCAACCATATGCATCTATTTTTTATTAATACTGGCATCAACTTTAACCTTGCATGCTTAGAACTTAATAAACTGCTTGGCCTAGTTTCGAGTAAAATAGACGTCCCGTATTCTTTAGAAATAGGCATATAGAAGGCTAGCAGGCGAAGCAATTAAGGATTGTATTTAGGGACTCAGAAGGCCGGAACCTTCTATTACCATTAACTTGAGAAGTCATAATATGATAGTCAGCATGGATTGGATATCCAAGTATAGAGCCTGAGAGCATCCCCGTTATGGAAGAAGTTCCAGTAGCCTTCTCTGAAGACTTTCCAGGAATACCTCCACAAGCGACAAGAGGAACCTCGTGCCAGGAGCGGCACCAGTTCCGAATGACGCCATACCAACTAGCTTCGTCCGCGAAGTACGAGCCTCCGATATAACTGCAAGAGCTGCTAGACAGAGGAAATTAAGGACATGACATCCTTAGTAAGGACACAAGGAGAAAGTTGATAGACTCCACTTTGCATAAATTTCAGAAAATTGAGAATCAGAATCCTTTGCCAAGGACTGATGACATGAACAGACAAATCGTAAAGATCCTAGTTACCACTCAAGGATCGACTTGAGGACAGGATGTCCTCAACTGTGAATACAGGAAGGAAATATCCCTAAAACGACCTTTAGGACTCGCTTCGATCATTACGAGTTCCTTGTCGTACCATTTGGCTTAACACATGCATCGACAATATTCATGGACCTCATGAATCGAACGTGTAAGCCATACCTGGATAAATCATGATTATACTTATTGACTACATTCTTATATGGCCAACGACCAAGGAAGGTCATGAGCAACAGCTGCAATTTACCTTGCAACTCTTAGAGAAAAGAACAGTTATGTGCTATGATGATGAAGAGCGGATTTCGAATTCGCGAAGTGGTAACTTTAAGATACATGATGGATAAGAACGAAATTCATGTCAACCCTACAACCAAGAGCTAAGGAGCTAGAGTTGCAATTATGTGACGCTTCTCGGCAAAGTCTCGATTGTACGTCGATGCAACGAGACCACAACACTGCATACGCGGCACATTGATTAAGGAATCATAAGAAGAAACCTTGAGCTAGATACAGTAATTGCGCACCGTAAATTTAACGTCATTACCTGAAAGAAAACGCTGCAAGATCTTTACTGATCACAAAGATTGCAGCACACCGTTGATCGTAAGAACTTAAGTATCACCATAGATGGACTAAGCTACTGAACGATGCAAACTGTATGGACATGATACGTATTTGTGTGATAAACTTTGATGAAAAGTTGGAACACTCACTTGCCCTTAGTGGAGTCTTCCTACAACAGTATTTATCACACCGCCGTTCAAACCGCTTTGTGTGAAGCTTCAGATGGAACATAATAAGTCGATCCCCGTCGTGTTGAACGGAGACCAGAGATAAACAATCCACTGGCCCGAGTTGGTCCAGGAAAAACTAGAGGCAAGATCGTTCAGATATGTGATCATATCAAGACAGCCGCGGAATACAGAAAGATTGCACCGATGAGCGGCAGAAATCGTAAGAATTTGAGGTACGAAGTATGACTTAAATGGGATCCTCGCCTACAGAAGGCGTGGTGTGATTTGGAAAACGTAAAGGTTGGACCCCGATGTAGGGATCGGAACCATTGCTCACAAGATGAAACTCCTAGAAAAGATCCGTAGTGATCGACTGATCGCGACACATTTTATGTGTCTAGTCTTTAAAGGAGTCTGACTCAAGGAACAATCGTAGTTCCCACAAATAAGATTCACGTCAATGACAAACGACAAAATTACTATAAAACCTATTAAGGTTTCGGACCAAGAGTCCACAATACTATAAAACCTACTAAGGTTACGGACCAAGAGTCCACAAGACACAGAAAAGACATAATTGATTTACTTGAGTACATTAGAATTCATAACATGACCCAGAGTACATGGGAACATAAGAACAAATCTTGAACCTAAGTGACCACATTTGAATCATAACTCCCCTGCGACCGATGGCATCGTTTGAATTTCGGGACGGAATTCTTTTAACGGGGGGAGACTGTGACAACCGTCACTTTTCCGTACATTCCGTACACTAATTGAACAGTAATCTGTGCTTAAATAATTGTGCATGATCTAGTTTACAAGAAAAATGAATTTTTGATTACTGTTATATACATACAATGGCATTTCATGTTACAAGACTTTATTCGTTGCTACATACAACACGAGATAGTTCTAATGATACACAGAACAGAATTGGCACCATTACCAGACAAACTAAAAACGCTGACGAAGTTCAGTACATAGACAGACAGTATTTTGAGGCCCAGTATGAGCCAGAGATGACGTATTACACTAGTATAGTGTGTAGGGAAGTAAGGACCACAAAACTGCATGCCTAAGTGATAGACAAAGTGCCGGAAAGTGCCTAAAACTCACTAAAAGTGCAGAATTCTGCATTAATCAGTAAAAATTAGCATTTTAACACGCTGGTAACATGCAAAAATATGGAAAAATGGTCCTGTATGCTTTCCTAACTGTCGGGAATTAAAAGTGTCACAAAAAGTTACATAAAGAACACTAAACGGAATAACTAGACACTTTAACGAACCGGTATCTGTAACATCTCTGATTGTAATCATTGTGAACAATACAATTATCAATAAAACAATGTTATTTGATCTCAATGTTTTTTTTGTTATGTTTTACATTTTTCATGTTTTAACTTTTGTTCGATTTCAAACTCTATATCGCTTTCTGGAGAGTTATACGCAAAATGGTGCGTAAACGTAACCAGTTTAATGCGAGAAATACTCCGGAACATCAACATATACTTAACATACCTTAAATAACCTTTACATAACTTAGAAATAAGTTTTGAAGGCTTTGGTATTGCAAAAACAAGTTAATTCGCTTACAGGGACTAAACCTGACAAACTACGAAAGTATGCCAATTTGAACAGTAACGAACATTCCAGAACATGACCATAAGTTAAAAACACCTTAAATATCCTTTACATAGCTTCGAAATAAGCTTCGAGGGGTTCGGTGTGCTAAAATAAACTTTTGGGTCATTCAGGGACTAAAAGCGTCAAAAAGTGCACAAGTTTGCATTTTCGCGCATAACTTACGTTATGAATACATCCGGACATCCAAAAATTTATGTAAGCACTAGAATATTTTATTTTAGTGTTTGGCATAAGAAAAATCCATTCGTCACGCCATTTGGAGCGTTTTTCGCGCTTATGCGCATTCCGTCGTAATTAACCGAACATCGCAACCGTACGGCTAAACGAACCGACATCCAAGATATTTTTGAGCAAATTTTAAGTTCCCTATACTTTAACTTCATTGTTGAGCTTTGAAATGGGGTTAACGGGGCTTAAACGTGTCAAAAATGCATCATATAGCAAGTTTGGAGCTCCAGGGGCCTGTTTTGCCATTAATGAAACATTCTGGTGTGCAGGTGCCTTGCGCACCACAACACTCTCAGTGTTGCGGTGCACAAGCATAGGTCAGATGCAGAAAATCGTTTTTGGCTGCTGATTTTCAGATTTAAACACTCCCCAAAGGCCAAGTGCCACATGTTAACCTCTTGTGGTGGCCAAAATCAGTTACCACAACATTCCAACAAGTGTACGGGCGAGATCATTCCCTCTTCTCCAAGAAACGATCCTAACGGTGAACCGAAGTCTATAAATACCCATCACATTTTCACTCATTCCTCATAAGAATCTGATCTAATGTGCTCTAAGTTGAAACCTTTGTTTCATACCTGAGCTATTTTGATCTAGAGTAGCATTCGGGGACCCTTTGTAAGTGTTCCTTCGTTCTTTTATTGCTTTTCGAGTCCGAAAGCCAAACTTTGTTTGACTTTCTGCATTGACCAGTTTATGGTCAATGCGAAGTTCGTTTGAACTTCGCAACGTGATTGTAATCACAATGGTTATAGTCCCTTGTGACTATGCCTACTGATTACCACGTTATCTAGGGTCGTAAGGGTAAGCGATCTAATAAATCGCTTATACCTTCGAACCCGACCCATTTGGTCGATCATTAGGATCCGACCAAACACATTAGGTGACCATAGCATATAGGGAATAACCTTCCGAGGTTATACCTTATGGTCGCTTCGTTTAAGTAGTTGTATGATAGGTAGTTTATATGCCTTAGGTAAATTACCAAAATACCCCTTTGATGCCAAAATTCATTTTAAACATATGTAACATAACTTTTGTCATCTAAACTGATTTGACAACAATATTAGACATGTTAAGGCATATGTTACTTGTCATAGGACTAGTTAGGCGGTCCGAACGCGTTTCACGCGAACGACGTGTTAAAGTAGCATAAGCTACCTACACAGGTCGTAATGGGTCGTAAGCACTTATGTTAGGTTTCATTTAGTATGTAGGCTTTGTTAAACCATATTACACGAGTCTCCATACTCGTTTGGTTTACGAACCCTCATTCTATCCGATCCTCCGATATAGGTCCGGTTTATTAACATAGTTACCTATATTAGGTGTCGTTTGATTCCGAGATATCTAGCATTGCTTGGTGGTTATCTTAGGACTTCTGAGCAATCTCAAGTGAGTACATAGAACCCCCTCTTTTACTGTTTTCCAAACTGTTTTGGGGTGAAACACATGTGCCTACTTGTTACTTTCGTGCTTTTCATGCTTTCATATCATATGCTTGTTATGTTCATTAGTACATTATAGTACATGATTTCATTACATTTCATGCTATGTATGCCCATTGTGTGCGTATTTAGTACATCGTTTTACATTACATTTCATGCTATGTATGTCTATTGTGTGCATACTTAGTACATTGTTTTACTTTACATTTCTGCTATGTATGTTGACTGATAGCATGCTAGCACATCGATTTACATGACTTTCTGCTTTGTATGTTAACCTAGCATACTTAGTACATTGTTTTCATATAACATGTTCACTTTTGCTATGACATTTGGTTTGCACAAACGAGACTATTATACGTTCATTAACATTAGCTACGCCGCTCGGTAGTAAGTACTGGTACCATAGGACTTGACAAATCCCATTCCTGACATCCCGGGTTTGTTTGGATGTAAGGAATGACTGAATCCGAAAACATTTCTTTTGATAACCTTGACTAAAAGGGTTATCCGACTGTCTCAAGGCTTGAATGTATGCGTTAACTTACCACATAAATATTTGTATCAATGTAACATGCATTACTTTGCAAAACATAACGTTTTGATATATTCAAAATACTTTGTTTTGTACATTTCTACATTTGGATTATATGACAACATTTTACTTACAATACATAACAATTGATACACATTACTTGACTACTTTTGGACTTATAAACATTTAACATGGCTTATACAAGGACTTTTGACTATTGGTTTAAACATGGACTTTATACATTGGTGGTTTGTTTAAGTGACTTAAGTAACGAGATGTGAGTAATATGATACAAGCATGGTGGATACGCCACTGGTACTTCCTATATATAAGTGTTTGTATTATATTACATATCATAGCGTTATTTAAATCATTCAATTTGGACTTATACATTTTACACAAGTAACACGATTTTCACAAGACTTTGGTTTACAAACAATTTATTTTATACAACTCAGTTTACTTGGTTATACATTTAACCACGCATTATTCTTTTATTTATACATATCATTCGATCTTATCGCTTTTTAAACGACTTACAAAACAAAACAAGTTACAAGGTTCATGACTGACTTTTACTAAACAACTCTTTCTTAAACTTAAGTCATGAATCCTATTTTCACAAAACCTATGTATCTCACAGGCATTTTTATGCTGACGTACCTATTTTCACATGTGTTTTCAGGAGCTTTTCCATAGGATGATGATCGTGACACTAGGGCGGACCTGTGCCTTAGAGACATAAAACGAAGATAGACTTAGTTAAATTATGTTATGAACTCTTTGATTCCTGTTTAAAACAATGTAACTCTTATGTTGATAAATAAAATACAACTTTGTATGCCATGGTTATGAAACAATTAATTCTGTTACAACACTCCCCGACGTTTTCCGCCACGTTTTGTATGTTATACGTGGTCGGGGTGTGACAGAAGAGTTGGTATCAGAGCCAATGGTTATAGGGAATTAGGTTATTAGTAATTCTTTGACCTAGACTATAACCTTTCTAGGACCCTAACACAAGTTATCTTGTGTTTAGATCTTAAAACATGCACATCACCTATCCTTAGGTGATTATCAAAACAAAAAAAAAAAAAAAAAAAAAAAAAAAAAACCAAATTTTCCGAAACGATTTTTGTAAAACAATCATCTGTTTTTGGATGATTTATTACAAGGTTTTGAACCCTCTATTGTAAGGTTTTGAACCCTCTGTTATATGGTTTTGAACCCTTCCAGTTTGGTTTTTGGCCTTGTGCCTTCAATTTTTCAAAATCTCGTCAAAGGTTTGGGTTTTAAATAATGTGAACACGTGCAAACTGGAAGAGTGAATGCCTGTATTCTAAGTTTTCTGTCTAGGCAAGCACTTCGTATATATCTCATCAGACGCGAGACCAGTTGTGCTTACCTGGGAATTCTTGGGATGAGTGTTCACTTATAGGCGAGCATGTCTTCGCGACACATTATTTTTTATCCATTTACTTTGATTAGTCACTGTGTGTCGTTTGTTTGCTTGGTAGTGCAGACAAATGACCACCATCTTTTCTTTTGTTAATTTTGTTTCATCTCATTCTCTTTATCCAATCATCTCACTCGTTTCCTTTCATGTTTTCCTCTTTTAGAATGCCTCCTCGATGCGAAAACCAGATAGCGACTGCCGAACTGGCAGAAATCATTGCGCAGCTGATGGCTGCTCAATTCCCAAATCTCTTTGCTCAATGGCACCAAGCCAACAACAATAACAATGCTCCATGCAAATACAAGGATTTTAACTCGGCTAAACCACTCAAGTTTAGTGGTTCTGAAGGAGCGACTGGGCTTCTTCAATGGTTCGAGAGCATTGAGAATACTTTTCGCCACGTGCAGTGTCCTGACAATCGCAAGGTCGAGTTTTCTTCGAGTGTGTTTCAGAAGAGGGCTCTCACATGGTGGAATGGGGTTATGAGAGACCGTGGTGCAGAAGTTGCTCTAGCACAGACATGGGCTGAACTTAGGGCCCTTATGATTAGGGAGTTCTGTCCTCGTCATGAACAGCGAGCGTTGGAGAAAGAGTTTGAGGATTTGAAACAAGACAGTGGCGAGCACAGGGCATATACTGATAGATTTGAGGAGTTGAGTCTGCTTTGCCCAACTATGGTTACCCCACTCGACAAGGCTATCGAAAGGTACATCGACGGCCTACCTGACTCAGTACAAGACATCATTACTGGTAGTAACCCTGCCACACTCCGTCAGGCGATCGAGTTAGCAGCGACATTGACTGAGTCGCAGGTTCGAAAGGGAAAGCTGCATAAAAAGGGTGACAAGGGTAAGAGGCAGGCATCTGACAAGGGAGATAGCAAGAAAGGTCAAAACAAGAAGGGAAAGAATTCTGGAGGGTCTAGGAAGCGGAAGGCTTCCCAAAACTATGCCGTTACTGCACAGGCCCAAGCTGCGCCAAATCAGCCTGCGCAGCCACTAGCCAAGAAGCCTTATCTTGGCAATGCACCTTTATGCAACAGGTGTAACGGCCATCATCCACCACACCTCCAGTGTCGTCAGTGCACCAACTGCGGAAGACCTGGTCATCTTGCCGCTACTTATCGCATTCCTGTTAACCAGAACCAGGCAGTTCAGAACCAAGCCCAAAAAGTTGCTCAGCCTCTTGCTCAGCAACAAGGTTAAGCTGCACGACCTCATTTTCCTCCTGGTTCGTGCTACAATTGTGGGGATCTGACCCACTACAGGAACCGGTGCCCAAGACTAGCCAACCAGAACCAGAATCCAAATCAGAATCAAGCTCCGGCTCGAGGTCGAGTCTTCAACATGAATGCTCAAGAGGCACAAGCAGACAATGAAGTGGTGAACGGTATGTTCTTTATTAATAATCAGCCTGCATCTGTTCTCTTTGATTCGGGTGCCGATAAGAGTTTTGTGTCATTGTCTTTTGAGCCAATGCTTCACGTGTCTAGAACGAAACTAGGAAAACCTTTGACAGTAGAAGTTGCTAGTGGTGAACCCATTGTTCTTGATTCTGTTCTTCACAACTGCCAGTTAAACCTTAACGACCATCTTTTTCCTATTGACCTCACGCCAATGCAACTTGGAAGCTTCGACGTTATAGTGGGTATGGATTGGTTATCTAAGCATCGCGCAGAGATAGTTTGTTCTGAGAAGATTGTTCGTGTGCCGCTTTCGACAGGCGAGATCCTACAGGTTCAAGGTGAGAAACCGTCTGGTGGTCTCAAACTCATGTCTTGTTTTAAAGCTCGGAAATATCTGCGGAAGAACTATGTGGCTTTCTTAGCACATGTTACAGAAGATAAAGCCAAGGGTAAGTCTATTTCAGATATTCCTGTCGTTCGGGATTATTCTGAAGTTTTACCTGAAGAGTTACCTGGCCTACCTCCAGCACGCCAAGTCGAGTTCCGTATTGATCTCGTACCTGGTGCAAATCCCATTGCCAGATCTCCATATCGTCTTGCACCGTCTGAGATGCAAGAGTTGGCTAAGCAACTTCAGGAGCTCTCCGACAAAGGTTTTATCCGTCCTAGCTTTTCACCCTGGGGTGCTCCCGTTCTTTTTGTTAAGAAGAAGGATGGATCTTTTAGGATGTGTATCGATTATCGTGAGCTTAACAAGCTTACCATCAAGAATCAATATCCCCTACCTCGCATCGATGATCTCTTTGATCTGTTACAGGGCGCTTCTTATTTTTCGAAGATTGATCTGCGATCTGGATATCATCAACTTCGGGTGCATGATGAAGATATTCCCAAGACAGCGTTCCGTACTCGTTATGGGCATTATGAATTCACAGTCATGCCATTCGGTTTGACTAATGCTCCTGCTGTTTTCATGGACTTAATGAATAGGGTCTGCAAACCTTATTTGGGTAAGTTCGTCATTGTTTTTATTGACGACATCTTGATTTACTCTAAGACGCGAGCTGATCACGAGCAACATCTTCGTCTTACTTTGGAACTCCTAAAGAAAGAGCAACTTTTCGCCAAATTCTCCAAGTGTGAATTTTGGCTTAAAGAAGTTCAATTTTTAGGACATATTGTCAACGAACAAGGTATTCATGTAGATCCCTCCAAGATCAGTGCGATCAAGGATTGGGATACGCCTACTACTCCTACTGAAGTTCGTTATTTTCTTGGTCTAGCGGGTTATTATCGCCGCTTCATAGAAAACTTCTCAAAGATTGCAGTTCCTCTAACTGCTCTAACTCAGAAGAACAAGCCCTTTTAGTGGGGATTCAAACAAGAGGAAGCTTTTCAAAACTTGAAGCAGAAGCTTTGCGACGCGCCTGTTCTGACTTTGCCTGAGGTCAATGATGATTTCGTCGTTTATTGTGATGCATCTAAATTGGGTCTTGGCTGTGTCCTGATGCAAAGGAACAAAGTCATAGCATATGCATCGAGGCAGTTGAAGATACATGAGAAAAACTACACCACTCATGATCTTGAGTTGGGTGCAGTTGTCTTCGCTCTTAAGATCTGGAGACACTATTTGTACGGTACAAAATGTGTGGTTTTCACGGACCACAAAAGTCTTCAGCATATCTTCAACCAGAAAGAACTCAACATGAGGCAACGACGTTGGGTGGAGCTTTTAAACGACTATGACTGCGAAATTCGCTACCATCCTGGTAAGGCGAATGTCGTAGCTGATGCATTGAGTCGTAAGGAATGTACTAAGCTTCATTGTGTACGTGTTCAATCTGTTATTCAAGCTCGATCCGATATCCAAGCACGCATTTCTCAGGCTCAACAATCTTGTGTTTCACAAGGTTTGATGGATAAGGAATTTCCCTATCACATAACACCTGATCTGGAACTGAAGGACAATGGATCATATTACTTCATGGACCGTTTGTGGGTCCCAAGCCAAGATAACCTTCGCACCTTGCTTATGGATGAAGCCCATAAGTCGCGTTATTCTGTTCATCCTGGCTCGGATAAAATGTATAAGGATCTTCGTATTCACTATTGGTGGCCTGGTATGAAGAAAGACATTGCCTTATACGTATCAAAATGCCTTACTTGTCTTAAGGTTAAGGTTGAACATCAACGTCCTTCTGGCTTATTGGTGCAACTAGAGATCCTAGTTTGGAAATGGGAAAACATTACTATGGATCTTGTTACCAAACTTCCACGCACAAAGAGAGGTCATGATGCCATCTGGGTAGTTGTTGATCGTCTTACTAAGTCAGCGCATTTCTTGCCAATCCGTGATGATTTTCCTGCTGACAAACTTGCTAAAATCTATGTGGATGAAATTGTAGCTCGACATGGTGTTCCTTTGAACATCATTTCTGACAGAGACGCTCGTTTCACTTCTCACTTTTGGAGAACCATGCAATCTGCTATGGGGACCCAACTTAATCTGAGCACGGCTTATCATCCGCAAACGGATGGTCAATCTGAAAGAACAATCCAGACTCTAGAGGATATGCTTAGAGCTTGTGTGATCGACTTTGGTGGTAGTTGGGACTCACATCTTCCGTTAATTGAATTCTCCTACAACAACAGTTATCACACCAGCATCAAAATGGCTCCTTTCGAAGCTCTCTATGGTCGAAAATGTCGTTCACCAGTATGCTGGAATGAGATCGGCGAGGCTCAGCTTACTGGACCTGCCCTCATTTTAGAGACAACTGATAAGGTCAAGAAAGTTCGTGATAACC
The DNA here is from genome assembly GCA_030545235.1 of Helianthus tuberosus. Lineage (NCBI taxonomy): Eukaryota > Viridiplantae > Streptophyta > Magnoliopsida > Asterales > Asteraceae > Helianthus > Helianthus tuberosus. The sequence continues at coordinate 61,893,312 of CM060441.1, forward strand.
TTCAGACAGCTAGAAGCCGTCAAAAGAGTTACGCGGACCCAAAACGCAAGCCCTTGGAATTTCAAGTCGGTGATCGAGTATTACTTAAGGTCTCACCTTGGAAAGGTGTGATCAGATTTGGAAAGAAAGGAAAACTTGCACCTAGATATGTTGGACCATTCAAGATCGTCGAAAGAATCGGTAAGGTAGCCTACAGACTTGAGTTACCTCCTGAACTTGGAAATGTTCATCGAACCTTTCACGTGTCCAATCTCATGAGGTGTTTAGCCGATGAGAACCTCCACATACCGCTTGACGAAATTCGTGTTGACAAAACACTGAAATTTGTTGAGAAGCCAGTGGAAATCATGGAACGTGAAGTCAAGTGGCTTAAACGCAAGCGCATTCCTTTGGTCAAAGTTCGCTGGGAAGCTAAACGTGGACCCGAGTTTACTTGGGAACGCGAAGATCAAATAAAGGCGAAATATCCGCATCTTTTCCCACGAGTTTCCTCTAAATAAATTTCGGGACGAAATTTTCACAAGTAGGGGAGACTGTAACATCTGTGCTTGTAATCATTGTGAACAGTGCAAGTATCAATAAAACAATGTTATTTGATCCCAATGTTTGTTTTGTTATGTTTTACATTTTTCATGTTTTGACTTTTGTTCGATTTCAAACTCTATATCGCTTTCTGGAGAGTTATACGCAAACTGGTGCGTAAACATAACCAGTTTAATGCAAAAAATACTCCGGAACATCAACATATACTTAACATACCTTAAATAACCTTTACATAACTTAGAAATAAGTTTTGAAGGCTTTGGTATTGCAAAAACAAGTTAATTCGCTTACAGGGACTAAACCTGACAAACTGCGAAAGTATGCCAATTTGAACAGTAACGAACATTCCGGAACATGACCATAAGTTAAACACACCTTAAATATCCTTTATATAGCTTAGAAAAAAGCTTCGAGGGGTTCGGTGTGCTAAAATAAACTTTTGGGTCATTAAGGGACTAAAAGCGTCAAAAAGTGCACAAGTTTGCATTTTCGCGCATAACTTACGTTCTGAATACATTCGGACATCCAAAAATTTATGTAAGCACTAAAATATTTTATTTTAGTGTTTGGCATAAGAAAAATCCATTCGTCACGCCATTTGGATCGTTTTTCGTGCTTATGCGCATTCCGTCGTAATTAACCGAACATCGCAACCGTACGGCTAAATGAACCGACATCCGAGATATTTTTGAGCACATTTTAAGTTCCCTATACTTTAACTTCATTTTTGAGCTTTGAAATGGGGTTAACGGGGCTTAAACGTGTCAAAAATGCATCATATAGCAAGTTTGGAGCTCTAGGGGCCTGTTTTGCCATTTATGAAACATTCTGGTCTGCAGGTGCCTTGCGCACCTCAACACTCTCAGTGTTGCGGTGCGCAAGCATAGGTCAGATGCAAAAAATCGTTTTTGGCTGCTGATTTTCAGATTTAAACACTCCCCAAAGGCCAAGTGCCACATGTTAACCTCTTGTGGTGGCCAAAATCAGTTACCACAACATTCCAACAAGTGTACGGGCGAAATCATTCCCTCTTCTCCAAGAAATGATCCTAACGGTGAACCGAAATCTATAAATACCCATCACATTTTCACTCATTCCTCACAAGAATCTGATCTAATGTGCTCTAAGTTGAAACCTTTGTTTCATACCTGAGCTATTTTGATCTAGATTAGCATTCGGGGACCCTTTGTAAGTGTTCCTTCGTTCTTTTATTGCTTTTCGAGTCCTAAAGTCAAACTTTGTTTGACTTTCTGCATTGACCAGTTTATGGTCAATGCGAAGTTCGTTTGAACTTCGCAACGTGATTGTAATCATGATGGTTATAGTCCCTTGTGACTATGCCTACTGATTACCACGTTGTCTAGGGTCGTAAGGGTAAGCGATCTAATAAATCGCTTATACCTTCGAACCCGACCCATTTGGTCGATCATTAGGATCCGACCAAACACATTAGGTGACCATAACATATAGGGAATAACCATCCGAGGTTATACCTTATGGTCGCTTCGTTTAAGTAGTTGTATGATAGGTAGTTTATATGCCTTAGGTAAATTACCAAAATACCCCTTTGAGGCCAAAATTCATTTTAAACATATGTAACATAACTTTTGTCATCTAAACTGATTTGACAACAACATTAGACATGTTAAGGCATATGTTACTTGTCATAGGACTAGTTAGGCGGTCCGAACGCGTTTCACGCGAACGACGTGTTAAAGTAGCATAAGCTACCTACACGGGTCGTAATGGGTCGTAAGCACTTATGTTAGGTTTCATTTAGTATGTAGGCTTTGTTAAACCATATTACACGAGTCTCCATACTCGTTTGGTTTACGAACCCTCATTCTATCCGATCCTCCGATATAGGTCCGGTTTATTAACATAGTTACCTATATTAGGTGCCGTTTGATTCCGAGATCTCTAGCATTGCATGGTGGTTATCTTAGGACTTCTGAGCAATCTCAAGTGAGTACATAGAACCCCCTCTTTTACTGTTTTCCAAACTGTTTTGGGGTGAAACACATGTGCCTACTTGTTACTTTCGTGCTTTTCATGCTTTCATATCATATGCTTGTTATGTTCATTAGTACATTATAGTACATGATTTCATTACATTTCATGCTATGTATGCCCATTGTGTGCGTATTTAGTACATCGTTTTACATTACATTTCATGCTATGTATGTCCATTGTGTGCATACTTAGTACATTGTTTTACTTTACATTTCTGCTATGTATGTTGACTGATAGCGTGCTAGCACATCGATTTACATGACTTTCTGCTTTGTATGTTAACCTAGCATACTTAGTACATTGTTTTCATATAACATGTTCACTTTTGCTATGACATTTGGTTTGCACAAACGAGACTATTATACGTTCATTAACATTAGCTACGCCGCTCGGTAGTAAGTACTGGTACCATAGGACTTGACAAATCCCATTCCTGACATCCCGGGTTTGTTTGGATGTAAGGAATGACTGAATCCGAAAACATTTCTTTTGATAACCTTGACTGAAAGGGTTATCCGACTGTCTCAAGGCTTGAATGTATGCGTTAACTTACCACATAAATATTTGTATCAATGTAACATGCATTACTTTGCAAAACATAACTTTTTGATATATTCAAAATACTTTGTTTTGTACATTTCTACATTTGGATTATATGACAACATTTTACTTACAATACATAACAATTGATACACATTACTTGACTACTTTTGGACTTATAAACATTTAACATGGCTTATACAAGGACTTTTGACTATTGGTTTAAACATGGACTTTAAGTGACTTAAGTAACGAGATGTGAGTAATATGATACAAGCATGGTGGATACGCCGCTGGTACTTCCTATATATAAGTGTTTGTATTATATTACATATCATAGCGTTATTTAAATCATTCAATTTGGACTTATACATTTTACACAAGTAACACGATTTTCACAAGACTTTGGTTTACAAACAATTTATTTTATATAACTCAGTTTACTTGGTTATACATTTAACCACGCATTATTCTTTTATTTATACATATCATTCGATCTTGTCGCTTTTTAAACGACTTACAAAACAAAACAAGTTACAAGGTTCATGACTGCCTTTTACTAAACAACTCTTTCTTAAACTTAAGTCATGAATCCTATTTTCACAAAACCTATGTATCTCACAGGCATTTTTATGCTGACGTACCTATTTTCACATGTGTTTTCAGGAGCTTTTCCATAGGATGATGATCGTGACACTAGGGCGGACCTGTGCCTTAGAGACATAAAACGAAGATAGACTTAGTTAAATTATGTTATGAACTCTTTGATTCCTGTTTAAAACAATGTAACTCTTATGTTGATAAATAAAATACAACTTTGTATGCCATGGTTATGAAACAATTAATTTTGTTACAACACTCCCCGACGTTTTCCGCCACGTTTTGTATGTTATACGTGGTCGGGGTGTGACAGTATCTAACTGAACAACCGGACATAACCCGGAACACCAAAATATTGCTAGAAGCGTTATTTTTATTTTTCTGAGCTAGTTATGGTTCCCGAACACTTAAATACACTACATAATACATCCTACACATAAAACACAAGACTTTTACACTTAACACCTCCACTAAATTACCTTCTTACCAACAATTTACACTTAACCCCCCCCCCATATGCTAATCTACGGCCCAAGCATGTCCCACCCCAAGATTGTGTAATCTTCTTAAATCCCCATAAATCCTTCTATAATCTTGTGTAGGATTTGTTTGTACTTGGGGAGACATTAGGACCTTTGGTTAATAAGCTTTGTATTATAAGAACAAGCTCACTAGATCATCATCTTCAACATTTCATCACAACACTCCTCACTCCTCTCCCTCATAAACTCTCGGCCGAACTACCCCCCACACACCACAATTTTTTTGTTGCAATCTCAAGCATTCCAAGTGCTCTCAAAGGTGTAACAAGGCGATTAACGAAGCTTGGAACTCACGGAATTTGAAGGACCTCATTCGGTTGCTTTTATCCACTTCTTTTTCTCCATTGTTCTTCCCTAGCTTCAAGCTAGTAGTAAGATCTTTATTAACCTTTATTACTTCTATTTTTTTATGGATAAAAGATGTAGCATGATGTAAATCACTAAAACATTAAAAGACATAAGTTGGAATCTTGAACATAAAGCCTTCATATGATGAAATCTTGTTGAAAAATGAATAGAATGATGTTGTTTAGCATATGAATGATATTTGTTTGTTGATTTCTTGAGATGATGATGTTAATCATCACATGAAGCTTGCTAGATGGTGATTTAACACATAATCTAGCAAGTAGGAAGATGATTATGTAACAACATAAGATAATCATCTTCATATATGGACATGAACTTGATAAACAAAATGATTTCTTGAAAAGATATAAACAAAGTGAACTAGTAAACTTGTAGATCCAAGATTTATGAATGATTTTCCAAGAAAACCAAGTTCAAAATATGATTTTTGAAAGATCATGGTTTTCATTAAACTTACACTATTTTTAGTGACAAAACAAGTGTATAAATACTAGAGAAACAAGAAGATCTAATAAATAAATATTTTTGTGAAAAGTGTTTACAAGTTGTAAACATCTAAAATCTTCAAGAATGAAGTTTACCAAGTAGTAAATATACTTTAGAGGGTAACTAAACCCACTAAACACCTTACCAAATTACTACGCGTTGTGAAAGATCAAGTTCATGTTATATTTTAAATGGAATAGTTTTTGCACTTGGTAAGTGTAAAATGTGTAGAATTGATTGTTGATCATTGTGTGATGATTTTTGAAAAGAAAATGATATGCTAAAAAGCATGGACACCTCCAATTACAAAGGAAACTATGGCAAAATTTTCTAAAAATTCCGACACTTAGAAAATATTTTCTAGACAAGTGTTTACTAGTGTATTTTAAACTATGTTTTTCAAATATAAACCTCACCATAATTTTTGTAACAAAAATACAAAGTATCGGAGGTTGGCTTTGTACATGAAAATGGTTAAATATATATTTAGAATATATATTGATACTAAGACACTTGTGTGAATATTTGTTTACTTTGGGGAATAGTTATATTATTTTAGGGTAAAATAATATAACTTACAAATACCATGACATTTACAACTCCAAAATAATACCAAAAATCACAAGGAATAAAATATATAAGTTACACACTTAAATATTGGCAAACCAAACAAGAACGTAACTTATAAAATATTCCGGAAAATGCCATTACAAATATATTTTTGGCAAATATTGTTTTGGATACAAGAAATGAAAATATGATTTTTGAAAATATTACAAGAGTAATATTGTATTTTCGACCAAGAGAAAATATATTATTTTTGGAAGTAAGAATATATTTTCTTGAAGTACATTATTTTCGGGACAAAACAAGTTTAAATATATTTTCTGAAGTAAGACTTGAAAATATATTATTTTGGAAACTACGAATACGAGAATACAAATATACATGTATGAAATACTCCCATCCTTGGGAAGGAATTGTGAGAATAAATACTTGAGAAGTATTGTAACTTTGGATAATGTTAAAGACATAAAAGAAATGTAACTCGAAACATGAATACTAAGGCAAGGCACGACCTGCTCGTCTAATAGACCCTAGTACATTGTAGGTAGTCGTGTTTGCTGACGAGATTTGAGTTACGAGTACTGAAGACGCAAAACAGTGAGTTCATGCTCCCCCTTTTCTTTAACTGTTTTTGGTTTTATAACTCTCGGGGGGTGGAATACATGTACAAATGCTTAAACGGTATGAAATACTAGATCATGTGAGCATAGACTAAATACAGAAATGCCATTAATACTTAATTAGGGACGAGGGTTAGATCTAACGGGTACGGCCGAACCCCACTGATGGTCACAACTAGTACCTAGTAGTGCTTCGGAGTCCCAGTCGAGGGTAATCGACACAGTCGAGGGTAATCGACACAGTCGAGGTTAATCGACACAGTCGAGGAAAATCGACAAGGGTAAAAGCCATTACGAGTGCTTCGTATGTCCTCACATGCCTTAAATTCCTTGTAAAACATTCATGTTCATACACGCTTTTCATACCTGTTTACAAAGGAGTCTCTCAAAGATTTACAAGAATTACAGTACACAAACAAGACGCACGAACTCGCTCAACTTTTGTTGATGTTTTCCAAAATTACATGTATTTCAGGTAACAGGATGGATCTTGGGCGCAGGTGTCGTAACTAGAAGTAGACTTCAAGTATAGATGTCATCCCCTGTTGTTGGTTTATAACCTAGTCGAAGGTTGTGTTTTAAAAACTTGAATAACCAGTGTTTGTAATACTCAAATTTTATGAATGGGTGAACATCGTTTTGATCATGTAGTTGTTTATTACGATTGAATGCAATGATATTAATGTTACACCCCCAAAATACCACCTAGGGAGTGTCCCTGTTAGGCGTGTAACGTACCAACAATGAGCCACTAATCACATTGAACCCATACAGGTTTCTAAATAACTTTCTCAATCATTAACAAGTTTTAAATGAAAACCAATATGTTCAGCGGAAGCAATTATTAAACCAAGTTAAACTGTTTCAAAACCAAAGTATAGTATCAAGAAATCAATCACATAAACCCTTCCAGTCGACCCATGACCACTCCAGCTACTCCAGACAGCAAGCTCCCAGACCTAAGATACCTAACGACCTGCGAGCATGCAACAAGTGTATCAGACAAGGCTGGTGAGTTCATAGTTTTACAAAAATGTTGGTTACCAGATGTTTAGTTAAGTTCAATGATTGCATTTCTGAAAACAATTTTGATAATACCCCGATACAAGACGGCTTCTGATTATTTTTCCCTTTCTCCAATGCTCCTATCAAAGCATTGGTCATGACTAGGTCATTAGTTCAACACCCGTCCTCCCAGGTACGGGGTGAGGTTGCCAAACCTAAGTAGCGCTACTAACTAATACCATGTTACCTCCTCGGTAACCAAACAACACGGAGGGACTTTAAAGGTGATAGAAAGAGTATATTATCCAACATTCCCGTTTTTACCCAAAAGACTTATCTCTCCCCGGGATACCCACTGACTGTCCCAACCACCGGGACGCATGCTCAAGAGAGATGAACTCACCTTAGATTTGCTCGGTAGATTAAATCACGTATTCCAAGTTGGTCTACCAAACCCTATTGTGGTTACCGATAATAATTAGTTTCGTAAACCCTTAATTAAGTGTTCCGTGTATATACATATATTTATCACACAAATGGCACCCACTTAGTTTCATACATATTATAACAGTTGATCATGTAACGTAAAGGCCCCTTGCCATCATGGATTCTCATAACAGTTGGTATGCTTCACGATGTACCTATCACATAGATGTTATTTACAAAGCATGCCACCCCTATTCTATTCGTGGCCGATATGCAACCCTCCCGCGGCCCAAATCAACATATGCAGCCCAAGAAATAAAAATAATAAATGAATGAAAGTAACACCCAATGTTTACTGAAATATGCGGCCCAAAACGAATTGTCCACCAACCAATTGCGCAGCCCATTCGAATATGACCTTATTTTGTAATATGAATCATGATTAATAATATTCTACAACATGCCTAAGCAGTCTACTACCCTAGCTTTCATGGGCTCTAGTTTTCAACTCATTTATCATCACAAGTCAACACCATAAATTAATTTTCATGTCAGACTAATCTTCTACCCATGCCATTCAAAGCTTACATAGGTTCCCATGCAACCTTACTTCAATTGCACCCACATGCAAGGCCTTCATATCTCCTAGGTTACTGACAACATTTATGGACTTCCACTTTGTTTGATAATCACATGAACCGCCATTTTTCATTCAAGTTATCATGCCTTATCAATCATTAAATATTAATTCTATTGGACCGCTAAACATCAAGATTTATTGTGAATCACATATTATACATCACCAAATCAGTAATCAAGAAACTAACAATCCCTATTCTAGCCAACCCATTGATTCCTTATCCCTTAGATGATCCACCTCCCTTCCCCCACGTTACCTGCCGCGAACAACAACATCATGATACCGACATCCAATTTCACATAGCATACTCATCATTAAAACACATCGTTTGCACTTTACATTAGAAACCATACAACTGTAATAATCAATATCACATATTATAACGACATAGTTAATCATCAAACCTCATTCAATCACACATATAACATTATCATGCAGGTATGAATAACAATAGACAAGAACCACTAACCAAGACTCTAATCGAATGAGATGCTAACTCGAATGAGGGGGGTTCTGCCACTACGATCACGCAACTCAGGAGGAGCCTAGGGTTTTTGGTATATTGATATTAACATAATACGCTCCCTAAGGTGTGTATATGCACTGATGTATTGGCCGGCCCCAATCTACTAATCTACTTGGGCTTTACCAAGCCCAATCATGAATATGATGCATACATAAGTTCGGGTCTCTAATTGGTGCCCAATATAATTCATAGAGCCATAATAATTTGGAACAAGGGCCGCCGAGCCCACTTGGGCTTTACCCGGCCCAAGCATGACTTCGGTGCAATTGTGCTTGGTTTGGGCTTCGGCTCGTGTAACTTGGCCTAGAGTAACTTGTGTGTGTGCGTGGGCCGAAGGGGAGTGTAACAAGTGAGGCCCAAATGTAATCTAAGGCCCAACATACAAACAATAATTCTCGTTTACGTTAAGGTTTAACAATTAACAAATAGCAAGCGTTCACCGTAACGTGTGATAAAAACGTACTGTAACAGGAATAATACCAGATTAAAAGTTACGAGGTTAAACAACACTAAACTTGAAAGTTCGGGTTGTCACAATTAAACCAGTCACACATCACCCCAAAACATTTGTAAACTTAAAAGAGGGGAACTATATACTCATTTGGGATTGCGTATGTGTTCTTGATCAATGGAATAAACAAAGCTCAAGTGTGTCCTAGTGTGTCGGATAACTATGTTAGTGTGTCATGACTTTAATCGGAGGATTGGATAGAATGAAGTCTTATAAACCAAACGAGTGTTGGGACTCATATGATATGGTATAATAAACTTAACATTCTGATTAGAAAAGGTTCTAAGTGCTTTTGACCCGTTGTGACTCGTTAAAGTGGTTTACGCCACTTTAACGGGTCGTAAGCGTAATTATAAGATTGGATGGTTAAATATGTCTTATGATGAGTCTTATATGCCAAAAACATGTTTGATTATGTTATAACATCAGTTTAGATGTCAAAACTTTGGTTTCATAAGCTTAAAACCATTTTATGCGCAAAAAGGGTGTTTTGGTCAATTTAACAGAACATAAAAGCGACTCATCATATAACTAACCAAACCTTATGACCATAAGGTATAACCTAGAGGGTTATTCCCTATATAACGATGGTTATAAAAATGCGCTTGGTCGAATCCTAAGATCGAACAAACGGGTCGGATTCGAAAGTCAAAGTGGTAGTCAAACCGCTCAACTTACGACTAAAATAAAAGCACTAAACTAGAAATGACGAGTTAGACATGTTGGAACATGTCTAATTAAGTTATAAAACTCATCTGGTGTTCAAACTTTGAGTTTTAAAACCCGAAAATAGTTTCATCGTAAAATGCGCATTTTTTACTTTAATTAATAAAACTTTGACTCGTCACTTTGCATAGTAAACGTGGTAACAGAAGGTGCAATCGCAAGGGATTATAACCTTCATGATTACAATCATGTTGCAAAGTTCAATTGAACTTTGACTCGACCAAAAATGGTCAGAACTCAAACAGAAAGTCAAACTGTTTGACTTGTAGCTCAAAATAACTAAAATAAATGAAATAGACTAGGAGTGAGCACTTACTTGTGTTGAGGAACACTTAAGAGCTCAATAGAAGGCTTCCAAAAGCTAGAAACAGGCTCCAAGAGAGTGGGAGAAAGAAAATAAGAAATGAGCAAGTTGGAATGAAGAATTCCTTTGCTATTTATAGTGTTCTTGAGCTCATAGGATCAATCCAAGTGTCCATGAGGTGTCATGATCAGAGGGAGGTCAAATGGAGGCAAAAACCTAGAAATTTCGTGAACTTGGGGACCAAGGCATGAAACTAGAGGCTGCCAGCAGTTTGCTGTGCTGGGCACCCCATACAGACCATATGGAGGTGCTCTCTACGGTCTGCAAGCCAGTCTGGGGGCCAAGTTTTGCATTTTGGCAGATTTGGCCCCTGGACTTGTATTGTTACATTTTGTCATTTTTAACCCCTTTTAGCCTAATATTTAGGTTATATAAAGGTGCTAAGGCATGTGTAACTTGGATTTGTCTAGAAATGTCGTTGATCTCGTTTCGTTCGATCGTACGATTACGCGTTTCGTATATAAAATATAACATTCTATTGAACGAGAAAATGATAGAAATTGTTCAACGATTGATAATTTTGCATTCTCGTAAATAAAATACAAGATATTATTGAATATGAAAATGTTCGGAATCGTACAAAGATTAAAAGTGTACAAATGTCACAGTGGAAAGACATGCAAGTTTTGCAAAAGTACACAATATTTCGATGAACGAAAACTACATATTTCTAAACCATGTTGCAAATGAATTCTAGCAAACTCAAATGGTTTACGGAAGGTTTATGCTAAACTTATCGGTTTTAAAAAACACACGCATATTTTCAAAACGTGCATGAGTTTCATGACTAGTGACGGGATTGTCCTAGTTACAACAACGAGACTAGGTTGTCCTGCATACGAATAACGGGACTGGGTTGTCCTACATACGAAACAACGGGACTGGATTGTCCTGCATACGAACAACGGGACTGGTTTGTCTTGCATACAAACATAAGCACTGGATTGTCCTCTACTCAACCGTAAAAGCCGTAGGGTTCTTAAAATTGTATAGTGAAGTCCTCATTGCATATCGGAACTATAAGCGCCTGCTAGTCTACCGTCTTGAGTAAACGGTTTGGCAAGGCACTCTCTAGCACAAGGTTGGTTATAGGCTCATGCGGGCATGTTGTCTTTGTCGGGCGCAGACATTGACGGTTAAACAAGTTTTACAAGTACAAAGTTTTCAAATGACATGCCGAGGAAAATGGTTTTATTACGTTTTCTCAGTATTATTTAAACCGGTTACCAAAAAGATTTCTTTTAAATCTTTAAAAGATTTCTTTTAAATCTTTAAAAGATTTATCTTAAATCTTTTTCAAACAAACTATGAACTCGCCAACTTTATGTTGATTTTTTGCATGATCTTTCTCAGGTTATACTTTCAAACTATGGCACGGTTGGAATAGGTGAACCCATTGGGATTCGAGTACTTAGCGGGCGTTCAACTTTTTAGAAGTCTTAGCATTTTATACTTCCTTTCTGCAATGAAGATACCAGCTAGATCACACCAGCTCTCTGATTTTGTAGGGTGTGATACAAGTGGTGTAGAAGTTACATAGGATTGATATACTACACTTAATTGTTAGGATTCTTTTGGGTTCTCGCCTTAGGAGCTATAGCAAAACCGAAATTGTGGAAAGTATAAGGGGTACCGTTATAAATAAAAAGCTTATAAGTATTCCGGTTAAATGGCACATCTGTTTCTTTTTATGAAAATAAATCTGGAACTAGCTGGCACCCGAAAAAAAATATTCCATTCATCCATTTATCTAAGTTAGATATGTATTAACAAAGCCTATGTATTGCCACTGAGATGGTGACTCGTGTGTTACATACCCTCTAGGTGGAGTTAAAAAAAATGATAAATATGTGAAGCTTATGGTATTAACCACTAGGATGGTGACTCGGGTGGGGTATACCCTCTAAGTTAAACATAGGAAAAGGCATGTCGAAGCCCATAACATCATCCATTATCCATCATATATTTAATCGGAATTACATAATAATTATTTATATAAGACGGTAAATAATTATCTTTTAACCTCATAAGCTTGAAGCGGGATTAGGTAGCGTTGTGGTCTTTTGAGTGTGGGATCCATAGATGAATAACACACTTGAACTTAATGAATCGTGAATAAGAGCTTGGAAACCGGCGGTTAGGTTTAGGTGGATCATATACCTACAATCTTGGTTAACGTGTGGTTTGATTTGTTTATAAGATACTGCATATATTGAAAACCGATGCTTCTGATTGTGATTCCATTGCATATAATTTTTCAGGACGAAAAAAGATAAGTGTTTAATCGATGCATTTTAGGTACGCGTTATTGAATATTAATTAAATTGAAAAATGCATTGATATTAGTACAAAACGGGATACATTGATTCGTTTTTGTATATGGTAGGTTGTGGAAAAACTAGTTATAAAGCAAAGAAGTTTTAATAAAATAAATGTAAGCTTGTAATCAATGATCAAATTGTCTTGTGTATGTTAGGAATTACATAAACAAAGAAAGTTGAAGAAAAAGAACACGTAACAATTAATTATTATTATTCTTCTTATTATTATTATTATTATTATTAATTTGATTAATAACTAAACTGGAAATTAATGTTCTTTTTTCTTTGGTGTTTTTGTAGAGAATGACTATATTAATGCAATATGGAGTTGAACGAATTTTGTTGAATATTGGTAATAGCAAGGAAATATAAAGTCAAATCAAATGTGTAATTCAAGCTGGGCCACTCATTCGGGCTAAACATGTATAATTAATTGTGGTGGATTCATATGTTAAATGGGCTGCAATTAAGTGGTGGTGTTTTTGGACGTTGCAAGTGATATTAAATTATGGTTAATCTTGAATTATATTTGGGATGGACCATGGGCCAAGAAGAAAGTAAAGTCGGTGGAGAAGAAATATATAAAAGAGGGCAACTCGCATATGGGAGGAAGATATCGCATACTATTAATACTTTTTGACAGCTGAAGTAGAGTACCACACAAGAAATAGGTTCGCAAAAAGGAGAGGAGTTTGGTACTGCACGAAAATCAAGAATAACCATGAATTTGTGATTTTGTATGCAATGACCATGCGTGGATGAAATTCTTGTGGCTTCCGACAAGATGAACGATTGCTTTGTTTTGCACTAGACTTTATGTTCTTATTCTTATTAACTAGTAAATCTTGACAACTTGTGTTGATTTTGTGAAACGTTTATTATACTTGAATTGTTTATCGTTTATCAAGCGTATTGACGATTTTCTTGCTTCATTAGTGGGTTGGTAAATTGGTGGGTAATTGGAATAATCAAATGGGTTATTAGGTTGTTATAGTGAGTCTGAAAAACTATCACTAATAATTAATCAAAATCATTAATTCCAAGGCCATGTCTTTGTAGTGTTATGAATTAGTAAACGGGTTTTTATGCTAAACCTGGTAATCGGGATTTCGGGTGGAGGTTAATTTTTCTCATCTTGATAACAACTTTCTTAATTAGTTTCGTGTCTTTGAAATCAATTAATCAAACCCCCCAATTAGATAATTTTAATTCCTTGTTAAAGTATTTTACACTAACTACAAATTCCCCGTGGATATGATACACTACTTACGCTATCTACTTAGTTTAATTAGGTTTTCGCATGATCCTTACGACAGTCATCAATTGGTCATTTGTCACAAGAAGTTTTTGCACCATCTCAAACAGTTGTTTTTGGCCTTCTGCAAGTGCTTGCACACTTGGGTCAACTGGTGGTTAACCATTCATAATGAGATAATTGTACCCATGTGGATGTCTGTTTGCCCTAGGCTTTTGGGGCTGGTGCACAGGTTCTTCATACCTATAAGGTACCCTGATGCATGGTGGTTGCCCATAGCCTCTAGGGAGTGGGTTTTAAATAACAACAAAAGTTTAAACAATCCTTTGTGTAGGATGTTGATTCAAATTCTATAAGATAGATGATTGACAAGACTCAACCCTTTTGGGAATAGATGGTTGATCCATGTTGATAGGGCCATCATCCCTTTTGAAACTCATTTTCTTACTTGACCTATTTTGATTTACATCATATGGTTTAAGAAAAGAGAATTATTGGGTCAAATGGTTGATTTTTCCACAAATGGTGCACCCAAGTGTGAATTCACAGATGCTGTTGCCTCTATTAATATCATAGGCTTTTAACTTGAAACAGTCTTTTGCCCAATGATTTGTTTTTCCACAAAACTCACACAACATAGCTAGAATCTTATCTTTCCTTTTACCCTTGTTTCTTTTTTTCAGAAACAGATGTTTTAACATCTGTTTTGTGGGTCAAGACCATTTGGATTGGTGAAATCAATTGGTTTGAGATTATGAAGAACATCACATTCATCTAACCAAGTTGGTTTAAACTCATATTCTGTTTTTAGATTGAATAGAATTTAGTGGCTTTTCAAGAGTTATTTTCATGCCACTCGGTTCAGTGACCTAGATTTCTTCACTAGTTGATGTGGTTGGTATGATCTCAACCATCTCAGAGTCAATGGAAGTGTTGGCTTGATTTTCATGGTCATATTTTCTAAAACCAACACCAAACTTCACATTGCTCTTCATTTGTTTATCAAGAAGCATCTCATAACCATGACAAGATTCAACCCATCTTTCATATGTGATCTGTGTGGATTCCAACTCTTTTTTGCAATTTTGATATTTTTCCATCATAGATTGGAGTTGATCCTTGGTTATGGATTATTCATGTTTCAGACTGCGTATTTCAAGGTATTTTTCAGCAATTCTTGTTTTAAGATCTCTTTTTAATTTTTCAAGAACTATTTCATTGATTTGTACCTTTTCTTTAAGATTTTCATTCACTTCTTTTATATTAGTAAATTTAGGATACATTTGTCAGAACACAACTCTTTAAGAGTTTGAGGTGATACCTTAGAAGTAGCCAGTTTAACATGATTCACACTGATACAATCTATGGAACCTTTAGGATTTTCTTCATCCATCCTTTCTGCATGCTCTTGGTCATCAACAGATACTTAACGAAGGCTTTAAGTAGTTTTACCAACAACTTCTTCACCAAAAGCGGTTTAAACCAGATCTTCTTCACCAGAAACATCCTCAAGAGCCATAAAACAAAAGTTCTCATGTTTATCACTGTCATTTGCTTTTGAAGCAAAGTTTTCGTCTGTTAAATTCTTTGGCAAGCTACTCCAGTCAACATAGCCTTGTGTAAAAAATCTCTGTTTACTAGGCTCTGCATGAGCAGGAGTAGCCTGTGGTGCTTGAACATGTGTAATTGGCATCTAAACATATTGAACCTGAGGTACTTGTGGTGCATCAACATAGTGCACTGATACAGGATTCATGCCTTGGCAAAGTGGGCTGTATTTTGCACATTTGGTCCAGGGGTATTTTAGGTATAAAACTATTGTTGTGTATTTGGTTGAGATCTTTGACTAGGGTATGTGATCATTTATGTAGGGTTACTTGTTTGACTCTTGCATTCCCTAACAAAGTGTCATAACCTATTACACTTAAAATATTTAATCTTCGATTTATCCAATCCCACTTTTGACCTCCCACTTAATCCTGGGTAAGTCCTACCAGTCCTTTTGTAAAATTATTAGCTCTTAGACTGAGTAGGGCTACCTGGTGCAATATGTCCATCTCCTCTAGGTCAGTTGGGTCGATATGCTTAAAATCATCGAATACAAACGACAGATTATCAGTAACACGAGTATCATCGTTCGCTACAAAAGCATAACTTGTGGAATGTTGATCAGAGTTAATTCTAGTGGATATCAATAAAAATGATCAAAACTTTGATCATTTCCCGTTCCAGTTGATGATCCTTCCTGATTCAAAAGCGTTGTGTTACCAAAAATGTAACTATCAGACACCTTTCCAGTTTCCTAGAGCTTTTTTGTTTGGACAAGTTCTCTCTCAAAGGTTAGGAGCTTTCCATGTAGTTGAGTCAGTCTCATGTCCTTGAAATCTGGGGATGTTCTAATCACTATAGCAATAGTGTCCCATTTTCAGGAAAAGATCTCAGAAATCGGTTACTTAAAGTTGTTTTAGTAAATTCTTTGTTAATTAACATTAGGTCACTAATTATACATGAAAATCGTTCAAACTGCTGAGTCAGGGTCTCCACTTTGACGTGAGTGAAGGTTTCGTATTACTGGTTAAGGATTTCTTGAGTATTCTCGATAACATCCTCCGTCCTACCAAATTGTTCCTTCAATGCATCTCACAACTCCTTGGCACTAATACAATGAAACAGTCCATCATAGATATCATTCAGAAGAGCCATAGCCACGATATTGAAGGCTTTCGCATCCTAAATTTTGATGAGCAAGTATACGCTCCATCCTACATTGCCAGATGTTAAATTCCAATCTGACAAGTCTAGGTGGTTTATTACTAAAACCAGTGTTGTGGGGGTCATTTTGTGCCATTTTCTCTCGTTCTTTATCAGAAATACAGAGTCTGTGAAAGAAACTAATTAGTTCTTCACTATCCAACTCTAAGCTATGAACAATATTGGATCTTTGTTGAGCTAATCTTTGTATGTTAAACTGATTGTGAAATCAAATTTAATGTGACCAAGCTCTAATACCAGAACTGAGTCATCATCAACAATTGTTTTTCAGTATAATTCACAAGTAGAGAGTCATCAACGATTGTTTTTCAGTTATATCTCAATGATTACAATATGATTTACAAATGATTGACTCTACAGAATCCCCTTCAGCCGACATGTAACATGTTCGTACAAGAGAATAGGTGAAGTGTGTGATAAAAAGATCACTAACAGGTGTGATCTAGTTATACTAAGTACGAAAGCTCTGTTCAGTGGTTAGCTGACATCACCCTGATAGTGACATCTAACATTCCTAATAGAAAAGATTCCATAGATGTTGCAAACTTCTGTGAAAATCCTATCATTTGTTCAAACTAGTCTAAACACTGATAAGATAAATACTGCTACATTGGGAAACCACTGTCCAAGATATACTTTGTTGTTGTAATTCAAACATCTATTTGGCCATACAGATGTTTGGTCTTCTTCATCAGACCTTTGCCTTCAACAGACTTTAGTCTCCTACATATATTGTTTCTTCTTGAACAACGGTTCCAATTCTTGATCAGATGTTTGCTTTGTTCTTGAATGGATGTTCTTATTAGGTGTTCAAGATTCATTATCTTTGGGGAGAAACTGGTTTAATCTTTTGTTTATTTCTTGATTAGTGGATCATGTTTTGGCTTTTGAATAGCATATGTTCTTTTGTAGGTCCAACAACAGCCCCAACTGCAAAGTCACTCGCATCATACATAATCTCAAACGGAAGGCTCCAATCAGGAGCAATAAGAATAGGAGCAATCACTAACCTCTCCTTCAATAACTCAAAGGCCTAAACACACTCGTCAAAAAATACGAAGGGCTTATCCTTCTCTAGAAGCTAGCTCATCGATCGGGCGATCTTTGTAAAAACATGAATGAAATGACGATAGAACCTCACATGACCAAGAAAACCCCTAACAGATTTCACTGATGTAAGCGGCGAAAGCTTGGAAATGGTATCAAAGGTGGAAGTATGAGGTGTGATCATGAAAGGTTCTCATTGCATACGATAAGTAACATACTATATGAATATAAAACAACTCCAAATTGCCATTCATAGTTTAAACATTCAAAACACAAGTTAAGTTTAAAGTTTACATCATAACAAAAGATAATTGTTTGAAAAGTTTACAACTTCATTTCAAATCAAAGATCAAGGTTTTGTTCACTATATCACCGCAAGGAGGCGGGATATAACAAACAAATCCATCAAAATTGGCAACGGAGCATAGACACATGATAACTTCAAACATAAACAACATTCTTGAGCAAAGAGACCGCATGCAGTTTTGTGAAAAACATATGAGTAATAGGTGTAAGAATCATGGTATGTAATTGTAAAAATGTACTTGAAAAAATGTATTCTATAAATGTAAGGAAATTGAGATCGTTAAATGGTTCGCGAGGACATTAACATTTGTCACGACATAGGAAGCATCCAAACTGGTGTGTGCGAAGCGTGATATGTTTTTATTAATATTTTGAGCCCATTTTACGCATTAGTCAAGTTTTAAATTTATAAAACACGATATTCTACTAACACTAAACACACACTTAGGCAAGTGCACCCATCGTGAGCGTAGCATAGCGTTGGTAAGATACCAAGGTCGTCCAAGGACACAAGAGCTTTTAGCACCGGTTTATCCTCAACGTCTAATCAATCTAAATTTTTTTAAGAAAAGTTTTGAAACATAAAAACTAAAATGCAAAGATAAATAAGAAAAAAACAGATAGACAAGATAGAATCACTTGGATCTGACTCGTCTTTAATGTACCCTTTGATGATTTTCGCACTTTCAGACTTTTTAAGAGATTTTCTTAGTTATAGTAGTAGGCCCCTCTTTTGAAGGTGACGTTACCCTCAACCCAGTGGTTTGAGTCAGCAGGGATACAATCCCAAAGGGTCGGAATATTGAAAGATAATTAAGTAAGTTATTAATGCGAAAAGTGGTAGGCCCATCTTTTGAAGGTGGCGTTACCCTCAACCCAGTGGTTTGAGTCAGCAGGGATACAATCCCAAAGGGTCGGAATATTGAAAGATAATTAAGTAAGTTATTAATGCGAAAAGTGGTAGGCCCCTCTTTTGAAGGTGACGTTACCCTCGGCTAAGTGGTTTGAGTCAGCAAGGATACAATCCCAAGAAGCCGGTTTAAAGTATTAATAGTAGTTTACATATGAGGGGTTCAAGCTATTTGCACCCCCGCCATCCAATACCAATGGGTACTGAAGGAGGTCCTAGTAAGCTCGAACCACGTTCTTGCAGGATCTATACACTGAACAAGGCAAGAACTTTACCAAACCATTCCCCTAACCCCCGACCAGGTAGTCAACATGCCTTTATATAGATCGTAAAGACATGAATGATGCAATCTTTTACTTTATATAGACAGTAAAGTAACTTCAAGACACCACGAAAAAATGATAAGAAAAATTAACCTTCAACATAAGAAACTAGTTATTAAAGTCATTAATACAAACCCAAATAAAAAGTGCCGAAAGATTAAAAATCAAAAGTAATACAATAAAAGTTGTCTTCACCAAGTGATGTAAGAGGCTTAACCAATCATGGCCTTTGATTGGCAAGAACCCTTACAATCAATCTTGGATCCCGAGACTACTACACACTCTAAAGATGGATGATGGATAATGGTGGTGGGTGTTGGTGTTATAGTGGTGGTGGAGTGGTGGCAAAGTGGAAGAGTAGTGGTTTGCCAAGGGATGCCTTTCAAGAGAACCAAGCACCCCTATTTATAGCCAGTACAGAGCTCTGGCCACGTCCCCGTGTCCAGCCTTTTCTCTTCCTTCATTAATTGCAAGTGTCAGCAGAGGGCCCCACACTACTCCGTGTCTCCTGGGCACGGCCCCGTGGTCAACTCTTATCTGTACTATCAAGATTCTGCGTTGATGGATAGGTTTTGGAATGTGGATTATGTGTGCTAACTATGGTGTTTTATGTGGTTTGAATGTTTAAATGGGTGGAATAGAGTAACTACGGGAAAGTGATGTTTTGCAGGTTAAACGTGAAGATTGAACGTGTTTACGGGAGCATTAAGGAGTTAGAGATGAAAGGGATGGAAGATAATAAGACTGGAAGGCTAAACACGAAGTTTGGAAGCTATTAGGAAGGTGCAAGGGGCGTGGAACGGAAGAAAAATGTGAAAAATCAAGTTTAACATAAAGCTGCCAATATGACTTAAGCCCCAAACTTAAGCTAAGCCCAACACTGAAGGAAATGGCAGAAACTCTCCAACATCAGCTAAGCCCGGGGCTTAGCTTAGACTGGACACCAGACGTGAAAACATATTAAAAGGCCTTTGTGTCATTATCCTGAGGTTGAATTGGGTGAAAGTGCATATGATTCAAAGGTTTGGTGGATTAAATGGTTTTTAATATATTCTACTTGGTGGGCCTCATAACACACAAAATATTGGAGCCACTAAATGTTTTGTGGGATCTCATAATTAAAGAAAAACATCATCATTATCATCAATTATTGCAGCCACTGTCTCATTGATAGGAGCCAACATTGGCTATTTTTAGAGGATACCTTCTTTTGGCTCTGGATGGTTGCAAATCATTCACAATCAATTATTTCAATCATCAACTCTTCCACCACCATCTTCCATCAACATTCATCATCCACCATTCCTCCATCTTTCAAGCTTCAAGATGATCTTCATCAAGTTCCAATCATCCGGTGATCAAGCTTCTTCAATCATGAGCGGCTAATCATCTCGGTTTCACCCCGGTGTAGGTAGTTGTTTAATTTATGGTTTTGAATTGTTTCTTGCTTCAACTTTGTGACAATTTGTGTTTGATTTTTGAAACCTTTGACAACAGCTTGCATTTGTTTCGTATTCATAAATTGTCGAGCGATGTTAAAAGTTATGACTTTATGAAATGGTTATGTGTAATATGCGTTGTCTTGGTTAGGATTTACTTGTGTTGATTACAAAGTGCATTCTTGTCCGTTCGTTGAAACGTCAATAGTTATTAGCACCTAAGTCACGGTACACTAAATCCGTTAATCGTATGCAATTTAGTTGAATCTTAAAACTTGTAGAAACCTTAAGTTAGCAATTACCGAAACCGGGTGTGAATCCTTTTTCTTATTATTGTCTAGTAACCTAATCTTTATTGCAATTGTTAATTAGTAGTTGTTATTCAATTAAACCAATTCATTTAGTTAAATCCACATCTTCCAACAAAACAAAAATACAAGAATATCATAGCAAGCTTCATAAATTGTGACAATCGTTCTAATTCAAGTGAATCCATTCGCAAACCACATACTCTTCGTGGTTCGACCCCTTGCTACCACTAGCTATTTGTTAAGTGTAATTTGGGCATATAAATATTATCTTTGACCGGAGCGCGACATTCCGATCAAATTTTGGCACCGTTGCCGGGGAGTTCGTGGGCTTTGCGTTTGGATATTAATTGATTTTTGTGATTAACTGTTTAAGGTGCTTTGTTTCTTTTTGCTATTTTCTCTATTTTCTTGTTACGCGGGTGTGTTACTTGTGCAGATTACACTTACAAGTAGTGCATGCATACAAGGAATTCCGGTAGAACCTCATCGCTAGTGTTCGAACTAGAGGTCGAGCGTTTAGTTTGGAGAAACTTAGCCACTCGGTTAGAGGCAACACTTGCTTCTAATCAACCCAACACCAATTCGCCATCTACACCATCCGTTGGTCCTAGTCAAATGGAACCTCAAAACTACAATAACAACCAACAACCACCCACACCGCCATTTCAAAACGTTAACCCACAAAACCCGTTACCACCCAACTTAAACAACCGAAATGCTCACACCAACCGTGGAACTAACCAATTTCATGGCATTCCCATGAATGAAGCCCAGTTTCCCAATCTCGACGAATTGAGGAACGCCATTCCCGATGACGAACCGCATAGTGTTCCCGGTTATCAATCGCCTGAGCATGTGAGTGTTCATACGGAAAATTCGGATGACGGGGGCTACTATGATGATGAAGATTGGGGGTACGTGAATCAGGGTAATATTTACAATGCACAAGGATTTGAAGGTGAGGAGTTTGGCTATCAAAACGCCAATTATGTGGGAAGGAATGATGGGTACGGAAATAACCGCCAACCGCGAAACAACAATCAAAGGAACCGAAATGATGGGTTTTACAACAACAACAATAACAACAATGGTAATCCTAATCGGATTCCTCGTTTCGTGGGGGGAGGTAATCAAATGGGTAGCCAAGGTGGAAACCGAAGAGATAATCGAAGGCCGGTCGACCAAGAAGTTAACGGTCCCCAACGTCATCAACAACCTCCACGGGGAGTGAATGACCGTTTTCGACCGGTAGTTACCGACAATGACTCTCCTATAGTGTGTGAAAGGAGAATGTTTGATTGTAAACCTCATTACATCAATATACTTCCCCACTTCAATGGGAGGTCTAATGATGAACTGTACACGCACTTAGCTGAGTTTTCGTCCATATGTAACACTATCGGTGGGCACAACTTCGCATTAGAGGAGGTCAAACCTCGCTTGTTCCAATTTTCGTTGAAAGACAAGGCAAAGCAATGGTTTCTCACACTTCCGGCGAATAGCATCCGGACATGGGGTGAGATGCAACAAATCTTCTTAGACGAATATTATTCAATGGCAAAGACCGACGACGCTAGGGATGAAATACGGTCGTTTCGGCAACTATCGAGTGAACCGTTACATGAAGCGTTCACTCGGTTCAAAGAATTGATGCGGAAATGCCCACATCACCAAATAGAAAAGTGGGAATTGGTGAAGTGCTTTGTACGTGGGTTGGATGACGCGACATGGAACCGCCTCGAGTCAACGAGCAATGGGACTCTTTTGAGAAATCATGAAGATGACGATTGGGAATTTCTTGAGCGGATGAGCAAACGGTCAAAGGAAAAGGAATCGGTCGATAGAGCCAAGAAACATCCCGTTTCCCGTTCGCTTCCCGATCTTGACTCCAAGGATCGGATTTCTACCTTAGAACGGGAAACGGCTCGTATAAAAAAGAAGGAGGTGAATGCGGTCCAATTCGCGGTATATGAGGATCGTGGAGAAATTGGCCATAGGGCCGATCAATGTCCAACGGGGCCAGGTGAGTACACCGAGGAAGTCAATCAAGTGTTCGGGGATAGAAAAAATAATGACATGAATTCGAACACTTACCACCCTGGATTGAGAAACCATCCCAACTTCCGATATGGGAACGCCGCGAATCAAATGAACCCGAATTTTCAACCGGGTAATCAAAGCGGGTCATCATATCAAAATCGTCAAGGTTGTAACCAAGGGGGTTACCAACGTAATTACAATCAAGGATACCAAGGTAGAGATAATAATTATCAAAGTGGGTATCAAAGAAATTACAACAACCAAGGCGGTAATGGAAGTGGGTCAAAAAACCAAGGGGGTGGCAATGACTTGAATGCGAAGTTGGATGTTATGCTTTCAATGATGCAAGAATCCAAGAAGGAAAATGAGATTCGGGACAAGGCATATGAGCTGTTAGCAAATCAGGTAGGCCAACTCGCGGAGGAAATGGCTCAAGTGAGGGGAAGCTCGGGAAAGCTTCCAAGTGACACCACGGTAAACCCCAAGCATCAAGGGTCGAGCTCAAGGAACACACGTGAGGTACCAATTAATAAACTTACTTTATGTAGTGGTCGAGTAGTGGATAATGGTGTCAAAACACCACCACCCCAATTTGTTGAAGGGGTGGTGGAAGATGCTACTGAGGAAGAAAACAAGGATGGTCAAACGGGTCAAAATAAAAATGACTTGAAAAAGAATAATAACATTCCCGTTGTGACCATACCCGTCCCTAAGGCTAAGGAAAAGGGTGTGGAGGCTAACACCGCCCCTTATCCCGAAGCATTGAAAGGACCTATGAAAAAAGTTGTAAACAAAAGAGGTCCACAACAAGAAGAGTTGTTGGAAATTTTCAAACAAGTAAAAATAAACTTACCTCTTTTGGATGCAATTAAACAAGTACCGTCTTATGCTAAGTACTTGAAGGATTTATGTACTCAGAAGCGAACTCATAAATTTCCAAAAAAATTAGATTTAACCGATAATGTGAGTTCGATTCTTTTGGGTGCACTTCCACCTAAGCTCCAAGATCCGGGTGCGCCTATCATTTCAATTCAAGTAGGCGATTTTAAAATCAATCGGGCACTTCTAGATCTTGGTGCTAGCGTGAGCATTCTACCGGGTAGTTTGTATGACCAATACGAGTTTGGCCCACTCAAGTCGTCAAACACCACCGTGGTGTTAGCCGACTTGACACCCAAACTACCCCGTGGAATTGTTTCGGATGTGATAGTAAAAATCGAGGATTTTTACTATCTGGTGGACTTTTTAGTACTTGATTATGTGGCCAAGGACCCAACCAAGCAACCTACGGTGATTTTGGGTCGACCGTTTTTGGCAACCGCAAATTCTCAAATTGATTGCAAAACGGGAACGGTTGACATGACATTTGGAAACCGAAGGTTGAGGTTGCATGTTTTTTCCGGACTTATGAACCCTTCAGTTGATGATGAATGCTATATGGCAGACATTGTTGACACGTGTGTACCTCTTTGCGACACAGTCATGGACGGGGAAAACATAATGGAGGATTGTTATATGTTTGACAGGTCACATGTGGATATGGAAAAGAGCATAGACGAGGAAGTGAAAAGATTGGAGGTGCTTGCGGTTAGAGAAGGAAAACCGACATGGACGCACCACATTGAGAGTTTACCGGAGAGCATTGACACTAAATTGAAGCCGTCATTAGTAGAGCCTCTGGAGATTGAATTGAAAGCATTGACTAAGCATCTCAAGTATGCTTATGTTGGTAAAGGCAACACTCTCCCGGTTATCATTGCATCAAACTTAACCGGGGAACAAGAGGAGCAATTGATGGGTGTTTTGCTCACCAATCGGGCGGCGATTGGATGGACCATTGCTGATTTGAAGGGTATTAGTCCCTCGGTGGTAATGCACAAAATCATCACGGAAGAGAATGTGACTCCCGTTCGAGATGCACAACGAAGATTGAATCCGAACATGCAGGAGGTGGTGAAAAAGGAAGTACTGAAATGGCTCGATGCGGGTATTATTTACCCGATCTCGGATAGCCAATGGGTGAGCCCAACACAAACGGTTCCAAAGAAAGCGGGTATACAAGTCGTCAAAAATGACGCAGGTGAAGAGGTAGCCACTCGGCCGGTAACTGGGTGGCGAATTTGCATTGATTATAGGAAGTTGAATACCGCAACTTCCAAAGATCATTTTCCTTTACCGTTCATTGACCAAATTGTTGAGAAATTGTCGGGGCAACAATTTTATTGCTTCTTAGATGGCTATTCGGGTTATAACCAAATTGCCATCCATCCAGAAGATCAATCAAAGACCACGTTTACTTGTCCCTACGGCACCTTCGCATTTAGGCGAATGCCGTTTGGATTGTGTAATGCTCCCGCCACCTTCCAAAGGTGTATGATGAGTATCTTTTCAGATATGGTGGGGAAGTCTTTGGAAATTTTCATGGATGACTTCTCAATTTTTGGGTCATCATTTGAGGCTTGTTTGGACCAACTAGATAAAGTGTTAAAAGGGTGTGTTGAAACTAGTTTGGTCCTAAGTTGGGAAAAGAGCCATTTTATGGTTCAAGAGGGAATCGTGTTGGGACACGTAGTGTCAAGTCGTGGGATAGAGGTTGATCGTGCAAAGATACAAGTTATATCCACCTTGCCGTATCCCACGACTGTTAAAGGTGTTAGGTCATTTTTAGGTCACGGAGGCTTTTATCGACGATTTATTAAGGGTTTTAGTGATATAACTAAGCCTTTGTGTAACTTGTTGTAAAAAGACCAACCGTTCGATTTCAATGATAATTGTCAAAATGCTTTTAACAAATTAAAAGAAAAGTTAATTGAGGCCCCAATCTTGCAATCGCCAAATTGGTCTTTCCCTTTTGAAATTATGTGCGATGCGAGTGATTATGCGGTGGGGGCCGTGTTGGGACAACGGATTGACAAGAGGCCCGTTGCCATATACTACGCGAGTAAGACTCATTCGGATGCACAATTGAATTACACTACCACCGAAAAAGAGCTACTCGCGGTGGTATACGCATTGGATAAATTTCGGTCATATATATGGGGTAGTAAAGTGATTATTTATTCTGATCACACTGCAGTTAGGTACCTCATGGAGAAAAAGGATGCAAAGCCGAGATTGATCAGATGGGTGTTGTTGCTTCAAGAGTTTAATTTGGAGATACGAGACAAAAAGGGTACCGAGAATGTGGTAGCGGACCACTTGTCCCGATTGATAGTTGAAGATGATCCTAAAACATTAGAGATCAATGAGTCTTTTCCTGATGAGCATATTATGAGATTAGATAAGTTACCTTGGTATGCTAACATTGTGAATTATCTTGTTACAGGT
This sequence comes from Helianthus tuberosus, assembly GCA_030545235.1. Lineage (NCBI taxonomy): Eukaryota > Viridiplantae > Streptophyta > Magnoliopsida > Asterales > Asteraceae > Helianthus > Helianthus tuberosus. The sequence continues at coordinate 61,919,841 of CM060441.1, forward strand.
GACTTACCGGCACATTGGGATAGACGGAAGAGGCAACATTTCTTATCTCAAATCAAGTATTACCGGTTGGAAGAACCGCACTTGTGGAAAGAGTGTGCGGATCAAGTGATTAGAAGATGCATAGATGATGAGGAAATTCCAAGCGTGTTGCAACATCTCCATTCGTTTGCATGTGGTGGCCATTATAGTGGTCACAAAACGAGTCATAAAGTGTTAAATAGTGGTCTTTATTGGCCAACCATTTTTAAAGATGCAAATGAGTTTTCCAAAAATTGTGTAGAGTGCCAGAAACTAAGGGGTATTTCAAAGAAGGATGAGATGCCCATGCAACGAGTCCTTGTAGTCGATATTTTCGATGTGTGGGGTATTGATTTCATGGGCCCATTCCCCAATTCTTATGGCAATTTGTATATCTTGGTGGCCGTTGACTATGTGTCGAAACGGGTCGAAGCAATAGCCACCAAGACAAACGACCATTCCGTAGTTTGTAAATTTGTTCAAACCAATATTTTCTCAAGGTTTGGGATTCCTCGTGTCATCATAAGTGACGGAGGGTCTCACTTTAAAAACTTTCGGTTTGGAAAACTTTTAAAACAGTTTGGTGTTGACCATAGAATTGCTACCCCCTATCACCCGCAAACAAGCGGGCAAGTTGAGGTGTCAAATAGGCAAATCAAAGATATTTTGCAAAAGACCGTGCGGGAGGACCGTAAGGATTGGTCAATTAAGTTGAATGATGCTTTATGGGCCTACCGTACGGCACATAAGACACCCATTGGCACTACACCTTACCGGTTGGTTTACGGTAAAAATTGCCATTTACCGGTTGAACTTGTGCACAAATCATTATGGGCTATTAAGGAAGTTAATGTTCAATATGATGATGCAGGTAGGGAACGGAAACTCAAGCTATGCGAGTTGGAGGAGCTAAGAGAAATGGCATACGAATGCGCGTCCAAGTAAAAAGATGGGATGAAGAAGGCGCATGTTGCCAAGTTGAGGAAGAAAGAATTCGAGGTTGGACAAAAAGTGTGGCTCTACAATTCGAAACTCAAATTCTTTCCCGGAAAGCTCCGAAGCAAATGGATGGGACCCTATGTTATCACCCGGGTCGGACAATTGGGTGATGTTACCATTGAGGACCCAAAGGATGGGTCACGGCAAACGGTTAATGGGCATAGGCTAAAACCGTTCCTTGATGGTAATAAGAAGGTGGATGAAATCAAGGAATCGGTAAGCTTCGTGGTAAGCATTCCGGTTTATGAGGTCAACTAAAAAGGACTAGTAACATTTTTGTAGAGTTATGTATAATTTTAATTGTTTGTGTGTTTTGGATATAATCGTTTTCATTTCATACTAATCCCTCATGATTGTGTGAAGTCCGGACATTCCGAACGGGTCATGAAGACACAAGGTATGTGTTTAGACTTTGTTATGTGCATTGAGGACAATACACGACTTTTCGGGGGGTGGTAGAACCGTTAACGGTTTTCGTGTTTTAAAAATTTAACTTATTAAAATTTACAAAATGATTTTTAATAAATTTTAAATGTATATAGCCCCTTTATTAAAAGTTCATAAATTTCTCCTGGTTAAAAAAATAATAATAATAAAATAAAAAATAATAAAAAATAAAAAATTAATTATAAAAAAAACCTTCGATGTAAAAAAGACGTGGAATGATGACGAGTTAAGATAAAAAAAAAACCCTCAAAAACAGAAAACTCCCAATCGTGCCTAAGCTGGGAACTTAAGCTATGCTGGGGTGCTTTCCAAAAAAAAAAAAACAAAAACAAAACAGCAGGTCACGAGCGTAAGTTAAGCTCAAGGCTTACGCTACGCTGGGAACATCAACAAAAAAAAAAAACCGAAACATGTGAGCATAGCCTAAGCTCAAGGCTTAAGTTACGTTGGGGCTCGGGTCAGGTAAAAAAAAAAAAAAGGGACCGGGTCGGGTTTTATGCACAGGTTATTTACTCACGCCAGTTCATTGTTTCTATCTTCTTCTTCAAACATAAACCTAACCCTCCATAGCCACCCAAGCTCCGACTTCTTCAAATCTTCACCGAATCAAACACTTTTTGAGTGTAAATTAATTAGTTTCTTGAGGAGAACAAAACCCTACTGTTCGTATTCCACGATTCTCACTCGTTTGCGATAAATCTGTGAAGAAAGTGACGAACCCTAATTTTCGAATTTGGGGTTTTTCGTTCTTGGCTTTATTGAACTTCAATCTAAGTCTAATCAAGTGCCATTAAACAACAAAGGTATGTTTCTCACCATTTAATCTCCTGTTAGTAAGATACATGTTGTTTATGCTTTGAAAGTGAATGTTATGCATGGAACTAAGAATGTGGATGAGCTATTTGTGTTTGAATCACGGGGTTGTGGTCGATAAGCTGAAATATATGCTGATTATTGAGTTTTGTTGCGAATTGAAAGTGTGTTTATGGCTATTATTTGATGTAGTTAGGCTTGTTGAACATTAATGGACATGACATGGTGCTAATATAAGTACCTAAACTTGCAAGATAATGATTTTATGAATTTGGTACTTGAATTCAACAAGCCTAATATCCATTGAAGAGAACAAGTGTGGGGATGTTTTTGAATCACACTTGTTTTAAGAGTTGTTGATGCACAAGAATGTCTGTTGACTGCATCTTCATCAAGTCTTAAGTCAAGAAAATCAAGAAAGTCAAGATTAGGTTTTTTAAAGTTAATTTCGCTTATGTGACCATAGATTAGAAGTGATTTCGCTCTTATGTCACTAGGGATTTCGCTTTTATGTCACATGGTGATTTCGCTCATATGGTCTTGACATATAAGCGAAATCAGTTACATGTGATTTCGCTTATATGGCATGCCATATGAGCGGAATCAGCTCAACTATAAATACCTTATGTGTGTGTTCATTAGAGCGAGACCTAATCATTAGCTGTGTAACCGAACTCTGTCAAATTGATCTCAGAAAGCTAATAAAGTGAAGGAATTGAAAGGATAAGCTGTTGTTACGTTGCGTATACTGATTCCGCCTTTATACGTGATGATTAACTGCCTTGACTGATCGTTTAGGGTCACGACACGGTCCAACAAGTGGTATCAGAGCTTCAGGACGAGGAGTTCATACTACATCAGCCGATTCGACACTATTATCTCATTTCTACTCTATTTCTCTTTTATTTTTTTCGGATTAAACAAGTTCCTACGGACAGAATGATCTGAAGTTCAAGCATATTGAGCGAATTTGTCTTTTAATCAATCTATAACAATATCAGACCTTAAAACATAGTAAAACTCAATCAATTTTAAGAAAATTCGATCAGTTTTCGAACAGAAAATTCATTATCAGATCTGGAACGATTTTGCCGTCGAAATTGAACAATAATCATATCATTGTGTTCGGAATTAAGTGTAGATCATTCCTTGAAAGTATCAGATTGTAATTCAGATTAAAACATGGTGAAAATTGGTTAAAAGCTGATTCCGCTTTTACGTACATCAGCTGATTCCGCTTTTGTGTACATCGAAAGTTAATAAACTGATTTCGCTTTAACGGACATTAACAATCTGATTTCGCTCATCCGAACATACTGATTTCGCTCATACAGACAAAGTCTAATTTCGCTTATGTGTCATAAGTGATTTCGCTCCAAGAGTCAATTTTGCTATTTCGCTCCAAGGAACATAAGTGATTTCGCTCGAGTGAACAGTTGTGATTTCGCTCGAGAGGACATGGTTGTTGATTTCGCTCATTAGTCACTATTAGTGATTTCGCTTCAGTGTCAGTGTTTGTTAAAATTTCGAAAATTTGTCTAAGTGTTTGCTGATTTTTTCAGGTACATTCACGATGGATGATATTTTCTTGAACCCGTTCAGTGACATGTACGCGTTTACTGGAAACTCGGGAGATGTTTCATCTACAAGCAATGTGAACGAGAACCCACCAAAAGAGAAGAAAAAGGAAGCTTGGGAATCGGAAAGTGCATTCGGAACGTTCAATAAACCCCCAAAGCTAATGGCTATTGAGGAGTACAGTCGTTGGTCCAGAAAGTTTGAAGATTGGATGATGGCATTCGCATTTCCAAGTTGGAAAAGTCTGAAGAACGGTTATGAACAAGGAAACAAGAATGGTGAAGTTTTAACAGCATCTGATGAGATTGAATCATTCGTAGCCGAACAAAAGTGTGTGGCGTTGTTATTTCAATCTGTTCGGGAGGATATCATTTCATTGATCGATTATTCAAACGCTAAAGACCTCTGGGCAAAGTTAGAAAAGAAATGTTTAGGAAGTACTGAAATCGTGAAAAACAAAAAGAAACTTCTTAGGAAAGAGTTTGATATGTTTGGTTGTCTTAAGAATGAGTCAGTGTGTAAAATGATAGAAAGGTTCGGTCATCTGAAGCTGTAATTAGCAAGACATGATATCAGATATTCTGATGAAGAACTTGTTGACAAACTGTTCGATTCATTACCAGACGAAATGGATTGGAGGTATTATGCGCTGATGCTGAAGAATACAATCAAAGCACCAGAAGTGTTGACTGTGGATTTGCTGATTGAGAAACTTGAGAGTCATGAGCTAGAGTTGAAGAAGACGTACAAAGTTAATCACTCATCCTACCAGCAGAATTTGGATTTATATTATCCAAAAAGCATGATGCCGAAAGCTACTTCTCCAAAGACTGCGTTTTCTGCTGAAAATGTGTCGACAGCTGGCAAAGAAAGTCAAAGTGGTCAAAGCTGTGGAAGTTATAGTGGTTATCACAGTGGATCTTCATCATCTGCAAGTCATTCTGATGCAAAGAATCATTTTCAATGCAACATCACGATAGATTTGAAGAATGCTCATAACTTTGATGAAGAATCGGCCAAGCAGCAGATGATTTTCCTAGCATCGGTGTTGGAATCGTATGAAGGATTGGTAGCTGGGAAGATTGGCAATACAAATCTGACGAAAGAAGATTACAATCAGATTGATCCGGAGGAAATGGAACTGATCGATATTCGTTGGGCTATGGCAAGTGCTGTTTGTCGTGCACAAAGATTCATGGAAATTACTGGAAGAAAAACAATTGGTGGTGCTTCTACCAAGCTGGGGTTCGATAAATCGAAGGTGACTTGTTTCAAGTGTAAGCAGAAGGGTCACTTCAAACGAGAATGCCGAAATGCTTATGTTGATGAGTCGGAGAATCCTTTCAGAGATGATTACTACAAGAAGGCGATTTATCACCAGAATAAATCCGAGCCGCCTAGATTGAAGCAGGTTGAAGGCAACAGAGAGAAATCTAGAGCTCTTGCAGTGATTTACGATGATGAGGGATATGATTGGAGTCAAGAGGTTCTACTAGAAGAAGATGCGGTTGGTTATGCATTCATGGCGAAAAATGAACCTATTCCATGGAAAGATGATAGAACTGAAGAGCAGAAGTATAGATACAGAAAGATGATTTCAGAAAACAAAATTACTAGACTTTCTAGTATCTATTTGGAAGCAAAGAGAGCCAAAAGATGGGATCCAGACAGAGAGTGTTATCTTGATGAGTATGGAAATATTGCAGTTAATCACAAAACTCTTGATCTGGAAGTCTTAATCAAGGAAATGAAAGAAAATGATGAGTATTGGCAACACAAATAGTGGGGAACTCCAACTTCGAAAATGATTGAAGAAAAGAAAGAGAAAGAGAGAAAGGAGAAAGAGGAGAAAGAGAGAACAGAGATAGAAGGAAAAGAATCCAAGAAGATTGATACTGGAGTTATCGATACTACGCAGGAGTTGACTGCAGAGAACCTGGGAAAAATGGCTGACAAAGTGCTGGCTGCTAAGGCACTTGAGGTAGACTCTAACTCCGTGTCTGAGTCAAAAAGCCAGGTCAGTTCAGATGTGTCAACAAATGTGTCAGGTAAAAAGATCGAAGGAAATGCTGATTGCAAAAATTGCAACAAAGAGTGCAAATTTTGTAATACTGTCACGTATCTCAACGGTGAGAAAATTAAAGATCTGACAGCAAAGGTCAGAAACGTTGAGAATCAGATTCTTGGTCGTGACAAAACAGTTAAAGCTTCAACTGAACGGATAAGAGAATTAACTGCTCAAATTGAAACTGATAAAATTGATCATGACAAAATTAAACAAGAAAATGAAAAGTTGATTCTTGAAAACCGTCAGATTTCTGAAAAATTTGAAAAACTCAAAAGCACAATGAAAGATTGTGATGATCGAAATGGTAAAACTTTTAAAGAAAATGAACATTTAAAAGCAGTGCTTAGAGTTAAAGAAGAATCAATCAATAAACAACTGGATGAAATCGCTAAATTGAAACTTAAAGTTCAAGAGGCTGTAATCGAAAACGAGCGAATCCAGTTGAAGCTTAACAGTTACAGCTCCGCAAGCTTTGTTTTGCAACATATCATTCCCAAACCCATCGGGAAAGACAAAGCGGGCGAAGATGTGTATTCTGATGGAACTGGGGTGGGTTTTCATCAAGTACCACCACCTGTTCTTCATAATTACACTAAAAAGCAGTCTGGGTTGGTTGAAATTAAGGAAGAAAAAGAAGTTATACTTCCGGAGAACATTGATGTTACTTTTTCTACATCATCTGATGATAGTGTTCAGACAGAGATTGTTAAGAGCACAGCTGAAAGTGTTTTGAATAGTGATTCAGCTGAAGATGATGGGTGTTTCTTGGACAAATACATTCAGAAATCAAAGTCCAAAAACAACTTAAGTGATGAACCGGGTCTTGTGATGTACAAGATGGCTGGATCTGATAAGTTGTATTCGGATTCTGAGTTTCCAATTGAGAATGTTAATGTGAAAAAGTTGACAAATGTTTTCAAATTGGTTGAAGTTGAGTTGTCAGAAGTGAACCGTTTGTGTCAAACAAAAAGGCAAATGAATTTTGAGAAAGATAAAGCTTATTACAAAAAGCATGTTGTTCCACCACGTTTTTATAATAACAATCGAAACAATTGGTCGGGTGGTTATCGGGGTGGTAATAGTTATCAGAAAAAGAGTTTTCAAAACAAAAGGTTTGCTGAAAAGAAGGTGTTTGTGAACAGTTCAAGTTCACTTGCTGATGAAGAGAATGAAATTTTTTCAAAATCAAATAAAGAATTCTATGGGAAGAGAGTCTTACAACCTCAGTCTGAAGGCACAAGTCGAGTTGATGATACTCGTACATGTTTTAGATGTAACAAAGTTGGTCACATAGCAAGAAATTGCACCAACTCCAAGCCTAAGACTGATGTTGTTGATAGACAAAAGAAAAAAGTTGATTTGAAGGGTAAAGCACCAATCATTGTTGAGAAAAAGAATGTGAAAAATGACAACATCAAAGTAAAAAATGAACCCGTAAAGAAAGTGGTAACTAAAAATGACAAATTTTACAAGAGGGTTGCAGTATCTCAACAAGTTTGGAAACCAAAAACTGAAATGAAAATTTCAACTTCTGAAGTGAAAAAGGCTGAAGAATCAATTTCGGTTGATTATGATGCAAATTTTCCACCTTTGAAGGCTGAAAATTTCAAAATTCAAATTGCGAGAGTCAAGGTTACACCTAAGGCTGATGAGGCCTGGGTGGACACCATGTTCGAATAGGCAGTTTGAATTGCCGAAGCTTCCTGGTTCGCGAAGCATGAATCGGCATCTTTATTGAAATGTTTTAAAATCAACTTGTGGTATGTGCAGGATCTTCCAAGAGCTATTTCAAGATGGATCATGGATAGTGGCGCATCTCGACATATGACAGGAAAAACTGCATTGCTATATGATGTGAGGAATATAAATGGTGGTTATGTGGGATTTGCTGGTCATGAAGGTGGTAGAATTGTTGGTGAAGGAACGTTATCTAACGGAATTGTGATGTTTGAGAGAGTTAACTACATCACTGAGCTGGAGAACAATCTGCTTAGTATCTCGCAGATTTGTGACAATCAGTATACTACTCACTTCACTGATAAAGAATGTTTGATTTTGAAACCTGGTTTTGTTATCCCTGAAGAATGGATTATTATGAGGGCACCTAGAGTGAATGATTTATATGTGTTAGATATGTCTGTAGCAACTACAACTACTGGTCAAGCACATTGTTTCTTGTCTAGAGCAACTGAGAAAGAATCAAGATTGTGGCACCGCAAGATGGGGCATATTCACCTAAGGAAGATGAATCACTTGGTGCACAATGATTTGGTATTGGGAGTTAATATCAAAGGTTTTCATCTGGAAGGGGAGTGCATTAGCTGCATCAAAGGCAAGCAGAAGAAAAAGTCACATCCTACAAAGCAAGTCAATTCAGTTTCGAGACCTCTGGAAAGACTTCACATGGATTTGTTTGGTCCGGTGAATGTCAAAAGCATTACAGGAGATTACTATTGTTTGGTCGTTACTGATGATTATTCCAGATTTTTGTGGGTTTCTTTCTTGAAGACGAAAGATGAAACATTTGACAGTTTGATGGGGCTGTTCAGGAAGATTGAGAATTTGTACCAAAGGCGTATTAAGAGAATTCGAAGTGATAATGGTACTGAATTCAAGAACAGCAACATGGAAGAATTTTGTGATGAAAGAGGTATTTTGCATGAGTTTAGTGCTCCGTACACTCCGCAGCAGAATGGAGTTGCAGAACGTAAAAACCGGACACTAATCGAGACGGCTAGAACTATGCTCGCAGATTCAAAGTTACCAATTAATTTTTGGGCTGAAGCTGTTTCCGCCGCATGCTATACGCTCAATAGGGTTCTCACTGTCATGAAGTTCAACAAAACATGCTTTGAGCTAATCAATAACCGCAAACCGAATTTGTAGTATCTAGAACCGTTCGGGTCACCCTGTACGGTTATAGAGCCTTTTGGAAAGTTTGGTCCGAAGTGCATTGAGGGTATATTTGTTGGTTATGCAAATCCGTTACGACGTGTCTTCGTTCCAAGTGAGAAGCGGATTATTGAAGCTGCAAATGTTGAATGTCAAGGTTATACTATGCCGCCGCAGAATCCTGGTGATTCATGGCGTTATCATTATGACAAACTTTGGGATTCGTTTGACATGAGAGAAGAATCAGAGGATGATGAAGATTTCTTTGATGAGTTGGATATTTTGTGTGAATATGAGTCACAGCTAAGGTTCCCAGCTGAGTATTCGAGAAGACCACGGGAAACTTCAAATGACGATGAAGCAGGTCCAAGTAATGCTGGTGAACATGATGATGTCCAACAGAATGAAGTTGCTCAACATAATCAGTCGGTTCAGAATGATAATCTAGAAGCTGAAAATATGCCAATATTTGATCATGGTGATTCAGATTCTGAGGGGGAGCAAATTCAGTTTTCAAGTCAAACAAACCAAGTTGGTGAACAAGATGCAGAGCAGAATGTTACTAATCTGGAGGGAAATGTAGATGTTCCAAGCGAAGTGATGCCGCGAACTTTTTCATATCATCCAGAGGAGTTGATCATAGGAGAATTGCAGACAGGCGTTCGCACTCGAAATCAGATTGATAAAGGGCTTACATGTTTTTATACAAAAGTTGCTCCTTTGCAAACTGAATTCTCATTGAGTTGTTTTATCTCGCAGGTTGAGCCAAGAACTTACAAAGAGGCGCTTATTGAAGACTCTTGGGTCAATACTATGCAGGAGGAACTTAGTCAATTCGAGAAATTGGGAGTGTGGAAGTTAGTTGATTTGCCGGATGGTCATAGGAAAATTAACACCAAGTGGGTGTTCAAGTGTAAGAGGGGCGATAGAGGAGTTGTTGTAAGGAACAAAGCTCGACTCGTTGTTCAGGGATTTAGTCAACAGGAGGGAATTAATTTTACTGAAGTCTATGCTCCTGTAGCATGACTAGAGGCGATCAGAATTTTCCTAGCATTTGCGTCTTGGAAGAACTTAAAAGTTTATCAGTTAGATGTTAAATCGGCTTTTCTCTACGGGAAGGTCAAAGAGGAGGTTTATGTCGGTCAGCCACCGGGCTTTACCGATCCAATCCACAAAAACAAGGTCTACTTATTGGATAAAGCGCTGTATGGTTTACACCAGGCCCCGAGAGCTTGGTACGAGACTTTGTCTCAACACCTACTAGCCAACAAGTTCATTCGTGGAAAAGTGGATGCCACTCTCTTCACTAAAGAGGTCGATGGTCATCTTCTGATAGTTCAGATTTATGTGGACGATATAATCTTTGGGTCGACAAATGAAAATCTATGCAAAGATTTTGAATCAGTGATGAAGCAAAAGTTTGAAATGTCATCAATGGGGGAGATGAAATTTTTTCTGGGTTTACAAGTTGAACAACTTCCTGAGGGAATTTTCATTCATCAGTCAAAGTATGTTCATGATATTCTAGAGAAATTTGGGATGTCAAGTTCTACTCCAGCTACTACCCCACCTGCAACAAATCATGGGATTCATCCAGATCTCACCGGAGACAGGGCTGATGAAACGTTTTACCGTTCCATGATAGGTTCATTAATGTACCTAACTGCTTCACGTCCTGATATTATGTACCCAACGTGCCTCGCAGCAAGATTTCAGTCTAACCCGAGAGCATCGCATATGATCATTGTGAAGAGGATATTGCGCTACCTGAAAGGAACTCCTTCATTGGGGTTGTGGTATCCTAGGAAAGGCGACTTTACGCTCGAAGGGTATTCCGATTCGGATTTCGGATGCTGCAAAGTCAATTCAAAATCAACAACTGCAGGATGCCAGTTCTTTGGTCCTAGATTGGTTACCTGGCAGTGTAAGAAACAAACGTCTGTGGCGTTATCTACATGTGAAGTGGAGTATGTTTCTGCTAGCAGTTGCTGCTCTCAGATCTTGTGGATACAGCAACAGATGCGCGACTACGGTTTGCAGTTTCTTAACACACCTCTTTTTGTTGATAATGAGGCCGCTATAAATATAACAAAAAATCCAGTACATCACGCTAAAACTAAACACATAGAAATTCGTCATCACTTTATTCGTGATTGCTTTGAGAAAAAGTTGATACGAATTGAGAAAATTCACACTGACGAGCAGAAAGCTGATTTACATACCAAAGCTTTTGATAAAAATCGGTTTAAATATTTGTTAAAACTGAATGGTATGAAGCTTCTGTCGGTGTCGGATGGCATAATTGGCGTTGATGAGAGTACTGTTGCGGATGAAGACGAGAAACAATCTGCAATGGTTTGTCGAATTTTTACTTGTTTTGGTATTTAGGGGGAGTAGTTGTTTGTACATAGTTATTTTTTCAGAAAATACAAAAACAGTAAAAAATGATAAAAATACAAAAACATGATAAAATCTGAAAAAGAGCTTGTGTATATAGGGAAAATGATAGTACATCAGCTAGACAATTACAGTATGCTAAAGATTTGAAAAGTTTAAATGAGTTAAACAGTCTCACTGATGATGTGTCGATAGGTTTTCACACATTTAGTAGATTTATTCGGGATATAAACCTAAATTCAAACTGGTGAATTTCGTGGGGAACACTACTTGGATATATAGGTAACCCCTGAAATCTCGTTTGAAAGGTCTCTTAATCTGATATACTAGGTCTTTATACTCAATGATGTCTGGGGTATTATTCCGGGACTTCTGCTGAATGGTGGTTCTGACCTAGTCCTTGGCTAATACTTGCTGAAATGCTTGAAACACAGCATTAAACCCTCAGTATGCTGAAACAATAAAATTGATAAATGCTGCTGTTGTAAGCAAAAAGATCCTCTAAAGCGGACACACCGAAAAGTCGAAGCTGATATCTCTCTGCGTATACGGAAGTATCGACCTGAGATCCCTCGGCCCTCGCATACCTAAATTATATACAGATATCATTGTAGTATTCTCACCTGTAAGACTGATTATTGAGATTCTGGATACGGGAGTATATTCAAGAGGTGGGACACATGAATGAGCTAAGTTCATAATTCATCTAATTCGTATCCTGAGTAAATTGAAATTTGTGTGGGAATTTAAGATGGATCAGTATATCGACAATCAATGTGAATTGTTTAAGTCTGAGTATGAAATGAAGCTTAACGGTACTTGTGCTTTGTCTGAATAGCTGATATGATTCCCTGACACGCTCGCCAAAAATTGTATTTCATTTCTTAGTTTAGATCACTTTGATAAAATCCAAAAAGATTTTATTTCTGCTTTATTTTCTGACAAACCAAAGTGGGGAGTTGATTGTTGGATTCTCAGATGTTTGAAGCAGATGCAGGAGATTCTGGACTGAAGAATGAGGAGAGCTTATCTTTGATGAAGTTTGAATTGTTGGAAAGTCAAATACAAGTTCATTAATTTGATACTTGTTATTTTCAGAAAATGTTTGAAATTGTTATTTTTAAAATCAGTTTGATTCGTCAAAAGATCAACCAGGGTCATTAAATTGGACTTGGTAGATTAATCAAGTGATCAGGGTCATTAAATTGAACCTGAATACTTGAGTGGATTTTTAAAACTGATTAAGTTTGTTAGTTATTTTTGAAAGATAGAATTGTAATGTTTATTGGTTGAGTAACAGGTTTTGGACTTCATTATTCCCAATGGAAACTAATTGTCAAAGCTTGAACCAGATATCTCAGATTATAGCATATCGAGAGGGGGAGTCTGGATCAACAGCCAAAGGGAAGATGGAAGTTAGAGACAGGTTATGTTTCTGAAGTTTGTAAAGACAGAGAGTTAGAGAAAAGACTAAGACTGAAGACTCAGGAGCTGAAGACTACGTCAACATCCAAGGGGGAGTCTGTTGATGCACAAGAATGTCTGTTGACTGCATCTTCATCAAGTCTTAAGTCAAGAAAATCAAGAAAGTCAAGATTAGGTTTTTTAAAGTTAATTTCGCTTATGTGACCATAAATTAGAAGTGATTTCGCTCTTATGTCACTAGGGATTTCGCTTTTATGTCACATGGTGATTTCGCTCATATGGTCTTGACATATAAGCGAAATCAGTTACATGTGATTTCGCTTATATGGCATGCCATATGAGCGGAATCAGCTCAACTATAAATACCTTATGTGTGTGTTCATTAGAGCGAGACCTGATCATTAGCTATGTAACCGAACTCTGTCAAATTGATCTCAGAAAGCTAATAAAGTGAAGGAATTGAAAGGATAAGCTGTTGTTACGTTGCGTATACTGATTCCGCCTTTATACGTGATGATGAACTGCCTTGACTGGTCGTTTAGGGTCACGACACAGTCCAACAAGAGTGTTGAAATTGGAATTGATGTGTGTTTTGTTGGATATTTGTGTGAGTGTAGGATGGCGAGGACAAAGAAAGCTGCGGGGGTCGCTGAAAAGGGCAAGGGTCTAGCAAGTTCCTCATCGGGATCTAAAAAACGTACTAGGAAGCAACAAAGACGTGAACCTCAAACTCCAGAAGATGAGAGCATTGAAGCCCGACGAGCGTCGGTTGGCGCCGGATGAACCCGATGAAGTTTTTAGTGATGACAATGAAGTTTATGCTAGGGACTTCGAAGAGGAAGAAGGCGAGGATAAGATAGAGATGGGAGTTCATGGGGGGTCAAGTTCAAATATGCCGTGTTCTGGGTGGAATGCACAGTTGTATGCACAAGTTGAGACTATGAGACCCCCTGGGTATGGTGGATGGCCTGAGCATGCTCAAGTTTTGTATGATCAGAGGAATTATTATGCATTGGAAGAAAAAGAAAGGAGTGAGCGTTGGAATAAAGTGCACACTTACAATTTTCAGCTAGAAATTCATGACAGGTACCAAGTTGATCAAGAGCGGAGGAAGCATAGAGCATGGCACAATGGGGAGCCGGTGGTGGAGCATCCACCAAAGGTGGATTATACTGCTTTACCACCATTTGACGGGAGCGTCAGATACCCGGAACCGGAGGGCCATCCCTCACGTTGGATTGACCCGAAAGTGGGAGAAGCCTAAATGAAAGGACAAGGAAGTTCGGGAGTGGCTTTAGGTGTTCCTGGATGGTGGGGCATTATGACTGGGATCTTTGGAAGACCTCAGCCTCCACCTCATGATTAAGCATTCTCTGATCCTGGATCAGGTCCATGTGCTTTTTCCTTGTCTTTTATTGTTTGGTTGTATTAAGCATGGGCTTAGGTGTTTGGGTGGTGTGTTGAACAATATGTTATTTGTGTTTTCTTTCTTTTTGGTGTGTTTTGTGTTTTTGGTGGTGTTGAACTTTTATGCGTTAGGGAATGTGTTATGTCATTTATGTTAGGTACGGTCGCTCATGGGGTTTGTTGAGTGGTATTCCCGGGTCTTTGTTAAAAACACTATACATTGGGGACAATGTCTCCCAAGTGTGGGGATATGGAAACCCGGGAAAGGAAAGGTTTGGACAAGATTTTGAAAGTGATTGAAAACGATGAAAAGCGAAAAAAAAATTAAAAATTTTGAAAATTTTAAAGAATTTCATCGCCTTACGTGAACTAAATGGATATGAAAACCGAATGTTTCAATCACTAATGGGTTCCTTGCCAGTAGTAAAACTAACGTAGTCCCTTGTCATGGTCGTTCCTTTAAGTTTCATGAGAGTAGGTCCGACATGTGTTTTTGGATAAAAGAATTGAAAAGAGATGTCTATTTAGGGGTAACATGCTTTAGATTGCATATGCTACATGTCGGCATGATTTGAGAATTTTGGTGAGAATTTTGAGCCTGTAGAAAGATAGAATGATTTACATATTGAATTCATTTGTTGAGAGCAGGCCATATGTTATTCTGTGTTAGAACTTGTATGATTTGATGCATGCTGATACTGTGGTTTAATATGTGCACGTACATGATAAAGGCAATAGGATATCCCTTGCACCTGTTTGTTTGTTTTGTGTTTACCTAGTTATCACCCTTAGTAGCCCTGTTGAGCCTATTTACCCTTTCGTTTGTCCACTTGACGTGAATTTTTTGATACCGACCGTAAACGACAAATTATGAATCAGAGAAAAAAAAAACAGAGGAAAAAAAATATAGAAAAAGAAAAAGGAAAAAACAGAAGTGTTGTGAATATCGTTTTTGTTCTTGGGTAGAAACCAACCCGAATGTGTTAGTCATTATGTGTTTGCAAATAATGTTGTCACGGTTTGGTCATTTGTTTGTTAGCCACGAAAAAAAAAAAAAATATATATATATATATATATATATATATATAAGCCAAAAATTTCCTACCTTTAGCCTAAGCCCAAAACCCGAAAGTCCTTTTGATGCGTGACGTGTTATATGATACAGTGGAGGTATGATTGTTATACAAGCTTATGATTACAGAATTTCATGTTTGGTTTTGAGTGATATAAATACTAGCACATTACACGCTAGTTCATATATTAAACCGAGAGGAAAGTTTATTGTGAGGGGCGTGTAGCATGTGTTATAGTCCTAAGCATGTTAGTTTTGAATAGACAAGTCTTAAGTTTTAAAAATTGCATCAATTGCTTGTCGGACTGTCAATCTTGATTGTGTCAGTCTATGGAACGGGTATGACTTGGGACTTAAATTGTTGCATTGGTTTAGGGGTCTAGAAGTGTTGTCGCTATGGTGAGTAGTTCCATCTCGGTTTGCTTGAGGACAATCAAAGGTAAGTGTGGGGATGTGATGGAAAGGTTTAGGAATGTGGATTATGTGTGCTAACTATGGTGTTTTATGTGGTTTGAATGTTTAAATGGGTGGAATAGAGTAACTACGGGAAAGTGATGTTTTACAGGTTAAACGTGAAGATTGAACGTGTTTACGGGAGCATTAAGGAGTTAGAGATGAAAGGGATGGAAGATAATAAGATTGGAAGGCTAAACACGAAGTTTGGAAGCTATTAGGAAGGTGCAAGGGGCGTGGAACGGAAGAAAAATGTGAAAAATCAAGTTTAACATAAAGCTGCCAACATGACTTAAGCCCCAAACTTAAGCTAAGCCCAACACTGAAGGAAATGGCAGAAACTCTCCAACATCAGCTAAGCCCGGGGCTTAGCTTACACTGGACACTAGACGTGAAAACATATTAAAAGGCCTTTGTGTCATTATCCTGAGGTTGAATTGGGTGAAAGTGCATACGATTCAAAGGTTTGGTGGATTAAATGGTTTTTAATATATTCTACTTGGTGGGCCTCATTACACACAAAATATTGAAGCCACTAAATGTTTTGTGGGATCTCATAATTAAAGAAAAACATCATCATTATCATCAATTATTGCAGCCACTATCTCATTGATAGGAGCCAACATTGGCTATTTTTAGAGGATACCTTCTTTTGGCTCTGGATGGTTGCAAATCATTCACAATCAATTATTTCAATCATCAACTCTTCCACCACCATCTTCCATCAACATTCATCATCCACCATTCCTCCATCTTTCAAGCTTCAAGATGATCTTCATCAAGTTCCAATCATCCGGTGATCAAGCTTCTTCAATCATGAGCGGCTAATCATCTCGGTTTCACCCCGGTGTAGGTAGTTGTTTAATTTATGGTTTTGAATTGTTTCTTGCTTCAACTTTGTGACAATTTGTGTTTGATTTTTGAAACCTTTGACAATAGCTTGCATTTGTTTCGTATTCATAAATTGTCGAGCGATGTTAAAAGTTATGACTTTATGAAATGGTTATGTGTAATATGCGTTGTCTTGGTTAGGATTTACATGTGTTGATTACAAAGTGCATTCTTGTCCGTTCGTTGAAACGTCGATAGTTATTAGCACCTAAGTCACGGTACACTAAATCCGTTAATCGTATGCAATTGAGTTGAATCTTAAAACTTGTAGAAACCTTAAGTTAGCAATTACCGAAACCAGGTGTGAATCCTTTTTCTTATTATTGTCTAGTAACCTAATCTTTATTGCAATTGTTAATTAGTAGTTGTTATTCAATTAAACCAATTCATTTAGTTAAATCCACATCTTCCAACAAAACAAAAATACAAGAATATCATAGCAAGCTTCATAAATTGTGACAATCGTTCTAATTCAAGTGAATCCATTCGCAAACCACATACTCTTCGTGGTTCGACCCCTTGCTACCACTAGCTATTTGTTAAGGGTAATTTGGGCATATAAATATTTTCTTTGATCGGAGCGTGACATTCCGATCATGCGTATCTTTTCATTGACCACGCCCCGTGCTAAGCTGGGCACGCCCCTGTGGTGGGCGTGGAAGCTTCTACAGGTTTGTCTTCTGTGCAGGCCTCTGACCACGTCCCATGCCCAGCTGGGCACGGCCTCGTGGTCAGGCTTCTGTTGCCTTGTTTTTGCTTTAGGGATGCTGCCGAGGGGTCGGGCACGTCACGTTTATTCCTTTTTTTGTATTTATGTTGGTTTTGGCTGCTTATTTGCTCCTTTTGTTCGATTAAGCTCATTTGGTCCTGTAAATTCAAAAGGAAGAAAGAAACACTCTTTTTCCAACATTAGTACTAAAAAAGGGTTAGTTTTATGACTCAGTTGATGTAATTTATATGTTGCATTTTGCACACATCAAATACCCCTACACTTTAATATTTGCTTGTCCTCAAGCAAAACTCTTTAATATGTGGCTTTACACACCCAAATGGAAGTGGTAGAGGAGAAGTTTTGGGCTCATCTTGAGTGTCGGGAATCCAAGATCTTTACTGAGTTTTATTTTTATTTTATTTACGATCCTATTCATCATGACTTATTTAGAACATTTTATAAGAAAATTTATTTATTTGGGCATAACATGCCTCTGTAAAATTCCATTTATACACAAGTTCACATACCTCACGGGAGATCACTCAACACTCGGCTGATTTGTGTATTTTTGTGAAACACTCGAGACCTGCATGGAACTTACTTCAACCATATGCTTACCAAGCGATCAATCCTCCTCCTTTTTAACTATAAACCTTCGTAAATATCAAGAGGACTTGGGGAAGGGTTAGGCTTGGGCTAAGGGTAGGTCGTTTTTGGTTAGTGGTTAGTAAAAATGGAAAAAAGCGTCGGTCGTCGTAAAACTTTTTGTTTTTGTGACTTTTATTCAAACTAGGCACATTCAAACAAGATTTCTTGAGGAACTTGTTTGTTTATTGCAAGACTTTCATTTTTTTTTTCATGTCACAAGATAACTAAGCTTTTTACTAAAACAAATGGGTTGAAAAGAAAAAGGTTTTGGTGGGTAAAGGGTGTTTGTATTGTGGGTTTTGAGATGAAAAGGTTTAGGCTCAAAGGGGTTAACTAGGGGGATTTTGGGTAGGTGATGAAAAAAATGAAAAATAATGGTGTTGAAAGGAAAATGGGTTAGTCCTAATGCCTCCATCATTTACTTACTTTGGTTTAAGTTGGTAAGGACCGGGAATGTATCGTCGTCGCAAGTTCTAGAGTCGTAAGAACCAAGCGGCTATTCACACAAGAAACGAAAAATGAGCATTTAGTTTAAAGATATATGCATGTATGCTCAATAAAGGCTCAAAACTCACTTGTTGTGGAAATGGGTTTATAATGTGATCAAGTATATATAATCAAATTTTAATTAGATTTGTCATGCCTTTTCATAATTTTCTTATTTGGTTCTTTTTATCACAACGCTATTGGTTGTAAATTTGTAAAAATATAACCTTTTTGGAACTTGTTATTCCTGAATTAAACCAAGACAAGTAAAAAAAATGAAAATTTTTGAAAAAAATTTGGGGTGATTAGCGGTTCCAATAGAGTTTTGTGTAAGGCTTGTTATTAGGACTTGCAAGATTCAAGGTTTTAGCATCCCCCCCCCCCCTCACACTTATATTACACATTGTCCTCAATGTGTCCCAAAAATAAGTTTTTTGTTACTGGGCGTCTGGCCACGGCCCCGTGTAGTCCGAGCACGGCCCCGTGGTCAGATCGCCAGTATCAAAATTAAACAGAAGACTGGCCACGGGGCGTGTTCAGTGAGCACGGCCCTTGGCCAGTTACCTGAACTGGGACTTTTTTCTACAGAGCCTGGGCACGGGGCGTGTTGGGCTGAGCACAGCCCCGTGCTGAACTTGCTGTAATGCTGGAAAAGTTGACGGAAGGCTCTGTTTTCGTGCATGGGGTGTGGTTTCAACGTTCCTTTGGAAATTCTCATCTTCCCTCGTTTGTTAAACTATTATAACATCATCCAAACACCATGTAATAATTTAAAACGATCATTCATTAAGAGTGCAAGATACATAGTTCCTAAAAATTAAAACTGCAAACTAAAAATTAAGATAGATAGGTAGGTCCTAGAATGCAAGAAATTTAAACCATGAAGAAGTTCTATCCTAGATGTTTTCATGACAAGAACAACAAAAACCCAAAAAATGAATTTTTCGGTTAATAAAGGCTCTTAGAACTTCAACTCGGATGGTGCTCCTCAAACATCATTGAGCCACTCCTCAATCTCCCTAGGGAGAAGGAAGACGGGCTCATTGTCCACAACCTCTTGTGGAGGAGGTGCGACATCCACCGGAACCTCGTGTAATGCGTCTAGAGGAGGCTCTGGAGGAATGTCATCCCATCCGGTTGGGTTGACAACTTCTTGTGCCAAGTTCCAATCTTCTTGTGGGAAGATTGGTTCCATGGGTGACATAACAAGAATGTTCAACCTTTGGTGCAAAAGGTTGATATCTTGAAAGCTACTCTCTAGCCCCACCGTCAAATAATTGATACGGTCAATGAGGACCTCTTCCACCGATTTCATTTCATCAAATGCTTCCTTTAGTGCACACACGTATCGGACAAGGGTAGCTTCTATCGACGACCTTCTCTCCCTTCGACTGTTTCTCGAGTGAGATGAAGATGTTCCGTTGTTCTAGCTAGACATTCTAAGAAAACAAAACAAAAATTTCAAAAAGTGTGAATCTGAGACTGCGGCCACGGCCCCGTGCCCGCTGGGTACGGCCCCATGGTCATTCCTCTGCAGATTTTTGAACCAAGGAATTTCATTGTTTTAAATAATTTTTCTAAATTTTGAAACATTTCTGAACATAAATAACTTAAAATAGTGTTGTAAAACTTATTTTTAATAAGATTCCTTGGTTAAAAACCTTGCAAATATTACAATAAAGAGTTAATAGCCAAAATGGTCCCTGAGGTTTGCTCACTTTTGCCACTTTAGTCCAAAACCCAAATTTGTTACATCTGGGTCCCCGAGGTTTGCATTTTGTTGCCGTTTTAGTCCAAATTTCAAAAAAAGTCAAAATTTGGCTGGATTTCTTACTGATTTTTGTCCTTTTCCTCATTTCTCCTAGGGGCAAAATTGTCATTTTGGATTATTATAAAGTAATTTATATTAAAAAATCAATTATATATAATATCTATATATATATATACACCCACACATCTCTCTCTCTCTCTAAAAAATCAGACATATCTCTCTCTCTCTCAACATGTCACTGCTCTCTCTCTCTAAACTACCACCACCGCCACCGTCGCCGCCACCGTCAAGACCATCATCATCATCAACATCGCCAACACCACCGTCTCTCTCTTATCTCAATCTCACCACCGTCAAGATCATCATCATCATCAACATCAACATCGCCGCCGTCGGCACCACCGTCAAACACCACCACCACCGTGATGAGAACCGTCAAACAACATCGCCGCCGTCGGCACCACCGTCTCTCTCTGATCCCGATTTATTTTCACCAGTAAACACCCACCTATTTTCCCCATTTTCCTTTATCTCTTAGAAGAATTGATTATGATGAAGACGATGACGGCACAGTAGTGGTCGACGGTAGCGACTCCCGGCGACCGTCGGGTGGTGATTGGTGAGGATGACTGATGTTTTTGATGATGATAATGTTGACAGGGACTACCGCCACCACCACCGATTCTCTGTCTCTCTCCTTCACCCACCACCATCTACCAGACTACCGCCACCACCACCGTCTCCAACATCACCACCCCCACCGGAACCCTAACCCCAACAACCCAAATCAGCAAGCAACACCATTAAACCCGCCACCGTCACCATCCACAACCTGATCAAAGAGATTAGAGCGATTTACCTTCGAATCGGTGGTGGATCTGAAGCAAACCCAGATGGTGATGATGATGATGATGATGATGATCTTGGCGGCGACGGTGGTGTTGGTGATGATGATGAGAGAGACGGTGGTGTTGATGATGATCTTGACGGTGGTGTTGATGATGATGATGATGATCTTGACGGCAGATGGTGGAGACGATGGCGGTGGAGGATCTGAAGAGAGAGAGAGAGACGGTTAATGATGATGATCTTGACGGCGGCGACGGGAGACAGTTGATGATGACGATGATCTTGACGGCGGCGACGGTGGTGTTGGTTGGGGACGGTGGCGGTGGTTGGGGATGATGTGGGGGTTGTGGTGGTGTGGTGGTAGTTTAGAGAGAGAGAGAGGCAGAGTGAGATGAGAGAGAGAGAAAGTGGTGTCTGGCAGTGGCATTATATATATATTATATATAATAATTCGAAATGACCAAAATGCCCCTAGGATAAGGACAAAAAACCAGATTTTAAGTTGGTGAATCTAACCAAATTTGGGATTTGGACTAAAACGGCAACAAAATGCAAACCTCGGGGACCCAGATGTAACAAATTTGGGTTTTGGACTAAAGTGGCAAAAGTGAGCAAACCTCAGGGACCATTTTGGCTATTAACTCTATAATAAAACTTGAAGTTATGGATGTTTCAAGCTTTAATGGAGGTTGAGGAGTTTTTGGAGAAGAAGGTAAGTGACAAAAGTGGCAAAGAAAAGATGGTTGTTGAGAAACCTTCTTTGGAATATACCTTTTAAGGTATGTGTGAAGATCCGAGCAAATCTTGGCCTTTGGAATGGGTCCAAATGTGCAGGAATCATGTTGACTTTATAGAAAACGACAACACACTGACCACGGCCCCGTGTCGGCTGGACACGGCCCCGTGGTCAGACATGGTTCTGACACATTTTGTCCGTATTATGAGCACGGGGCGTGTTGGCATGGACACGACCCCGTGGTCAAAATTGAGGTGGGCACGGGGCGTGTTGACCTGGACACGGCCCCGTGGCTAGAGTTTTTATGAAGTGGCGTCTTATTTTTAAGGTTTTTATTCGGATTGGGCGGTTCCTTACAGGAGGGAACAACACCGAAATGCCTAAGGTACCTTAATTGCTCTTGGTTTAAACAAGCACGCAAGAGGTTATCGGAAAGGGTAAAACCTAAACTAAATACCGGTGGGCGGAATCAACCTTTATTCCCCTTATCTGGGCTCTTGTTAAAGAAGGTATATATCGAATCAGTCAGGTCTATGAGCGCATCGGTGGGGGCCGATGGAGAGTCCTTCATGGCACAATCAACACAGGGACGACTATCGCTCATGTTTTTACAAGAGGTTGAAGTACTTTCGGTATCGTCGATGTTGGTAGAATCCGATTGTGTCCCCAACAATTCTCCTTGATCGTTGTCTTGTGATGAATAACTTGTTTTCATCTCAAGCTCTAATTCTTTTAATTTTAGGATAATTATTTCTTCGAGTCGACATAATTCTTCGGATGTTATGTCGTCTGAAAGAGGTGGTTGAGGGCATTCGGGCGAGGGATAGTGATCGTTTTTACTTTCGCCCATCTTAACGTTATTACAGGAAAACGATGGGTCTAAATAGTGGGGATCGCAATTTAGAAAGAAACATTCTAAATCTTTATGGAATCCACCACATTGTTGGACCGGTTTGCGACCCTAAACAGTCAGTTGAGAATGTTCATCTTCACGTATAAAGGCGGAATCAATACACGCAAAGTAACAACAGCTTTTCTCTTTAATTCCTTCTTTATTTATGCTTTCTGAGTTGATTTTGACAGAGTTTCAATACCTAGCACATGAACAGGTTTCGCTCCAATGGTTACAAATGAAGAACACATGACAGGTATTTATAGTTCAGCTGGTTTCACTTATATGGACTGCCATATAAGCGAAACCCCATGCACTTATAAGCGAAACAACCCAAGTAACCCTATAAGCGAAACCCCCTAATGACCTATAAGTGAAATCACCTAACTAACATGTACACATGAGCGAAATACATCATTAAACCCTAATTTTGACTTTCAAGCTCCAATCTCGACTATCTTGACCTAAGACTTGATTCAAACGAAGTCAACAGACATTCTGTGCACCAACAGACTCCCCCTTGGATGTTGACGAAGTCTTCAGTTCCGAGTCTTCAGTCTTGGTCATTTTTCCTTCTCATTCAGATTGTAACATTTTAAGCATCCATCACTCTCTTGATCAGATTCACTCTTTGACTCTTACACCAGGATCTCATCACTGGCTCTATCATCAACAGCTTTATCATCAGTAGGCTCCCCCTTTCGTCAAGCTTCCGTGCTTTTAGGGATCGACACCTAGCTTTCCAGCTACAAGCTCCTCCTAACTTTCAGCTTGTCTTCAGACTCCCCCTTAGACTCAACTCTCGGGATCGTAGTCTGGACTTTTCCTGCAATCACTCATACAACTATAAGTAACAACATTTTAATCTTCCAAATATTGTAATCTAACAATTTAATCACCTCAAAATCACCTCTCATAAATTTGGCAGTTTCATCGAATCGTATCGGAAACTAGCTCTATAACAATATAAGCATCCAAATCCCCCACAGTTAATCATCCAAGTCCAAATTAATGACCTTGGAGATATCACAAACTGTTTTGGATTTTTGATTTTAATATTGATCTTCAAGTTTCAAATTAATGAACTTGTTTTATTTTCAGAAACACAATTAACTTACTTAGATTTTGAAACTCAGTATCTCAGATATCGGTTGTCGAAAATAAAGCAAAAATCAAAATCTTTTTGTATTTTCTGAAATGTAAAACAGTAAAGAAATATGTACAAACATATTTACAGACAATATTTTTGTTTAAGTATGCGTCAGAGGATCATATCAGTTTTTGACAAATCACAAGTACCGTTGAGCTTCATTTCACTTTAAGAATAAACAATTCACTTAGAATGTCGATATACTGGTCCACTTTAAATTTTCATACAAATTTCAACTGATTCAGGATACGAATTAGGTATTTTAAGAACTTAAACCCATTCATGTGTCCCACCTCTTGAATATACTCCCGTATCCAGATCCCAATATCTGTAAGGGGTAATAAATTATGAAGAATCATGAGAGCTCGGGTCAGAACTACCGTTCAGCAGAGAGATCATGACTCAACTTGGGTGTGTCCCCTTTAGAGGATCTTTTTTACAACAGCATTGCTAAGCAATTTTATTGTCTTATCATATATGCTGAGGGTGATGCTGTGTTTCAAGCATTGCGGAAAGTATTATTCGAGGACTAGGTCAGAACTTCCATTCAGCAGAAGTCCCGGAATAATACCCCAGATATCACTGAGTATAAATGTCACACCCCCAAAATCCACATGCGGAATACCACCGCTTGGAGGCGTGACTGACCAGGATCCAGCCACCAATCATATTGAACAAGTATGTAAGTGATTATAAAAATCCAACCAATACAATTGGTGTCCAAACGAAACATAGTTTAAGTTGCAAGCGGAAGCATACCGTTTAAAACCAAAACATAAGTTTAATTGTTTCAAAGTTTAACATGGCACACAGCTGTCCATGTCCCACAATGACTCTCTTCCAGGCAAGCTCCAGCTAAGTACCTATTGACCTGCAAAGCATGTAGTAACGAGTCAACAACAAGTTGAGTGAGTTCACTGTTGGGTGTTCGTTTTTAAGTTGTTCCAAAAACAGTTTTCTTTAACTGGCATCCTGCCGTGGGGGTTACCCCATAGTTGAAAGCGTGATTTGTTTACCCATTTACTCTGGCAATACAGCCGTGGGGGCTACCCCATGTTAGTTATCTGGCATTTCGGCCGTGGGGGCTACCCCATGTATACACTAGACTCGTTACCATATCGACTGCTGACTGTAGTCATGTTTATGTGCCCTGAACTGTCAATGTCTATCATCATTGACGTGCCAGTAGTCCATTAGTTCACGCCCGTCCTCTGCGGCACGGTGTGAGGTTTGTCAAACCTAAATAGCGCTATCTAACTAATGACACGCTCGCCATTGGCCCGGCGATTAAGTCGATATAAAAAGGAGGGACTTCATGATAGAGTTTTGGTCTAGTACGAGTTATCTGTCCATGAGGACGAGGAATTATATTCCTGAACCGATGCTGTCCTACCCAAGAAAGGACGAGGAATCCATGTTCCTTAACCCCAATTCCCAACCCTGGGAATCCCATGCTTTGAAGAGAGTGTGAACTCACATTGGTTTGCTCGGCAGATAAACAGAAAGTCGGTCAAGCTATAAGTGGTCAACCACGTCCTAACATAGATACCATTCAAGTCAGGTTCATATTCAGGTAGTGCATGTATGTTCTACACGTATTGTACACAAGTAACGATCATGGCATACACGTTTAGCATGGCAGTTCAACAAGAGTGCTTAGTTCAACAGTAGGAATCATGTAGCAAACAAAGCCCACAGTACAGCCCAATCACCTAAGCCCGTAACAATGTGCAAGTCCAAAACAGTGAGTATGTGTACGTGGTATCGAGTCGAGACTAGAGATCTCGAGTCGAGACTGTGCGGTCTCGAGTTATAGCCTACGAGTTCTCGAGTCGCAACTATGGAGGTCTCGGGTCATGCATGTACTAGTCGAGACTAGACGGTCTCGAGTCGCAACCGGACCCGCAACTGTGGTCTCGAGTTATGCTACTAGTGTGAGGGTGCTGTGGTCTCGAGTTGTCACGTATATGGTCTCGAGTCGCAATCACTGCGGTCTCGGGTTGTAGTTCGATGGTCTCGAGTCGAAACCAAGGGTCTCGACTCCCATCACCTGCTGTTTCTAGAAGACCTGCATACATTGTACTTATCCAATAGCATTTCGATTTCATGGAATTGTGTACTGCCCAATCTAATAACATAAACATGTTTTGTTGTCTACAATTCAAATCAAATGGATCAAACACAACATCTTTCAAATGTTCATGGCATATTCATATTAGCATTCAAGCTTGTTCATCATCCTAGGGTTTTCATCATCTTATTCTTAAACATATTAACATGAATCTTGATCACTAGCATGCATCCGATTATGACAACACAATAAATCATCCTAATCGTAACATGTCACAGCCGATTACATGACCATACAACCGGTTACATATGTTTAATCCTAATCATTATGCTTCAACAAATCATGCTAGCCGATTAACATCATCATATGATTAACAATCCGAAACATGAAACATAACAGCCGATTCAATCAAGCATTCGGTTTTCTCCATTATTTACAACATCAAATACAACCCTATGTTGATCTACAATGCTATACATGTGAGCCGCCTATCATCTATTCCTAACATAAATCAACCATAACTCATCCATAAAACATCATGAAAGAACATATCAAACATACAATCGAATAGCAACATAACACTAACTGGTTAAAGGAGGAACAAGGATTGATCCAAAAAAGATGAAAGATCTTCTATGGAGAGGATGTTTGGCTGCCGTCGGGTTTGTGAGGGAGAGAGAGAGAGCACTAGGGTTTTGCTATGTTATGTGATTTTTGCAACAAATGAGAAGTGTTGCTCTTCTCATGAGGTTGTGTATGTGAGAGGTGGGCCGAACCCACCACTATGGGCTGTTCATTCGGTTTAAGTGAGGAGTGGGCCGAGAGTTGTAAAGGATCAAAGCCCAAGGGCTTGTGCGATTCGAATAGTGTTGTGCGATCGGTTTGTTAATTAATATACAATACACATTATTACACAACATAACAACATAACATTTAATCAATCCACAAGGTTCATATAATCACATAGTGTTCACATATGTTACATCAAAGTACAAAGATAGGTTCCGAAATACGATTTGTCACATTATCCCCAAGTTGAAAGAAATTTCGTCCCGAAATTTGGTACGTACTCACTGAGGGAGCTAGTTAAGTTGCATGTTTTTCCTGGTTTTCCTGGGGTGTCACATCCTCCCCCCGTTGATCTGGAATTTCGTCCCGAAATTCCGTAGCTTCAGCCTCGGTAGTGGTTGTACTGTTTGCGAATAGTTGGGGATACTTTTGTTTCATCTGATCTTCGCATTCCCAGGTGAACTCTGGGCCGTGACGTGAGTTCCAACGAACTCGAACGAGAGGTATCCTAGTGTTCTTGAGGACCTTAACATCCCGGTCCATGATTTCAACTGGTTCCTCGACGAATCGTAACTGCTCGTCGATAGTGAGTTCCTTCAGAGGAATTATGTGGGTCTCATCTGACAGACACTTCTTCAGATTCGACACGTGGAAAATGTTGTGAACTGCACTGAGTTCTGCTGGTAAGTTCAGTTTGTAGGCCACCTTGCCTATTTCTCAATGACTTCGAAAAGTCCAACGTATCGTGGGTTAAGTTTGCCTCGTTTACCCAAACGAACCACACCCCTCCAGGGTGAAACTTTGAGTAGTACTCGCTCCCCAACCTGGAGCTCTAGTGGTTTCCTGCCCTTATTGGCGTAGATTTTCTGACGGTCATGAGCTGCTGCCATTCGTTGTCGTATTTGAGCGATTCGTTCTGTTGTGTCTACCACAAGTTCTAGGCCAGTAATCTGACTATCCCCCGCCTCTGCCCAACAAAGAGGTGACCGGCATTCACGCCCGTACAATGCCTCAAACGGAGTAGCTTTAATGCTGGTGTGGTAGCTGTTATTGTACGAAAATTCCACAAGTGGCAGATGCTTTTCCCAGCCGTTGCCGAAATCGATTACACGTGCCCTAAGCATGTCTTCTAGAGTCTGGATGGTATATTCAGACTGCCCATCCGTTTGCGGGTGATAAGCTATGCTCATATCTAAACGTGAGCCAAAGGACTTGTGCATTGCTTGCCACAGTTCCGAAGTAAAACGTGCATCTCGATCCGAGATAATAGAGGTGGGCACTCCGTGCCTCAAGACAACTTTCTTAAGATATACGTCTGCTAGTGTGGAGAACTTATCCGTTTCCTTGATAGCCAAGAAGTGAGCAGGCCAGTGACAAAATCCATGGAAATCTGCTCCCATTTCCATTGTGGTATCTCTTGTTGTTGAAGTGGGCCTGATGGTTTCTGATATTCCGCCTTGACTCTCGCACAAGTCAAACACTTGCTGACGTAAGTTGCTATGTGGGCTTTCATGCTAGGCCACCAATACGTAGTTTTGATATCGTGGTACATCTTATCCAAACCAGGATGTACTGAGTAGCGAGACTTGTGTGTCTTATCCATCACAAGCTCTCGTAGGTTGCCATAGAGTGGGACCCAAATACGTCTTGTGACGTAGTAAGCACCATCTTCCTTCTGTTCTAAGCGTTGCCTTGAGCCGCGTAGGGCTTCAGCCCTGACGTTTTCTGGTTTCAATGCTTCTACCTGAGCGTCTCGTATTTGGGAAGGAAGGCTAGAATGTATAGTGAGTTGCAAAGCTCACACGCGCTTGGGCGCAGTGTCCTTTCGACTAAGGGCATCGGCCACAACATTGGCTTTGCCAGGATGGTACTTGATTGCACATTCGTAATCGTTTAATAACTCGACCCATCGTCGTTGACGCATGTTTAGTTCCTTCTGTTGAAGATGTGCTCGAGACTCCTGTGATTGGTGTAAATGGTGCACTTGGTGCCATACAGGTAATGCCTTCATATATTAAGCGCAAAAACAACGGCTCTCACCTCTAGATCGTGTGTAGTGTAGTTCCTTTCATGAACCTTGAGTTGGCGTGAGGCATACGCAATAACTTTATCTCGTTGCATCAATACACAACCAAGACCCTGAATTGATGCGTCGCAGTAGACCACAAAATCGTCCGTGCCCTCTGGCAATGAAAGGATAGGTGCGCTGCAAAGTCTATCCTTTAGATGCTGAAATGCTAATTCCTGTGCGTTTCCCCATCGATAAACAACGCCTTTCTGCGTTAGTGAGGTGAGAGGCTGTGCAATCTTGGAAAAATCCTTAATGAACCTCCTGTAGTAACCTGCCAAACCCAAGAATTAGCGAATTTCCGTTGGTGTGCGAGGTGCAGGCCAGTTCTTAATCGAGTCTACCTTGGACGGATCCACATGAATCCCATCCTTGTTCACTATGTGGCCTAGGAAATGGACTTCACGAAGCCAGAAGTCGCAATTCGAGAACTTTGCGTAAAGCTGTTCCGTTCGAAGGAGTTCCAGAATAAGTTGTAGATGCTGCTCGTGTTCCTCCTGACTCTTAGAATAGATCAGGATGTCGTCGATGAAGACTATAACGAACTTGTCCAGGTAAGGTTTGCACACTCGATTCATCAAGTCCATGAAAACCGCAGGTGCGTTTGTCAGCCCAAAAGGCATGACCAAAAACTCATAGTGTCCATAACGAGTTCTGAAGGCCGTTTTGGAGACGTCCTCTTCACGGACTCTCAGCTGGTGATATCCCGATCTCAAATCAATCGTTGAATAGTAGCTCGACCCTTGCAGCTGGTCAAACAAGTCGTCAATGCGTGGTAGAGGATAACGATTCTTCACCGTCACTTTGTTGAGTTCACGATAGTCGATACACATTCTAAAGGTACCGTCTTTCTTCTTTACAAATAGCACTGGAGCTCCCCAGGGCGATGAGCTAGGACGAATAAAACCCTTATCCAAGAGTTCTTGTAGTTGCGTAGAGAGTTCTTCCAACTCTGATGGAGCTAAACGATAAGGTGCACGAGCTATAGGCGTAGCTCCAGGAGCTAGTTCGATCTGAAACTCGACCTGGCGATGAGGCGGAAGGCCAGGTAATTCCTCAGGAAATACCTCAGGATAGTCGCGTACAATTGGAAAATCTTCTATCTTCTTTTCTTTCTCCGAGGTGTCAGTAATGAGAGCCAAAATGGCAGTGTGGCCCTTTCGCAAGCACTTCTGGGCCTTAAGGAAAGAGATGATGCTCTCGATAGCACCCCTCTTGTCGCCACGAATCATGAGAGGTTCACTACCGGAACCAGGAATATGAACAATCTTCTCGTTGCAAAGAATTTCTGCTCGGTGTTGGGATAACCAATCCATCCCAATGACAACGTCGAAACTACCTAAGATGATAGGAATAAGGTCGATAGAGAAGGTCTGGTTAGCGAGAATAAGTTTACAACCCTTGACTACGTGTGCGGCCTCTAAACTCTTACCATTTGCTAGCTCTACAGTGTGCTTGTTGTTCAAAGGTGTTGGAATACGCTTAAGCATTTGACTAACTTCTAGTGACGCGTAACTAGTATCGGCACCCGAATCAAATAAAACTGTAACATAAAAGTCGTCGAGAAGGAACTGACCCGTCACAACGTTGGGTTGTTTCTTTCTTCTCCCTGCCCATTCAGGAACTCACGCTTACCAGCCATGCGATTGTCATTATGGTCTCCGTTACTGTTCCCGTTGCCCTTGTTGCTATTGTTGTCACGCTTCTGCCTCATCTGTGGACAGTTCCTCTTGAGATGGTCTTCAGCCCCACAACGAAAACACCCGTTTTTGCTTCCCTGCTGCTGCTGGTTCCGGTTTGCAGGATATGGGCCCCTGCAATCTCTAGCCATATGTCCCATCTTCTTGCATCGAGGGCAACACGACCCCGCACATAACCCGTCGTGGTGTCGACGGCACTTGCGGCATTCTGGCTTATTCCCAAGGTATCCCCCTTGATTTTGGTAGTTGGGCCTTTGCTGTATGAGTTTCCTGTGCGGGTCCTGTTGTATAGAGCTACGACCCTCACCCTGGTGATCACCCCAAATATGCTTGGTGTTAATAAGTGCATTTGCATTGGAAGAGTTACGCTTGGGCAACTTGCCCTCTCCCACTGCCCGATCAGTGAGCTGGTGCGCCAAACGTACGACCTGCTGGATTGTGGAAAGGTTGGCCGCAATTATAGACCCATGGATTTCTGGGGCTAAGCTCTGAGGTATAGCTGGATTCATCTAGAAATGGGTTGTGACAAGTTAGGACATAGGGCAGCCAAATCGTTGGACCTTTTTGTGTACGCTTCGATCTCTGATCCTTCCATCTTCAAACCATAATACTCTATTTCAAGTTTTAGAATGTCGTCCGGGTGACAAAATTCTTCCTTGATCAAATCCTTGAAGTCGCTCCAGGGGGTGGCATTCGCATCCGCCAATCCGAGCATCTGAACTTGTGTGTTCCACCAAGAATACGCTTTCCCTTGCAAGGTACCAGCAGCGTACTCTACTCGTTTGCTGGTGGGGCTTTCGCTTTCTTCGAATGCAGATTCGATCCTTCGAATCCAGTGTAGGAGACCTATCGCTCCATCGGTGCCACTGAAGGTACTAGGTCGACAGTCCATAAAGGTCTTGAAAGTGCTCACAGGTGGCTGAACATATTGGCCTGTCGTGGGTGTAAGAAGGGACAAGGTTAAGCACAAGGGTTGGTTTACGAGAGTAGGACCTAAAGATCCTAGAGTGAGTTTCAACTGTAGGATATACCTCCTGCCTGTGCGGCTGCAAGTGCCGCAGCAACTTGTTGGTTAATCAGAGCCGTCAACTGGGCTTGAGTCATGTTAATGCGTCTAGCCATGATCTTCATATCAAGGGAAACATGAGTGAGAGAGGTTCGTGAAAGTGCGATGACGGAAGGGAGTAAGCACATACGTGTTCAAGTAACAGTAGTTATACTAACCAAGCATACCATGAGCGATGTACTATGTAACTAACAAGTAGGCAATATATATACGCAGATCATATCACCTAGAATGTCGAGCCTTGCATGTGGAGTGAAGCGTCATTGTGGATCGTAGAGCACTGTACAGGTTATAGTCTGATTTTAATAAAACTCTTTCCCCTTATTAAAACCAAGTTCACTATAACCAATGGCTCTGATACCAATCTGTCACACCCCCAAAATCCACCTGCGGAATACCACCGCTTGGAGGCGTGACTGACCAGGATCCAGCCACCAATCATATTGAACAAGTATGTAAGTGATTATAAAAATCCAACCAATACAATTGGTGTCCAAACGTAACATAGTTTAAGTTGCAAGCGGAAGCATAACGTTTAAAACCAAAACATAAGTTTAATTGTTTCAAAGTTTAACATGGCACACAGCTGTCCATGTCCCACAACGACTCTCTTCCAGGCAAGCTCCAGCTAAGTACCTATTGACCTGCAAAGCATGTAGTAACGAGTCAACAACAAGTTGAGTGAGTTCACTGTTGGGTGTTCGTTTTTAAGTTGTTCCAAAAACAGTTTTCTTTAACTGGCATCCTGCCGTGGGGGTTACCCCATAGTTGAAAGCGTGATTTGTTTACCCATTTACTCTGGCAATACAGCCGTGGGGGCTACCCCATGTATACACTAGACTCGTTACCATATCGACTGCTGACTGTAGTCATGTTTATGTGCCCTGAACTGTCAATGTCTATCATCATTGACGTGCCAGTAGTCCATTAGTTCACACCCGTCCTCTGCGGCACGGTGTGAGGTTTGTCAAACCTAAATAGAGCTATCTAACTAATGACACGCTCGCCATTGGCCCGGTGATTAAGTCGATATAAAAAGGAGGGACTTCATGATAGACTTTTGGTCTAGTACGAGTTGTCTGTCCATGAGGACGAGGAATTATATTCCTGAACCGATGCTGTCCTACCCAAGAAAGGACGAGGAATCCATGTTCCTTAACCCCAATTCCCAACCCTGGGAATCCCATGCTTTGAAGAGAGTGTGAACTCACATTGGTTTGCTCGGCAGATACACAGAAAGTCGGTCAAGCTATAAGTGGTCAACCACGTCCTAACATAGATACCATTCAAGTCAGGTTCATATTCAGGTAGTGCATGTATGTTCTACACGTATTGTACACAAGTAACGATCATGGCATACATGTTTAGCATGGCAGTTCAACAACAGTGCTTAGTTCAACAGTAGGAATCATGTAGCAAACAAAGCCCACAGTACAGCCCAATCACCTAAGCCCGTAACAATGTGCAAGTCCAAAACAGTGAGTATGTGTACGTGGTATCGAGTCGAGACTATAGATCTCGAGTCGAGACTAGAGATCTCGAGTCGAGACTGTGCGGTCTCGAGTTATAGCCTACGAGTTCTCGAGTCGCAACTATGGAGGTCTCGGGTCATGTATGTACTAGTCGAGACTAGACGGTCTCGAGTCGCAACCGGACCCGCAACCGTGGTCTCGAGTTATGCTACTAGTGTGAGGGTGCTGTGGTCTCGAGTTGTCACGTATATGGTCTCGAGTCGCAATCACTGCGGTCTCGGGTTGTAGTTCGATGGTCTCGAGTCGAAACCTAGGGTCTCGACTCCCATCACCTGCTGTTTCTAGAAGACCTGAATACATTGTACTTATCCAATAGCATTTCGATTTCATGGAATTGTGTACTTGCCCAATCGAATAACATAAACATGTTTTGTTGTCTACAATTCAAATCAAATGGATCAAACACAGCATCTTTCAAATGTTCATGGCATATTCATATTAGCATTCAAGCTTGTTCATCATCCTAGGGTTTTCATCATCTTATTCTTAAACATATTAACATGAATCTTGATCACTAGCATGCATCCGATTATGACAACACAATAAATCATCCTAATCGTAACATGTCACAGCCGATTACATGAGCATACAACCGGTTACATATGTTTAATCCTAATCATTATGCTACAACAAATCATGCTAGCCGATTAACATCATCATATGATTAACAATCCGAAACATGAAACATAACAGCCGATTCAATCAAGCATTCGGTTTTCTCCATTATTTACAACATCAAATACAACCCTATGTTGATCTACAATGCTATACATGTTAGCCGCCTATCATCTATTCCTAACATAAATCAACCATAACTCATCCATAAAACATCATGAAAGAACATATCAAACATACAATCGAATAGCAACATAACACTAACCGGTTAAAGGAGGAACAAGGATTGATCCGAAAAAGATGAAAGATCTTCTATGGAGAGGATGTTTGGCTGCCGTCGGGTTTGTGAGGGAGAGAGAGAGAGCACTAGGGTTTTGCTATGTTATGTGATTTTTGCAACAAATGAGAAGTGTTGCTCTTCTCATGAGGTTGTGTATGTGAGAGGTGGGCCGAACCCACCACTATGGGCTGTTCATTCGGTTTAAGTGAGGAGTGGGCCGAGAGTTGTAAAGGATCAAAGCCCAAGGGCTTTTGCGATTCGAATAGTGTTGTGCGATCGGTTTGTTAATTATTATACAATACACATTATTACACAACATAACATTTAATCAATCCACAAGGTTCATATAATCACATAGTGTTCACATATGTTACATCAAAGTACAAAGATAGGTTCCGAAATACGATTTGTCACAATAAAGACCTAGTATATCAGAAAAAAGACCTTTCAAACGAGATTTCAGGGGTTACCTATATATCCAAGTAGTGTTCCCCACGAAATAAGCAAGTGTTTGAATTTAGGTTTATATCCCGAAAAAGTTTACTAAGTGTATAAAAATCTACCGACACATCCACGGTGAGATCGTTTAACACATTTTGACTTTCCAATTCTTTAGCGTACTGTAACTGTCTACTGATGTACTATCATTTCCTCTTTTTACACAAAACTCAATTTTCATTTTTTTATCATGTTTTTGTCTTTTTGCCAATAGGTTTTTATCATGTTTTTGTCATTTTCAAATTTTTCAAATGTTTTTGTATTTTCTGACAATATTTCTCCCCTTAAAATGCAAAACCATTTAAAGAAAATTTGACAACCAATACTGATAGCTTTGTCTCGCCATCCATTTTCTGCTTAAAATGCTCTGATTTGCAGAAAATATACATACCCCCATGATTTACAACACATTGATATTTTACAGTTTGAAAACCGTTTTTCAATCTGATGAAAATAATCATGTTTGTTCAGCCGTGAGTGTTTCGGCGTATTCAATCAACATACAATCAAAACAATATTAAAGGTAACATATTTTTGGTTTTTCAAATTTTAACAAAACTATAAACATATTTTTGATTTTAAATTTTTCAATTTTTAGGATTTTGAAAATATTGTTTATTTATGTACAGAAAACAATCAAACTAAACTCCCTGTTCAACCAAACCAGGGTCCTGCAACCTCTTCCTGTGCCAGGCTGCTCCAACTACCATTCTCACAATCTTGAGCTTCGTTGAGCACCTGCACATTTCAAACTTTATCAATCATTTGAACAATTTAGCCCAGGTCTGTTGGACCTTAGGCATTTCAACACAATAATATTCATTTAATTTCGGAAACTCTTTGTCATTTAAAACTTTTTCAGCGTTGACTTCAACTTTCTCATCTTTTTCCGACGTCACTTGTTTCTTAGCACTCCACACTTGACCTTTCGGAGTACCTCTTTTGTAAAAGTTTGTCTCTTTTTGAACCTTTTGATCTTGAACAACATTTTTAGGTTTCCAAAACTCTTGAGATTTTGTCATATCAACAGATGTTTTCCAACTCTGTGTTGTTCTGAATCTAGGTGTGTGAGAATTCCAGGTCTGTCTTGAATCAAACCTGTTCGGGTTTGATTTCCAATTTTGATTTGAAGCAAACTTGTTTGTATTGTACCTCCAAGTTTGTTTCGAATCAAATCTGGTTGACCTTGGTTTCACATCCTCAGATTGTTGTTTTTCAACATCAACAGGCTTTGGATTTGAACACTTTCGAGCAACATGTCCAATTTGATCACATTTAAAACACACTTTCTTTGAAACATCCTTGGCATGTTGTTGTTTCTTTTTCATAGTCTCAAACTCCTCCTTAGACTGCGGTGCAAATTTTAGTTTTTCCTCTTCTTTCAAACTTTTTCCTTGAACAAAATTCAATTTTTGTTGCAAATCCTGTTTTTCATTTTGTTTTCGATTCTGTTTCCTTTTATAACCCAAACCAGCCTTCATGTTTTTCTTCTTAAAACCAGGTTTGTTATAAAAAGATTTATGACCTTTACCAGCAAACTTTGAAATTTCCGACTTCTCAATCTCAACCATTTTGAAAACTTTATCAACCTTTTCTGAAATCACATTCTGAATCGGGAATACAACATCTAAGAATAATTTGTCCGATCCAATCATGGTATAAACCAATCCTTTTGAATCATCATTCAAATTTTTCTTGGATTTTGTGTTTTTCAGATAACCATCATAAAGATTTCCTTCATCTTCATCCTGTGATTCAGACTTACCTTTTGTAGACTCATCTTTCAAAACGCTTTCAACAACCTTACTTACCACCTCTGAATCATTAGCATCATCAGATTTGGAGTAAGTCACATCGATACTTTCAGGTAACTGGTCAGCTATGTTCAAACCCTTTGCCACCTTTTCCTCATCATAAAAAGTATAATTGTTTATCAATGGTGGTGGTACCTGATGAAACTCTGAACCAATACCCTTTTTGCAATTTTCAATATCTTTGTCATCTGGTGTGATGTTGAAAATGCGTTCAAGAATGTACGAAGAGTTATGATAACTTTGAAGTTTTGTAACAATCTTTTCTTTTTCAGCCAAGACTTGC
Organism: Helianthus tuberosus; assembly: GCA_030545235.1. NCBI lineage: Eukaryota > Viridiplantae > Streptophyta > Magnoliopsida > Asterales > Asteraceae > Helianthus > Helianthus tuberosus. Next base: position 61,956,261 of record CM060441.1, read on the forward strand.
TTAAGATTAGCAATTTCATCAACACACTTGTTCAATTCAATTTGCTTTTCTTTAAACTTTCTTTCATACATTTCTTTAGTGACTAAAGTTTCAGATAATCTTTGATCAAAACTTTTGACTTGGCTTTTCAAAGTATCATAAGCTTCCTGTACTCTTTGACTCGACCACTTTAAAGAATCATACTGTTTTTGTAAATCTTGACATTTAGATTCTTTTTCAACACAATCAACACACTTAGCTGAACACAGTTGTCTATAAACATCATTATCCTTTTCAAGGCCTTGACATCTCTGTGTCAATTTTTCAACTTTTAGTTTCAAAATTTCTTCTTTTTCAATCATTTCTTTACATTTTGTTTTGAAAATATTTTCAAGTTTGCTTGTTTCAATATCTTTTGTTTTGATTGTTTCATTTTTTTAATACAGGCTTTGCACATTTCTATGCAATTCCTACATTTGTTTTCTTTTTCATCAACCAATTCAACATTCGATAGATCAGAAGATTTTCTAACCTCAGTTTCATTCAGCACCGGTTCTTCTGACTCAACTTTCTGAACTTCCTCCATTTCTTCTTTCTGAGCTTCTTCATTCTTATGTTCTTCTTCAGCTTTCTGATCTTCTTCAGCAGCAATCTTCACAACATTCTTTACTTCTTCAATCATCTTCTTCAATTCTTCTTCTTTTCTCTTCTTCATTTCTACCACCTTCGGTAGACTTGCTTCACAAACCTCTCTTATCTTCTTTTCCAAATCAGGCAAATATGCTTTATCAGATAACCTTCGTGTGTTGAAAGTAGCTTGCCTTGGAAGCAAATTTGTTACAGCTTTGAAATCCACTTTTGATGGATCAGCAACTGGATTACCCCGTGGATCCATGTAACATTCCAACTCTTCATTCCATCTTTTTGCTCTCTGAGCTTCTTTGAATGGTTCGTTTAATTTTCCAATTTCCCATCTTGCATAGTCTGCTTTCCACCATCTATCAGGATCAGCATCAGCCACAAATGCATATCCAACTGCATCTTCTTCAGGGAAAACTTGACTCCAGTCGTAACCTTCATCGTCATATATAACTGCAAGAGCCCTTGATTTTTCTTCAGATTGTTTCAATCTTGGTGGCTCAGACTTGTTCTGATGGTAAATCACTTTCTTGTAATAATCTTCGTTGAACGGGTTTGTAGAATCATCATCAGCATACGCATTTCTGCACTCGCGCTTAAAGTGACCTCTTTGTTTACATTTGAAACATGTCACCTTAGATTTATCAAATCCCAGTTTGGTAGATGGTCCACCAATTGACTTTCTCCCCGTGATCTCCATGAACCTCTGTGCCCGACGAACAGCACTGGCCATGCACCATCTTATATCCATTAGTTCCATCTCCTCAGGGTCTAATTGATCATAATCTTCTTTCGTCAAGTTGGTGTTGCCAATCTTCCCTTCAACGAGGCTTTCATATGATTCAAGTACAGATGCCAAGAAAACCATCTGTTGTTTTGCCAATCTTCGCTGAAATTCTGCCCATTCTTCAGATCCACTGCGATATTACACTGAAACAAATTCTTGGAAGCAGATTGACTTGAAATGTTTGAAGAAGATCCACTGTGAAGACTTTCATTGTTCACTGAACTTGAACTTTCTGCAGAAAACGCTGTTCTTGGAGACCCAACCTGTGGTACATTTCCTCGGTAGTAATACTCCACATTTTGCTGATAAGCCGGATTGTTGACTTTAGATCTCTTTATCTCCAGCTCATGGCTTTCAAGCCTTTCAATCAGCAAATCCACTTTCAAATCTTCAGGCTTGATTGTATTTTTCAACATTAAAGCGAAGTATTGCCACTCTTGATCATTTGGCAATGAATCAAACAATTTATCCACCAGCTCCTCTTCAGAATATGAAATTTCATGTCTGGCCAGCTCCATTTTCAGATGCCCAAATCTTTCGATCATTTTACAAACAGATTCATTTTTCATACAACTAAAAAGATCAAACTCTTTACGCAGCAATTTCTTTTTATTTTTAACAATTTCATTACTTCCTACACACTTTCTTCCTAACGCTTCCCACAAACTCTTTGAAGTTTTCTCTCGTTCAAGTAACGAGATAATATCCTCTCTCACTGATTGTTTGATTAACGTGATCATTTTATATTCAGCCACAACATTTTTTATGTCTATGTCTGAGAAATCTTTTGGATCTATTAACTCTCCTCCCTCTTTTACTGGTTCAGTGTATCCATCTGTCAGTTTTAACCAGCTTTCAGGAGCGAAAGCTTTTACCCAACCCTCAAATCTGTTTTTCCACCAGTGATAATCTTCAACTTTCATTAGCTTTGGTGGCTTCCGTTGGCTTCCGTACATGTTCTCAAACATCAAATTCTCCGAAATCTCTCTTGAATATTCTCTCATCTCAGATCTTCTATCTGTTGATTCGGAAGTGAACGCGTTGTAGAATGTGTTGTAGAACTCTTCACCATTGCTTGACATCTTCAAACACCTAGGAACAAACAAACAAACAAACTAAATCAGTTTAAACAATATCCAATAATCTGAAATAAACCAACACTTGATTGTCGTGAAAGGATCTTGACGCGAAAAAGTTCACTTTCGAGCAAAATCAAGAAATGATACTTTGAGCGAAATAGCACACAAGGTACACTTTGAGAGAAATCAGGTTCCTTATCAGCGAAATCAGTCTGAATGACTGATAAACGAAATCATGTTATATGTGACCTTATGAGCGAAATATCAATTTTGTGACAAATAAGCGAAATCACATATGTCACAAAAGCGAAACCAGTTATTTGAAGGATAAGCGAAACCAGATATGTTCCTAAAAGCGAAACCAGATATTGTCCAAATGATCGAAATCTGATGTTCAGATAAGCGAAATCAAGCAATGTGACAGATAAGCGAAATAGCAATGTTCTTATCAGCGAAATTACCAACTTATGTCCCTATGAGCGAAATTAGATGTATCTAAAAACGAAATCTGATTTTAATGTCTATATGAGCGAAATCACAACTTTCCTATGAACGAAATCAGTAAAGTTATGTCCAAATGAGCGAAATTAAGCAATTTTAAGGCCTTATGAGCGAAAACAAGCAAAATCCTTCGATGTCCGTAAAAGCGAAACCACGTTTTTAATCAATTTTTACCATTTTTAAGCCGTATTTTAACCTGAATCTTTCTAGGGTTTGTTAATCATATGTTTTACACGTTATACTCGAATTTCAGGCCATTTCAACCGTAGGAACTAGTTCAAATCGAAAAAGTATGAGAGAAAGTGAGTAGAAGTAAGAGAATCGTGTAGAATCAAGCTGTAGTAGTATGAACTCCTCGTCCTGAGCTCTGATACCACTTGTTGGACCGGTTTGCGACCCTAAACAGTAAGTTGAGAACGTTCATCTTCACGTATAAAGGCGGAATCAATACACGCAAAGTAACAATAGCTTTTCTCTTTAATTCCTTCTTTATTTATGCTTTCTGAGTTGATTTTGACAGAGTTTCAATACCTAGCACATGAACAGGTTTCGCTCCAATGGTTACAAATGAAGAACACATGACAGGTATTTATAGTTCAGCTGGTTTCGCTTATATGGACTGCCATATAAGCGAAACCCCATGCACTTATAAGCGAAACCACCCAAGTAACCCTATAAGCGAAACCCCCTAATGACCTATAAGTGAAATCACCTAACTAACATGTACACATGAGCGAAATACATCATTAAACCCTAATTTTGACTTTTAAGCTCCAATCTCGACTATCTTGACCTAAGACTTGATTCAAACGAAGTCAACACACATTCCGTGCACCAACACACATATTTGACACCACTAACCGTAAGATGAGCGAAAGTAAAAATAATCAATATCACTCATATTTTTGTCAGAAATTACCAACCGTCAGGATCTTACTGTAAGTCCCCTATTCGTATGGATCTTCACAGAATTGTCTTTCCAATCAAGAGTGCGGAATCCTCTTGATCAGAATATCACAGAAACAAGTAGAAGAACAGAAAACAGCAAATCACTTTCAAACCGGGTTTCTATTGATTATCTATCAAAGTGATTACAATCAATCAAACCCTAACCAACTAACAAATTCGTCCAAGCCTAAGGTCTCTCACGAAATTGCTCTCACAAACTGTTTTGGCTGATTCCCCTAAACCCTAAAGCCTAACCTTGTTTATATAACACAAGGTTACTACTTGGGCCAAGGTTAAACATCATGGACTGTGAATTGGACAGGCCCAATTCGCCTCCATCACCCTAATTGGGTTTTGTTTAGCCCAAACTCTATTAACTCACTAATACAAAGCTAAACCCGCTAACTGTTTATCGTTTTACTAATTACAAGATATCCAAAGACCAAATCTAAGCTGTTGTCACAAACATGCACCAACAAACTCCCCCTTGACAATAGCTTCATAAAATAACTTTGTCTTCAGTCGTCTTGCAATCTTCATGTATTCTTGCACTGTCTTTGGTCTTTGGATAGCTTCAGCTTCAATAGCTCTGTCAGCAACAGACTCCTCCTAAGCTGATGCATCCAATCACCAAATCTTCAAAACTTTAGCGTTTGAGTAAACTCCAGTTCAGCATTTGAATAGTAATCTTCAAACTCTTCAACTTTGTCTGCAATATAGAAAGGAGGTTCTACCATGCATCCAATCAAACTCTCATCTTCACATAGCAACTTCTCAGCAACACACTGCTTCAATCTGTATACTATAAAACAAACATCTCGAGAAATCATAAGAATTTTTCAACATAAGTTAAACAAATTATTATTATTCAAGAGATAGTTAAACTGTATCACAGATTAAGCATTTTCAACTTCATCACCAACACGCAAAACTTTTTAATCACACCCTATAACCCGCATGATTTAAAATTTTGAACTCACTTTCTAACACCGTCTCCCCCTATCAGTAACAATTCCTCCAAGAATAACAGTTTTCCGTACGTTAAGAATTTTAAACAGAAAAAGACACTATTTTTTGGATTTTTTATATTTTCTGAAAGCAAGTAAATAACAAAAAGCAATAAACACTCTATTTTTGTGAGAATCACTGGTAAGAAGATCATATCAACAAAATCAAACAGTTTCACACTATTAGATAATTCTTTATTTAATTTTTCGTGAAAAGCAGTCCAAGACGATTACCAGTATGTTTGTCCACTTAAACAAAATGCATGAACATTTCAAGTACCATTACCGTATGATACGTTAAGGTAATATTATTATACTGAAATACTAGTGTGTTCCACTTTAGGATATACCCCCGCGATCAAGGTATGCACAAAGATTCATCGTAGTAGGTGAGTATACTGAATTCATCCTTTAAGATATCCTGACAGTGTCTAGGTCTGCATATAATCTGTTTTATCATGTTTTGATTGCTTAACTATGAACACCCAAATAAATACTAATCAAATCCTAGAAATATAAACAACACACTCTATCATGCAAGTATCTTCCCTACCACATATTTCACAAGTCCAATCCAGATTTCTGAAATCTTAACTGGGAATAGGTTGAGAAGAGAACAGAATAGATCTTTAGGAGAGATGGTATAATATACAGATCAAATGAGTTTGTCTCAGTTTGATATAGGTTTCTTGGGTTTCTTTTGGGCACTTGAGGGCCTCTTTCGGGTGTATTAGATCTATAGCGCGACAACGTACAGCTAGGTCAGCATGTATCTGGATGCAGCAGAAGCTGTCGTTGCCTAGCACCTCCAGGTCAGCATATATCTGGATGCAGCAGAGGAGGTACACGACTTTTTTCAGAGAAGATTTCAGAATCAGATCAAAATTGTGTGTATCGGGACAACATACAAACATTCAAATAGAAATGAGCTAATTCCAAGTGACTTTCTTTCCTGGGGTCATGTACAATTTTAGTTCTGAACAGAAAGACAGCCAAGATATCCCCAGATGAAATAACAGTATAAAGACCCAAAACTTCAGATTTTGGCAATCTATCAACACAAGATTTAAGGTCATTAAACCATACACCACTGATGTGTTCCCCACTCATATTCAGTTCATTTAGGTTTATATCACATTGGTAAGTTGATTATTTCATGCTTTTTGCCTACTGGTACATCATATGATGAAGCTGCTATCACACTTAAGCAATTTAATTTCATTTTCAGTGTGACAGTCTAACTTGCTGATGTACTATCATTTCTCCTTTTTCACACAGTGATAACTCATTTTTGATTTTTCTATTTTTTTTTATGTTTTTGATTTTTCAAAGTTTTTGTATTTTTTATTTTTAAGAAAGCAGTAAACTATTTACAAAAATTCTTATGAAAAACCAGTTATTCAGGATTCCTCATCCCGTTGAGTTCGACTAAATGTTCAAAGCGAGCCCTGTCAAAAGCTTTAGTATAAAGATCTGCCAGGTTATCTAGTGTGTTGACTCAGCACTTTGAACTTCAATTTAAATCAATCAATATAAATATCAACAATCTCACACCCCCCTTCATGTGCCTAGAGCAGCCACTATCAACATAAGTCGATAATCCTCCTTAGCAGCTCCTGCACACACCAACTAAGAAATTAGTTAGATTGGGGGACCCAAGCCTTAATGGTCTTGGGTCGTCCAAATTCACCAACTACTGGAACATTCATCCAATATCCATTACTCCTAACTGGAGTCTTGGATCTCAGACCTGTTGATGTAAATGGGTTTTGATTTCCATAAGGTCTATGGTCCTGAGGGTTCCTATATGTATTTGGACTATTTGACCTTTGAAAATTTTGATTTTGGTACCTTGAATTTTGATTCCAAGAAGCTTGATTGTTATAATTTCTAAAGCCATTGTTATAAAAATTTCGACAACCATTATTTTGGTATCGATTTTGATATTGACCTTGACTTTTGAAATTATTTGAATTTCCATTAAAATTGTTCATTCTAGGTGAACTGCTTCTAGGTCTCTCATATCTGCCTGGTGGAGATCTAGGCTGAAATCTTTGTTGATTTCTTTGAAAACGTGGAACCTGTGAAGTTCCTGTTCCAGCCTTATCTACACCAATAGCAACATTTTCTGGTTGCTTAGGAGCAGATTTCTTTGGAGAATTTGAGCCTTTCTCCTCACTATCACCTTCCTTCACTGGTAATTTCCCTCTCTGTTTTTCACTAAGTTTTGCATCACTCTTTTTGTTAGGACAGCAGCTAGCTACATGTCCTTTGATGTGACACTTGAAGCACGATTTCCTTTTTGAAGACTTCTTAGCTGGAGTCTCTGAGGTAGATCCCTTATCAGATGGTGATGATCCCTTAGATGAACCTTGTTCAGTTTGCTTTATTTCAGATTTTTCTATGCTCTTATTTTTAGCAAACTCTACATTCGATTCATTTTCAATAACATCGGTTTCCTTTTTCATATCACTACCTTGAACAAAATTAATCTTTTTAACAAAAGCTTGATTTTTATTCTTAGGAGGTGAATTTTTCTTTTTAAAAGGTTCCCTGTTATTGTTTTCCTTAGCATCATCACTCTCAGATCCATCACCTTGACTTGATGTGGATGCAAAACTACTTGGTGTAGATGCCATAAAGTCTGCTAGCTCATCTTCACTAGGCAGGAATGAATAGTTATGACTAAGAGGAGGTGGAACTTCATTAAAGCCCTGGAAGCCCACACTGGTCTTGTCATTACTCTTCTTTAACCCACCCATCATGTGTTTCATAACAAAAGACGAATCTCTGAATTGACTCAATTTCTTTTCAAGTTCAACAATTTTAAGTTGTGCATCTGACAACTCATTGCATTTTTCAGAAATCTCTTTTGTTTTCTCAGCCATCATGTCATGAGCTAAGTCTATGACTTGAAGTTTTTCATTCAATTTGCAAGTTAAAGCTTCAATTTCAGCTTCATAACCTCTTATCTTCTTCAAGTATGTAGATTCATTTCTTTTAGCAAAAAAGTTTGCTTCTTTTATATTAGACATCTCACTTACCAGACTTTGGTTTTGTGTTGACAACCTGTCAACCTCACCCTGTAGTTCACGACATCTCAAACATACAGAATTAGATTGTACCTTTTCCTCATGAACTTCTGTATTTTCATCAGCAACAACCTGTTCAGCTTCACTCTCTTTCTCTACTTCAGCAAAAACATGTTCAGCTTCACTCTCTTTCTCTACTTCAGCATCCACTTTTGCTTCAGCATTCTCCACTTGAGCTTCAGCATTTTTCACTTCAGATTCAGCATCACTCACAGTAGTTTCAGCCTCATCAAATGGCACTATCTCTGCCATAAATGCCTGAGTGGCACTCTCATTCCCCTGATATCGCTTTTGTAATGCATCCCACATATCCTTTGAATCAGTGTACTTTTGGAAGGTATGCTTGATGCTATCAGGTAAGGACATCTTTATCGCAACCAAGGCTCTCTTTTCAGCATCATACATCTTTTTATCAGCCTCTTCCATGTTCACATAGGCAGTTCTACACGGTCTGCCCTCAAAGTCGTGTGTTGGGTTTATGTACCCATCTTCAATACAGATCCACATGCGTGCATCCTGAGATTCAATGAAGGATTTGAAGTTGTCCTTCCATGTAAGATAATTCTCCACCTTCATCATCTTAGGTGCTTTCAAATTCATCATGTTTGACATTTTAACGTAACAGACTGTTAAAACCGTACAAAAGATCTCCGAAAACAGTGGTTACCAAATTACACCTTTAGAATCGTCTCGAAAAGACAAATCCAATGATATATAATGTCGAAAACCGAATTCCGGATTTTCCAGGGAATTTCCAGTTGTCCTTACATTTTTTTTTTAATCCAAGGAATTCAACGGTCCAAACGGTTCTGTCTAACGAGCTACGGATCAATTTCTATTTGCAAAACACTGAAATTTTATCGACGCTTGCCAACAAAAATTCCACCCTGTTAATTTCGCTGGTTTTCTGTTAATTTCGCTGCTTTGTTTAAATTCGCTGGTATTTTATGCTGTTAATTTCGGAGACAGGTCAAATTCGCTGGGTATTTTGCTATTACGACGACTTGGAAAATCGCTGAAAAACCGTGATAATTTCGCTGTGGAAAGTTATCCGGTTACCAAAGTCGCCTTTGGATTTAACTTCGCCGGTCACCGAGATATCAAGTCTCAAATTCGCTGATCAGTCTGCGAATCTGTTAAAATCGCCTAGAGTCAAATTCGCTGGTCCAGTTAACTTTGGAAACTTAATCTTTTCGAAAATTTTGAAGATTTTCTGGATTCTTCAAATAGTTTCTGCACAATCGAAGCAGCAAATCAGCAATTTTACAGAATTGTCTTTCTAAAATCGCCTAGAGTCAAATAGCTCTAGGAAACAGTCTGCGAATCTGTTAAAATCGCCTAGAGTCTAATAGCTCTAGAGTCAAATTCGCTGATCAGTCTGCGAATCTGTTAAAATCGCCTAGAGTCAAATAGCTCTAATACCAATTGTAGGTCCCCTATTCGTATGGATCTTTCACAGAATTGTCTTTCTAATCAAGAGTGCGGAATCCTCTTGATCAGAATAAGCAGAAAACGTGTAGGAAACAGAAACAGCAATTTTTTTCTCAAAATTGATGAACTTTATGAACAAAACCAAGAACAGTTTTCGGATTTCAGCCAAAAATTCATCCAAAATCAGCAAAAACTTTCCAAAAATCCTGCAAAAGCACCAAACAAACAAACCAGAAGATCAAAACAGCCAAGAATTTCGAAAATTTTTATCAAACAAACAGAAAAATTTCGAAAATTTCAAAACCCTAGTTTTCAAAAATTCGAAAAACTCCCTGTTTCTGCAGCAACCAATTCTGAACCGAGCCTTCAAGAGCCTAATGCTCTGATACCAATTGTAAGTCCCCTATTCGTATGGATCTTCACATAATTGTCTTTCCAATCAAGAGTGCGGAATCCTCTTGATCAGAATATCACAGAAACAAGTAGAAGAACAGAAAATAGCAAATCACTTTCAAACCGGGTTTCTATTGATTATCTATCAAAGTGATTACAATCAATCAAACCCTAACCAACTAACAAATTCGTCCAAGCCTAAGGTCTCTCACGAAATTGCTCTCACAAACTGTTTTGGCTGATTCCCCTAAACCCTAAAGCCTAACCTTGTTTATATAACACAACGTTACTACTTGGGCCAAGGTTAAACATCATGGACTGTGAATTGGACAGGCCCAATTCGCCTCCATCACCCTAATTGGGTTTTGTTTAGCCCAAACTCTATTAACTCACTAATACAAAGCTAAACCCGCTAACTGTTTATCGTTTTACTAATTACAAGATATCCAAAGACCAAATCTAAGTTGTTGTCACAAACATGCACCAACACTTACGGTTCTATTTTTAAGCAACTGGAGGGTGGACACGGGGGTGTGTCGAGTGGGCACAACCCCGTGGTTAGCTACTATCTGACTTAAAACAGGATTTCCAGTAACGAAGATGGAGCCGGCCCCATGTCTGGCTGAGCACGGCTCGTGCTGAACTCTGTAGAAACTGAAAAATTTAGAAAAATCCTAAAAAAATAGAAAAATAAATAAAAATAATTAGGCCGTTGATTTTAAACTTTCTTAAAATCCTTGTGTCCCCGGCAACGACGCCAAAAACTTGGTGTGTGCAAAGCGTGATATGTTTTTTATCAATATTTTGAGCCCATTTTACGCATTAGTCAAGTTTTAAATTTATAAAACACGATATTCTACTAAAACTAAACACACACATGGGCAAGTGCACCCATCGTGAGCGTAGTATAGCGTTGGTAAGATACCGAGGTCGTCCAAGGACACAAGAGCTTTTAGTACCGGTTTATCCTCAACGTCTAATCAATCTAAATTTTTTTGAGAAAAGTTTTGAAACATGAAAACTAAAATGCAAAGATAAATAAAATAAAAACAGATAGACAAGATAGAATCACTTGGATCCGACTCATCTTTAATATACCCTTTGATGATTTTCGCACTTTCGGACTTTTTAAGATATTATCTTAGTTATAGTAGTAGGCCCCTTTTTTGAAGCTGACGTTATCCTCAACCCAGTGGTTTGAGTCAGCAGGGATACAATCCTAAAGGGTCAGAATATTGAAAGATAATTAAGTAAGTTATTAATGCGAAAAGTGGTAGGCCCCTCTTTTGAAGGTGACATTACCCTCGGCTAAGTGGTTTGAGTCAGCAAGGATACAATCCCAAGAAGCCGGTTTAAAGTATTAATAGTAGTTTACATATGAGGGGTTCAAGCTATTCGCACCCCCACCATCCAATACCAATGGGTACTGAAGGAGGTCCTAGTAAGCTTGAACCAGGTCCTTGCAGGATCTATACATTGAACAAGGCAAGAACCTTACCAAACCATTCCCCTAACCCCCGACCAGGTAGTCAACATGCCTTTATATAGACCGTAAAGACATGAATGATGCAATCTTTTACTTTATATAGACAGTAAAGTAACTTCAAGACACCACGAAAAAATGATAAGAAAAATTCACCTTCAACATAAGAAACTAGTTATTAAAGTCACTAATACAAACCCAAAGAAAAAGTGCCGAAAGATTAAAAATCAAAAGTAATACAATAAAGACTTGTCTTCACCAAGTTATGTAAGAGGCTTAACCAATTATGGCCTTTGATTGGCAAGAACCCTTACAATCAATCTTGGATCCCGAGACTACTACACACTCTAAAGATGGATGATGGTGGTGGGTGTTGGTGTTGTAGTAGTGGTGGAGTGGTGGCAAAGTAGGAGAGTAGTGGTTTGCCAAGGGATGGCTTTGAAGAGAACCAAGCACCCCTATTTATAGCCAGTACAGAGCTCTGGCCACGACCCCGTGTCCAGTGGGCACGCCCCCGTGACCAGCCGTTTCTCTTCCTTCATTAATTGCAAGTGTCAGCAGAGGGCACCACATGACCCCGTGTCTCCTGGGCACGGCCCCGTGGTCAACTCTTATCTGTACTATCAAGATTCTGTGTATCTTTGTGTTGACCACGTCCCGTGCTAAGCTGGGCACGCCCCCGTGGTGGGCGTGGAAGCTTCTACAGGTTTGTCTTTTATGCAGGCCTCTGACCACTCCCCATGCCCAGCTGGGCACGGCCCCGTGGTCAGGCTTCTGTTTCCTTGTTTTTGCTTTGGGTTTGCTGGCGAGGGGTCGGGCACGTCACGTTTATTCCTTCTTTTTGTATTTATGTTAGTTTTGGCTGTTTATTTGCTCTGTTTTTTCATTTAAGCTCACTTGGTCCTATAAATTCAAAAGGAAGAAAGAAACACGCTTTTTCCAACATTAGTACTAAAAAAGGGTTAGTTTTATGTCACACCCTAACTTTTGAGGAAGCGTGACTTGCTTAATATCATTGCATTCAACCATAACAAACAACTATATGATAAAACCAAGATGTTCATCCATAGATAGTTTTAAAACGTTACAAGCAACATTGTTTTAAATCCCAAAACACAGACTTCATGTTCAAAATACAATACCAACAAGTTTTAGATCCAAAAGACACTAACAAACTAGGTTTCGAGCCATGTATCTTATCCAAGATAAAATACATAACCCAAACCCTTCGACTTTGGATGACACCTTTTATTAGAGACGTGACTTGTAAACTTCAACACTCGCCAGATCCATACTTAATTTCCTGAAATACATGTAGTTTGATTACATCAACAAAAGTTGAGCGAGTTCATGTGATTAGTATGTGTGCATGAATAAACCTTTATAATCATTGTAAGTAGGTATGTTTTGTAAACCCTGGTATGTAAGAAAATAAGGAAACATATCAATTAATGTGTAGCTAATATATTAATATAGGTGAAATGGTGCAGGAAGGCTCAATCCTAGCAGATTTTATACCGGGTCATCCGGCGGGAACGACATAGTCACCTCATGGGCCAAACCCCGGTCCACATGGGTGTGGGCTCGCTACACCCAAATAGATCTATCACTCATGTCCCTTGGTCCTAACACGAGGATTAATGGTCTTAAGAGTGCGCCTACCCATTCACATGATCTAACAGTACATTCCTTAGCTAACCATACCAATTGTAATCGTATGTAAACATTTTGTAACATGTACTTCAACCCCGAAGTTATAAAAGAAAAACAGTTAATAGAAAAGAGGGACATGAACTCACAGTTTTGCGTTCTTCAATCCGTCGTAACTCAAGCTGCTACTAGTGTACACGACTACCTACAACGTACTACGGTCTATTAGACGAGCAGGTCGTGCCTTGACTTAGTATTAATTAGTGTCTTTGAGTTACGTTCCTTTATGTCTTTAATATTATTCCAAGTTATATAATTATTTGTTAAAATAATAAATATTTTAACTTAAATTATATTTACCAAATTTTGGAATATTAGTTAAAATAATATATTTTAACTTGTTACTTTTTATGTATTTATACATGTGTAATTTCCCGAGAATGGGTGTATTTGTATTCGTATTCGTATTCTTATACTTGTATATTTTTGCCAAGTATCGGTGGCGTATTCCGGTGTGTATTTATACGTACGAGAATACGTATTTTTATTGTGTTTATTAAGTATCCTTATACTTAATTTTTGTATTAACTTTTCCTGAATAATATTTCTAATAAAAATTCATCAATATATATTCTCAAAATATATATTTAAGAGATATTACATAGAAAAATTATTTATAATTTTTCCATTGGCAAAAATAATTGTATTTTCATGTAAGCTCCAAAAATAATATATTTTCAAGTCCAACCTAGAAAATATATATAAATCCATTTTTCATCCAAAAATAATATATTTCAAGTTTGTTTAAGAAAATACATTTTCTCTCAAAATAATGTCTTCTAATAATTTCAAGAAAATATATATTTTTATCTACCCAAAAATAATATATTTTCTTCTTCACAAAAATATGACATATTTTTGTATTAATTATGAAAATCACATTTTCATTATCTTGGTGTCCAAAATACCAATTACCAAAATATACTCATGAATTAATTTCCGGAATATTTTGTGAGTTATATTCCTCGTTCGGTTTCTCCAATATTTTGGGTGTAAATTATATATTCATATTCTTTGAATTTTGGTAATATTTTGGATTATAATTTCTTGGTATTTTAGTGAGTTATATTATTTCAAGTCCTAAAATAATATAACTAATACACATAATATACAAATAATCACACACAAGGTGACATTTAAAAATATATTTCCTAAATACATATTTAGTCACTTTTATTTACAAAAACCAATCTCCGGTATTTGTAATTTTTGTAGCAAAAAATATGGCAAACTTTATATGAAAATTCATGGTTCAAAATATACTTGTAAATATTTGTCTAAAAATATTTTTCTAAGTGTTTAATTTTTAGAAAAAATTTGCCATAGTTTCCCCTTAAAAATGGAGGTTTCCATGCTTTCAAAGCATATCATTTTCTTTTATAAATCACCACAATCAACAATAAACCAATCAACACTTACCAAATTGCCAAAATCAAGCATAAATTACTACTTCATGAACTTGAAAATTTACAAAAATTTGTAGTAACTTACTAGTGTCTTTAGTAAGCTTAGTTACCCTTTAGAGTGTGTTTGTTTATTTAAAAACATCATTTTTAAAGAAGTTAGATGTTTACAACTTGTAATTCATTTTTCTAAAAATGTTTCTTCTTGAGTTTTTCTTGTTACATATGTATTTCTATACTTGATTAACCACTAAAAAAAGGTTAATTCCTTTAAGAACCAAGATTAAGTAAACTTTGTATTTTTAACTTGGTTTCTTGAAAAATCTTTCTTGAAATCATAGATTTACAAGACTTTATGTTCACTTTGATCATCATCTTACAAGAAAAACATCTTATACTTTCAAGTTCATGATTTACATGAGGATGATTACTTTGATCTTAACATAATCATCCTCTCATCTTGCTAGATTATGTCTTTAATCACTATCTAACAAGATCATATGATGATCAACATCAATAACATGAGCAAACCACAATCAATTATCATAACAACACTTAAACAACATGATTTCTTATGATTTTTAAGCTTATGTTCATGTTTCATGTTCTTGATTCATAGTGTTCTTTATGGTTAACAACTTGTATAATTCTTTAACCACTTAAACAAGATGTAAAATGAAGTGTAGAAGATCTTACTACTAGCTCAAGGCTAGGGATGATCACTAGATGAAAATGAAGTGGATAAAAGCTTATGTGAGAGGTCCTTCAACTTCCAAGAGCACCAAGCTTCCTTATACACACTCTAACACCTTTGTAGATATGTAGAATAGATGGGATATGATTGAAAAATGGTGGTTGTGTGGGAGTAGGTTACGGCCGAGAATGGGGGAAGGAGGAGATGAAGTTCAAGTGTGATGTTGTGGTGTGAGAATGAAAGGTTATGTCTTGAAGTTAAGCTTATAATACACCTTCACATGAATATCTAATGGTCCATATGTTTAGTAAAGTTACAACATAATCCATTATAATAAACAAATAAAATCTATAGTGGGGGCCACACTATGGCCGTAGGTATGGGGGGTGTAGAGTTGGAATGTAACCATTAGTTAGTTTAGTTAGTTGGAAATCAAGTATCTAGTTTGGTTATTTAGTTACTAGTATGTTATATAGTGTGTTATGATGTTCGGGGACCATAACTAGCTTGGTAATGTTAAAACAATGCTTCTAGTGAAAATTTGGTGTTTCGGGTAGTTTCCGGTTGTTCGGTTGGTTACCGGTTCGTTAAGATGCTAAACTATGCAGTTTGGTGTGCTTTATGTTAACTTTTGTGACAGTTTTGATTCCCGATACTTAGGAAAGCATTCAAGACCATTTAACCATATTTCTGCATGATATTAAGTTGTTTAAATGATGAATTTTGCTGAATTCTGAAGAATTCTGCAGTTTATGTAAGTTTTAGGCACTTTCCGACACTTAAACTATCATTAGGAAGGCAGTTTTATGATCCTTGCTTTCCTACACACTATACTAGTGTAACTCTTGGTTTCTGGCCCATTCTGTATCTCAATACCATGTCTGTCTATGTATTGAACTCCGTCAGCATTTCTCTGATTTGTCTGATAACAGTGCTATCTTTGTTTCGTGCACCATTTGAATCAATAAAGTTTGCATGCAGTAATGTTATGTCATTTGTAATATATGATGCACATGTATGTATTATGATAATGATTAGAAATCAATTCATGTCATAACTTGTAAATCGGCACAGTCATTAAGCATTAATCATTTCTAATAATTGTACGGATGCATGCAAATTTGACATTTGTCACATTCTCCCCCTGTTAAGAAAATTTCGTCCTCAAAATTTAAACTACACTAACTCCTTAGGGTTACATTATGCGTGTATGGATATGAATAATACCAAAGTGTTTCAACACGAAAGCGAATCAAGACTCATTGAATCAGGTGAATCCAGGGACATATTACAACAATGGGAACCCAGCGGTTAATAGGTATATGTTTCAGAATTCGATGTCAAAGGATACGACATGTATAGATGTATAACCTAGTGTAACTTAGTTAACAGGGGTTCAACAAAAGAGGAGTTTCGATTGATAGAATTCCAAACGATCGTTTACAATATGCAAATGAGTTCTAGAAACAATAACATCCGCTAGATGAACTCAGAATCAACAAGCTCAAATGTAATAGTGACATGAAAATGATCCATCAACTTTCGAACAAATAAATGAATAAAATTTATGTGTTGACATTATTGAATTGCGAGAATACACCGGAATGAAATACAACCGAATCTTGGTGTATCATTGTCTTAATACATAGTTGCATTAGGAGTGGTTAAATGACAAGTCAAACAAAAGTATGTGTAGTTTCGTGTGAAACGGTTGACCATGATTAGCACAAGCTACAATTTACACCGACACCACAAGGTGTCGCAGTGAATGACATAATTCAATAATAATGGTGACCGAACAAGTTCACCGTGTTTGAAATCAAATGAAAGTGTAGTGAAGCAAACCTGAAAATTTGATTCAAATGGCATCGTAGGACTTTTCAATTGAATATAGAACACCAAAGAACAATTGTTTCCGATCGAAGATGAAAAAGCAATAAATACCGCAAGGCATTCGATCGAAAAAGAAAGAACCGTAGGAGGTACACTGGAATATAAAATGAATTTATGTACCATTTTCTTAACACACGATTGCGTTAAGACTGCTTTATTCATGACGAAACTGTAACACCTCGAAAATTTGTGTTCAATAATGTATCAACACATGTCATAAGCTTTAGACGTGTAAAAGATTACTTTAGAGGGACTGAAGTTGACAAACAAAGAATGTATGTGAATATAAGGGTTCAAAATGTCAACAATGGATAAATATACTTTACTGTAACCCTACACGATGTTTATACCCTTAAACGAATGAATCATGGATCATACGAAGCTAATTGTGGAAGAAAGTGAGAGATTTCAAACTACAGGGGTTAAAAGTGTCAACATGTTTAAAGTATACCTCTGAGTGACCTTTTAGTAAACCCGAAGCTTTGTAACGATAAATTAGACTCACTAGAATATGTGATAAAAATTTCACCATGTTTCGTTATCGTATGAGAAAGTTATGACAATATTCGTATACGAGGGGTTAAAAGCATCAACGTTGAAATTTATGACTTTTCGGGTGATAACAAAGTTAACCAAGGACTTAACAAATTTTGTATATGTCTTGGAGCCCTCAAAAGTCAAGTTAGAGGGTCCAAAACACAATAAATGAAAGTTAAATAAAGATTATATGGACCAGGGACCAAAACAGCAAAATTTGAAAGTTGAAATTCGGTCACAAGGGGCATCGCGCTACGCGTAGGCTCCTTAAGGAGACCTACGCGTCACGCGAGGGGTCATCTGATGCAGAAAACTTTGACAGGTGCAAGTCCAGCCTGTTGCACCGCCTTTGAAGGCTTGTTTTCGAGTTTCAGGGGCAGAGCCAATGGTTTAACATGCAATAGGGACACTTGTCTTGATCTGGAAACACATGTAGAGTTGTTTGGCATCATCTTGTTGCATCATTTTTGCTATATAAGCATCCCTCTAGTTGCAACATTGGACTCATTCATTTCAAAGTTCACAAGACTCATTTCTGGAGCTCCTCTGATCAGCAACAAGCTTTCTTAAGATCCCTAGTTGTGCTTAGGACCCTTGTAAGTGTCCTTAACCCTTCCTAATTCAGTTTAGCTTAGTTTTATTAGCTTAAAGTCAAATCGTCGTAATTAGAGTTTGACTTCGAGATTAATCAATAATTGTCCAGTCAAATCTCGAATTAAAAGTACCTATGAGTTGGTAATTATATGGGTAATAAACCCTTAAAAAGGGCACCCTCTAATTCCCACTCTAACTAGGTCAATTGTCGGGTCAAAGCTAATCTTAAAAAGTCAACATAAAGCTTATTTTCAAATTAATGCATAATTAGCAATGTAGGAGCCATGTAACCTATTTTATCATTAATATAACTTGGTAATAAATGTAAGAACATGTCTAAACATGTTCAACCCGACAATTTTCAGTTTAGGCTCGGTTCGGAACCGAAAGTCGCATAATTTGAATTTTGCTTTGACTTTCAGTTCTGACCCGTTTAAGCATGGTTTAGAATTGCCTTAGAGCTTTATTGGACCAGGTTTCCTATATGTATAACTCTCTGAGATTATACAACTTGGTTCATTAGTTATCCGAATCATATGCATGTTTCCGTTAAATGCTTAAATGTTGACTATTATGCCCATATGACCTTAAAACATGATTTTTGAAAATGTAAAAGAATAGAAACCTTAGTTACTGATTATTAAACTTGTCCCTAAAATTTGACATCAGATTGAGCTCTAGATTAGGAGTAATGCTCATTAGCGTAATTAGAAAGCTTTTTATTAAATAAACGACGTAATTAGCATATAGCCTATCTAAACCCAATTTTTGATACCAAACTTTTTACCCACTGATGTCACATAATATTTTGGGATTTTTGAAGATTTTTATTTAATTTTAGGCTGAGCATAACATAGAATTCTAAACTTGATTCGGTAATTGTCGGTTTTGCCCTTTTGGGCTATAAAATGAGTTTTATAAATTATTTTGATACCAAACTTTTTTCTACTGATCTAATATAATAAATAAACATTTTGAGCCTTCTGGAATAATAAAAATATTAGCTTTCCTTTAAAAACTCGAAAATAGCTCAAAATCGCCCTTTTAAGCGTTTTTAACGCATAGTATGTATTAAAACTATTTTAAATATATAAGGTATGATACCTACTGATATTTTCAGTAAATTATTATATATTAACAGTAAGTAAAAGTTTTAAACTCAGATTTCCAGTTTTGACCTTTTAAGTCTATGTGAAATTACCAAAATGCCCCTAAGGTGCATAATTTGGTTATAAATTATAAATTTTACATATTTACAATAACCTACTGTTATAACTTATTAAATTAAGTATTTTTACTGATTATATCAGACCTGTAACTCAGATTATTATTTAAACTCTTTTATAACCCTTAAAATGACCAAAATGCCCCTACGGGGCATAGTTTGAGTTTAAATCCATTTCGGGCATAATAGAAGATATCCTACTGATGTCACAACATATTTAAGGCATATTATCTTAGGAAACCTGTATATGACTCAAATGGTTACCCGATACGCATCTTGCACGTTCGGTTCGGTTTATGTAACTAGTTTGCATAAATTGACCGAAACGGGTCAAACCTTATCATTTTTATCTCAAAATCCAGAATGTGTTTAGTTTACCCATGTTATACAAGTCTTCAAACTTGTCGGATCTAAATCACATTCTATTCCGGTCTTCGTTTAATCGTGCGTTTGAACCGTATCTTCCTTTAAAACTAACCGGTCTAAGTCTAGGCTTAATTAAAAGACCCGTTAGGAATCTAATAGGTTATTAAAAACCTTTGTTCCAGAATAGGAGACCCGATAAAAGCTACCTACACTTGCTGTTTGTGATTAATACTTGCAAAGGTAAATACTTTTAACTTATTTTCCCTATACGGGCTTGGGGTACGGTATATAAAATACCGCTTGGCCGGGCATTGAATTTTTAATTATATGAAGATTAACTTATTGAAATGTCTGTTTAAATTATTTTGTTTGCTTAAGGCCTTTGGGGGGGTTAATGACCATGTCCTGGATATCCTTGGCATCATTTTACGAAATGGCCACGACCTAAGCACGCGGGTGTAGGCGTACACCCGTTAGTGCAAATATAAATAATAAGGTATAACCGCCGGTTTCGGGAATAACCCGCCGCGGGACTATATCATGTGGTGTGTCTATTAAGCTTTAACCCGGTGTTGATCCGGGCTACTGAACGCATAACGAACATGTAATTCTTTTACAAGTTTATATATGAATAATTATCCCAAGTTATAAAATGTTTTGTGCCTTGTGCATTCAAATCAATTTTCTAAACTTTTTCAAAATGAGTCAGTTAATTGTATTTACCAGTGTAAACTGACGTATTTTCCCAAAAAGATTAAGTGCAGGTACTAAGCGTAATAGGCTGGCCTCTCCTTAGCATCGTTAAGAGTCTCGCAAGCTTAGATGCATTTGAGTATGTTGAACTGTGTTTTCTGTTTATTTGATCCGCCTGTGGATCCGTTTCAACTATGTTGTGATACTTAATATTACAATTTTATTCGGTTGAAATAAATCTATCTTTTGCTTCCGCTGTGCATTTAAAATTGTGTTGTTTGACTATGATGATATCAACTATGTTACGATACTCCCCACCGGGCCCACCGGTAATACGTGGAAATATCGGGGTGTGACAGGTTGGTATCAGAGCCAACACTAAGTGAATTAAACACTAGCCTTTTGTGTTTTATCTCAGTTACACAGTTGCACATTCCTCGAATCTCGAGTGTAGACAAAGAACTTAGGAATTATCCAAATTTGTTTTATTTCTAACTTTGTCTTTTATATTATCTTGTTTTATACTTTGTTTGTTTTTACAGGTTGAACAAGATGCCACCAAGAGTAAGGGGGAGAGGAAGAGGCAAGGTGCCAGTCACCGCCCCGAATGATCATGAGGCCGGGCCTTCGCACCGGCGAACACCGTCAGATTCCCATAACCCAGGTCCTCAAGATATCTGGAGGACCTATACTGAACCAGCAAGGCGCTCAGTTTCGTTGAGCTCCTCCCCTTTGTTTCAAAACTCCTTTGGGCCTCATTCTGAAAATGAGCCCCATAATTCCCACCAATCTTACATTCCTCTCCAGGGTCACAACTCACCTTTTGATGACCCAACACTTTTTTTCCAGGGCCGGTTCAACCCGGCAAACTACCTTGGAGAATCAGTGGGTTTTAACTCACTAGCACCTGAAGACCATTTCTCTGGTGACCATGCCATGGACATGGATGAGGACACCGATCCCACAGAACCACCGTCCGGAACCCCTAACCATCCCATCGAAATTTCGGATGGGTCACCTTTCGTGGGATCACCTTATAATGGTCCCGACAGCTATGAAGAAAGGTTCCGACAGATCCACTGGGTGTTTACCCCCAGCAGCAGGATCCCTCTGAGGATTCTCGTTTTGTCGCGGTCACTCCGCCACCACCACCAGTCCAGCAGCAGCCTCCGGAGCCACCGAGGCGAAGAAGAACAACCGCACGGATGTCCGTGCGAGGAGGAGTGCGAATTGGCACCCCTCAACCTACTAGTGGCAGCCGCTACTCGCCACTCCATGAAGACCCGCAGATGGGTGGATCTTCAAAACCCGTCTCGGAAGTAAACTCTGTGCCTGTCGCGCCACCACCATTGGGTTTTGGAGACCCAATTCCTATATACACCGGTGCGGCAGCATATAACCCCTTTGAGCAGCCGGTCCACACGAACTACAACTATGAAGAGGCCGACCCTTACCTGGTAGCAGCGGCAAATTACAATGCCCATCATCCGGAAGGATCCTTTGGGATCCCATACCAAGCCGGATACTCACACTATGGGTACCCACCTTATGGGTATCATCAACCGCCGCCTCCTCAACCTCCACTATATCAGCAACCCCCGCAGCCGCCAGCAATGTCGCCACCGCAACATCAAGAAATTCTTCAAAGGATTAATGAGGTGTGGCAGGAAGTACGGGAAGACCGCAGACAAAACCGTGGAATGTTCAAGTGTCTGGCAAACTTAATAAAGGGGAAAAGCAAGAAGGATCATTAAAATCCTTCATTTGTTTGTTTGCTTTTAGTGTTGTAATCATGTCCCTGCGTGGACATTTGTTTCTGTATTCTGCCCCTGCATGGGCATCTCTTTTGTATTCTGCTCCTACGTGGGCATGTCTTTCTGTTAACCCCTACGTGGGTATGTTATTTATGTTTAAGCCCCTGCGCGGGCATGTTATTTCAGTAGAAGTCACGTTTAGGGCAAACATGTACTTGTTTAAATTTTAATGGATTGATTGAATTTAAATTTTCATTTTTGATTAAAATATATGCATAAATATAATATGTGAAAATATAACATTCCACTTATGAGACCTACCATTGTAATAAAATAATAAAAATCTAAAAAGGGGACAAAACCTAGCCATGTGTCATTATAAGACAGGACCAAGATGGTAATTCCTCAAATTAGATTCAGGTCCTTATTAACATCTCAATTTAGGGTTGTTCTGCGTTAAAATTTAAAAAGAATCTTAAAGGTAAAACCTAGTCTATATGTCATTGCAGACATGACCAAAATGGTAAAACCAATTCAAAAAGTTCCAATCCTAGTTAAAATCTGAAAACATGTTAACACTCTTGACAAAAGCGATTCGATAAAATCGCCTAAGTCATCCTTATATTGAATTCTCCCTAATACTTTAATTAATTAAAACATCCATTAGGGAATATAACGCCTACGGGCTATATTCATTGTCATATAAGACAAAAGACAGTCCTGGTCTTCGACCCCCTGTTAAGAAGAGGTAATGAATTATAATTAAAACCTCAATACCATGACCCTATAAGATCATGATTAAAGATTTAAAACCGTCCACGTGACTAGGCCTTTTTGCCATTAATATATTTTAATTATAACTAAGGTTTTTTATAAAGAAAATCCCGAATATATATATATATATATATATATATGCTTAACAAATTAATCAAAATGGTTTCTTAAATACCATGATTAATAAATCTTCTAGAATAATAGAATTGATATAGACCTCTGAATAAATTAAACTCATTTGCCTTATGTAGCAATCTAGCTACATGGCCGGGTCAGACGAAGCCAACAGTCACCCCAGAGAAAATCATGACACCTCCAGGGTCAACGTAGTAGGAGCAGAATTACAAGCGTTAATAGATAATGCTGTTACGCGAGCATTGGACAGGTAGTTCAATGAATCCAGTGGTACCCATGTAAGGACCCAATCTATACCACACTCTAAACCACCCTCAAGGACTCATAATGCTCACAAGAGTGATTCTCATCACTCCACGAACCAGAGGAGTGTCCCATCTAAGAGAGTTGTACGAAACCAAGAACCACGTGCTAAAGGTTGCACCTATAAGTACTTTGTTTCCTGCAAACCCAGGGATTTTACTGGGGAGAAAGGAGCAGTGGACTGCATGTCATGGTTAGATGAGATGGACACTGTAGTAGATATCAGTGGTTGTGCTGATAAGGATGTGGTAAAGTTCGTATCTCAGTCATTCAAAGGCGAGGCACTAGCATGGTGGAGGTCTTTGATTCAGGCCACTGGGAAGATCCCATTGTACAATCAGTCTTGGGAACAGTTTGTGATGTTGATTAAGGAAAACTACTGCCCTTAGCATGAGGTTGAAAAGATTGAGTCTGATTTCTTGTCATTGGTTATGAAAAACATAGATTGTCGGGCCTACCTTACAAGCTTCAACACTATGTCAAGACTGGTTCCGTATTTAGTGACCCCGGAACCCAAAAGGATAGCTCGTTTCATTGGGGGTTTAGCCCCAGAGATCAAGGCGAGTGTGAAGGCCTCCAGACCAGCAACTTTTCGGTCTGCAGCTGATATATCATTGTCCCTTACTTTGGACGCGGTCAGGCAGAGATCGCTGAGAAACACAGACGCTAAGAAGAGGAAGCGTAAGGATGACAACTCATGACGTTCAGACAAGAAGCGTAAGGGAAACAATGACCACAACAAGGGTTTTGGAACTAAAAAGGATGGTCATCAGTCGGGTGATAAGCCCAAGTGTAAAATCTGTAAGAAGCACCACTTCGGGAAGTGCAGATTCGAGTCGAAATCCCAGTCGCAGCCAAGGCCTTGTGGTATTTGTAAATCCTCTGAGCACAAGACCTTAGACTGTAAGAAAATCAAGGATGCTACATGTTATAACTGCAATGAAAAAGGGCATATCAAGTCCAACTGCCCAAAGTTTGCTATGAAAGCTGAGGAAGGGAAAAAGACCAATGCTAGGGTCTTCCAGATGAACGCAAAGGAAGCTGTCCAGGACGATAATGTCATAACAGGTACCTTCCTTATTAATGATGTTTATGCAAGGGTGTTATTTGATTCTGGAGCAGGTAAGCCATTTGTTGATGATAAGTTTTGTAAGTTGTTAAACCTACCTGTTAGAACCCTAAGCATAAAATATGAGGTTGAGTTAGCCGATGGTACCATAGAAACCGCATCAACCGTGTTAGATGGATGTTTCATATCCATTAGGAACCACTCTTTTCCTTTGTCTTTACTTCCTTTGAAGTTAGCCGGTTTCGACATAGTTATAGGCATGGACTGGTTATCTCGTAACCAGGCCCAGATTATTTGCAACAAGAAGCAAGTAGTGGTCAAGACTCCGTCTGGTGAACCACTTACCATTCAGGGAGATACTCAGTATGGACTGCCTGAACAAGTGTCTATGCTCAAGGCATCTAGGTGTTTGAAGAAGGGTTGTGTCATTTATATGGCCCAGGTAACTATAGATGAGCAAAAGCCTAAGATTGAAGATATTCCCGTCATTTCTGAGTACCTAGAAGTTTTCCCTGAAGAACTACCTGGTTTGCCACCAGATAGGCAAGTAGAATTCAAAATTGACATTATTCCAGGAGCAGCACCAGTTGCTAGGGCACCTTACAGGTTGGCACCAACAGAGATGAAAGAGTTAAGGACTCAACTAGACGAGTTGTTTGCAAAAGGTTTCATTCGTCCTAGTTCATCTCCATGGGGAGCACCAATCCTGTTTGTAAAAAAAAGGATGGGTCGATGCGTCTATGCATCGACTATCGCGAGCTTAATAAGGTCACTATCAAGAATAGATATCCATTGCCCAGGATCGACGATCCGTTCGATCAACTGCAAGGGGCAAGTTACTTCTCTAAGATCGATTTGAGGTCAGGCTACCATCAACTGAAGGTTAAAGATGAAGATGTACACAAAACTGCATTTAGGACTCGTTATGGTCATTACGAGTTCCTAGTGATGCCTTTTGGGCTCACTAATGCACCTGCCGCATTCATGGATCTCATGAATCGCGTCTGCAAGCCTTACTTGGATAAATTTGTCATCGTTTTCATCGATGACATTCTCATTTACTCAAAGAGCCAAGCTGACCATGAGAAGCATCTTCGATGCATTCTGGAACTGCTTCAGCAGGAGAAGCTCTATGCCAAGTTTTCGAAGTGTGAATTCTGGCTTCGTGAAGTCCAATTCCTTGGACATGTTGTTAGTGAGCGTGGTATCCAAGTAGATCCCGCCAAAGTTGAAGCTGTTATGAATTGGCAAGAGCCAAAGACGCCTACAGAGATTCATAGTTTTCTAGGTTTAGCAGGATATTATACGCGATTTATAGAAAATTTCTCAAGGATTACTGCGCCCCTAACTTCGTTGACGCGTAAGAATATTAAGTTTGACTGGGGCCCTAAGCAGCAGGAATCCTTTGACATCCTTAAGCAAAAGTTGAGCAATGCA